>JAJEKV010000027.1:5966534-6566534 GCA_021234155.1 Isoetes taiwanensis
AATTATTACATATAAGATAATGCGTTTAGCTAAGGTACTGAAAGCTGGAAGAACTATCAAATTACATTATGATGACAGCACATCCTTGTTTAAACCAGAAAGCTGACCTGATAGACAGCAGCTGTTCCTGCTGCACTCAAGGTTCCGCTAGCTAAAAAAAAATCCGAACCGAGAGAAGAATTACATTACAAGCGCATCTCATAATACCCCATTCATTCAACACAGTTGGTTTTGATTGCTAGCAGAAATGGAAGACAACACTAGCAGAATGGCCTGATATTAGCCGTTCAGTCCTCACGTCTGTCTAAGAGGCAAACAGTGCATCGAAAGGCTGCTATTAGCCCTGCCGCAATGGGGTGATGTTTCAGAGAAGCTTAAGAAAAGAGACAAGCTCTTTACAACACTTTTGCATGAGCAACGGAGTGGAAGGATCCGAAAAATTTCTAGAGCTGTAGTCAGCTGTTGGGTACAAAAAGCTTTGTACAATATAGCAAGGGTTTCAGCATATAAAAGGTACAACTCAGCAAAGTTTAATGTCCTTCGGGACATCCGATAAAATTGGAACGATACAGAGAAGATTAGCATGGCCCCTGCGCAAAGGATGACACGCATAAATCGAGAAATGGTCCAAATTTTTTTCCAATGTTCGCTTTGTATTCTTGCTCGAAATATGATTCCGATTTCTTAAAATTTTAGAATATTCCCACCATTTTACAAGTGATTGTTGTTTGGAATTGCCATGGTCAACCCTTGAAGAACACCGCCAAACTTTATCGGTATTTTTGTTAAGCAAAGATATTCATGGTAATTCGTTCATATTAACATTTTGCCAAAAATGCCACGACAAACCCTATGGTCTCGATTGGACATATGGTCCTCGACCCTCCCCGCGGCAAGAGAGAAGCCACAATCACAAACAAGCTCGACACCTAATCGCTGCCCGCCAGCCTAGTGCTCCACATGAAGCCGGGCCGCAATAGCTTCAGGAAAGGAATGCTCGGAGGCGTATCGCATTCGGCCAAAACCTTTTCAGTTGGAGAGTGGTTTTGGCCCCGAGCAGCCCCAAAGCCGGAGGAATCCGGCCTTAAAGGTCTATTCTTCCAATTCAGCCTCTCATAAACTTGCAATATTTTGTTTCCTCAACTCTCAAAACCAAGCACTAAACCAATGACGCATTAACGTAAGCAATAAGAAATTACATCAACAAAATTGCACCGCACCATCCTTCCAGCCATAAACGCCAGTTTCCACACCGACAGACGGGTGAGCCTTCCATTACGTCCACTCAAAGATCTCGCCATGTGCGCATCCAACTTTTTCGTTTCCATACCATGTTATCGACCACAAAACCGAGGCCTCAAGTCAAAAAGCCATTTTGACCACTAACCGCCAATAACTCCTCAAGCGAAACATAATGGATTTATACACAACGCCACGTAAAACAAGGCCAAACCATTAAAACCTCCACAATCAAAAAAACGAAAATATTTTAAGTATATGGGAATGAACTATTGAAAACAAGTTAAAGAAACAATTGAATTTTTGATAAGCTTTGGTATGTTAGGATTTTTCATATGGCTTCAAAGTGCATTCAAAAGTAGAATTCTTTTGAAGTCTATAGGAGGTTCAAAGGACAGGAAGACCATTTTGGTATGCTCTTTTTCCATTTTTTTTCTATCCAGATTCATTCTTTTAAGTCTAGGATCAAAGGAAAACCATTCATATGACTCCTCTTGCAACAATTTCTTAGGTAGAGCTAAAGCTTGGCAAAGAGGATTCGGGCGAGAAGTTTCTTTGAAGGTATGTATTCTAATGTTTGATTTTGATGTCATGATAAGGCTTGCAAAATATGATGCATGCCTTGAACTGTAAACTAAAACCAAATATACCTCACTTAGAGTTGTATATTGCAGAATCATGATGATGCCTCTAGAAGGCTGCAGAAAATGCCATTTTGAGTTTTTTTTTTATGTTTCTCGATGATATATTTCAATAAAAATATGGAATTTTCTGTTGTTTCTGCTAAATTTTGTCCGAATTTGTGTGCTCTTAGTTAAGATAAAGCAGAATGAAATGGGTCCAAATGCACCTTCCCCTACTTTATTTTTCGAGATGAAACTTGTTTATAGTCACTTTGCAAAGAGCATAAAAGAAAAAGATTAGCTGCAGACTAGACTGCTTGTCAAACTCTGCCAGGTGAAATCAAAGCATTTGCATGTTTTCACAAATTAAGAGAAACAAATAAAGTATAGAAGTGGACAGATAGCATGAGATAAGAATGTTACTTGAGGACAACATGGGATGCATGTCAAGAACCTTAATGACAAATCTAGTCACATTGAATGATAAGATGTATATAAAAAAAAATGGTAGCAATAGTTTAGAGAGCGACATGAATTGCATAATTGGGAGTTGGTAATAGAACTTAGGTATTGATTTATATTAATAATGCCTAGAAGTTTATTGAAGGTAAGGGAAGGTAAGGGAGGCTTGTTCAAGATTTGAAGTTAAAGTTTTCCTAAGAGTTATTATGAGCTGAAGTTAAGCCTTTCTTTCTATGCTATGTTTTGTGTATCATTGTTGGATATGGCCAATATTTGCTCGGACTTTTTGTTCTTTTATGACATTCATATTGAGGCATTTCCTTGTGAATATCCCAAATGTGTAGCCATTGCACCTACGAATAATTGTTTAATTGGTTTGTCCAGAACCTTACAAAATAAAGTGAAACTAGGTATGGCTAAGCGAAAAAGTGTAATTCAAACAAAAAATGGAGAAACGTTTTAGCCCTTCACTAGAATGGTTGCTTTTATTGAAATATTTCAATTTATATATTCATTTGTCTATTCTTTACTCGCTTTTGTTTCCTAATACATATATATTATACAAGAATTTAGCTACCTAAGTTGAAAGTACTTTTATGCACACCAAACCAAGCCTAAGTGTGCGACATGCAAAGGAAGCATCGATCCTCATGCATCAAGATATATACTGTGTTGAGACTTTGACCGATATATCTTGTTTGGGTTTTTATTCTTTATTTTTAATTTTTTTTGCGTGCTAGATGCCTCTTGAAGTAATATCTCCTGTGAAGTCTAGTTGACCAGTAGTTTAGCAAGAGGAAATGAAAATATGTATCTCTCCGTAGATTGATTGGGATATTGTTCTACATTGGCAAATTAGAGAAGTTGCTATGGGCCTCGTGGAGAATATGCATGCTTGTCAATAATTTCATCACAATAATGTGATTTGCGCATAAAAGCTTGGGCAACTAGATTGATAGTTGTGCCAACGAACGATGGCTATGATAAAATATCTTTTTTTGGATTAAGATCATTATTTTTGGACATTTCCATATTTTTTCCTATCCTTTTTGTTTTTTTAAAGGTCTTTGTAAATGATTCTACGTGGATACAACATACTCCCTAATCAAATTTTAGCAAATCTATTTTCATATTCCTTTTTGTTTTTCCATAACGATTTGTTCATCTACTCATCCAAGAAGAGGAATAGTTTGGCAGGCAGTGTATTCTTTTCTAACTTCAAAATGTCTTGGTAAATTTATTCATGTCATACGCTAAATTACGGCCTATGCATTTTTTACTTCAAAATGTCTTGGTAAATTTATTCATGTCATACGCTAAATTACGGCCTATGCATTTTTTGCAAATGGGTCTGATGTATACTTGAAAATCATAACCCATTGTGAAGATTGCACTAGGCCTCTGTAAATGAATATGTTAAGTTGGCAATACTATGGGGTAATATGCCATATCTGAATAACACTAAGGAAGTAGCAAAATGTACTAAGAAATTATCTTGGTTACCACCATGACTGAGATGACAATCAATTCAGACAACGAAATAAATAATTTGGAATCAAAATATGCAATGGAGTAAATGTCTTTGCAGTAACAATCTAGCATGTAATTACTATAGGCTATGTTGCAGTTTTTTTGTTACTACAACCAACACCACGAGAATGAATGCTTGTGAATTTGCCGATTCACAACATTGCTCTACCCTATTGAGGAAGCTGTCGGACATGCAATAAGATCCCTTGTGATGCGGCAAAATTTCCACCACCTTGCTTTCCCAATATAATTCTCTCCAGAAATTGGACTAGTAATGTCTATGGCATTGCAATTTCAGTACCTAATAGCAAGTTTCAAACTCACTCAAATTTCAAACAAAGCTTGTCGCCATAATATATATTCGTAGCTATGGCACAAATCTTAGACAGGGATCAAGAGCTCGGATGGTTATAGCTTGCATGTAATACATGCAAAATATGTAAAGGGACGTCAGAGAACCTATTTATTGTGAAAATCACATGAGGCTTAGGAAAACAAATCCCCCTTGGAATACCATTACGAGGGAGGACTCGAAAGTAAAATCACACTCACTTGTGGAAAACATGTATGCGGTACATTATAAAACTCTACAAATAAATATCGACCGCATTTTCGACTTTGAAGTCCATGTTGAATTTTAAGGATGCCACAAAATAGTATACTTTGACATTTGGGTAGAGCTTTGGAAGCTCAATTAACATCTTTATATGTGGCAAATATTATGTATGTATATGAATAGAATAGAATAGAATAGTTTTTTTAACGTCCACGGAGACCAATAGGTCATGGGACCCATACAATGGGCTAGTACAATCATTACTACTAGGATTAAAAACCCCTGCCTCGAAAGGTTTTCAAGGGAAAAACCTTTGCAGTAATGATGATACTAGACAAGCTTAGATAATGACTATTGAAGGCTCAGTAATTGCAGACGTTTATCTAGAACCTCAAGTATGTATAATGCCAAGTCATGCACAGAAATGAGCAACGTTCTTAAGAGAGATGTTGAAATGAAATGCTTTGTTAGGTAATGCCATCATTACATACACTTTTAGTAATGGTAGATACTTGGCAACAACTTCATGCAATGGCCACTCCATCTGATGATGAACTAGATCTCCCAAGTCATCAATTAGGACCATGCCCCTCGTGTAGTTGCCAATAAAAGAGAGCACATGTCAAATTTATTTGTATACCTTGAACTGAGGTTTGGCGAAATAAAAGCTAGCTTTCTCATCATAAACTGCAACGGTTTATCATCATATGGTGTAGTATACTTGACAGCTTCTTTCCGTTACTATAGTACGGCTTATTGTGCCTGAGTTGAAGTCAAGATCATCTCGAGTCTCAATCTATGTGAAAAGGCTGTCTATTATCTTAAATGATGAATAATGAGCCAAAGATATAACAACCAACAAGATCAAGCATAGCTATCGGGGCTACTTGGTGAAGATATGATGTCTTCTTGCTCCCGCACCTGACCACACAATAGCGATGTTTCAAAATTGACACGAATAATAAAACTTCGCGTACATTTAATGAAAGAATTTTGCACTTGTTGGGCCCCCGCCACGATAATCATATTTGATGGTTCGGATAAGATGTGTTGTTGGTCCGAATCATGCAGAAAATATTTATATTTTTGCGCATGCAGAGACATCATTTATAGATAGTATTTATGAGTACGTACCACAAAACGTCCGGGCATAAACCGTCAAGAATTGGATGTCGCCCGGTTTCAATTACTACTTGGTCCATGCTCTTTACATTTAACAAGATGTAGTTTAGCAACTAAACCAATACTTAATAGTCAATATGGAAAATTTCCATTTAGTCGGGGCTTGCACTATGTATCCGAACATACACTGGCAATAATTATGTATTTGAGATACATCCGATATAAGGGGATCTTTATCGGGCTCACGAAAATGTTTTATGGCAAGGTGATGGTTCAAAATCAACTACATCCCCAAGTAAATAACTTGAGACTCGACAGGGAAACAACCTATCAATACCATCCTACATGGTCACACATACATTTGAGCTGGTATATATGTTTAGTTCGGATGGACGCATTCCCTCACTAAGAAATTCCGTAGCCTATAACCGCACGGAAGTTTGCTTGATACCATGAAAGCAAAGGCATTAACCATCATGACCATTAGGGAAATGGACTCGAGAGAGTAAGTCGAGAGAATCTTTATTGCATTGAGAGATGCTACTCTCAATGATCATTAAGTGTATATGACCTTTGTTATTATATACTCTTTCTTTGTAAGATATACTTTATGTTTCTACCGCATCGCTAATAGAACATGTAAACCCACACAATGAGCTACCTAATTCTTCGTAGTGGCCGTGATAGGCCTAGTAACTGGATAAAAGGATCCCTCAGAATCAGACAAGCAAATCCCAGACCGCAATGGCAGCCTTCCCATTGGTCTTGCAAAGTGCAGATGATTCAAATTTCAGCAAAAGTTCAATTCAAATTCACCCCAGTTAAGAGAACCCCTTGCAACAAATAAATTAGTCTATTGTTTGCATGTATAGGCCGCTCCTCTATTACTCCATAAATTAAAACCGAAACTCGCATGAATGATGTTAAATTCTCTTTTCCATATGGCCATTCCCAAAGCACAACTAAACATCTCAAATACAAAGTTACTATAGATGCCATGCAAACATAAAATAAAACTAGATCCAACCTGAAATTGGTAAGGCTTGTCTTTCTTCTTAACTTGCCTTTGGTGGTGCTCACAGACCATATCCAAGTCATGTCAGCTGGAGCACCCATGTTTGGGACATTAAATTACGATCTACAACAAATATCTTTAGCAACGCTTAAACTACAGACTATTATGTTATCGATGACAGATTTCACAAGATTCTTCTCTATAAATACCGCACAATTTTGAACCAACGCACGGTTTTCGGTGATATTTGCACTCAAATCCAATGAAGCCATGAAAATCAAATGCAGGTTGAAGAAAAGCTCGCACCAGTGGCGGGCGGAAATCTGGTGGCAAAGCGGGGCCCCGACCAATCCAAACTAGGAAATAATTCTCACATTGGCACGGCCACGAAAGGATCTAATCGGCATATACATAGCCCATGAAAGGACAGGACGAGACAAAGGTTAAAGTAAAGTGTCCGGCTTCCACATTATGTGAAGCAAAGAATCGTATCATGCCACTTACCCTCCTCTCTATGCAATCGAAGGGCAAAACAAAACTTATCCATAAGAGGTGTCTTTCTAATGCGGTGAGTTTTTGAGTGTCGGCAAAGCAAATAGCAAGCTAGAGACATAAATGTTAAAGTTAGGTCTCCAATACTATCTATTGAATCTCTTAATTCAACTGGTCATGTTTTTTCTACGGATGCCTTCAACATGGAAGCGTTATATATGTATTTAAATTAACCATATTAAAAAGAAAAAAAGAGAATGAATGAGAGCAGAAACGACTTGCATCCTCAAAGTTGAGGCAAGGATAATGCATATAAATGATGGCCATCAAGATGCCATCAGATATTCTCTTACTTCAAAGTCCTCCAAACAGAGGGAGGCTTAGAGATAGGAAGCAACTTGAGAAATGCTATTTTCAGCCAAGGAATGCAATTTAAGGAATACACACTTCATCTCAACAGAAGATAGAAGGTGGATGTGCATTTAAAGAGCTACACATTGAATTGAAATGAATATAGAAAGCACAACAAATATTACACTTCTTTGCTATGCGAGAAAGTTCACTGCTGTAAATTCCAATCACACCCTCTCGATATTTTGGTCTTAATATGGACTTTAAGTAGTTCCGTGTCTCTTGCCTGCACTTGTAGTTTGCATTGCACAATTTTATTTACTAGTTAGCTATTAATCAAATATATCAAAAGCTCTATTCACATGATACATGATACTTGCTGCGCCAATTCTGTTGGACAAAGGAAGCTTTTCAAAAGCTTGGCCATCTCGTTAGACATCACTAAGCTCTATAAAATTGAAGGTGTAGCATTAACAGCAAACTCGTGTTCGTAATCTTACAGGAAACTCGTGTTACATACATGCCTCTACTCATGGTATCCAAAAGCTTGACGAATAAGCTCTTTCCATCTTACGGCGATCTGGCGATGATGCTGTCCATCTCTTTGTCCGCCTCAAATCTTTTAGAAAAACCTTCCTTTTTTTCCTCCCGGCTCGAACTCGTAGAACAAAACCCTTTTGGCATCAAACGGCCTAAAAAACCATTCTTTTTCTTTTTTTCGTGCATCGGGACAAATGTTGCATCCCTTCCCGGATTCTTGTGGCCAAAACGCATAAATTCGGCTCATCTTTTGAAGCTTTTCATTTTGAATCGAGGCCTACGTCGGTCCTCGGTTTAGCCACTCAAAACGGGCCGGAATGGAGAAGAAGCTTTATTGCTTTTTTCTGGCTATAACACTGCAAAGCATTTTGCAGGTTTTAACCTTTGCCAAATGGCAATTAAGTACAACGCCTTCTTCTCACGTAGAATCACCATAGGATGATGAAGAAATGAGGCCACATTTTTCTCTATATTTTTTAATCTCGGGTCTTGTAACATTGTTTGCTTTTATGGCCGAGCTCTTGAATGTACTCATTTTGATCAAATCTTCCGGTTGGTTCTAAGTCGCAACCGGTAGAGCTCCCAACTAATCCTCGGACGTCCCTGCGGAACCCTTTCCCGATGCCAAATGTAATTTTTTTAGGTTTTTTGCCTGAAATTTTTTTTTTTTTTTGGGATTTTTTTTGCGGAAAATCATTTTTTTTTTTTTTTCCTACTAATCATATATATAGGAAGACAAGAGATCCATATTTCTTGACAAATGCCAGGCACCGTCACTAGTATTCCTAATTCTTACATGTAATGATTTTCTTTCTATTTCAAATTATTTACCATTGAACATGTTATTTTTTGTTGAACATGTTATGCTTTAGCATGCACTTTAAAAGCAGTCTAATTGGTTGGTTTAATCAACTGGTACCGTTTTGGTTTTGGCACTCGAGGAAACCTTGTTATTTGTTGTAACTTTCAACTTCTGGCTATAGCTAAAATTTCATATTGATTGCGTGAGAGTTAGAAACATTCTACTTTTGCATGGACTTTGAAGCCACATGCATCCTAACATATGGCGTCCCAATCAAAATTCAATTGTTTCTTTAGCTGCGTATTTCAATACCGGATTCCCATTAACTTGCAATATTTTCGTTTTGTATTTGTGGAGGGGTTTTCTGGCATGGTTTGGCCTTGGCGTATTGTATAGAAATCCGCATGTTTCTGCAAGTTTGAGGAGTTATTGGCAGTTAGTGGTCAAAATGGCTTTTTTAACTTGAGGCCTCCGGTTTTGTGGTCGATGTCTGCATGATATGGAAACAGAAAGGATTGGATGCGCACATGGCGAGATCTGTTGAGTGGACATGTCGTCTAACATGCCGGTCCTGTCAGGTGTAGAAGCCTGAGCAGTTTAAGAGCACCTGGAAGGATGGTGCGATGCTGGTTTTGTTTGTGATGTAATTTCTTATTGCTTCTGTGTGTGATACGTGGTTTAGTGCTGGTTTTGAGAGTTGAGAAAACGAAAATATTGCAATTTTATGAGACCTCAGTCGAAAGAATACACCTTTGCGGTGGATTCCTCCAACTTTCGAGACTGCTCCAGGGCCAAAAACCTGCTTCGCTGCCGAAAAGGTTCTGACAGAATGCATTCTGACTCCAGGCATTCCTTTCCTAAAGAATAGAATAGAATAGTTTTTTTAACGTCCACGGAGACCAATAGGTCATGGGACCCATATAATGGGCTAGTACAATCATTACTACTAGGATTAAAAACCCCGCCACCGAAAGGTTTTCAAGGGAAAAACCTTTGCAGTAATGATGATACTAGACAAGCTTAGATAATGACTACTGAAGGCTCAGTAAAGCACTGAGCATTCTTTTCCTGAAGTACAGGGCATTCCTTTCCTGAAGTACAGGTTGCAGAGTTCTCTTCTTATCGGCAGTTTGGATGCATGGCGAGAGTCCTCAATCTGCAATATGATTTTCAACTTAACTTTTTTTATTATGAGTTCTAGATTCTCATAACTTGCAAAGAACAAATTGGAAGAGCCAAGCTTTATCTGATACCACTTTGGCAACATTGTCCCACTGTTATACCACTCTTCATTCCAAGAATAAATCATCCTTTATGATATGGCCTAATGCCCCGCAAGTAATAGGCTCAATAATTGTTAAACCATCCATTTTCAGGATAGGTCAGTAAGACATCGTCTTGGGGCCACTTTTCACTCTTCACAGTCTGCAAACTAGTTATGCCACTTGAAGTGCTATAAATTGTAACACAATTTTCATGTTTGTGGATCTTTCAAACATTTCAAGAACTACTGCTTCACAGGAGCATAAACGAATGGCTCTTTTAAAATGCTCTTTCTCTTTTCCATAGTCTCTACATTTACTTTTAGAAAGACATTTTTAGAAAGACATTGAAGGGTATAATGATCTCTGAAAGATGATATAAAAGAAAAGAACCTTGTCTTTTGACGTAATGATTCAACGAATAAAATATAGTATTAGATATGCCTAGGCAATGTCGGAAAGAGATGAATAATGGAGTACAAAAAGAGAAGACGCAGTGGTATTTGAAAGCTTATCATGTGATGAAAGACACTTATGCACACTTGTAATGTACAATCTGCAATGCAAAAACATGACATTCTATTTATATGATATTGACCAGTATAAATGTAAAGAAGCAATGCATGCATTACTAGAGTGCAGATGTCAGCGACATGAATCGCTGCACATGTCTTTTCTTGCAATCTATGCTCAAACATTGCCCTGAAAACTAATGATCTGCTGGCCTGGGTAAGAAACTGATTAGCACGTCCTTTATCGTGTTATATGATCCCAACAAATTGTAGACTTTACAAGTAATATATCTCTATTGTTGTGTTGATGTGTTGTGCTTTAGCTAATGTTCACAGGAAGAAGAAAGATTCTCGCTAATAGCAGCAAGTAAACATTTTCCATATTCTTAGGAAATATCACAAGGTTTGTAAGGAACAGTCCATATCCACCTAAGCCTGAACAAACTCTTACCAAAATAGCTCTATGTGCGTGAGTCTTGTCTCCATCTCCGTCTCAATTGTAACATCGGAATAAAGCAATTCAAAAGCATGGATCAATAAATTTCCAAAGCGTAGTCCAAATAGACTCAATTTTTGGATCACCTTCTCCAGTTTGAATTGCTCACTTTCAAGCGCACTTTCAAGTCTAGACCTTCGTCCCCAATTATGGCCATTGTTTTAACTCTAACATCAAAACATGACCTGCAGTAGGTTAGATTTCCTTCAAATTTCTCATGACATTCTGCATAGATCGGAAGTCTCTCGAACTCTGCGGACTCAATTGAATGACCTTAACACAATCCTATTTTGCCTTGGATCCCCAACAATATGTAAACACAAAGGTTCGAGGCACTAAGCCATTAAGCCATGTTAGTATAATGAGACCTTGCCGAGAGAGTGTAGTAAGCAAATGTAATGGCTAAATCTTACAAGGAATCTAAATATGTCATTCAACTTCCAATCAGGGGCTTACTATCTTAAGAGAAGAAAGGCAAAATGTATCTTCATGAAATCTGCAACAGGTTGTGATAATACACTCATGCGCAAAGAAGAAAAGCAAAGAGCTGTTTCTTCTGAACAAGCAACTGAGAACATGTAGATGAACTTTTTCCTTGTGAAGGAAACATGGTGAGAAAACGTCTTGGGAGACATCTACTAAAACCTCTCTTGGGCCGTTTGCCATCCAAATCCTGTTTGATATCTTTGAACTTACTTTGATAAGGATGAGCTTGCAGAGAGCTGGGAGAGATCATTACGAAGGTTTCGCCACCATTCTATCACATCACCTGGAAATTTATTGTGTCATTGCTGAAAAGAAACAAACCTAAGATATAAATATTTTGCATACATATCAATAATGGTACTCACAAGAAGTATATCCGATGCCCAACCGTCTAAGAAAATGCAATCAAGTGTTTATTTCCCTTGCTCTGCTGCTCCATTGTCGCATGCAATTGCATTCAAGAGGGAAAAGGCAAAAAATATCTTTTGGCATGAAGCCATCGAAAAACAGAGGTCGAAATAAATCACGGGACTCAGTCGGTTCTGTAACGGCTCCCACAGTTTCTAACCATTCTGCTTACCCAAAAATGGGCTCGTCGACCAGCCAGACTTCACAATAGAAGTCTGAAGGAAAATTTCCATATTATTTCTAATTTTCCTAGCCACAATAAGGAATCTAACGATGATAATTATGCCACGCCAATTTTTTGATGATGTGGCAGACACATGGACATTTTTAATTGCGGTAATAGTTATACGGGGGTTACGCAAGCACGCTAAATATTGAAATACTTCAACATAATATGAAAATAGCTTAATCTGAGAGAACATTGAATTTTTTAGTAAATTCAAAACAATAAAAAACAATGCTAAAGATGTTAAGCTGACATTCATAATGTTTAAGGCTATAAAACTTTACTATTCAGGCCTATGCGCATATAACCATTTAGTTCTAGAAAATTTACCCTGTACAAGACCTATAGGTGCATAGCCACAAAATTTACCCTGGTCAAGATAGCCATTAACTATTAAACAATTTCACATATTCAAGGTCTATGCGCGCATGGGGAATTGACTATACAAAAATTTTCACCATTAGTGCCTATACGCACATAGGCTTGGTACAAAATTTATAATTATGTGACTCAGTGCAAACCTGATGGATGCATCAGTTGATGGTGTTAACGTAGCATTGTTGTATACTAACAATAGTTAATTTTTCTGATAGTTCAAGGTTCTCATAAATGTGCTAATGTTTTTTGTTATTATAAGATAGATAGTTAGATCCAACAATGCAAGCTTTTTATTGCTAGTCGAGATTCTCTCAGCTGAGATCTGGTTGATGCCCTTATTATATATGTGGGGTATTGGCTTTTTGCTTTATCGAGATCCAGGTATGTATAAAACCATCTGCAAGTTGGCATTCATGTCCCTATTATTACATCCGTGATGTTGTTCAATGATGTGTATTCTTTTAAATAAATGTTTCTTCTTGGTTTAAACACCTAGTTTCACTTTATTTTGTAAGGTTACAGAGGACAAACCAATTAAACAATTATTCGTAGGTGCAATGGCTACACATTTGGGATATTCACAAGGAAATGCCTCAATATGAATGTCGCAAAGAACAAAAAGTCCGAGAAAATATTGGCCATATCCAACAATGATACACAAAAACATAGCATAGAAAGAAAGGCTTAACTTCAGCTCATAATAACTCTTAGGAAAACTTTAACTTCAAATCTTGAACAAACCATGAACAATCGTGCATGGTGGGAACATTAGTAGTACAAACGCTAACATTCAACATTAATATCATTATGATTGTTTGGCATGAAGGCTCAATATGAGCATCGTTCAAGTGTTGGATTATGTTAATAAGTATTTCATGTCCTTCAAATTTTCATATTATGGGTGCTGAGATTGGCCCCATAAGCAAATCATCATGATTTGCTTTAAGTTGGATTTTCTTAAGACATTACTGTTTCTTTGATGTGGCCTTGCAAATTCATGTTTCCACTTGAGCAGGCAGATTCAATTAAATAAATTCACTTGAATTATAGGACCTTAGATCTGGTAATCAGCTAATTTATCGTGAAATGACCATTAATCAGAAATATGGTGATACGGCGATGGTGAAGCAGTCCTGGCATCGATGATTTATGCCTGGCATCACATTTCTATTTGTTTATAGCCCCAGCATGTGGAGCTATAGTCGGCAAACAGTTAAGTTTGTCTAATAATGTACGCTTCTCATCTTGGCATGTATTGCTAGAAACACTTTATGTCATATGTTTTCCGCCTTTTAATTGCACGTATCGCTTACATATACGCATTTCCACAAAGCCAAACTCTCAAATAGATAAGCAACTACTTCATTACGTAATCCACTAACACCCTAAACATATATATTTTATTTCATCTACACACTGCACGATATCGGCCTATTCCATCCCACCTATCACTCCATTCCATCCCACCTATCCATTCCATTTGATTCCATACCAATCCATCCCATTCCATTCTATTCTACCTATTATATTCTACCAATAACTCATTCCATTCTAACCCCACACACGTCCATAATTAATGCCGGCATCGCCGGGCACACGTTTCTAGTTATTAATATAAATCAATACCTAAGTTCTATTACCAACTCCCAATTTTGCAATTCATGTCGCTCTCTAAACTATTGCTACCATTTTTTTATATACATCTTATCATTCAATGTGACTAGATTTGTCATTAAGGTTCTTGACATGCATCCCATGTTGTCCTCAAGTAACATTCTTATCTCATGCTATCTGTCCACTTCTATACTTTATTTGTTTCTCTTAATTTGTGAAAACATGCAAATGCTTTGATTTCACCTGGCAGAGTTTGACAAGCAGTCTAGTCTGCAGCTAATCTTTTTCTTTTATGCTACTGCAAAGCTGACTATAAGCAAGTTTCATCTCGAAAATAAAGTAGGGGAAGGTGCATTTGGACCCATTTCATTCTGCTTTATCTTAACTAAGAGCACACAAATTCGGACAAAATTTAGCAGAAACAACAGAAAGTTCCATATTTTTATTGAAATATATCATCGAGAAACATAAAAAAAAAAACTCAAAATGGCATTTTCTGCAGCCTTCTAGAGGCATCATCATGATTCTGCAATATACAACTCTAAGTGAGGTATATTTGGTTTTAGTTTACAGTTCAAGGCATGCATCATATTTTGCAAGCCTTATCATGACATCAAAATCAAACATTAGAATACATACCTTCAAAGAAACTTCTCGCCCGAATCCTCTTTGCCAAGCTTTAGCTCTACCTAAGAAATTTCTGTAGGTTTGTTGCAAGAGAGTCATATGAATGGTCTTCCTTCCTTTGATCCTAGACTTAAAAGAATGAATGCAGATAGAAAAAATGGAAAAGAGCATACCAAAGCTTATCAGTTTCTAACTTGTTGTAACTTTCAACCTCCGGCTATAGCTAAAAGTTCATATTGATCGCGTGAGAGTTAGAAAACTTCAGGCCTCCGGTTTTGTGGTCGATATCTGCATGGTATGGAAACAGAAAGGATTGGATGCGCACATGGCGAGATCTGTTGAGTGGACATGTCGTCTAACATGCCGGTCCTGTCGGGTGTGGAAGCCTGAGCAGTTTATGAGCGCCTGGAAGGATGGTGCGGTCTGGTACCTGTTTGTGATGTAATTTCTTATTGCTTACGTATGCGATCGTGGTTTAGTCTTTGGTTTTGAGAGTTGAGGAAACAAAAATATTGCAAGTTTATGAGATTTGAATTGGAAGAATAGACCTTTGCGGCGGATTCCTCCAGCTTTCGGGCCTGCTCCGGGGCCAAAACCCCTCCCACCGCTTAGAAAAGGTTTTGGAGAATGCATTCGCCTCCAGGAGCATTCCTTTCTGAAGCTATTCGCCCGACTTCATGTGGAGCACTACCGGGTGGCCGCAGTTGCTTGCTTGGTGTCGAGCTTGTTTGTGATTGTGGCTTCTCTTGCGGGGAGGGTCGAGGACCATATGTCCAATCGAGACCATAGGGTTTGTCGTGGCATTTTTTGGCAAAATGTTAATATGAACAGTACCATGAATATCGCTTAACGTTTGGCAGTGTTCTTCAAGGGTTGACCATGGCAATTCCAAACAACAATCACTGGTAAAATGGTGGGAATATTCTAAAATTTTAAGAAATCGGAATCATATTTCGAGCAAGAATACAAGCGGAACATTGGAAAAAAAATTTGGACCATTTCTCGATTTATGCGTGTCATCCTTGCGCAGGGGCCATGCTAATCTTCTCTGTATCGTTCAATTTTATCGGATGTCCCGAAGGACATTAAACTTTGCTGAGTTGTACCTTTTATATGCTATCTGTTGTTGCAATGTGTTCCAGTGGGATATAGTGTTTGTTTGACAAGTAGCCAGCCCTACTGCTCTCTCTCTCTCTTTAGGTTTTCCATTTACGGTGCGATGGATCAGTCTTTTTCTTCGTTCTTGTGCCGACGCGTCTGGGGATGCTTGTTCTTGGACCGACGCTTTAAAGTGAAACCCTTGCTATATTGTACAAAGCTTTTTACCCAACAGCTGACTACAGCTCTAGAAATTTTTCGGATCCTTCCACTCCGTTGCTCATGCAAAGTGTTGTAAAGAGCTTGTCTCTTTTCTTAAGCTTCTCTGAAACATCACCCCATTGCGGCAGGCTAATAGCAGCCTTTCGATGCACTGTTTGCCTCTTAGACAGACGTGAGGACTGAACGGCTAATATCAGGCCATTCTGCTAGTGTTGTCTTCCATTTCTGCTAGCAATCAAAACCAACTGTGTTGAATGAATGGGGTATTATGAGATGCGCTTGTAATGTAATTCTTCTCGGTTCGGATTTTTGGCTAGCGGAACCTTGAGTGCAGCAGGAACAGCTGCTGTCTATCAGGTCAGCTTTCTGGTTTAAACAAGGATGTGCTGTCATCATAATGTAATTTGATAGTTCTTCCAGCTTTCAGTACCTTAGCTAAACGCATTATCTTATATGTAATAATTTCTTATTAGAATGCTTTCGTGGAACTTACCGTATTATCAAATCAACCTCTGCTGCTTTCGTCAGCAAGTTTACCAAGGGCAAGATTTATTGGAGAAAGTTTTATGGTTCCTCAGATTAATGTCTATAGAAAGCACCATTCGTGTTATCTCCACATAAAATGGTTTCTTTGTTAAAGGTCTCAGCGTGAGGAAGGAAGCCATGCCGTCTTTGCTTCTCTGCGCATCACTAAGGGATATATGAGGTTATGTAATTTACAATCAGATGCTTAAACGTTATATTTGACAGGGTACGTTAGGCAAAATGCTGTCTGTGCTTCATCTGGTCAGTGCTCTTGTATTGCATTTTGGTAAAGAAAACAAGGATACGCATTTGGAATAGGTAGTAATTCAGGTTGGACAAGGTTTGGCTGCTGCTGCGTTGATCACATTCTTTATATGTCATAAAGCAATAGTATGCCCTGCCTTTGATGTTGTGGTATGGTCTCCATGGCCAGAGGATATTTGTGCTTTCTTTTAAAAACCAGCTAGTATTCTTAAATGGCCTTTCTGTATGGGGAGGCATATACACATTCTGATGCTTGAGGCTTTTAATTTGTTTCAAGGTATTGCAGGCTGCCCAGATCAATGTATGTTTCACTTAGAAATGGAGAACTTGCTTTCAGAAGCTCGTGAAGTTTTGAGAGGCTTCCTTAGTTGCAGGATATATTGACACTTCCACTGGCAGTAAAGCTTCCATCCCTTCTGAGCGAATGCAATTGGAGTGTGGCACTGCAGATGCTCTCACACTGAAGATGGAATGATTTCTTTAGCATAATGGTCCTGCTTACTTTTTAGATGCGGTACTGCAGATGCTCTCATGCTGAAGCTGGAATGATTTCTTTAGCTATGGTCCTGCTTTCTTTTTCGTGCAGTGTTAAAGGGCATGCATTCCAAAGGTGACACCTAGATGATTCTTTTGAGCAGAACGATATGCTTGCAAAAGGACTGAAGTAGAGCTGAGCAGGCAAGTGATACCACAAGCGTAGTAAATTCTTGGGGTACAGGTCATGGCAGCTTATATGGTTACAAGATACTTCAGACACTTTGCACCAGATGCCAAAGTTAAAAGCAAGCAATGAAGGAACAAATGCAAGTAATCTGTTTTATTGGTTGGAGCAAATGGAAATACGCATCCCACACAATATATTGTGTTGTAAAATGTCCTTGTTAACAGAACAGTTATGCTTGGCACACTTATTCCAGAAATGCCACACCTTGTTTTCGCCTTAGAATATTGCACGGAAAATGAATCCATCCAAGCACGTTTTTGCTTCGAGTTTGAAAGTTTTCTCAAAACCCCTTTAAATGTATCATTCTCAGCATTTGAGAAAGGTTTTGATCTATTGTGTTTCGGCCCTAAGATTTTAAACATGCCAAGACTGTTATTGATCTGATGATGAGTATCTTATGTAATAAATTCGATGCGGAAGAGAGAAGGAGCAATGATACCTACCTTCTTTTATCGCAAGCAAAATCTCATGTGCACACAAGCTCGTGCTCAACCAGCTGAATTGCCACAATAAGACTCGGCAAAACTCGCATTAATCAAATGATGATATACATCAATCAAAATCCGTTTTTGAACCATGGATTGAATAACCCCCTAATTCTGTTGCCTAGTAAATTCGGATCTTCAAACCATTTATGCTATCAACTATCATAAATTAAGGCCCAAAGAAAGGCCCCAAATAAAAACTTTGACTAGAATGGTATAACTAAATATCCAATATCAATCATTTTATACTGATAGTCATGCACACACTTGTGCAAAATACAAGAAAGATTTAGCATAGATGCTTCAAGCATGGGTTTTAAGTATTTGGGGATATGCATAATGCACAACCTTCTAGGATCAAACTATGGTGCAAACTCTTATTAGCAGTGTTACGAGCAATGCTTGGGATTCCCTAGGGCATTATGATCACGGAAACCAAGGCTAGGTTCATGGGCCAAACGGTGAAGATAGGTTTACCCTTGGACCAGGGGCATTGAGGGGATAACGCCCTCATCCTCGGGCTTATGGCCCAAAAAAAATTTGGCAATGGCTCGGGTGTTTATCTAGAAACACTAGTATTCTCTTGGTCTTGAATCATCTCTGAGCACCCCCCCCCCCCCCAACCAAACCCACCCCAAATCAAGCTTTGCCCTACTATGAAAGTGGCATCGGCTCGAAGATGGCGGTTGTAACATCAACTGGCTATTAAAATCCCTACAATTATCTTTGCACATCTATTGCGTAGGACTCTGTAATTCAATTAGCTTGTGAAGGTGCAAGTAAGGGCCACTTCGCCCTTCAACTCCTAAACTGAAAGAAGCGTACGAAGACAAATTAGAAAGAAAATTCAGAGGAAGAAACAAACAAAGGCCAACAAGAAGCAAACCCAATTCTAGTTTGGGGAATTAGGGAAGTCCTCCCCCGCACTTCCGATATTTTTAGATTGCCGAAATAAGTAGAAGCAAAAAGTAGGGAATGGTGCTAAAAACGTTTGTCACGACTTAAAGCAAGGTGTCATCTGCCCAAGGGAACTACGCCCTAAGGAAAGGGGGAGGATTGAACTGGGAAGCCATATTGAGGCTTTGTTAAGGCCATCATGCCCTATGTGTTATCATTATTTGAGCTACTATGGTAGTAGAGTGTAGAGGGAGGTTAGGTTTATGTTTGAGCAAAATTTGTTTTGCCTTATATGTTGTCTTGACAATGGTTTTTTTTCTTTCTAACCATTTTTTAGGCAATGGTTTTTGTTTTAATATTCAACATAAATTGAAATACATGTCCAAATCAACGCTTGCAAAGACAACTCCATGTCCAATATTCAGAATCAATAGCATCCTTGTCAAAATCATGTGCATGAATGGGAGAAGATAAACTTGGCTATTGGTACTGTTGAAGTTAAGCCAAGTAGTCAAATGCGGGAAAAAATATTTGAGGTGGCATTGTCTCTGGAGAAGCCACCCCGAGTCTAAGTTCTTGTAATATCTCCTACAATGGTATGAGACTAGCGGGACTCGTAGTCCTTGTCACTCCTCAAAAGCTCATTTAATAGCTAGCTTGTCCTCTTGAAGGACCATTAAATGGGTTCATCCATGAATGCAAGCCAAGCCAATCATCTCCACCATATATACTCTTTGAGTAGTGCAGCAGACGCTCCGAGAAGATGATGATGGAAGCACGCGCTTAGGTTCTTTATGTCTGTTACTGATTCATGTGGTTATTACAATAACAACATACATAGCAAGTCATTTCCCTTCATCCGAACATTTATCCGATCCCCCAATTTCCATTACTGTAGGAGTTTTTACCTAAAATTAGAAGGGTTGGCTCTTCTTAGTTTTTTTGCTTGTGGGGGCATTCTCTGATACAAAATGGGAATGGCCTGGCAACAACTACTAAATGTTCAGAGAATCATATGGCCATCGAGAAGAGGAGGATGGATGTGAACTCCCCGTTACTCATTTGTGGCTAAAGGGGATAATTGGTCATTAGTCACATCTTTATGAGTCGGTGTTGAACATTTGCAATTGGTTGATACATCGATTTTCTTCAGAAAGGCATAGCCGAGACACATGAATATTCTTGTTTAAGGTGCTCACATGCTCTCTCTTATGTGTCCCACTGAACACGCTATCATAGGAATGCATGTTGTTATCGTAGTGGGTTTGGGCACTGCATTGCATAAAACTGGATGGTCTATCAAATTTATTTTAGGTCGACTCTCAAAAAAGATAGGAGAAAACAAATATATCAACAAGAAAGTTCCGGGGATGCACTTAAAAATAGTGGAGGTATGGCGTCTGTGTTCAAAGGTGGCTAAAAACATCCCTAGTATACTGATCTATGAAAGCTACTTTATTTGTCCAATGATGCAGTGATGCAATAGCAACCGGCGGTAACGTCTTTGAGGGAATTGCTCCCATGTGCTGAAGACTAACGTACTGCCGGAGGAGGTGGAGGAGATTGAAAAGGTGGCGGTAGACTTGCTTTATGACTTGCACCTATTTCCATCAGGATGATGAATGGCTGGAGGTGGCTTAGTATTTAAATTTGGATCTTGCCCTACCATTCTCGAGGCCTCTTCACATTAAAAAACACCAACTCCCTTTTTAGGCATGCAGAGAAATGGCTAAGCAGAAAAGTGTCATTCAAACAAAAATGGAGAAAGGTTTTTAGCCCTTCACTAGAATGGTTGCTTTTATTGAAATATTCTAAATTTATATATTCATTTGTCTATTCTTTACTCGTTTTATATTAACTTAGGAGTTTCCTAATACATATATATTATACAAGAGATCCATATTTCTTGACAAATGCCAGGCACCGTCACTAGTATTCCTAATTCTTACATGTAATGATTTTCTTTCTATTTCAAATTAATTACCATTGAACACGTTATGCTTTAGCATGCACTTTAAAAGCAGTCTAATTGGTTGGTTTAATCAACTGGTACCGTTTTGGTTTTGGCACTCGAGGAAACCTTGTTATTTGTTGTAACTTTCAACTTCTGGTTATAGCTAAAATTTCATATTGATTGCGTGAGAGTTAGAAACATTCTACTTTTGCATGGACTTTGAAGCCACATGCATCCTAACATATGGCGTCCCAATCAAAATTCAATTGTTTCTTTAGCTGCGTATTTCAATAGCGGATTCCCATTAACTTGCAATATTTTTGTTTTGTATTTGTGGAGGGGTTTTCTGGCATGGTTTGGCCTTGATTTCTGTGGCGTATTGTATAGAAATCCGCATGTTTCTGCAAGTTTGAGGAGTTATTGGCAGTTAGTGGTCAAAATGGCTTTTTTAACTTGAGGCCTCCGGTTTTGTGGTCGATGTCTGCATGGTATGGAAACAGAAAGGATTGGATGCGCACATGGCAAGATCTGTTGAGTGGACATGTCGTCTAACATGCCGGTCCTGTCGGGTGTGGAAGCCTGAGCAGTTTAAGAGCGCCTGGAAGGATGGTGCGGTCTGGTACATGTTTGTGATGTAATTTCTTATTGCTTCTGTGTGCGATACGTGGGTTAGTGCTGGTTTTGAGAGTTGAGAAAACGAAAATATTGCAATTTTATGAGACCTAAGTCGAAAGAATACACCTTTGCGGTGGATTCCTCCAACTTTCGAGATGCTCCAGGGCCAAAAACCTGCTTCACTGCCGAAAAGATTCTGACAGAATGCATTCTGACTCCAGGCATTCCTTTCCTAAAGCACAGAGCATTCTTTTCCTGAAGCACAGGGCATTCCTTTCCTGAAGTACAGGTTGCAGAGTTCTCTTCTTATCTGCAGTTTGGATGCATGGCGCGAGTCCTTAATCTGCAATATGATTTTCAACTTAACTTTTTTTATTATGAGTTCTAGATTCTCATAACTTGCAAAGAACAAATTGGAAGAGCCAAGCTTTATCTGATACCACTTTGGCAACACTGTCCCACTGTTATACCACTCTTCATTCCATGAATAAATCATCCTTTATGATATGGCCTGATGCCCCGCAAGTAATAGGCTCAATAATTATTAAACCATCCATTTTCAGGATAGGTCAGTAAGACATCGTCTTGGGGCCACTTTTCACTCTTCACAGTCTGCAAACTAGTTATGCCACTTGAAGTGCTATAAATTGTAACTCAATTTTCATGTTTGTGGATCTTTCAAACATTTCAAGAACCACTGCTTCACAGGAGCATAAACGAATGGCTCTTTTAAAATGCTCTTTCTCTTTTCCATAGTCTCTACATTTACTTTTAGAAAGACATTGAAGGGTATAATGATCTCCGAAAGATGATATAAAAGAAAAGAACCTTGTCTTTTGACGTAATGATTCAACGAATAAAATATAGTATTAGATATGCCTAGGCAATGTCGCAAAGAGATGAATAATGGAGTACAAAAAGAGAAGACGCAGTGGTATTTGAAAGCTTATCATGTGGTGAAAGACACACATGTACACTTGTAATGTACAATCTTCAATGCAAAAACATGACATTCTATTTATATGATATTGACCAGTATAAATGTAAAGAAGCAATGCATGCATTACTAGAGTGCAGATGTCAGCGACATGAATCGCTGCACATGTCTTTTCTTGCAATCTATGCTCGAACATTGCCCTGAAAACTAATGATCTGCTGGCCTGGGTAAGAAACTGATTAGCACATCCTTTAACGTGTTATATGATCCCAACAAACTGTAGACTTTACAAGTAATATATCTCTATTGTTGTGTTGATGTGTTGTGCTTTAGCTAATGTTCACAGAAAGAAGAAAGATTCTCGCTAATAGCAGCAAGTATTAAACATTTTCCATATTCTTAGAAAATATCACAAGGTTTGTAAGGAACAGTCATATCCATGAAGCTGAAAAAACTCTTACCAAAATAGCTCTATGTGCAGGAGTCTTGTCTCCATCTCCTGTGTCAATTGTAACATCGGAATAAACAGAATTCAAAAGTATGGATCAATAAATTTCCAAAGCGTATTCCAGCAGACTTAATTTTTGGGTCACCTTCTCCAGTTTGAATTGCCCACTTTCAAGCGCACTTTCAAGTCTAGACCTTCGTCCCCAATTATGGCCATTGTTTTAACTCTGGCATCAAAACATGACCTGCAGTAGGTTAGATTTCCTTCAAATTTCTCATGACATTCTGCACAGATCGGAAGTCTCTCGAACTCTGCGGACTCAATTGAATGACCTTAACACAATCCTATTTTGCCTTGGATCCCCAACAATATGTAAACACAAAGGTTCGAGGCACGAACCCATTAAGCCATGTTAGGGCGACAGACCTTGCCGAGAGAGTGTAGTAAGCAAATGTAATGGCTAAATCTTACAAGGAATCTAAATATATCATTCAACTTCCAATCAGGGGCTTACTATCTTAAGAGAAGAAAGGCAAAATGTCTCTCCATGAAATCTGCAACAGATTGTGATAATACACTCATGCGCAAAGAAGAAAAGCAAAGAGCTGTTTCTTCTGGACAAGCAACTGAGAACATGTAGATGAACTTTTTCCTTGTGAAGGAAACATGGTGAGAAAACAAAAATTACCTCAAAGTGTCTTGGGAGACATCTACTAAAACCTCTTTTGGGCCGTTTGCCATCCAAATCCTGTTTGATATCTTTGAACTTACTTTGATAAGGATGAGCTTGCAGAGAGCTGGGAGAGATCATTACGAAGGTTTAGCCACCATTCTATCACATCACCTGGAAATTTATTGTGTCATTGCTGAAAAGAAACAAACCTAAGATATAAATATTTTGCATACATATCAATAATGGTACTCACAAGAAGTATATCCGATGCCCAACCGTCCAAGAAAATGCAATCAAGTGTTTATTTCCCTTGCTCTGCTGCTCCATTGTCGCATGCAATTGCATTCAAGAGGGAAAAGGCAAAAAATATGTTTTGGCATGAAGCCATCGAAAAACAGAGGTCGAAATAGATCACGGGACTCAGTCGGTTCTGTAACGGCCCCCACACATAACCAACACATAACCAACACATAACTACCATTGACATTAATAAACATAACCATTGGATCCAACACATCTAAATTAAAATCCCCCTTAAACCCCCTTTGGTTTGGGTGCATATTCACACGGGGGGTGACTCCGGGCATCGAGAGCTGTTGGATAGGCATATTCGCCCCTTATTCCTTAATCTACACCGTACGTAAAGTTCCTCATTTGTGGGGTATGCAAGTATAAGATTTGCTATACTGTATAATAAGATTCGCAAAATACTATAAGATTTCAACTGGAATACTTTATGGTGTTGATTTAAATGCGTGCAAAAATACAAATATGAGGGCTCATTTTGCCCCTCGTCACCCCGTGTGAATATGCACCCAAACCAAAGGGGGTTTAAGGGGGATTTTAATTTAGATGTGTTGGATCCAATGGTTATGTTTATTAATGTCAATGGTAGTTATGTGTTGGTTATTATACTAAAAAAAATTTTGGGCCCTTCGGGCCCTAAAAAAAAACAAACATAAGAACATGTAAGACATTTAAAACACGAAGACAAACAAATTATTTCCATGGCAAAGAGATTCAATTGATGATTGCATGTATGCATTCTTATATATATGGCATTCAAGTATTACCCATTTTTCTCAAAACAGTCAATAAGCCGCTTAAGAATTTCCTAACACTCTATATATACATGGCATTCAGATATTTCCCATTCTTCTCAAAGTCCTAATATTAAGCCACCATGACATCCAATTTGCTACAGTAACAATTTGGCATTCATAATTGCATATTTTGCAACAATAAGAAAAGAACCGACCATAGTTTTCATCTTCACAAATCATGTGTTTACATCTTATGCATTGGTTTTTACTTCGTAATCCAATTGCTGGAGGATTTTGGCACTCCTCTCCATCTGGGAGATTTTCCAATGAGCTTCGAATAATACCAGATACCTTTTAAATATGTTTGAAATATAAAAAAGCAAACATGTTCCATGTCATTTACATTAGCTGAAGAAAAATAACGAGTTTCATGTATGTTGGAAACTCGGTCGTATATATTGTAAAGTTTTCACAAGCAGTTAACATACCTCCACCAGCATTCATGATCGTCCACTGCAAGCTGAAAGTATATCAATGCTATGGTGATAAAAGCAGTGACAATGATCAATATGATGAATACAATAAATAAAATACTATAAATCATGTACACTTTATGGCCCCAAACACTAGCAAAGATGTAATAGAGCTCAATATAAATTGCACTGAATGGTAGGAATCTAGCTGTTGCCATCTGTGGTATGGTGTGCCGGTACCATGGTAAAGGAGGAATCTCCGGGGGGGATTTTGAGGTACGACAGGGTGCTTGAAACTCTGCCTTAGTATTGTTTCCTGCAATGCCACCAAGTACAAGCAATGGCAAGGTAACTAGCATCCAGATGAGAGTGATTACAACAATGGTTCCAAAAGGAAGGCCAGCTATTGAATTGTAAACTATTGCAACAGCGTTCACGAAAGCAAATGTCAAAAACAAACAACCATGACTAAGATAAGATTTATACCAAACAACTGTCAATAAGACTTCAGTTCACGAAGAACACGAATCGAAGTTACCTTTGTTAGCGCCGAGAGCACTATTTTCTCAAATTTTGAGGCGCAAGGGGCTGAAAGCGACCTTGGAAGATGCAGACGATTAAACACAATAAAATCATCTGCCTAGCAAGACATGTTAAGCACTGCTTGCTATGGCTCCTTGCCGAGTTGATCATTCAGCACTTGCCTGCTAGATGGTTCCAGCACTTCTTCTAGAAACCTTTTGCATAAACACAAGGAATAGATGGGAGAATCTCTTGGGTGGGCTCAAACAGATTGAAAGCATGTTTTCCCAAATCCTCACCTTCATATTCTTCGTTGAAAAGGTTTAACCAAAGATGCCCATCTCTGCAGCTCAAGGCCGAAAACCCCCCTAAAACCCACAAGGCCCACGAAATCCATAGCATTGTTCAAATTTAAGGCTCTGAAGGAAAAACCAGCTAACCTAATCGAATAAGGGGGCTTGCTACGATACCTCCAAGTCATCTAGAGCAGAGAATCCAGGCATTGCAAGGTGCATCTTTGCACAGGAAATTGTGAAACAGAACATGCAGGGGAAGACCTGCAGACGACCTAAGGCACTGCCCCTGCGGCCCTTGCTCACGCCACATGTCCGGTGGAAAGGGTTTGAGAACATACCTTGAAGCTGCCAGATCCTGCTTTCGTGGTAATCTACTCGTCTGCAAGAACAGAATCTCGCTCAGAGCCATTGCCTCACCAAGCCCTAAACATAACTAAAAGAACCCTAAAATAATCTGGCTCGATGCTTGCATGCTCGATTTGGGATAGTTTTTGAAATCATAGTTGTAACCATTGAAAAATGCCACTAAAAGTATCGTGAAAGTATGCGCACTCTAGATGTACTGATTAGTACGTCTCATCAAATACGGTCATCAAATCATATAAAAACCTTAGGAAAAAAAGTACAAAAACACAAAGAAAACCCCCTGTTATTATGCTACATATTCTAACGATTCTGCTATACCCAAAAATGGGCTCGTCGACCAGCCAGACTTCACAATAGAAGTCTGAAGGAAAATTTCCATATTATTTCTAATTTTCCTAGCCACAATAAGGAATCTAACGATGATAATTATGCCACGCCAATTTTTTGATGATGTGGCAGACACATGGACAAGCCAGAATTGCAGTAATAGTTATACGGGGGTTACGCAAGCCTGCTAAATATTGAAATACTTCAACATAATATGAAAATAGCTTAAAACAAAGAACATTGAATTTTTTAGTAAATTCAAAACAATAAAAAACAATGCTAAAGATGTTAAGCTGACATTCATAATGTATTAAGGCTATAAAACTTTACTATTCAGGATGCGCATATAACCATTTAGTTCTAGAAAATTTACCCTGTACAAGACCTATAGGTGCATAGCCACAAAATTTACCCTGGTCAAGATAGCCATTAACTATTAAACAATTTCACATATTCAAGGTCTATGCGCGCATAGGGAATTGACTATACAAAAATTTTCATCGTTAGTGCCTATACGCACATAGGCTTGGTAAAATTTATAATTATGCATTTCGGTAAAACCTCGATGGATGCATCGGGTTGATGGTATTAACGTAGCATTGTTGTATACTAACAATAGTTAATTTTCCTGATAGTTCAAGGTTCTCATAAATGTGCTAATGTTTTTTGTTATTATAAGATAGATAGATAGATCCAACAATGCAAGCTTTTTATTGCTAGTCGAGATTCTCTCAGCTGAGATCTGGTTGATGCCCTTATTATATATGTGGGGTATTGGCTTTTTGCTTTATCGAGATCCAGGTATGTATAAAACCATCTGCAAGTTGGCATTCATGTCCCTATTATTACATCCGTGATGTTGTTCAATGATGTGTATTCTTTTAAATAAATGTTTCTTCTTGGTTTAAACACCTAGTTTCACTTTATTTTGTAAGGTTACAGAGGACAAACCAATTAAACAATTATTCGTAGGTGCAATGGCTACACATTTGGGATATTCACAAGGAAATGCCTCAATATGAATGTCGCAAAGAACAAAAAGTCCGAGCAAATATTGGCCATATCCAACAATGATACACAAAAACATAGCATAGGAAGAAAGGCTTAACTTCAGCTCATAATAACTCTTAGAAAAACTTTAACTTCAAATCTTGAACAAGCCTCCCTTACCTTCAATAAACTTCTAGGCATTATTAATATAAATCAATACCTAAGTTCTATTACCAACACCCAATTTTGCAATTCATGTCGCTCTCTAAACTATTGCTACCATTTTTTTATATACATCTTATCATTCAATGTGACTAGATTTGTCATTAAGGTTTTGACATGCATCCCATGTTGTCCTCAAGTAACATTCTTATCTCATGCTATCTGTCCACTTCTATACTTTATTTGTTTCTCTTAATTTGTGAAAACATGCAAATGCTTTGATTTCACTTGGCAGAGTTTGACAAGCAGTCTAGTCTGCAGCTAATCTTTTTCTTTTATGCTACTGCAAAGCTGACTATAAGCAAGTTTCATCTCGAAAATAAAGTAGGGGAAGGTGCATTTGGACCCATTTCATTCTGCTTTATCTTAACTAAGAGCACACAAATTCGGACAAAATTTAGCAGAAACAACAGAAAGTTCCATATTTTTATTGAAATATATCATCGAGAAGCATAAAAAAAACTCAAAATGGCATTTTCTGCAGCCTTCTAGAAGCATCATCATGATTCTGCAATATACAACTCTAAGTGAGGTATATTTGGTTTTAGTTTACAGTTCAAGGCATGCATCATATTTTGCAAGCATCAAGGTTTTGTGGTCGATATCTGCATGGTATGGAAACAGAAAGGATTGGATGCGCACATGGCGAGATCTGTTGAGTGGACATGTCGTCTAACATGCCGGTCCTGTCGGGTGTGGAAGCCTGAGCAGTTTATGAGCGCCTGGAAGGATGGTGCGGTCTGGTACCTGTTTGTGATGTAATTTCTTATTGCTTCTGTGTGCGATACGTGGTTTAGTGCTGGTTTTGAGAGTTGAGGAAACAAAAATATTGCAAGTTTATGAGAGCTGAATTGGAAGAATAGACCTTTGCGGCGGATTCCTCCAGCTTTCGGGCCTGCTCCGGGGCCAAAACCCTGCTCCACTGCCGAAAAGGTTTTGACAGAATGCATTCTGCCTCCGAGCATTCCTTTCCTGAAGCTATTCTGGCCCAGCTTCATGTGGAGCACTAGCTGGCAGGCCGCAGTGCTTGGTGTCGAGCTTGTTTGTGATTGTGGCTTCTCTTGCACAGGAGGGTCGAGGACCATATGTCCAATCGAGACCATAGGGTTTGTCGTGGCATTTTTTTGGCAAAATGTTAATATGAACAAGATTACCATGAATATCTTCGCTTAACGTTTTGGCAGTGTTCTTCAAGGGTTGACCATGGCAATTCCAAACAACAATCACTGGTAAAATGGTGGGAATATTCTAAAATTTTAAGAAATCGGAATCATATTTCGAGCAAGAATACAAGCGGAACATTGGAAAAAAAATTTGGACCATTTCTCGATTTATGCGTGTCATCCTTGCGCGCTAGGGGCCATGCTAATCTTCTCTCAGATCGTTCAATTTTATCGGATGTCCCGAAGGACATTAAAACTTTGCCGAAGTTGTACCTTTTTATATGCTAGGGGGACCCGCCATGTTTTTGCGCAGGCCCTAAACAGGATGCGCCAGGAGCCCTGCGTTCCACGACATGGATGCCCTTCATTTCCGCATCGGTTGCTCGACCATTTCCGCGATCGGGTTGTTCGACCATTTGCGCACCGGGCCGTTCGACCATTTGGCGCACCTCGTTCCAGCCATAGCACAAGCCCGCCATAGCACAACCCCGCCATAATTTTGTCTTAAACAAGATTGAACGCCCAAGATGGCCACCACCTTACACGGCGTTGAGCATGGCCAAGCCGCACACGAGCATGAGAGAACAGAGAGCACAGAGAAGAGAGCACGTAGATCTGATGGACGAGCCGAGAGAGAAGAGAGAGGGGGATCTAAACGTGTTGCAGCCAAAAAGAAGCCAAAGAAGAGGAAGATTAGGGAAGGCAATAGCAGGAATGAAGGGAGCTATCTTAGACAGAGAGAGGTAAATGGAGTGATGATGACATGAAGAGGGCTTTGGAACTTGTTGAGGGGAATGTGATGAGCATAAGAGCAAAGAAAGCAGAGAATTTAGCATCCCCGAAGTCTACAATTAGAAGTTGGCTTTATGGTAGAGTGAACAAAAGCATGGTAAGCATCCTATAGCCATGACAGAGAAGAAGAAGAATCGACTTGGTAGAATGGGCATTAGAGAGGGCGGTCGGGGAATGCCTTTGACTCTAGATATGTTGAAGGAGTTTGTGGCTGAAATATGCCTTGATAGACCAACTCCATTTAGGGATGGAGTTCCAGGACACAAGTGGTGGAAGCTTTTTCAAAGGAAGGCATCGAGAGATAGCAATAAGATCTGCTGAAACGTTGGATTCTCGCGGGGCCGAGCACTAACAACTGCTACTCTAGCTAAGTTCTCACGATGATTTTGAGAAGGTGTTGGATGAGTTCAAGTTTCCACCATCTAGAATTTGGAATGCGAATTTAAACCGGTGTCCAAGCCGGTAAGGTTTCGGAATGAAGGTTATTGCCAAGAAAGGAAAGAGGAACGTGCATGAAGTTGTGATGAGAAATAGAGAATGGGTGACAAGATACTTTACATGTGTCAATGCGGATGGCTTTTCCACTTCCTAGTCTCTACATCTTCAAAGGAGAGAGGATCAGAGATGACTATGTATCTAGATGTGAACCAAGTGCTGTGATGGCTTGTCAGGGTGAAGCATGGATGACAAAAGAGCTTTTTAAAAGTTGGTTAATTGATCATTTCGCGAAGAAGGTGCAGGGAGCTTGCAGTCCGAGTACACCACATTTGCTAGTGCTTGATGGCCACAAGACTCATGTGGATCTTGACACTATACTGGCAGCCAAAGAGGTAGGAGTGCATCTTTTTATTTTGCCACCTCACACTTCACATAAGCTGCAGCCCTTGGATGTGTCAGTGTTTGGCCCTTTCAAGAAGTGCTTTAAGAAGGAAAGAGCAATTTATATGTTAAAACACCGTTATGCTGAACCAAGCAAGCAAGACCTGGCTACAATTATCTACAGAGCTTTGAAGTCATCCATGACAGTGCAGAACATCCTCTCTGGTTTTAGATCAACGGGTTTAGTGCCCTTTGTGAAGGGCAAAGTGACACCACAAGCTGAGGCAATTGGAGATGACGGTAGGGAAGTGGAGTTGCAACCATGGGAGCATGGAGATTACAATCCAAATGATGCTGAAAATGAAGGTGCAGCAGCCCCTGATGCTAATCAAGTGTTCCCCAATCAATTGTACGTGCAGACCAGCAACCATGAAGAAGGTAACAATCAAAATTTTGAGCAAAATGTTGTTGAGGCAGCACATAGCAATGTTCTTCTAAATTGCAATGTGCCTGAAAACCAAGCACCTAACATTGCAAGGCCTTTGCCACATGCAAGCACTGTTGTACATCACTCTTCTCCTCATGTTAATGTTGCTTATAGATCTGCTCTACCTACAGCCCACAGAACACCAATGTCTAGAGCATTTCAACCCCAAAACAATGACTCTATATCTCAGCCTGAAACCTCAAGATTTAAATCTTCCCTTCTTTGGCTGGAGTGCATCATGTTAGCTCAACAATGGTGTCAAGCAATCGAGGACCTAACGACAAAGGAAGGCTAGGAATGAGGAGGAAAAGAAGAGAAAGTTAGAAGAGAAGCTAGTTGCACAAAGCAAAAAAAGAAATTGGCAAGGGAGGAGGCTTTGGAAAGATGCAAAAGAGAAAGGAAGAGAGGGAAGCTAGGAAAAGAAGTGAAGAAGCATGGGAGGTAGGCTGTAGAAGGTTTAGGGATCTAATATATGGACCTCATAGGCATGGGAGGCCTATCTTGAATGGTGTAAGCCCTTGGATACCAGTTAACAAGGATGCTATGGAGGCTAGAAGGCAAGCAAGGGACAGTTAAGAGCAAAGAGGGCAGCTAGAGAGAATGAAGGGCATGCGAGGTTGTGACATACGATTTGTGGCTAGTAGCCAAATGGAAGAACAAGAGAGCTGCCCGCCATTATTCCAAGATAGTCAAGTTGAAGAAGAATTGCCTCCAAGTCCAGTATTGTATAATGCAATTAGGAATATGTCTCCATTCTCCGGGCTCTATGGTAGGATGCGCCTTAGAAGACACTCATATCATTCTCAAGACCATATGGATCTTTGTTCATGTATCAATTGATGAGATGATACCACCGCAAGAAATGAATCGGCATCACATGCGCATGTTAATGTGGACACTCAAACATGGGTCGGGTTTTGCCGATGTTAATAGTGGTGTTCCGGATGCCACGATTGCACAACTTGGCTAAAGCAAGGCTGATCCAGGAGGCTTTGTTGAAGATGGTAGGCCTCATGACATAATTGAGAAGGCAAAAGGGATGGATGATGGCCGGGCAAGAACTTCTGAGCGCTACTTGCAAATGTAAGTCAAGTTTGCATGTAAGTTTGATGTTTCTACTTTACCTCTCTTAATCCGGGTACTTCTTTGCAGGCAAATGATGTGGAGATAGAAAGCTCCTCGGAAGAAAGCTAGGTCACATGATGCATGTCTTCTTTGTTGTGGCTGGTCAATGCTACTTCTTGTAAACATTGGTGGGATTTTTGTAATCGTTTTCAAATTTGCACATAAACAATTTTACATAGACCTTTGTCTATTGCAAAATAGCACATTTTCGTAAACTTGTATGCCAAGATCGCTAAATTGTTCTTTGAATTGTTGCTAAATTGTTCTTTGAAACTTGTATGCCAAGACCGCTAAATTGTTGTTGTTAAATTGTTCTTTGAATTGTTGTTTGATTCTTAGGTGTGAATGCATTCTGTCCTTTTCTTAGCAAGATGTATGCAAAAGGTTGATATTCGGATCATAAATTGAGATATGCATGTGCGCAGCTTTTGTAGCGAGGATAAGACATAATTGTTTGTTAATAGGTGAGCAAATGATGGTGGGTTTGAGAGCAGTAATGTTGTTTTTTGCGCAATTGATGGGAGTTTCATGCGCAATAGATGGGAGTTTTATGCGCAATGCGGGCGCAATTGATGGCAGTGGTGCGTAACCGGGGTTCTCAGACCCCCACGTGTTTGAGCAGCTGTAACTTGCAAGTGGCTAATCTGTAGACCCTAAATCTGGCATCTATTTGTAGCTTAGATTTCAGGCTTTCAGATGAACTATTTCTTGTGGCAAAATTCCACACCTCGTGCCCAAAATTGCGTTTGCGCCCTTAACTGCGCAAAACATGGCCTGTCTCCCCTATCTGTTGTTGCAATGTGTTCCAGTGGGATATAGTGTTTGTTTGACAAGTAGCCAGCCCTACTGCTCTCTCTCTCTCTTTAGGTTTTCCATTTACGGTGCGATGGATCAGTCTTTTTCTTCGTTCTTGTGCCGACGCGTCTGGGGATGCTTGTTCTTGGACCGACGCTTTAAAGTGAAACCCTTGCTATATTGTACAAAGCTTTTACCCAACAGCTGACTACAGCTCTAGAAATTTTTCGGATCCTTCCACTCCGTTGCTCATGCAAAGTGTTGTAAAGAGCTTGTCTCTTTTCTTAAGCTTCTCTGAAACATCACCCCATTGCGGCAGGCTAATAGCAGCCTTTCGATGCACTGTTTGCCTCTTAGACAGACGTGAGGACTGAACGGCTAATATCAGGCCATTCTGCTAGTGTTGTCTTCCATTTCTGCTAGCAATCAAAACCAACTGTGTTGAATGAATGGGGTATTATGAGATGCGCTTGTAATGTAATTCTTCTCGGTTCGGATTTTTGGCTAGCGGAACCTTGAGTGCAGCAGGAACAGCTGCTGTCTATCAGGTCAGCTTTCTGGTTTAAACAAGGATGTGCTGTCATCATAATGTAATTTGATAGTTCTTCCAGCTTTCAGTACCTTAGCTAAACGCATTATCTTATATGTAATAATTTCTTATTAGAATGCTTTCGTGGAACTTACCGTATTATCAAATCAACCTCTGCTGCTTTCGTCAGCAAGTTTACCAAGGGCAAGATTTATTGGAGAAAGTTTTATGGTTCCTCAGATTAATGTCTATAGAAAGCACCATTCGTGTTATCTCCACATAAAATGGTTTCTTTGTTAAAGGTCTCAAGCGTGAGGAAGGAAGCCATGCCGTCTTTTGCTTCTCTGCGCATCACTAAGGGATATATGAGGTTATGTAATTTACAATCAGATGCTTAAACGTTATATTTGACAGGGTATGCGTTAGGCAAAATGCTGTCTGTGCTTCATCTGGTCAGTGCTCTTGTATTGCATTTTGGTAAAGAAAACAAGGATACGCATTTGGAATAGGTAGTAATTCAGGTTGGACAAGGTTTGGCTGCTGCTGCGTTGATCACATTCTTTATATGTCATAAAGCAATAGTATGCCCTGCCTTTGATGTTGTGGTATGGTCTCCATGGCCAGAGGATATTTGTGCTTTCTTTTAAAAACCAGCTAGTATTCTTAAATGGCCTTTCTGTATGGGGAGGCATATACACATTCTGATGCTCGAGGCTTTTAATTTGTTTCAAGGTATTGCAGGCTGCCCAGATCAATGTATGTTTCACTTAGAAATGGAGAACTTGCTTTCAGAAGCTCGTGAAGTTTTTGAGAGGCTTCCTTAGTTGCAGGATATATTGACACTTCCACTGGCAGTAAAGCTTCCATCCCTTCTGGCGAATGCAATTGGAGTGTGGCACTGCAGATGCTCTCACACTGAAGATGGAATGATTTCTTTAGCATAATGGTCCTGCTTACTTTTTCGTGCGGTACTGCAGATGCTCTCATGCTGAAGCTGGAATGATTTCTTTAGCTATGGTCCTGCTTTCTTTTTTAGTGCAGTGTTAAAGGGCATGCATTCCAAAGGTGACACCTAGATGATTCTTTTGAGCAGAGCGATATGCTTGCAAAAGGACTGAAGTAGAGCTGAGCAGGCAAGTGATACCACAAAGCGTAGTAAATTCTTGGGGTACAGGTCATGGCAGCTTATATGGTTACAAGATACTTCAGACACTTTGCACCAGATGCCAAAGTTAAAAGCAAGCAATGAAGGAACAAATGCAAGTAATCTGTTTTATTGGTTGGAGCAAATGGAAATACGCATCCCACACAATATATTGTGTTGTAAAATGTCCTTGTTAACAGAACAGTTATGCTTGGCACACTTATTCCAGAAATGCCACACCTTTTTTTAAGCCTTAGAATATTGCACGGAAAACGTTTTTGCTTCGAGTTTGAAAGTTTTCTCAAAACCCCTTTAAATGTATCATTCTCAGCATTTGAGAAAGGTTTTGATCTATTGTGTTTCGGCCCTAAGATTTTTAAACATGCCAAGACTGTTATTGATCTGATGATGAGTATCTTATGTAATAAATTCGATGCGAAGAGAGAAGGAGCAATGATACCTACCTTCTTTATCGCAAGCAAAATCTCATGTGCACACAAGCTCGTGCTCAACCAGCTGAATTGCCACAATAAGACTCGGCAAAACTCGCATTAATCAAATGATGATATACATCAATCAAAATCCTGGATTGGATGTTTTTGAACCATGGATTGAATAACCCCCTAATTCTGTTGCCTAGTAAATTCGGATCTTCAAACCATTCATGCTATCAACTATCATAAATTAAGGCCCAAAGAAAGGCCCCAAATAAAAACTTTGACTAGAATGGTATAACTAAATATCAATATCAATCATTTTATCTTGATAGTCATGCACACACTTGTGCAAAATACAAGAAAGATTTAGCATAGATGCTTCAAGCATGGGTTTTAAGTATTTGGGGATATGCATAATGCACAACCTTCTAGGATCAAACTATGGTGCAAACTCTTATTAGCGGTGTTACGAGCAATTAACTTGGGGATTCCCTAGGGCATTATGATCACGGAAACCAAGGCTAGGTTCATGGGTGCCAGCGGTAAGAAGATAGGTTTACCCTTGGACCGGGCGTTAAGGGGATAACGCCCTCATCCTCGGGCTTATGGCCCAAAAAAAATTTGGCAATGGCTCGGGTGTTTATCTAGAAACACTAGTATTCTACTAGTCTTGAATCATCTCTGAGGCACCCCCGCCCCTTTCCCCACCCAAATCAAGCTTTGCCCTACTATGAAAGTGGCATCGGCTCGAAGATGGGGTTGTAACATCAAGCGGCTATTAAAATCCCTACAATTATCTTTGCACATCTATTGCGTAGGACTCTGTAATTCAATTAGCTTGTGAAGGTGCAAGTAAGGGCCACTTCACCCTTCAACTCCTAAACTGAAAGAAGCGTACGAAGGCAAATTAGAAAGAAAATTCAGAGGAAGAAACAAACAAAGGCCAACAAAAAGCAAACCCAATTCTAGTTTGGGGAATTAAGGAAGTCCTCCTGCACTTCTGATATTTTTAGATTGCCAGAAATAAGCCGAAGCAAAAGTAGGGAATGGTGCTAAAAAACGTTTGTCACTACTTAAAGCAAGGTGTCATCTGCCCAAGGGAACTACGCCCTAAGGAAAGGGGGAGGATTGAACTGGGAAGCCATATTGAGGCTTTGTTAAGGCCATCATGCCCTATGTGTTATCATTATTTGAGCTACTATGGTAGTAGAGTGTAGAGGGAGGTTAGGTTTATGTTTGAGCAAAATTTGTTTTGCCTTATATGTTGTCTAGACAATGGTTTTTTTCCTTTCTAACCATTTTTTAGGCAATGGTTTGTTTTTAATATTCAACATAAATTGAAATACATGTCCAAATCAACGCTTGCAAAGACAACCCCATGTCCAATATTCAGAATCAATAGCATCCTTGTCAAAATCATGTGCATGAATGGGAGAAGATAAACTTGGCTATCGGTACTATTGAAGTTAATCCAAGTAGTCAAATGCGGGAAAAAATATTTGAGGTGGCATTGTCTACAGAGAAGCCACCCCGAGTCTAAGTTACTGTAATATCTCCTACAATGGTATGAGACTAGCGGGACTCGTAGTCCTTGTCACTCCTCAAAAGCTCATTTAATAGCTAGCTTGTCCTCTTGAAGGACCATTAAATGGGTTCATCCATGAATGCAAGCCAAGCCAATCATCTCCACCATATATACTCTTTGAGTAGTGCAGCAGACGCTCCGAGAAGATGATGATGGAAGCACGCGCTTAGGTTCTTTATGTCTGTTACTGATTCATGTGGTTATTACAATAACAACATACATAGCAAGTCATTTCCCTTCATCCGAACATTTATCCGATCCCCCAATTTCCATTACCCCTGTAGGAGTTTTTACCTAAAATTAGAAGGGTTGGCTCTTCTTAGTTTTTTTGCTTGTGGGGGCATTCTCTGATACAAAATGGGAATGGCCTGGCAACAACTACTAAATGTTCAGAGAATCATATGGCCATCGAGAAGAGGAGGATGGATGAAAACTCCCCGTTACTCATTTGTGGCTAAAGGGGATAATTGGTCATTAGTCACATCTTTATGAGTCGGTGTTGAACATTTGCAATTGGTTGATACATCGATTTTCTTCAGAAAGGCATAGCCGAGACACATGAATATTCGTGTTTAAGGTGCTCACATGCTCTCTCTTATGTGTCCCACTGAACACGCTATCATAGGAATGCATGTTGTTATCGTAGTGGGTTTGGGCACTGCATTGCATAAAACTGGATGGTCTATCAAATTTATTTTAGGTCGACTCAAAAAAAAAGATAGGAGAAAACAAATATATCAACAAGAAAGTTCCGGGGATGCACTTAAAAATAGTGGAGGTTATGGCGTCTGTGTTCAAAGGTGGCTAAAAACATCCCTAGTATACTGATCTATGAAAGCTACTTTATTTGTCCAATGATGCAGTGATGCAATAGCCGTGAGAACGTCTTTGAGGGAATTGCTCCCATGTGCTGAAGACTAACAACGTACTGCCGGAGGAGGTGGAGGAGATTGAAAAGGTGGCGGTAGACTTGCTTTATGACTTGCACCTATTTCCATCAGGATGATGAATGGCTGGAGGTGGCTTAGTATTTAAATTTGAATCTTGCCCTACCATTCTCGAGGCCTCTTCACATTAAAAAACACCAACTCCCTTTTTAGGCATGCAATGGCTAAGTAGAAAAGTGTCATTCAAACAAAAATGGAGAAATTTTTTTAGCCCTTCACTAGAATAGTTGCTTTTATTGAAATATTCTAAATTTATATATTCATTTATCTATTCTCTACTCGTTTTATATTAACATAGGAGTTTCCTAATACATGTATATTATATAAGAGATCCATATTTCTTGACAAATGCCAGGCACCGTCACTAGTATTCCTAATTCTTACATATAATGATTTTCTTTCTATTTCAAATTATTTACCATTGAACACATTATGCTTTAGCATGCACTTTAAAAGCAGTCTAATTGGTTGGTTTAATCAATTGGTACCGTTTTGGTTTTGGCACTTGAGGCAACCTTGTTATTTGTTGTAACTTTCAAACCCCGGCTATAACTAAAACTTCATATTGATCGCGTGAGAGTTAGAAACATTCTACTTTTGCATGCATTTTGAAGCCATATGCATCCTAACATATGGCGTCCCAATCAAAATTCAATTGTTTTTTTTTTTTGAAGAACGTGTCCCAGAAGTAAGAAATGTCCCTGAAGCATCAATCACTTTTAGATAATCACTCCATATTGGAAGTTTAATACGATCAGGCCAATTGGAGATCTGAAAGCAATTATACAACTTCTTACGAATTTCTTGAAGTACCACCTGAGAAGAAATATACTTATCATAAAAGACCTTTCTTCGCCTTCGCTTCCATACACTCCATATTAGCCAAGACTTTGCCATGTGAAATGCAATCCTTTTAGAAGCAGTCCAGCGATTTGGATAAATACCAAAAAGAAAGTCTTGACTATCCAAAGATATTCCAAAAAGAATCAAACCGGGACCTAAGACTACTCATTTCTGCACACAAATATAAACAATGCTCCAATGTTTCAATGCACGCTCACACATTGGGCAAAGTGGGCTTACTCCGGCTTAAAGCGATGAACCATCTCATTAACTCTCAAATAGCGATGAATCACCGCCAAAGTAAAACATTTACCTTTGGAGGATTATATTTAGACCAAACAAGGTTCGGATGGATTGCCATTGAGAAGGCAAAAGTCTGTAAAGTGCCATTTTCGAGAAGGTGATAAAGTACTTGAGGATGTAAGCAATCACGTAGCATGAACTTACTAGCTTCTTGCCTTCTTTAATACCTTGAACAAAGTTCCAAACATCTCGGGTCACCAACCTTCTTAATTAAAGGAAGAGCACTTGCTACATAAGCCCATATATTGATATCTTTATCCAACAACCCATATTTCTCGAAACCATTGCCAAGGAGCAATGTCAATACCAAAATACCCTTTGTTCAATAGAAATAATACGCTCTCCTCCACCTTGCTTGGGAATGCGCATGCATAAATTCTACAACTGGGTGTAGTTGTCCATGAGTATACAAAGGCAACTACGAAGGGGAAGATGCACAAGACAAGCTTCCCAATCAAATGTAATCACTGGCTGGACTACCTTCGGGCCGAAGCAAGCCTTTCAATCTTGGGAGGCATGTGAATAAGCTTTCAATGGATATAACAATGCCCAAGGGAGCTCAATTCTCACACCTCGCTTATGAAAAACCATACACTTCTTTCTTGATTGTTTAAGTAACTTCATACACGGTGATGCACAATCATCTTTCAACAAACCGAACAATAGCTTAGAAGCTAAGACCTTATCACCGTAAAGAAAGATCCAACATACCAAGTCCTCCTTGTTGTTTAAACAACATACATTTCTTCCACGCCACCTTCACAATTGCCTCCTTTATCGGTATTAACACCGGACAAAAATCTCTTACAATCTTTTTTTTATCTCTGCAAACTTAGAATTTGGAGCCAATAGAACCAAAACCAAATAAATATGCGTATTGTTCAATAATCGACTTAGCTACTTGAATTCTACCTGCCAAGGATAACTTTGAACCTCTCCACCAAATCAGTTGCCTTTGTAAATTTAAGATAATTTCATCCCATGCTTCATTCATGTCAATATCTAGACCAAAAGGGACTCCTAGAAGCTTTGTCTTGGCAGATGGTACAACCACCTTCCAGGCATACTCATATAAAAAATGTGGAACTGCTTCCTTCCCCACCCATAAAGCACTACACTTAGCCCAATTAAGGAGACAACCAGATGCAATTGAAAATATATCCAAAATCTTTTTGATTATCTGCACATTATTCTCTTCACCATCCACTAGCAAGAAGGTATCGTCTGCAAACTGATTAACCAAAACCTGGTCACCTTCCACCAATAATAATCCCTTTACCAAACCATCCTTTTCAGCCTCATGCAATAGTTGCGAAAGTCCTTCTGCCACTATAGTAAACAAAAAAGGAGCTAAAGGGCAACCTTGCCTTATTCCACGTTCAATTGGAAAAAGCACCAATAGTTCTCCATGATACAGTACTACCCCCTTAGCAGAAATCAATATTTTATGCATCATAGAGCGGAAACCAGGCCCAAATCCCAATTTCAAAAGCATGGCATCCAAGAAAGTCCACTTCACACTATCATAAGCTTTAGCAAAATCCAATTTTAAATATAGAAGATTTTGACCTGAACATTGGGCCCAATGAACTCCTTCATATGCCACTATATTATGAAAAATTTGCCGATGGAAGAAAAGCGTTGAGCCGCATCTATTCTCAATCCCAAAACATGTTTAAGTCTTTCTCGCATAGGCTTTTGCAATAATTTTATAGATAGTAGATAGAAGAGTTATTGAAGCCAATCATGAATGCTCATGTGTTCTTTCACTTTAGGAATAAGAGAAATCAAACCCAGTATTCAAAATCCTATCAAATTGATGTGAAGTACACAAATCTTTGTATGCCTCCATAATGCTTACGGCGTCCATTCCCAATACCTTTTAAAAATTTCTGAGGATACCATCCATACGGACATTTATCCGAAGCCAACTCAAATGTTCCGCTTTAATTGAGACATAGACAGTGGTGCCTCTAACAATTGAGATTCCTCGTGTGAAAGAATTGCATGAACCTTAGAAAGCACAATATCCTGCATTACATCTTCATGAGGCAAGTGTTTGACCTTAAAAAAAGTTTCAAAGTATTGAGTAAGGGACTGCTTAATCTCATTTGGCTCTGTCATTACCCTCCCATCCGGCAGAGATAGAGAGTGCATAGTAGCTGCATACCTCTTCTGCTTTGAAGCTCTAAAAAACAGCTTATTACAACGATCTCCATCTTTCAGCCAGGTTAATCCAGATTTAACTCGTGCTGATTGAATTTGGGCCACTTCAAGACCACGAATAGCAACCTGTTGCAATCTAAAAGAGTCTGTACCCACTTTCTTAAGCTCCTCTAATTCAGCATATAACTTACTCAATGTCTCTTTTTCTTCACGAACTCGTTGCGCTCCCCATCTTTTCGCAAAAATCTTGACATTTGCCAAAGCCTCAACAATTCTTCGCATACCATGTTGTTGAGATGAAGCCTTTTGCCAAGCCTCCTGACATCCTGCTTCAAACTCCTCATTAGGCAACCATCTAGTATTCAATTAAAATACCGTTTTTCTCTTTTGTCTACTATGAGTAAGTTCACGATTTTCAAGAATTTGAGGATTATGGTCCGAGACTGCTTGTGCCAAATAATTAAGCCTCCATAACCGTGGACATATATCACAAAGCACACTATTTGCATACATTCGATCATGACGAACCTGTGACAATCCTGGGCCAACCCAATTATTAGTCCAAGTAAAAGATGAATCTCCATCAACTTCCATAAATCCATGTTGAAAGAGTAACTTCTGCCACTGCTGCCGTTCAAAGCCGCTTACAATCTGTCCACCACCTAATCTGTCTTGTGCTGATTCGACCATATTGAAATCCCCTACTAAAAGCCAAGCCACATTTTCTCCCCATTTGGGTATTTTATTACGCAAAGAAGCCCATAAAGTTGCTCTTTTTCTAGGAATATTAGATGCATATACATTAATGATACCACATTCTTGAAGTCCTTGCTTCCATTTAATAACTGTCCACCTTCCAAATTTATCTTTTGCTGTAAATGTGACATGAACATCCATACTCCAGGCTATCATTGTACCACCCCGAGCCTTGCCTGAAGTACTTATTAGAGCAAAAGTTTGCTTCCCAAACAAATTCATCATTGGAACGACCCTGCCTCTATCACATTTATGCTCTTGAATACATAAAATATCTGGATTAATGTGCTTAATTAAATTAGCCAACCTCTGCCGTTTTTGGGGAGATGAACGTGCACCTCTCACATTCCAGGACATGATCTTAAGCATGAGGTATTTTGGATTTCTTCTTCCTCCTCTTTTTTGATGAGGCTTTTCTCACTTTTAACTCAGTTTCCTGTGGCTTATATAAAACCAAGGCCTGGTCCATGTTATGCTCACTAATATCACCAGTATCCTTGTGCCTATCTTCCTCCTCAGATGAATCGTCACCAGCCCCTGACTCTATGATATCACCGTTATCCAGGTTATGCGTCACCCTTGCTTTACTTTTACGCTTTCTAGGACTTTGCCATGCCAACTCATCATTGGAACATTTTACCATCTCTTCATCTGGTGATTGTTTCAATTGTTTCTTTAGCCGCGTATTTCAATAGTGCATTCCCATTAAACTTGCAATATTTTCATTTTGTATTTGTAGAGGGGTTTTCTGGCATGGTTTGGCCTTGATTTCTGTGGCGTATTGTATAGAAATCCGTATGTTTCCATAAGCTTGAGGACTTATTGGCAATTAGTGGTCAAAATGGCTTTTTTAACTTGAGGCCTCCAGTTTTGTGGTCGATGTCTGCATGGTATGGAAACAGAAAGGATTGGATGTGCACATGGCAAGATCTGTTGAGTGGACATGTCGTCTAACATGCTGGTCTAGCATGGGTTTTAAGTATTTGGGGATATGCATAATGCACAACCTTCTAGGATCAAACTATGGTGCAAACTCTTATTAGCAGGCTACGAGCTATTAACGGGATTCCCTAGGGCATTATGATCACGGAAACCAAGGCTAGGTTCATGGGCGCCAACGGCTGAAGATAGGTTTACCCTTGGACCCGGGCGTTAAGGGGGATAACGCCGTCATCCTCGGGTTTATGGCCCAAAAAAAATTTGGCAATGGCTCGGGTGTTTATCTAGAAACATTAGTATTCTACTGGTCTTGAATCATCTCTACATACACCCCTCCCCACCCAAATCAAGCTTTGCCCTACTATGAAAGTGGCATCGGCTCAAAGATGGCAGTTGTAACATCAACTGGCTATAACAATCCCTACAATTATCTTTGCACATCTATTGCGTAGGACTCTGTAATTCAATTAGCTTGTGAAGGTGCAAGTAAGGGCCACTTCGCCCTTCAACTCCTAAACTGAAAGAAGCGTACGAAGACAAATTAGAAAGAAAATTCAGAGGAAGAAACAAACAAAGGCCAACAAGAAGCACTAGTTTGCGGAATTAAGGAAGTCCTCCTGCACTTCTGATATTTTTAGATTGCCAGAAATAAGCCGAAGCAAAAGTAGGGAATGGTGCTAAAAAACGTTTGTCACGACTTAAAGCAAGGTGTCATCTGCCCAAGGGAACTACGCCCTAAGGAAAGGGGGAGGATTGAACTGGGAAGCCATATTGAGGCTTTGTTAAGGCCATCATGCCCTATGTGTTATCATTATTTGAGCTACTATGGTAGTAGAGTGTAGAGGGAGGTTAGGTTTATGTTTGAGCAAAATTTGTTTTGCCTTATATGTTGTCTTGACAATTGTTTTTTTCCTTTCTACCCCCTTTTTAGGCAATGTTTGTTTTTAATATTCAACATAAATTGAAATACATGTCCAAATCAACGCTGGCAAAGACAACTCCATGTCCAATATTGAGAATCAATAGCACCCTTGTCAAAATCATGTGCATGAATGGGAGAAGATAAACTTGGCTATCGGTACTGTTGAAGTTAAGCCAAGTAGTCAAATGCGGGGAAAAAAGATTTGAGGTGGCATTGTCTACGGAGAAGCCACCCCGAGTCTAAGTTACTGTCCCATGACCTATTGGTCTCCGTGGACGTTAAAAAATTTATTCTATTCTATTCTATTCTATTCTATTCCTACAATGGTATGATACTAGCGGGACTCGTAGTCCTTGTCACTCCTCAAAAGCTCATTTAATAGCTAGCTTGTCCGCTTCGAAGGACCGTTAAATGGGTTCATCCATGAATGCAAACCAAGCCAATCATCTCCACCATATATACTCTTTGAATAGTGCGACAGACGCTCCGAGAAGATGATGATAGAAGCACGCTTAGGTTCTTTATGTCTGTTACTGATTCATGTGGTTATTACAATAACAACATACATAGCAAGTCATTCCCCTTCATCCGACCATTTATCCGATCCCCCAATTTCCATTACCCCTGTAGGAGTTTTTACCTGAAATTAGAAGGGTTGGCTCTTCTTACTTTTTTTGCTTGTGGGGGGGTTCTCTGATACAAAATTGAAATCGCCTGGCAACAACTACTAAATGTTCAGAGAATCATATGGCCATCGAGAAGAGGAGGATGGATGTGAACTCGCCGTTACTCGTTTGTGGCTAAAGGGGATAATAGGTCATTAGTCACATCTTTATGAGTCGGTGTTGAACATTTGCAATTGGTTGATATCATCGATTTTCTTCAGAAAGGCATAGCCGAGACACATAAATATTCTTGTTTAAGGTGCTCGCATGCTCTCTCTTATGTGTCCCACTGAACACGCTATCATAGGAATGAATGTTGTTATCGTAGTGAAATGGGGCACTCCATTGCATAAAACTAGATGGTCTATCAAATTTATTTTAGATCGACTCTCAAAAAAGATAGGAGAAAACGAATATATCAACAAGAAAGATCCGAGGATGTATTTAAAAATAGTGGAGGTATGGCGTCTGTGTTCAAAGGTGGCTAAAAACATCCCTAGTATACTGATCTATGAAAGCTACTTTATTTGTCCAGATGCAGTGATGCAATAGCAACTGGCGGTAACGTCTTTGAGGGAATTGCTCCTATGTGCTGAAGACTAACGTACTGTCGGATGAGGTGGAGGAGATGGAAAAGGTGGCGGTAGACTTGCTTTATACTTGCACCTATTTCCATCAGGATGATGAATGGCTGGAGGTGGCTTAGTATTTAAATTTGAATCTTGCCCTACCATTCTCGAGGCCTCTTCACATTAAAAAACACCAACTCCCTTTTTAGGCATGCAGAGAAATGGCTAAGTAGAAAAGTGTCATTCAAACAAATATGGAGAAACGTTTTTAGCCCTTCACTAGAATGCTATGGTTCTCTTAAATATAGAAGAGAACCATCATTCTGGGGAAAGGGACGTCTGTTTTGGCGCCACGCTATTTTGGACGTAGGAGTCATCTTTAGCCTGAGCTTTCTTTGGCACATGATTTCTTTAGCTCTGTCCGCTATATATCCCTGTAGCTTCCAAGCAATTCTCATCGGCGTTTCCTTTGAGCTGAATTCTCCTTGTTCCAGTGTTTCCCTCCCTCCCTCCTCTATGGCTGGTTTCGCTTGGCTTCTGTTTGGTTTCTGTTCATCCCGCTGAGCTGAATGAAAAGAGTACAATGAATCATAGGAGTTTACAAATAACCCCAAATGAGTGAGTAACAATATAACGATCAGAAGAACATCCTAGGTAGCCGAAACACCCCAAGTTAAGCATCAACTGCTTCATCTCAAAGCATACGTGACTGCAAAAATCCCTCGATGACTCCACCAGACCAGCATCATTTTTCCACCGCCTCATCGAATCCAGGACCCCAACTCGACCCCCAAACACGTAGAGACTGCTCGAGAACTGCCAAAAAGGAGGATCGTCCAGTCACAGCACACAACCGACCTCATGGAAAGTCAAGGCAAGGCAATGAGTTAGAAGCCTGACAGGCCAAGCATCAACAAACGTTTCATGTAAGAAAGAACAAAAAGATGAATGGAAATCGAGAGAAATTGGTTCACTCGAAAGCCCATAGCTATGCCGAGAGAGAGAGAGAGAGAGAGAGAGAGAGAGAGAGAGAGAGAGAGAGAGAGAGAGAGAGAGAGAGAGAGAGAGAGAGAGAGAGAGAGAGAGAGAGAGAGAGAGAGAGAGAGAGAGAGAGAGAGAGAGAGAGAGAAGAAGAAGAAGAGATTTTAACGTCACGCCACAAGGCAGCGCCCCATCGGACATGTGACACTTTACAACACACCCAGATGGGTCCCGCCCCACCACTTTACATTGTCAAGTGGGTCCTTCCCCACAAAAGAGAGAGAGAGAGAGAGAGAGAGAGAGAGAGAGAGAGAGAGAGAGAGAGAGAGAGAGAGAGAGAGAGAGAGAGAGAGAGAGAGAGAGAGAGAGAGAGAGAGAGAGAGAGAGAGAGAGAGAGAGAGAGAGAGAGAGAGAGAGAGAGAGAGAGAGAGATAGGGTCTGACCCCTACGGGGATCATCCCACAGATGCCCTCCATGGCAACCGAAATTGCAGAGGCCACCAGCCGTGACGCCCCTTAACATATATGACACTCTGACGATACATACGGGACTTTCCTCCCATGGCAACCAACTCACCATGAGCGGGGGAAGACTCGCCATCTATAGGAAGATGCCCAAGTGAAGGACACAGAGGAGTCATTCGGCCCACGCCTTCAATGGGGCTCCTACGTCGCGGAAGCGTGAATACAAGGTTAGTACACAGCATCATCATATCATAATTTACCACCACGAAGGGTGGCACATCCATCCAAGTGACAACAACAAAGAATATGCATTTAATACTAAGGAAAACACCCCAAACCCGGGATTCTACCCCAGCTCAGACTCCCGTGAGGATCGACTGACGGCTAGGTCTCAAGAGATCAGCAGACCGAATCTTGACATGGCGTTGGCTGGCATAGAACATCGGCTAGGGTGGTCCACTCCATCCGCCCCTCCTGTGCACACTTTGCAGATGAGTCCAATCATGCTATGGCGTCACTATAGCCTTCCGGATACGTAGACTCAAGGTATCACCCTTCGAGCCTACTACAGGGTTCATGAAGCCCCATCCGATGAGGCAGGTCGGGGAAGCGTCCCCTTCCAGGATCACAGTGGTTCCGTGGGTGGACTAGAGAATACGTGCCGCATCAGCGACCCCCGCATCCGTACCCGACTTACTCGCCCTAAATCTACTCAAAGTACAGGATGCCCCATGCGGGTCACGCCTCTGTACCCAGGGAGTGTCAGACCCATACCCGGCCTGGATCGCGCCTAGCTCACTGGCCGGCTATTAGGCCTAGTCCACTGTAGGAGTCTCAGGAGCCTTTTATGTTCGTGCAAGACCCCACCCCCGCTTCACCACTGTGTCCCTTATTTGGTGCTAAGTCACTCCATAGCATCCACGACTTGGTGGGCTCTTGTGCACAGGCCGCATTTATGGGAATTACAGGAATCAACCTAGGAGTATACTACTAACATGGCTCAGAGGTCTCTACCCCCCTTATTTCCCCCATTTCCAGAGTAATACTATGCAAAGAACTATCAATCCATCCCTTCAAGAGCAAAACCAATATAAAGAGAACTTACCTTGACAATCAAGGGTTAGCTCCTATGAGTAAAACACAGAGAGAACAGACAAAACAACACAACAAGTGCCCAACAGGAGCGCTACCCTAGAATTCTCAAGCTATACTAACCACCCACCTGTATTCCTGCTGGACCCGTTATCCATTGGTGCCTCCATCCTCCTGGGACTCGATGCTCAGCTCTGGTTACACAGGTACAAGTACTTTGGCAAAGGTGGCGCTCAGCTTGGCAAAAGGTAGGCGCTCAGCTCTTGGTCGATTATCAAGGATATGGGGGTGGTGATCCACCTTAATGGGTCAAAATAGTATTCCCCATGCTGGCCAATCGAGATTGGCCAGGTGGCGCCTTCCCACCATAATGAGCTTAATTATCCCTTTTAGATAATAATTCCTTAAATATAGGTTAATATCCTTAACAATTAAATTAGCATAGCTAATTTAATCCCTTTTAGGTCACCCCCTAGGTTACCATACCCCATGGTGGCGTATCTATACCGGGTGACGTGTCAATATATTTATACGTATACCATATAAATACTTGGAACGTCACACCAGCCCTCAACGAGACAGAAGAGAAGAGTAGAATTCGCCCTCACGAGGCGGGATGAACAGAAACCAAACAGAAGCCAAGCGAACCAACCATGCGACCAGCCATAGAGGAGGGAGGGAGGGAAACACTGGAACAAGGAGAATTCAACTCAAAGGAAACGTCGATGAGAATTGCATGGAAGCTACAGGGATATATAGCAGACAGAGCTAAAGAAATCATGTGCCAAAGAAAGCTCAGGCTAAAGATGACTCCTACGTTCAAAATAGCGTGACGCCAAAACAGACGTCCCTTTCCCCAGAATGATGGTTCCCTTCTATATAAGAAGAGAACCATAGCATTCTAGAGAAAGGTCCTTATGCACAAATATCAACATCCGACACAAAGAGGAACCTCCCTCAAACCCCATCATACAATGAGACCACGAGAGATTGTAAGGCACACTGCTAGGACAGTGTAATAATCATGAGATGAGGTGGGATGCCACTGCAAATAGAGGGGAAGGGGCGCAAGAAACCCTAAGACAATTGGATCGCATAAGGCAAAGAAGGCATGAAAATCGAACACAAACAAGATCAATGGCCACCACCAAAGCACATGAAATCAACCAATGTACCAACAAACTACAGAAAAAAACCTAAAGACAAGACGCTACGGAAGTAAGAACAAACATACCTAACTTATGTTATTCATGCAGAACAGACTCAAGCGAACTTTCATGAAGACAATGCAAACCTCATAATAAGAAAGACCAAAAACTCTGCACCGTGGAATGCATAAAAAGAGAAGACATCAAGACCGGACATAGTCAACAAGCTAACAAAGAGCACCTGGAACTAAAATTCAAGAATCAACGTACGAGCAGTGAACCACAGTGAATACTATAATGACAAAACACTACAACAAACAAGGACTAAAACCTAAACATATACGCTACATGCATAACTAGTTCAAACAAACTTTCAAAAATAGAAACAACATAACCTACGGGAACAAGACGATAGGGACCCCGAGACACAAGAACAAAAAGGTTCCATAAGGTGACAGAACAATTATGCAACTGAGAACACCAGTAGACGATGCCACAGAGTCAGCGAGGACGGGATCAAGGCCCAGAAAACGAATGGATGAAGAAAACCGAGTGCAACCTGAAACAAGAACAAATACCATTTAAGAATGCAAGACAACGGACCACAAGAACCACTACAACATGCACGAATTTGCGAAGATGCAATCCATTTTGAAATTTCAAATGCAGGCCAAAAGGGAGAATGTCGCGGGAAAAAGGGAACACCAAACAACTCCTTTAGTTTGTAAGAGGTCAACATAGAAAAGGCATGACGACTGAACCAACAAGGCAAGAAGAACTACGTCAAATCAAGGGGCAAGCAAAGGAGGGAATCAAGACAATAGCAGAGTAAAGATGTATCTCAAGGGATAAAATGGAAACAAGAGGAAAGGAACAAACATAGGGTGAAAAAAGACAAACAGGAGACCAGAATGAAATGGATAGAAAAAGGGATCGAGAATAGAGAAACAAAGCAAACGAGACAAAATGGCCGAGGACACAAAATGGAAATAACTAAAGGCCCGCAAAGGCACTAATGAGACACTAAGAATCTATGACAAAGAGCGAGTATAGGCCCTCATAAGGGCATCCATAAGAACCACTGAGAACATATGAGAATATTGGAGTAAAAGAATAAATAGAGCAACAACAAGAAATAGCAAGGACTAAAATTCATGTATGTATACCCATATGCATAACCGATCCAAGCGAATTTGCAACGTAGAAACAATGATAGGGATCTTGAGACTCAAGAACAATCTAGAGGACTGGACCAAAGAATCCATTATGGCGAGAGAAAGATGGGGAAAGATGTGTGCTATATGACATCGTCGGAAGAAGCAGAGTTCAGAGAACAACTCGGTGAACAACTTGCAAATTTGGTTGACGAGTGCAAACCGGTCACTGAGACCAACAAGAATAAAAAAGGCCAAGCAAGGTGGATGAAACAACTGGGGTCAACATAGTAAAACAACATAATGAATGGACACCACCAGGGCAAAAAGCACTACGATGAGTCAAGAGGCGGGCAAAGGAGGGAGTTAAGACAATAGAAGAACAAAGACGTACCAAGAGATAAAATGAACAAACAAAGAGGAAAGGGACAAAATGCAAAATGAAAAAGGAAAGGAATGCGAGATTATAATGAAATGGATGGAATAAGGGATTAGGAATAGAGGAACAGAGCAAATTGGGACAAAGGAGCTAAGGCTACCAATGCAAATAAAGCCCTCAAAGGCATTCACGAGAAACTAAGAATCAATGATAAAAGAGAAGAGTATAGGCCCTCATAAGGGCATCCAAAAAAAACAATTGAGAATATACGAGAAACAAGCATCACTTATCTACCTATACATACACCTGGAAACAAAGCTCGAGAATCTTAGAGCAAAAAAGGGAAGCAAAACAAATGAAATGGATGGAGAAATGGGATAAAGAAAAGAGGCACTAGAAAACCGCTGTGAAATGGAAAGGCGAGGGAAATAAATTGGGCAAACGAACAAACTACAACTGAAAAGACCAGGGAAAAAGCACGAGTGAGAGGAACAAATCATGCCTGCGCAAGTGAACAAACTACTGCTGAGAAATCATGAGACAAGGATGCTACGAGCAATCAGACAGATGGGACAACTCAGGGCAACTCGGACAAGCAGAGAGCGCAATGACGTATGGAAGCAACTCAAGCACAACCCGGACTGCAAGAGCTAGGACTTAAGGGACCATAATTGCTCAAAGAGACAAATAGAACAACAGTCGACAAAAGGGAATAATGGACGTCATGTAGTAAAGGGAACGAGTAAAGGCAGTGGAAAGAAGCCAATGAACCAAAAGAAGTGAAGGGGCACATGGCTAGGTGGTCAACACAAGTACATGGAACTAGCCACATACAGGAATATAAAAGAAGATTTACAACTAAATGTCATAAGCACCAATGCCGCAAGAATGGAATAGTTCATGAGTAGAAAAAAATGCCAGGATATCCAAATGGAGAAGGTTATATTCAAGATACTGGAAATACCTGACTCGCCCGACAACTCGTGCTAAAGTCCGTAGGTCAAGTGCCAAAATGTCAACAAAAGGGGGCAACCGGCATGTGTTGATTAAATACAGGATATAGTGAGGAATTGCCCAAAATGCAATGAAGCAACTAAATGCAAAACTGACTTGGCGTAAAAAAGCAACATACAAAGTAGTTAGTCCCTTGTTGAACTCTGTGGACAAAGATTTGACAACGATCCCCATCAATGTCGACTAGAGATGGTACCACCCCTTCATAATGACAAGACGAGGAAAACTACCAAGAAGCCAGTTCGACATTGACCCCTCTAGTCACCAAGTCAAAAAAGATTCTTATCCGCATCTACTCGAGATGCCATCCCAACCGAACCATAGCTCGAAGCTTTTCCACACCAAGAACCCTGCAACTAAAACCAACGAAGGCTGTAAACGCAACATTTGCAAAAAGGAGGGAACCATACATGGTCAGGCCACCAAAGGAAAAAACCATCAACTCTGACAAATATACTAATCTAAACAGCAACTGGCCCAAGGGCACCTGATAAAACCAACATCTAACAACCCTACGTTTACCCACTACGTAACTTACAAAACAAGACGGGGTTTCAAACCTTCAAATCCGAAAGAGAGAGCAAAAAGACATAAAATAGACCACCAAAGAGAGAAACTATCACTAGGACGAACCTAGCCAACCACCACTAAAAACTAGAAGGACTAGTCAATTTTAAATGAAGGTAAATAAGAAATAAGATAGGCGACAAGAAGATAGATAGGCCACCCAAGGAAACATACCACCATGACAATTATACAAAGCTAAATGCAAACCGACCCAAGAAAAAGAACCAGACGACTGCAAAAAATGAGCAATAACCCATAATTTATACATTTACAAATACACGCAAGTAAGAAAGCCAAAAAAGGATTTGACACGTAAGATGGTTAATCTAGATACGAAAAAATAGAGACAATGAGGATGGACACCATAAACCGACCAACCCAAAAAGCTGAAAGAAAGAACAAAGAAAGCGCATACCATTACCTAACACGACCCATGCAAGAACCAGACAACCAAGAAAGCAACGAAGCAAACAAGGACTGACTCTAGACTCCAAGCTCAAGCACATCCAAGGCAACCAACAGAAAAGACAACACAAATAAGAAAATGCTCTTGGGGAGGGGGTGTGCAATGCAGTGCCCAAACCCACTACGATAACAACATGCATTCCTATGATAGCGTGTTCAGTGGGACACATAAGAGAGAGCATGTGAGATCCTTAAACAAGAATATTCATGTGCCTTGGCTATGCCTTTCTGAAGAAAATCGATGTATCAACCAATTGCAAATGTTCAACACCGACTCATAAAGATGTGACTAATGACCAATTATCCCCTTTAGCCACAAACGAGTAACGGGGAGTTCACATCCATCCTCCTCTTCTCGATGGCCATATGATTCTCTGAACATTTAGTAGTTGTTGCCAGGCCATCCCCATTTTGTATCAGAGAATGCCCCCACAAGCAAACAAACCAAAAAGAGCCAACCCTTCTAATTTCAGGTAAAAACTCCTACAGGGGTAATGGAAATTGGGGGATCGGATAAATGTTCGGATGAAGGGAAATGACTTGCTATGTATGTTGTTATTGTAATAACCACATGAATCAGTAACAGACATAAAGAACCTAAGCGTGCTTCCATCATCATCTTCTCGGAGCGTCTGCTGCACTACTCAAAGAGTATATATGGTGGAGATGATTGGCTTGGCTTGCATTCATGGATGAACCCATTTAATGGTCCTTCAAGAGGACAAGCTAGCTATTAAATGAGCTTTTGATGAGTGACAAGGACTACGAGTCCCGCTAGTGTCATACCATTGTAGGAGATATTACAGTAACTTAGACTCGGGGTGGCTTCTCTGTAGACAATGCCAGCTCAAATATTTTTTCCCGCATTTGACAACTTGGCTTAACTTCAACAGTACCGATAGCCAAGTTTATCTTCTCCCATTCATGCACATGATTTTGACAAGGATGCTATTGATTCTGAATATTGGACATGGAGTTGTCTTTGCAAGCGTTGATTTGGACATGTATTTCAATTTATGTTGAATATTAAAAACAAACCATTGCCTAAAAAATGGTTAGAAAGGAAAAAAACCATTGTCAAGACAACATATAAGGCAAAACAAATTTTGCTCAAACATAAACCTAACCTCCCTCTACACTCTACTACCATAGTAGCTCAAATAATGATAACACATAGGGCATGATGGCCTTAACAAAGCCTCAATATGGCTTCCCAGTTCAATCCTCCCCCTTTCCTTAGGGCGTAGTTCCCTTGGGCAGATGACACCTTGCTTTAAGTCGTGACAAACGTTTTTTAGCACCATTCCCTACTTTTGCTTCGGCTTATTTCTGGCAATCTAAAAATATCAGAAGTGCAGGAGGACTTCCTTAATTCCCCAAACTAGAATTGGGTTTGCTTGTTGTTGGCCTTTGTTTGTTTCTTCCTCTGAATTTTCTTTCTAATTTGTCTTCGTACGCTTCTTTCAGGAGCTGAAGGGCGAAGTGGCCCTTACTTGCACCTTCACAAGCTAATTGAATTACAGAGTCCTACGCAATAGATGTGCAAAGATAATTGTAGGGATTTTAATAGCCAGTTGATGTTACAAGCCATCTTCGAGCCGATGCCACTTTCATAGTAGGGCAAAGCTTGATTTGGGTGGGGAAAGGAGGGGGGGAGGGGGGGTGGGGGTGCCTGTAGAGATGATTCAAGACTAGTAGAATACTAGTGTTTCTAGATAAACACCCGAGCCATTGCCAAATTGTTTTTGGCCATAAGCCCGAGGATGAGGGCGTTATCCCCCTCAACGCCCCGGTCCAAGGGTAAACCTATCTTCAGCCGTTGGCGCCCATGAACCTAGCCTTGGTTTCTGTGATCATAATGCCCTAGGGAATCCCGTTAATTGCTCGTAACCTGCTAATAAGAGTTTGCACCATAGTTTGATCCTAGAAGGTTGTGCATTATGCATATCCCCAAATACTTAAAAACCATGTGAAGCATCTATGCTAAATCTTTCTTGTGTTTTGCACAAGTGTGTGCATGACTATCAGTATAAAATGATTGATATTGGATATTTAGTTATACCATTCTAGTCAAAGTTTTTATTTGGGCCTTAATTTATGATAGTTGATAGCATGAATGGTTTGAAGATCCGAATTTACTAGGCAACAGAATTAGGGGGTTATTCAATCCATGGTTCAAAAACATCCAATCCAGGATTTTGATTGATGTATATCATCATTTGATTAATGCGAGTTTTGCCGAGTCTTATTGTGGCAATTCAGCTGGTTGAGCACGAGCTTGTGTGCACATGAGATTTTGCTTGCGATAAAAGAAGGTAGGTATCATTGCTCCTTCTCTCTTCCGCATCGAATTTATTACATAAGATTCAGATCAATAACAGTCTTGGCATGTTTAAAATCTTAGGGCCAAAACACAATAGATCAAAACCTTTCTCAAATGCTGAGAATGATACATTTAAAGGGGTTTTGAGAAAACTTTCAAACTTCGAAGCAAAAAACGTGCTTGGATGGATTCATTTTCCGTGCAATATTCTAAGGCGAAAACAAGGTGTGGCATTTCTGGAATAAGTGCCAAGCATAACTGTTCTGTTAACAAGGACATTTTACAACACAATATATTGTGTGGGATGCGTATTTCCATTTGCTCCAACCAATAAAACAGATTACTTGCATTTGTTCCTTCATTGCTTGCTTTTAACTTTGGCATCTGGTGCAAAGTGTCTGAAGTATCTTGTAACCATATAAGCTGCCATGACCTGTACCCCAAGAATTTACTACGCTTGTGGTATCACTTGCCTGCTCAGCTCTACTTCAGTCCTTTTGCAAGCATATCGTTCTGCTCAAAAGAATCATCTAGGTGTCACCTTTGGAATGCATGCCCTTTAACACTGCACGAAAAAGAAAGCAGGACCATAGCTAAAGAAATCATTCCAGCTTCAGCATGAGAGCATCTGCAGTACCGCACTAAAAAGTAAGCAGGACCATTATGCTAAAGAAATCATTCCATCTTCAGTGTGAGAGCATCTGCAGTGCCACACTCCAATTGCATTCGCTCAGAAGGGATGGAAGCTTTACTGCCAGTGGAAGTGTCAATATATCCTGCAACTAAGGAAGCCTCTCAAAAACTTCACGAGCTTCTGAAAGCAAGTTCTCCATTTCTAAGTGAAACATACATTGATCTGGGCAGCCTGCAATACCTTGAAACAAATTAAAAGCCTTGAGCATCAGAATGTGTATATGCCTCCCCATACAGAAAGGCCATTTAAGAATACTAGCTGGTTTTTAAAAGAAAGCACAAATATCCTCTGGCCATGGAGACCATACCACAACATCAAAGGCAGGGCATACTATTGCTTTATGACATATAAAGAATGTGATCAACGCAGCAGCAGCCAAACCTTGTCCAACCTGAATTACTACCTATTCCAAATGCGTATCCTTGTTTTCTTTACCAAAATGCAATACAAGAGCACTGACCAGATGAAGCACAGACAGCATTTTGCCTAACGTACCCTGTCAAATATAACGTTTAAGCATCTGATTGTAAATTACATAACCTCATATATCCCTTAGTGATGCGCAGAGAAGCAAAGACGGCATGGCTTCCTTCCTCACGCTGAGACCTTTAACAAAGAAACCATTTTATGTGGAGATAACACGAATGGTGCTTTCTATAGACATTAATCTGAGGAACCATAAAACTTTCTCCAATAAATCTTGCCCTTGGTAAACTTGCTGACGAAAGCAGCAGAGGTTGATTTGATAATACGGTAAGTTCCACGAAAGCATTCTAATAAGAAATTATTACATATAAGATAATGCGTTTAGCTAAGGTACTGAAAGCTGGAAGAACTATCAAATTACATTATGATGACAGCACATCCTTGTTTAAACCAGAAAGCTGACCTGATAGACAGCAGCTGTTCCTGCTGCACTCAAGGTTCCGCTAGCCAAAAATCCGAACCGAGAAGAATTACATTACAAGCGCATCTCATAATACCCCATTCATTCAACACAGTTGGTTTTGATTGCTAGCAGAAATGGAAGACAACACTAGCAGAATGGCCTGATATTAGCCGTTCAGTCCTCACGTCTGTCTAAGAGGCAAACAGTGCATCGAAAGGCTGCTATTAGCCTGCCGCAATGGGGTGATGTTTCAGAGAAGCTTAAGAAAAGAGACAAGCTCTTTACAACACTTTGCATGAGCAACGGAGTGGAAGGATCCGAAAATTTCTAGAGCTGTAGTCAGCTGTTGGGTAAAAGCTTTGTACAATATAGCAAGGGTTTCACTTTAAAGCGTCGGTCCAAGAACAAGCATCCCCAGACGCGTCGGCACAAGAACGAAGAAAAAGACTGATCCATCTCACCGTAAATGGAAAACCTAAAAAGAGAGAGAGAGCAGTAGGGCTGGCTACTTGTCAAACAAACACTATATCCCACTGGAACACATTGCAACAACAGATAGCATATAAAAGGTACAACTCAGCAAAGTTTAATGTCCTTCGGGACATCCGATAAAATGGAACGATACAGAGAAGATTAGCATGGCCCCTGCGCAAGGATGACACGCATAAATCGAGAAATGGTCCAAATTTTTTTTTCCAATGTTCCGCTTGTATTCTTGCTCGAAATATGATTCCGATTTCTTAAAATTTTAGAATATTCCCACCATTTTACCAGTGATTGTTGTTTGAATTGCCATGGTCAACCCTTGAAGAACACCGCCAAACGTTAAGCAAAGATATTCATGGTATTGTTCATATTAACATTTTGCCAAAAAATGCCACGACAAACCCTATGGTCTCGATTGGACATATGGTCCTCGACCCTCCCGTGCAAGAGAAGCCACAATCACAAACAAGCTCGACACCAAGACTGCCTGCCCGCTAGTGCTCCACATGAAGTGGGGGCGAATAGCTTCGGGGAAAGGAATGCTTTCGAGGCGAGAATGCATTCTGTCAAAACCTTTTCGGCGATGGAGCGGGGTTTTGGCCCGGAGCAGCCCGAAAAGCTGGAGGAATCGCCAATAAAAGGTCTATTCTTCAATTCAGCTCTCATAAACTTGCAATATTTTTGTTTCCTCAACTCTCAAACCCGGCACTAAACCCCGTATCGCATTACGAAGCAATAAGAAATTACATCACAAGAAGTACTGCATCGCACCATCCTTCCAGCGCTCATAAACCGCTTTCGGGGCTTCCACACCCGACAGGGGCCGGCATGTTAGGCGACATGTCCACTCAACGAGATCTCGCCATGTGCGCATCAATCCTTTTCGTTTCCATACCATGCGGATATCGACCACAAAACCCAGGGGCTGAAGTTTTCTAACTCTCCGCGATCAATATGAACTTTTAGCTATAGCCAAGGAGGTTGAAAGTTACAACAAGTTAGAAACCGATAAGCTTTGGTATGCTCTTTTCCATTTTTTCTATGCATTCATTCTTTTAAGTCTAGGATCAAAGGAAGGAAGACCATTCATATGACTCTCTTGCAACAAACCTTTCTGAAATTTCTTAGGTAGAGCTAAAGCTTGGCAAAGAGGATTCGGTAAGAGAAGTTTCTTTGAAGGTATGTATTCTAATGTTTGATTTTGATGTCATGATAAGGCTTGCAAAATATGATGCATGCCTTGAACTGTAAACTAAAACCAAATATACCTCACTTAGAGTTGTATATTGCAGAATCATGATGATGCTTCTAGAAGGCTGCAGAAAATGCCATTTTGAGTTTTTTTTATGCTTCTCGATGATATATTTCAATAAAAATATGGAACTTTCTGTTGTTTCTGCTAAATTTTGTCCGAATTTGTGTGCTCTTAGTTAAGATAAAGCAGAATGAAATGGGTCCAAATGCACCTTCCCCTACTTTATTTTCGAGATGAAACTTGCTTATAGTCAGCTTTGCAGTAGCATAAAAGAAAAAGATTAGCTGCAGACTAGACTGCTTGTCAAACTCTGCCAGGTGAAATCAAAGCATTTGCATGTTTTCACAAATTAAGAGAAACAAATAAAGTATAGAAGTGGACAGATAGCATGAGATAAGAATGTTACTTGAGGACAACATGGGATGCATGTCAAGAACCTTAATGACAAATCTAGTCACATTGAATGATAAGATGTATATAAAAAAATGGTAGCAATAGTTTAGAGAGCGACATGAATTGCAAAATTGAAAGTTGGTAATAGAACTTAGGTATTGATTTATATTAATAATGCCTAGAAGTTTATTGAAGGTAAGGGAAGGTAAGGGAGGCTTGTTCAAGATTTGAAGTTAAAGTTTTCCTAAGAGTTATTATGAGCTGAAGTTAAGCCTTTCTTTCTATGCTATGTTTTTGTGTATCATTGTTGGATATGGCCAATATTTGCTCGGACTTTTTGTTCTTTGCGACATTCATATTGAGGCATTTCCTTGTGAATATCCCAAATGTGTAGCCATTGCACCTACGAATAATTGTTTAATTGGTTTGTCCTCTGTAACCTTACAAAATAAAGTGAAACTAGGTGTTTAAACCAAGAAGAAACATTTATTTAAAAGAATACACATCATTGAACAACATCACGGATGTAATAATAGGGACATGAATGCCAACTTGCAGATGGTTTTATACATACCTGGATCTCGATAAAGCAAAAAGCCAATACCCCACATATATAATAAGGGCATCAACCAGATCTCAGCTGAGAGAATCTCGACTAGCAATAAAAAGCTTGCATTGTTGGATCTATCTATCTATCTTATAATAACAAAAAACATTAGCACATTTATGAGAACCTTGAACTATCAGGAAAATTAACTATTGTTAGTATACAACAATGCTACGTTAATACCATCAACTGATGCATCCATCAGGTTTGCACTAAGCCGCATAATTATAAATTTTACCAAGCCTATGTGCGTATAGGCACTAACGATGAAAATTTTTGTATAGTCAATTCCCTATGCGCGCATAGACCTTGAATATGTGAAATTGTTTAATAGTTAATGGCTATCTTGACCAGGGTAAATTTTGTGGCTATGCACCTATAGGTCTTGTACAGGGTAAATTTTCTAGAACTAAATGGTTATATGCGCATAGGCCTGAATAGTAAAGTTTTATAGCCTTAATACATTATGAATGTCAGCTTAACATCTTTAGCATTGTTTTTTATTGTTTTGAATTTACTAAAAAATTCAATGTTCTTTGTTTTAAGCTATTTTCATATTATGTTGAAGTATTTCAATATTTAGCAGGCTTGCGTAACCCCCGTATAACTATTACTGCAATTCTGGCTTGTCCATGTGTCTGCCACATCATCAAAAAATTGGCGTGGCATAATTATCATCGTTAGATTCCTTATTGTGGCTAGGAAAATTAGAAATAATATGGAAATTTTCCTTCAGACTTCTATTGTGAAGTCTGGCTGGTCGACGAGCCCATTTTTGGGTATAGCAGAATCGTTAGAAACTGTGGGGGCCGTTACAGAACCGACTGAGTCCCGTGATCTATTTCGACCTCTGTTTTTCGATGGCTTCATGCCAAAACATATTTTTTGCCTTTTCCCTCTTGAATGCAATTGCATGCGACAATGGAGCAGCAGAGCAAGGGAAATAAACACTTGATTGCATTTTCTTGGACGGTTGGGCATCGGATATACTTCTTGTGAGTACCATTATTGATATGTATGCAAAATATTTATATCTTAGGTTTGTTTCTTTTCAGCAATGACACAATAAATTTCCAGGTGATGTGATAGAATGGTGGCTAAACCTTCGTAATGATCTCTCCCAGCTCTCTGCAAGCTCATCCTTATCAAAGTAAGTTCAAAGATATCAAACAGGATTTGGATGGCAAACGGCCCAAAAGAGGTTTTAGTAGATGTCTCCCAAGACACTTTGAGGTAATTTTTGTTTTCTCACCATGTTTCCTTCACAAGGAAAAAGTTCATCTACATGTTCTCAGTTGCTTGTCCAGAAGAAACAGCTCTTTGCTTTTCTTCTTTGCGCATGAGTGTATTATCACAATCTGTTGCAGATTTCATGGAGAGACATTTTGCCTTTCTTCTCTTAAGATAGTAAGCCCCTGATTGGAAGTTGAATGATATATTTAGATTCCTTGTAAGATTTAGCCATTACATTTGCTTACTACACTCTCTCGGCAAGGTCTGTCGCCCTAACATGGCTTAATGGGTTCGTGCCTCGAACCTTTGTGTTTACATATTGTTGGGGATCCAAGGCAAAATAGGATTGTGTTAAGGTCATTCAATTGAGTCCGCAGAGTTCGAGAGACTTCCGATCTGTGCAGAATGTCATGAGAAATTTGAAGGAAATCTAACCTACTGCAGGTCATGTTTTGATGCCAGAGTTAAAACAATGGCCATAATTGGGGACGAAGGTCTAGACTTGAAAGTGCGCTTGAAAGTGGGCAATTCAAACTGGAGAAGGTGACCCAAAAATTAAGTCTGCTGGAATACGCTTTGGAAATTTATTGATCCATACTTTTGAATTCTGTTTATTCCGATGTTACAATTGAGACAGGAGATGGAGACAAGACTCCTGCACATAGAGATATTTTGGTAAGAGTTTTTTCAGCTTCATGGATATGACTGTTCCTTACAAACCTTGTGATATTTTCTAAGAATATGGAAAATGTTTAATACTTGCTGCTATTAGCGAGAATCTTTCTTCTTTCTGTGAACATTAGCTAAAGCACAACACATCAAAACAACAATAGAGATATATTACTTGTAAAGTCTACAGTTTGTTGGGATCATATAACACATTAAAGGACGTGCTAATCAGTTTCTTACCCAGGCCAGCAGATCATTAGTTTTCAGGGCAATGTTCGAGCATAGATTGCAAGAAAAGACATGTGCAGCGATTCATGTCGCTGACATCTGCACTCTAGTAATGCATGCATTGCTTCTTTACATTTATACTGGTCAATATCATATAAATAGAATGTCATGTTTTTGCATTGAAGATTGTACATTACAAGTGTACATGTGTGTCTTTCACCACATGATAAGCTTTCAAATACCACTGCGTCTTCTCTTTTTGTACTCCATTATTCATCTCTTTGCGACATTGCCTAGGCATATCTAATACTATATTTTATTCGTTGAATCATTACGTCAAAAGACAAGGTTCTTTTCTTTTATATCATCTCTCGGAGATCATTATACCCTTCAATGTCTTTCTAAAAGTAAATGTAGAGACTATGGAAAAGAGAAAGAGCATTTTAAAAGAGCCATTCGTTTATGCTCCTGTGAAGCAGTGGTTCTTGAAATGTTTGAAAGATCCACAAACATGAAAATTGAGTTACAATTTATAGCACTTCAAGTGGCATAACTAGTTTGCAGACTGTGAAGAGTGAAAAGTGGCCCCAAGACGATGTCTTACTGACCTATCCTGAAAATGGATGGTTTAATAGTTATTGAGCCTATTACTTGCGGGGCATCAGGCCATATCATAAAGGATGATTTATTCATGGAATGAAGAGTGGTATAACAGTGGGACAGTGTTGCCAAAGTGGTATCAGATAAAGCTTGGCTCTTCCAATTTGTTCTTTGCAAGTTATGAGAATCTAGAACTCATAATAAAAAAAGTTAAGTTGAAAATCATATTGCAGATTAAGGACTCGCGCCATGCATCCAAACTGCAGATAAGAAGAGAACTTCTGCAGACTTGGGGAAAGGAATGCCCCCGTTTTCCCTTGAAAAAGGGTTTTTAATCCTAGTAGTAATGCTTGTTTTTCCCTTCAGGAAAAGAATGCTGACCATTATAGGCTTTAGGAAAGGAATGCCTGGAGTCAGAATGCATTCTGTCAGAATCTTTTCGGCAGTGAAGCAGGTTTTTGGCCCTGGAGCATCTCGAAAGTTGGAGGAATCCACCGCAAAGGTGTATTCTTTCGACTTAGGTCTCATAAAATTGCAATATTTTCGTTTTCTCAACTCTCAAAACCAGCACTAACCCACGTATCGCACACAGAAGCAATAAGAAATTACATCACAAACAGGCACCAGACCGCACCATCCTTCCAGGCGCTCTTAAACTGCTCAGGCTTCCACACCCGACAAGGACCGGCATGTTAGACGACATGTCCACTCAACAGATCTTGCCATGTGCGCATCCAATCCTTTCTGTTTCCATACCATGCAGACATCGACCACAAAACCGGAGGCCTCAAGTTAAAAAAGCCATTTTGACCACTAACTGCCAATAACTCCTCAAACTTGCAGAAACATGCGGATTTCTATACAATACGCCACAGAAATCAAGGCCAAACCATGCCAGAAAACCCCTCCACAAATACAAAACAAAAATATTGCAAGTTAATGGGAATCCGCTATTGAAATACGCAGCTAAAGAAACAATTGAATTTTGATTGGGACGCCATATGTTAGGATGCATGTGGCTTCAAAGTCCATGCAAAAGTAGAATGTTTCTAACTCTCACGCAATCAATATGAAATTTTAGCTATAGCCAGAAGTTGAAAGTTACAACAAATAACAAGGTTTCCTCGAGTGCCAAAACCAAAACGGTACCAGTTGATTAAACCAACCAATTAGACTGCTTTTAAAGTGCATGCTAAAGCATAACATGTTCAACAAAAAATAACATGTTCAATGGTAAATAATTTGAAATAGAAAGAAAATCATTACATGTAAGAATTAGGAATACTAGTGACGGTGCCTGGCATTTGTCAAGAAATATGGATCTCTTGTCTTCCTATATATATGATTAGTAGGAAAAAAAAAAGTGATTTTCCGGCAAAAAAAATCCAAAAAAAAAAAATGTTTCAGGGCAAAAAAACCTAAAAAAAAATTACATTTGGCATCGGGAAAGGGTTCCGACAGGGACGTCCGAGGATTAGTTGGGAGCTCTACTGGTTGCGACTTAGAACCAACTGGGAAGATTTGATCAAAATGAGTACATTCAAGAGCTCTGGCCATAAAAGCAAACAATGTTACAAGACCCAGAGATTAAAAAATATAGAGAAAAAATGTGGCCTCATTTCTTCATCATCCTATGGTGATTCTACAGAGAAGAAGGCGTTGTACTTAATTGCCATTTGGCAAAGGTTAAAACCTGCAAATGCTGCAGTGTTATAGCCAGAAAAGCAATAAAGCTTCTTCTCCATTCCGGCCCGTTTTGAGTGGCTAAACCGAGGACCGACGTAGGCCTCAGATTCAAAATGAAAAGCTTCAAAAGATGAGCCGAATTTATGCGTTTTGGCCACAAGAATCTGGGAAGGGATGCAACATTTGTCCTGATGCACAGAAAAGGAAGAAAGAATGGTTTTTTTAGGCCGTTTGATGCCAAAAGGGTTTTTGTTCTACGAGTTCGAGCTGGGAGGAAAAAAAAGGAAGGTTTTTCTAAAATATTTGAGGCGGACAAAGAGATGGACAGCATCATCGCCAGACTGCCTGTAAGATGGAAAGAGCTTATTCGTCAAGCTTTTGGATACCATGAGTAGAGGCATGTACAGAACACGAGTTTCCTGTACGATTACAGAACACGAGTTTGCTGTTAATGCTACACCTTCAATTTTATAGAGCTTAGTGATGTCTAACGAGATGGCCAAGCTTTTGAAAGCTTCCTTTGTCCAACAGAATTGGCGCAGGCAAGTATCATGTATCATGTGAATAGAGCTTTTGATATATTTGATTAATAGCTAACTAGTAAATAAAATTGTGCAATGCAAACTACAAGTGCAGGCAAGAGACACGGAACTACTTAAAGTCCATATTAAGACCAAAATAGCAGAGAGGTGTGATTGGAATTTACAGCAGTGAACTTTCTGGCATAGCAGTAAGTGTAATATTTGTTGTGCTTTCTATATTCATTTCAATTCAATGTGTAGCTCTTTAAATGCACATCCACCTTCTATCTTCTGTTGAGATGAAGTGTGTATTCCTTAAATTGCATTCCTTGGCTGAAAATAGCATTTCTCAAGTTGCTTCCTATCTCTGAAGCCTCCCTCTGTTTGGAGGACTTTGAAGTAAGAGAATATACAGTGGCATCTTGATGGCCATCATTTATATGCATTATCCTTGCCTCAACTTTGAGGATGCAAGTCGTTTCCTGCTCTCATTCATTCTCTTTTTCTTTTTAATATGGTTAATTTAAATACATATATAACGCTTCCATGTTGAAGGCATCTGTAGAAAAACATGACCAGATTGAATTAAGAGATTCAATAGATAGTATTGGAGACCGAACTTTAACATTTATGTCTCTAGCTTGCTATTTGCTTTGCCAGCACTCAAAAACTACTGCATTAGAAAGACACCTCTTATGGATAAGTTTTATTTTGCCCTTCAGATTGCATAGAGAGGAGGGTAAGTGGCATGATACAGTTGCTGCTTCACATAATGTGGAAGCTGGACACTTTACTTTAACCTGTCTCGTCCTGTCCTTTCATGGGCTATGTATATGCCGATTAGATCCTTTCGTGGCCGTGCCAATGTGAGAATTATTTCCTAGTTTGGATTGGCTGGGGCCCCGCTTTCGCTGCCGGATTTCTGCCCTGCCTGGTACGAGCTTTTCTTCAACCTGCATTTGATTTTTCATGGCTTCATTGGATTTGAGTGCAAATATCACTGAAAACCGTGCGTTGGTTCAGAAATTGTGCAGTATTTATAGAGAAGAATCTTGTGAAATCTGTCATCGATAACATAATAGCTGTAGTTTAAGCGTTGCTAAAGATATTTGTTGTAGATCGTAATTTAATGTCCCAAACATGGGTGCTCCAGCTGACATGACTTGGATATGGTCTGTGAGCACCACCAAAGGCAAGTTAAGAAGAAAGACAAGCCTTACCAATTTTAGGTTGGATCTAGTTTTATTTTATGTTTGCATGGCATCTATAGTAACTTTGTATTTGAGATGTTTAGTTGTGCTTTGGGAATGGCCATATGGAAAAGAGAATTTAACATCATTCATGCGAGTTTCGGTTTTAATTTATGGAGTAATAGAGGAGCGGCCTATACATGCAAACAATAGACTAATTTATTTGTTGCAAGGGGTTCTCTTAACTGGGGTGAATTTGAATTGAACTTTTGCTGAAATTTGAATCATCTGCACTTTGCAAGACCAATGGGAAGGCTGCCATTGCAGTCTGCTGTACAGTTACGGGGATCCTTTTATCCAGTTACTAGGCCTATACGGCCACTACGAAGAATTAGGTAGCTCATTGTGTGGGTTTACATGTTCTATTAGCAGTCTGGTAGAAACATAAAGTATATCTTACAGCAAAGAGTATATAATAACAGTGTCATATACACTTAATGATCATTGAGAGTAGCATCTCTCAATGCAATAAAGATTCTCTCAGCTTACTCTCTGAGTCCATTTCCCTAATGGTCATGATGGTTAATGCCTTTGCTTTCATGGTATCAAGCAAACTTCCAGGCAGTTATAGACTGCCGGAATTTACTGGTGAGGGAATGCGTCCATCTGGAACTAAACATATATACCAGCTCAAATGTATGTGTGGACCATGTAGGATGGTATTGATAGGTTGTTTCCTGTCAGTCTCAAGTTATTTACTTGCCGGATGTAGTTGATTTTGAACCATCACCTTGCCATAAAAACATTTTCAGAGCCTGATAAAGATCCCCTTATATCAGATGTATCTCAAATACATAATTATTGCCAGGTGTATGTTCAGATACATAGTGCAAGCCTGACTAAATGGAAATTTTCCATATTGACTAGTGCAAACCAGAAGTTGAAAGTTACAACAAATAACAAGGTTTCCTCGAGTGCCAAAACCAAAACGGTACCAGTTGATTAAACCAACCAATTAGACTGCTTTTAAAGTGCATGCTAAAGCATAACGTGTTCAATGGTAATTAATTTGAAATAGAAAGAAAATCATTACATGTAAGAATTAGGAATACTAGTGACGGTGCCTGGCATTTGTCAAGAAATATGGATCTCTTGTATAATATATATGTATTAGGAAACTCCTAAGTTAATATAAAACGAGTAAAGAATAGACAAATGAATATATAAATTTAGAATATTTCAATAAAAGCAACCATTCTAGTGAAGGGCTACAAACCTTTCTCCATTTTTGTTTGAATGACACTTTTCTGCTTAGCCATTTCTCTGCATGCCTAAAAAGGGAGTTGGTGTTTTTTAATGTGAAGAGGCCTCGAGAATGGTAGGGCAAGATTCAAATTTAAATACTAAGCCACCTCCAGCCATTCATCATCCTGATGGAAATAGGTGCAAGTCATAAAGCAAGTCTACCGCCACCTTTTCAATCTCCTCCACCTCCTCTGTGACGCTCCCTGAACATATACGGCCCTCGGACGTATACATACGGGGACTTTCCCCTCCCATGGCGACCAACTCGCCATGAGCAGGGCCCTCCGTCTATTCCGGGCCATCTATAATATGATGCCCGAAAGAAGGACACGAAGGGGTCATTCGGCCCACGCCTTCAATGGGGCTCCTACGTCGCGGAAGCGTGAATACAAGGGTTAGCACACAGCATAAATCGCATATAAATAACCACCTCGAAGGGTGGCATATCCATCCAAATACCAACGGCAAAGAATATGCATCTAAACCTAAGAAAACACCCCAAACCCATGGTTCTACCCCTGCCTGGACTCAAAGTGAGGATCGTGACCGGCTAGGCCTCAAGAGATCGCAGCATTGAATCTTGACATGGCGCTATCGGCATAGAACATTGGCTAGGGTTGTCCACTCCATCCGCCCCTCCCCGTGCACACTTTGGATGATGGGTCAATTCACGCTATGGCGCCGCTATAGCCTTCCAGAGAGCAGTCGGCTCGAGGCATCACCTGGCTGAGCCTACCTGGGGTTCATGAAGTCCCGGTCCGATGAGGCGGTCGGGAAGCGCCCCTTCCGTAATCACGGTGGCTCCATGGGCGAAGCTAGAGAATACGTGCCGCATCACACCCCCCGCATCCGTGCTCGACTTACTCGCCCCTAAATCTACTCAAAGTGCAAGGTGCCCCATACGGGTCACACCTTCCCACCTGTGGAGTGTCGGACCCATACCCGGCCCCTCTACGTGGGGCCATCGTCTAGCTCGCTATAGGAGTCCTGTGAGCCTTTTATGTTCGTGCAAGACCCCACCTCCACTTCACCACTTTGTGTTCCTTGTGCGGTGCTAAGCCAAGTACCATAGCATCTATGACCCGGTGGGCTCTTGTGCACATGCCGCATTTAACGGGATAATACAGGGCTCTATCTAGGAGCATACTACAATAAATAGCCTCTGAGGTCTCTACCCCCCCTTAATTCCCCATTTCCAGAGTAACACTAGGCTAACAACCACCAGTCCATCCATTACAAGCAAAACCAGAATCGAAATATATAGAGAACCTACCTTTACAATCAAGGGTTAGTTCCCACGAGTAAACACAGAGAGAATAGACCAAAGAACCCAAGCTGTGTGCCCACTGTGGGCGCTTATCCTAGAATTCACAACTACACTAGCCACCCACCTGTTTCTGGCTCGACCCATTGTCGTTGGGGATCTCCATCTTCTTGGTCCGGGTGTTCAAATTTTGTGCAAGAAGGGTGGCGCCCAATTGCTCAAGGTGGCTTCGCCGGGTCACAAAGGTGGCGCCCACCGCCAAGGTGAGTTGTGGTCGATATGGGGGTGGCGATCCACCCTATTGACCCCAATTAGCATTATCATGCTAACCAATCGAGGGTGGCCACGTGGCGCCTTCCCAAACCATAATTAACTTAATTATGGTTTTTTTAAATGTTAATTCCTTAGTTATAGGTTATTATTGTTAATAATTAAATTAGCATAGCTAATTTAATCCTTTTTAAGTGAACCACCTAGGTTCCCATACCCCATGTGGCGATGTATCCCACGGTGACGATGTCAACATATTTATACTTATACCGTGTATAAATACTTGGAACGTCACATTCTCCCTCCTTAGAAATAATCCGTCCTCAAAGATTGGGGTTAGATCTGAGATATAATAAATGACATTCTGAAGGAAGGTAATTCCTTATTTCAGAAGGTAATATATTAAAGCTTTCAAGTTTACAACAGTTTAAGCAGCAAAAGTACAATTCACATCCTTATCATAATTAAAAAGTGCAGGGACCAAAGTCCAAGATTAACAACAATGTAACATGTAGATAACATAAAGTTTAAGAAATCGGTCATCAAGAACCCCTAACATGGGCCAGTCACGCATCGCTCATCGGGCCCGCACATGGTAATATATCAGTTTATATAGATAAAATAATTAGGTTGTGGTTGAAGGGTCCACCCCCTATATAAAAAAAATGAAAGAAAATTTATCTAGAAGGAACCTATCATGCCTATGGTTCGCAGTTCATTGTGGCGTAAGGAATGGTCAGGTTCCTATTATAGCCAAGATGAATGCGGCTATGAAGTACATGCTTTACAAGCGGTCAAGGGTCATGTCCACATTGACAAGACACCACGCCCTAAGGAACACAAAGGTGATCCCATCATCCAGAATCAGTTGTTAATTACGATGCATCTACCCCCCTCACCGATTCTCGGCGAATCAAGTCTTCAAGCTTACCGCCGGAGCTGGGTTGATAGCATCGTTGATGGTGCGGCCTTGAGATTCGCCAAGATGAAATCCGGGTAGTGCTTCTCAAGATCCGTTTGCATCACCCGTAGCATCCTCCACCGGCAAGTGTTTCCACTTGACCAAGTATTGTAGCATTTGAGTCCTCCCGTCTCGTTTTATAAGCTCGATCAAGAAGAGCTTGTGTACTATCTCTAGCTGCTCCTCTGTCATTTCCGGGAGGGTTGGGGTTTCAAAACCTCCTCGGATCAGGGGTGTCTTTGCTTTAGAAGACTCACATGAAAACCTTGTGGATCTTTAAGCGGGGTGGCAAGTCCAGGCGATATGCTTGCTCCCCAATACGTTCAGTGATTTTGAACGGTCCAGCCCATCTGGGTGCCAACTTCTTTGCAGTTACCAATCTTAAGCTTGGCTTGTTTTACCTTAATCTTAAGCCAAACCGATTCACCCACCGGAAGACTCGGGGGGGTCCTGGCTTATCTGCTACACTCTTTTGACGATTGCGTCGCCTAGCAAGTAACCACGCACTTCCTCGACCAAAGCTTGCATCTCCAGGAGGAGTTGTTGAGAAACCTGCACTTTCGACACGGGGTTGTGCCATGTGTCAGGAGTAAGGCATTGATAACCATAATTTATCATGAAAGGAGACATTCTGGAAGACTCCTGTTTCATACTGTTATAGGCAAACTCTACTAGATAAATATAGTCAGCCCATTGGGATTGCTTACTCCACACATAACTTCTGTAGCATATCCTCTATGATACGGTTGGTACGCCTCCGCTTGACCATCCGTCCGAGGATGATAAGTTTGTACTCATAGCAAGCTTGGTTTGTATGGTGGTGAAGAAATCTTTCCAAAATGCACTTACAAATTTGGGATCTCTGTCCGGATACAATGACCCGTGGCATTCCGCGGCAACCCAAGATCTCTTTTGCAAAAAGCAGAGCAATATCAAAGGCGGTGTCCGTGGTACGACATGGCAAGAAATGAGCCATTTTTTGACAATTTGTCGACCACGACCATTAACGCATCATATCCACGGAGAGTACGTGGAAGGCCCACTATAAAATCCATGGTTATCACTTCCCCTTAGCGTTGGGCACATCCAAAGGTTGCAATTCTCCCCGAGTCCTTAATTGTTCTCGCTTTGGTCTGCCGGACATACCGACATTAATCGCTTATGTATTCGCAATGTCCTTCTTCATCGAAGGCCAAAATAACCGAGCGGATTTTAAAGTAGGTCTTCATAAATCCCGCATGTCCAGCTATAGGGTGTTATGTGTGTCATGGAGGATTAACTTACGCGACTCCGGAAGTCCGAGGTACACACAACTTATCCTTGTGATATAACAGATTGCCCTCTTTCTTATATGAACGGAAAGCTTCGCGTTTCTTTATCCTGTCGCGTGCCTCCTTACTCAAACTAGCCCATATTTCACGTAATCCCTGATCCGTGATCCGTAGCCAAAGGTCCTATTCTATCTGTTTCCCAAACTCACTTGTGAGTGTAGAAATTGCATTACAATGGGTTCGGGTTACCGAGGGGTGGCGTGACAATGCATCCGCAACCACATTGTGCTTTTCAGGCTTATACATGATCTCAAAATCATATTCTTCAAGACATTCCATCCATCTCCTCTGACGGAGGTTGAGGTTCGGTTGGGTGGATAAATAACGGAGACTTTGGTGATCCGTGTCCAACTGGAATCTTCTACCAAGGAGGTAGTGTCTCCATATTCGCAATGCGCGAACAACAGCTAACAACTCCTGATCATGGGTAGGATATCGCTGTTCTGTCTCGTTCATCTTCTTTGAATCATAGGCAATAACCCTCCCTTCCTGCATTAGAACCCCACCAGTGGCGATTTTACTGGCATCTGTGGCCACTAGTTTATGCTTATCAGGATCGGGCAACGTGAGAACGGGTGCTGAGGTTAAGGCATCTTTAAGCTGCTGGAAACTTCCCTGAACCTTAGTCTTCCAGTGCTCCATCCAATCCTTCACCTTCTCATGCTTCGTAAGGTTTGTAAGAGGTGCTGCAATCCTTGCAAAATCCTTGACAAACTTTCGATAGTATCCTGCTAATCCCAAGAAACTTCGGACCTCGGAGACAATTTCTGGAATAGGCCATTCCCTTACGGCCTCTATTTTTGCTGGATCTGTAGCAATTCCCTCTGCAGAAATGATATGGCCCAAATAGTCAACCTTTGGAGTGGCAAACTTGCACTTAGAGAACTTGGCAAAAAGCTGATGACGTCTTAACTTTTGTTCTTCTAGAGTCTTACTGTAGATGAGAATGTCGTCAAAGAAAATGACAACAAAATCATCCAAGTATTGTCGGAAAACATCGTTCATTAATCGCATAAACGTTGCGGGGGCATTAGTTAATCCGAAAGGCGTAACGGTAAACTCATAATGCCCATATCTAGTGCGAAAAGCAGATTTATGGATGTCCTCCTCTTTAATCCTTATCTGATGATATCCCGAGCGAAGGTCAATCTTTGAAAAATATTTGGCCCCTTGCAACTGATCCATTAGATCATCTGCTCTCGGCAAAGCATAGCGATTTTTGATGGTATGCTTGTTGAGTTGCCGATAATCAATACACATTCTCAAGGAGCCGTCCTTTTTCTTTACAAAAGAATAGGGCGCCAAAGGGCTAAACGCTTAGGTCTAATAAAACCTAGGTTTAGTAGCTCTTGAAGTTGCTTCTTAAGCTCGCCAACTCGGGGACTCATACGGTCAAGAGGGGCTTGCTGGTAGGTTTAGTACCGGCTCTAAAGCTATCTCACATTCTACCCTCTAAAAGGAGGAAGCGGATCTCGCCCGGGAAAAGATCGCTAAATTCATGGAGAATACCGGGCAATCCCCGTGGCAAGGTGTTGATTACTTGGTTTTGCTTAGCATCGACTCAATGGAAGCAAGTCTAATAACGCTAGAGGAGCTTTTGCTTGCGTGATAGCTTTATCTAACCCGTCGAATGGACATAGACCTGCATGATAGGGTTGAATGGTTCACCTTTTATAGTTACGCGGGCTCCATTAGCGCGTTGAAGGTAACTTCTCTCTTCTCGCAGCCTATGTTGGCTTTTGCAGATGCCAAGAATTCCATTCCGGACAATGAGGTCGATATTTGCCAATATCCATTAACTCGGCACCCATAGCAACCGGTGCGCCCGGCAACCATGATCTTAAGGTTGATGCGACGACCATGAGTATGTCTAACCTTACCATCGGCTAAAGTGACAGGCCCCGCCGCGGACCTTAGGGTTTCCAGTTGTAGGACCCGGGCCATTCTAGGAGAAGCAAAATTATGTGTCCCCCCGTATCCATAAGAATTACAAAAGGCTTACCGCCTACTTGGCCTATGGTGGAAATGACAAAGAAAGTGACTTTTCAAGATTGCCGTTTTATACCGCAAGGATATGAGACGACCGTGAATGTACTCGGAGCCGCCCCCGTCGGCCGGTAATGTTGACTCAATATCGCCCCATCCAAGGTCGGGCCATGGCCACCAGGCCCCTGGGTAACATATGGGCAATTGCATGAAGTGTCCGTGCCTCATACACTGTAACATGCCTTATCCCTACAAGTACTTGTTCCTCGCCTCTTTAGGAATGGATCAGAAGAGGTTCGCGAACTTCCTTACCAAGCATTGTTTACGCTTATCCGGCGTGCTAAAAGCGACTTTCTTCTCCGGCGGACCGTGAAGAGTTCTCACGAGGGCCCCGGACTTGGAGAGCGGGTTTATAAGGTGTGGATGGCCGTGTCTGCGAGTAAGGAGCAGACGCGGATATCGATTCCTTTGTATGTCCTCCTCGAGGCTCAATGCTTTAGCCTCGCCAGAATCGATTTCGGGTCGATGGCCTTAACCATACGTTTGATCGATGGTGCCAAACCCTCAATATAGCCCTCCACTGCCCTTTTCTCATTCATACCAGGTACATACAGTCTCAGGCGCATAAACTCATCCGTGTAAGCCTGCAGGACATACTTTTCTACCGCTCCAACCTGTAGAAAAAGTCGGATCTGTTGGCATTTATGTGCACGGGGCACATAATGCGATTTGAAGGCCTTGGCAAACTTTCTGAAGTTGCATCTACTCCTGTCCAGATGTTTGGCTCTGGCATAGCCCTTCCACCAAATACGGGCAGCTCCGGTAAGGTTTGTGGTGGCAACCTTTCCTGTATCCTTCTCTGTCATGCCATAGGACCTGCCGAACTCCTTCATTTCGTCCAGCCAGGATTCGGCATTCAAGCCGCCTCTAGATTTCCCATCAAACTGGGCCAATTTCCTATTCTTCCATATACTAGTTATGGCTGTATCAACTGTCTTGCGGTACTCCTTATCTCGGCGCTTTGCATGGCCACCAGATGATGCGGATGATTCAGATGACACTGAAGTGGCAGACTTTGAGGAGGTGGCACTATCTCTAGAGGAGCTCCGTCGGCGTTTAGAGTGGGACCTCTTTCGCACGGGTACAGGACTGGTTCGTGGTGGGGACGGCTGCTGTGCAGGTGGACTAGGCGGCAACGGAGGTAACTCCGGTGCATCCTGTTGTACATGCTGTGGTGGGTTAGCATGCAAGGCGAGGGGCGTAATTCGCCTAACTGTCTTTTCATCAGCATCAATTCTTGTTCGGGTGTTAATCGACTTGCATTTGAGGGTGTCTGCCAGGCGGCATTGCGTGCACCGTCTATATTAAACATAGTAAGTGTTATAACAAAGTCATTTTGGGTAGTATCGAGAAACACAAAGTGAACACGGAAAAGGACGGAAGATTCAAATTACAAGCGAACTAACGGTTACATTAAAGAAGTTCATACGGAACACAGTTATAAACTTATAGTTATATAATACATAAAGGGGCCTGATACAGGCCATTTCCTAGTCATAGTGAAGCATAGGAACACACAAAACTGGAAAATGCGGCTTAAGGGTTTGCGTAGGGATACATGACGGCATAGCGCACACTCTCACGCACAGCTCTGACGAGCTTGTAACGTGCCCAAGCCTGGATAATAACGGGTTGATAATCCCAAGTGGGGCTAATAATCAGAAGGTTGAAGAGCCTTCGCAGTGCGTAGAAGATTTGCCAGAGATGATCATTAGCATCCTCAAAAGCTTGATGTGGGGTCATATTCCAATAATCCCAAGTGCGGGAAAGGGTCCATTTCAAATCATCGTAAGCACGTTCTCGAAGAAGAGTAACTATTTCCATCCCCTTGTCAGGATCATAAGGTTGTTCCGGCACCCTAAGCTCCGCTATCTCATCGTCAACTTCCCGTTCAGGATACTCGTTGTATCGTTCCCCATAGTCCTGTTCAGGAGGTCCCTGTTCATCTCTCGTTATCTGGAATGTTATCCTATCTTCGTACTCCGCCAGTGTTTCTTCTGCAAGACGACAGGAGTAATTATATATAGATTGAACAATTTTGCTATACCCTAGATTCCAGTAGTAAGACATCATGGAAGAGAACGATTTGAATTGTATTCATTAATACAATAGACACAAATCATAAGAGAATAGCGTATATATTGTATAATGGCTCAAAACAAAAATATACTAATTCCAAGAAAATACATATGGTGGAGTTGCCCAAAGGCTATACTCATTTAATGGATCTTAGGAAAGGACTAAGAGCTAGGCCCCGCGTCTTGATCCATTTTCGTAGGGGACGGTGGCTCCGGGCGGTAAAAGCGCAACAGGGGGCTAATGGTGAGGCGGCACCAAGCAATCAAGCGGGAGGAAAAGCGATAGCTAATGGTGTGCTGCACGAGCATTTTCATGCTCATCCAAGCCGCAATGTCTTGGCTTAACGCAAACAAGTGCCAAGTCGCGACTCACAAGTCTGGCGTAATGGAGATTTGTAGGAGCTTGGCGGTGTCCGGCCAGAATCGACAAAGCCGGTGCCCAAAAAGATGCCTCAGCCTTAGGAGCGAGAGCTCGAACAAAGAATAACACCTGGCCTTGACGAAAAGCTGAGAGGAAGAACCGCGTAAGATGGTTCTTAAAAGCTACTACGTCAGGATCTCTGCTAGTCGCTATCTCCCTTTCAAGATTGAGATGTACCTGCTCCGCATAGGCCTCTTCCTTATCTTCTTTCAGATGGTCTTGATTATCGCACAACTCTTCTCCCTGTTCATCCTCCTCCATTGGTATGGCCACCTCGTTAATATTAGGGACATGAGGTCCCATAGCAAAGAAAAAGCATCCTCAGGTGGCGGAGAAGGGGGATCTTGGAGCATCAATTGCCTTAGCTGTAACAAGGTCTCAACAGGTGCAAGGTCTTCTGGGTGAAACCTAAGTAGCCGTTGGACTTCCGCAGGATAATCAGGAAGGGAGAAGTCAAGGAAGTCATCCTGACAATACCGGGCCGAGCTTCGCATGTGACGCAGGTCCTTGGTCATGTGTGGAAGGTTAGCGATGACGGATATGCCCACATGATATCATCGAGGAGGAGATACTCGACCATTGTGCATGATTGGGGAAGGGCATCCAACCCCGCAAGCTTGCGGCATCGTGGCCTCATGACAACGGGCGGTTCGATGGCGAGCCGCTTCCATCGAACAAAATCAGATGGCTGATGCGCCATCCTCCTCCGGATCATCAGCAATAGGTAACTTCCCTTTTTCCAATGGAGTGTAATCAACTCCACATATTGGTCCATAAGAATGGCTAATGCAAAGCGGACCTCAAAATAGGTCTGGCATCATTCAAAACGGAGGATAGGAGCATGACAGCACGGCGCTGAATACCCCTAAGTGTATCCTCAAAGATGTTTGTCATCCCCAAGCATCTGCATAAGTACGGATCTGTGGAGGTAAAGCTGAGGAGGATCGCCATACGGAGTGCACTGGGGCACCCTCTCTTGAATGTAAAACTGCAAGAAATCGGCATAGTCGGGATGGGTCTCCATATTGGCGATAAGATCCACCTCTTGTAACAAATAAGGATGGAGCTGCTCAAAGGGGACATCAGGATCCCATCGCTCTCCATCGTGGTACCACCATTGCCGACACGGGTATGGTCCATAGCGAGCACTAGGGGAGGAGGAGGAAGATAGGAAAAGGGAAGAGCTTATCACAAGATTGGAAACCCTAAAAGGAAAGGGGTACGTTTAAAGAAAAAGTGTTCCCTTTTTTTTTTTTTTTAAAAAGAATATTCCCTGAAGTGAAATAATTTATTATTATTTCGGTTATTGGAAAAAAAATGGTGTTTTGTTGTTTTTTTTTTTTTTTTTTTTTTTTTTCGATTTGAAAGTTTGCATGTATAGACAGCATGCAAATGCAGTAATAGAATATGATGTTAATATAACACTTTATATTAATATCAAAACAGGATGTACAAAAAGATACAACACATATTACAAAATTGAGGACAATTAAGGCCTCTCCCCACGAATCCTACGCGCCAAGGCCAAATCCTTGGGCATGATGGTCACACGCTTAGCATGTATAGCACAGAGGTTCGCGTCGCCAAGAAGCGCAACCAGATAATCCTCAGCCGCCTCTGTAGGGCCAAGATGGCATGCGCAGGGCGGGAGGTCAGTCTTAAACTCCTGCGCGATTTCCCGAACAAGACGCTGGAACGGCAACTTCCTAATGAGAAGCTCAAGAGACCCGATACTTGCGGATTTCCAAGAGGCCACCGCCCCGTGTCTAAACCGGTGGGGCTTCCTCGACGAGGAGGGGGGAACAAGAGGAAGTCTCTTCCCTCCCGTGGCTGGATGTCGGGCTCGCTCAACTAAGGTGTCCCTTCTCGGTATCCCTCTCTTCTTTGCAACCCCACCCATCGCCTCGAGCCGGGTCTTGTATTGTGACCCCAGCGAAGTTGGGCTGGTGGTCTTTCTCTTCCGCCGGTAAAACGGTTGGGGGGCTCCTAACCCAGTATCCGATCTCGGCTACTAGTATCCGAACGCTTGGCGCTCAGCGTCTTTGCTCCTTAACAAGCGTCTGGCCGTCCGCCGCCGGATCTCTCGCAAGATATCGGTCCGGTCGGGCCGCCATGTCAAGTTCCACATCCATCGGTTCTTCCTCGAGAAACGAGGGTTAACATCTTCCCGGATAAAGAACTGGGCATCCTCATCGTAGTAGTATGGGGGTATTACAAAGCTGTGGCCCTCGCTATGGCTCTACCGTCCCAAATATCGATACTCATGACCCCTTGTAGCCGGGGTCCGCACGAAGCTGCCTCCCCTAAGATCTTTCCTCGTGGGCCATGGCCATTGTGTGCCGATTGGCTACTCGAGCCTCGGCTCCAAGAAAGATCTGGGGCCATATCCGCAGGGGTAGTATTTAACTAAGGTTAGGGGTTTGGTCCTCCTGCTCCACCAAGGTATAAGTCATCCCTTCAGCGTTGAGCTTTAGCAAGAACCGATTCACAAATGGAAAACCGGTATGGTATCCGGATCCCCTCCATGAATCGTGAACACTAGTTGATCTAGGAGGAGTTCAGCCTCTTCTCGCCCCTTCAGTATCTCGATGTAGTCCCCAAGCAAACGTAAGAGCTGGACAACATCGTAGCTTGAGAAGCTCTTAGTGCCCTTGGTTCTCGCCATCTCTTTTCAATGTAGCGGGCAGGCCGCGGAGGTGGAAGTCGCAGCTAGGGCGCTCCAAAAAGGGTTGGTCAAACTGGTACGGACAAATACGGCGGCTATGGCGCTTGGCGGTCGGGTGAGGAGGCGGAACCCTAAAAGGAGTAGGTGAGCCAAAACCCTAAAAACGTCCGTGGTTAAATTTCGCCTCAGTAATTAAAATTTTTTTTTTTAAATGGTCAACGCCTGGTCAAACCGGCGGACTTGGGTATTTTGGCCCTTAAAATCGCAAAATAAACCCTTATTTACCCAAGTGCGCCTATTTTAAATTTCGGCCCCTCTGATCACCACTTCTCGCTCACCTGGCAGTGTCCTAGACTAATTCAAGGGTCCCCGACGCAATGAAACAAAACTTTTCCGATTCCGAGCTGCCTGAGGAAAGTTATGGCACTTTCCAACTTGAGTCATCCAGTCGCCCTAAACTTCCTAAAGACTTACAATTTACTATATCAACCTAGCACAAAACCAAACATCAAAGAGCTAAACAATCACACTCGCTTTAACTCCCTCCTAACTACCGAACTAACGAGTTAGGGCTTGGTCAGTGCTATGATTCCGAGTAACCGAAATCACGGCTCTGATACCACTGTGACGCTCCCTGAACATATACGACCCTCGGACGTATACATACGGGGACTTTCCCCTCCCATGGCGACCAACTCGCCATGAGCAGGGCCCTCCGTCTATTCCGGGCCATCTATAATATGATGCCCGAAAGAAGGACACGAAGGGGTCATTCGGCCCACGCCTTCAATGGGGCTCCTACGTCGCGGAAGCGTGAATACAAGGGTTAGCACACAAAGATAAATCGTGATATAAATAACCACCTCGAAGGGTGGCATATCCATCCAAATACCAACGGCAAAGAATATGCATCTAAACCTAAGAAAACACCCCAAACCCATGGTTCTACCCCGGTTCAGACTCCAGTGAGGATCGACTGACGGCTAGGCCTCAAGAGATCAGCGCACGTAATCTTGACATGGCGCTATCGGCATAGAACATTGGCTAGGGTTGTCCACTCCATCCGCCCCTCCCGTGCACACACTTTGCAGATGGGTCAATTCACGCTATGGCGTCGCTATAGCCTTCCGGAGACGCAGGCTCGAGGCATCACCCTGCTGAGCCTACTCCGGGGTTCATGAAGTCCCGGTCCGATGAGGCAGGTCAGGGAAGCGTCCCCTTCCAGAATCACAGTGGCTCCATGGGCGAGCTAGAGAATACGTGCCGCATCAGCGACCCCCGCATCCGTACCCGACTTACTCGCCCTAAATCTACTCAAAGTGCAAGGTGCCCCATACGGGTCACACCTTCCCACCCAGGGAGTGTCAGACCCATACCCGGCCCTCTACGTGACCGGCTATCAGGTCTAGCTCGCTATAGGAGTCCCAGGAGCCTTTTATGTTCGTGCAAGACCCCACCTCCACTTCACCACTGTGTTCCTTGTCTGGTGCTAAGCCAGTACCATAGCATCTATGACCCGGTGGGCTCTTGTGCACAGGCCGCATTTAACGGGATAATACAGGGCTCTATCTAGGAGCATACTACAATAAATAGCCTCTGAGGTCTCTACCCCCCCTTAATTCCCCATTTCCAGAGTAACACTAGGCTAACAACCACCAGTCCATCCATTACAAGCAAAACCAGAATCGAAATATATAGAGAACCTACCTTTACAATCAAGGGTTAGTTCCTACGAGTAAACACAGAGAGAATAGACCAGCAACCCAAGCAGGTGCCCCACAGGGCGCTTTTATCCTAGAATTCACAACTACACTAGCCACCCACCTGTGTTTCGGCTCGACCCATTGTCGTTGGGGATCTCCATCTTCTTGGTCTGGGTGTTCAGCTTGTGCAAGAAGGGTGGCGTCCAATTGCTCAAGGTGGCGCTCAGCTCTGGTCACAAAGGTGGCGCTCCACTGCTCAAGGTGAGTTGTGGCTGATATGGGGGTGGCGATCCACCCTATTGACCCCAATTAGCATTATCATGCTAACCAATCGAGGGTGGCCACGTGGCGCCTTCCCAAACCATAATTAACTTAATTATGGTTTTTTTAAATGTTAATTCCTTAGTTATAGGTTATTATTGTTAATAATTAAATTAGCATAGCTAATTTAATCCTTTTTAAGTGAACCACCTAGGTTCCCATACCCCATGTGGCGTATGTATCCCTGGTGACGTGTCAACATATTTATACTTATACCGTATAAATACTTGGAACATCACATCCTCCGGCAGTACGTTAGTCTTCAGCACATGGGAGCAATTCCCTCAAAGACGTTACCGCCGGTTGCTATTGCATCACTGCATCATTGGACAAATAAAGTAGCTTTCATAGATCAGTATACTAGGGATGTTTTTAGCCACCTTTGAACACAGACGCCATACCTCCACTATTTTTAAGTGCATCCCCGGAACTTTCTTGTTGATATATTTGTTTTCTCCTATCTTTTTTGAGAGTCGACCTAAAATAAATTTGATAGACCATCCAGTTTTATGCAATGCAGTGCCCAAACCCACTACGATAACAACATGCATTCCTATGATAGCGTGTTCAGGGACACATAAGAGAGAGCATGTGAGCACCTTAAACAAGAATATTCATGTGTCTCGGCTATGCCTTTCTGAAGAAAATCGATGTATCAACCAATTGCAAATGTTCAACACCGACTCATAAAGATGTGACTAATGACCAATTATCCCCTTTAGCCACAAATGAGTAACGGGGAGTTCACATCCATCCTCCTCTTCTCGATGGCCATATGATTCTCTGAACATTTAGTAGTTGTTGCCAGGCCATTCCCATTTTGTATCAGAGAATGCCCCCACAAGCAAAAAACTAAGAAGAGCCAACCCTTCTAATTTTAGGTAAAAACTCCTACAGTAATGGAAATTGGGGGATCGGATAAATGTTCGGATGAAGGGAAATGACTTGCTATGTATGTTGTTATTGTAATAACCACATGAATCAGTAACAGACATAAAGAACCTAAGCGCGTGCTTCCATCATCATCTTCTCGGAGCGTCTGCTGCACTACTCAAAGAGTATATATGGTGGAGATGATTGGCTTGGCTTGCATTCATGGATGAACCCATTTAATGGTCCTTCAAGAGGACAAGCTAGCTATTAAATGAGCTTTTGAGGAGTGACAAGGACTACGAGTCCCGCTAGTCTCATACCATTGTAGGAGATATTACAGTAACTTAGACTCGGGGTGGCTTCTCTGTAGACAATGCCACCTCAAATATTTTTTCCCGCATTTGACTACTTGGCTTAACTTCAACAGTACCAATAGCCAAGTTTATCTTCTCCCATTCATGCACATGATTTTGACAAGGATGCTATTGATTCTGAATATTGGACATGGAGTTGTCTTTGCAAGCGTTGATTTGGACATGTATTTCAATTTATGTTGAATATTAAAAACAAACCATTGCCTAAAAATGGTTAGAAAGGAAAAAAACCATTGTCAAGACAACATATAAGGCAAAACAAATTTTGCTCAAACATAAACCTAACCTCCCTCTACACTCTACTACCATAGTAGCTCAAATAATGATAACACATAGGGCATGATGGCCTTAACAAAGCCTCAATATGGCTTCCCAGTTCAATCCTCCCCTTTCCTCAATATGGCTTCCCGGACAAGCGTTTTCAATCCTCCCCTTTCCTTAGGGCGTAGTTCCCTTGGGCAGATGACACCTTGCTTTAAGTCGTGACAAACGTTTTTTAGCACCATTCCCTACTTTTGCTTCGGCTTATTTCTGGCAATCTAAAAATATCAGAAGTGCAGGAGGACTTCCTTAATTCCCCAAACTAGAATTGGGTTTGCTTCTTGTTGGCCTTTGTTTATTTCTTCCTCTGAATTTTCTTTCTAATTTGTCTTCGTACGCTTCTTTCAGTTTAGGAGTTGAAGGGCGAAGTGGCCCTTACTTGCACCTTCACAAGCTAATTGAATTACAGAGTCCTCACGCATAATAGATGTGTAAAGATAATTGTAGGGATTTTAATAGCCGATTGATGTTACAACCGCCATCTTTGAGCCGATGCCACTTTCATAGTAGGGCAAAGCTTGATTTGGGGGTGGGTTTGGTTGGGGGTGCCTTGTAGAGATGATTCAAGACCAGTAGAATACTAGTGTTTCTAGATAAACACCCGAGCCATTGCCAAATTTTTTTTGGGGCCATAAGCCCGAGGATGAGGGCGTTATCCCCCTCAACGCCCCGGTCCAAGGGTAAACCTATCTTCAGCCGTTGGCGCCCATGAACCTAGCCTTGGTTTCCGTGATCATAATGCCCTAGGGAATCCCGTTAATTGCTCGTAACCTGCTAATAAGAGTTTGCACCATAGTTTGATCCTAGAAGGTTGTGCATTATGCATATCCCCAAATACTTAAAACCCATGCTTGAAGCATCTATGCTAAATCTTTCTTGTATTTTGCACAAGTGTGTGCATGACTATCAGTATAAAATGATTGATATTGGATATTTAGTTATACCATTCTAGTCAAAGTTTTTATTTGGGGCCTTTCTTTGGGCCTTAATTTATGATAGTTGATAGCATAAATGGTTTGAAGATCGGTTTGAAGATCCGAATTTACTAGGCAACAGAATTAGGGGGTTATTCAATCCATGGTTCAAAAACGGATTTTGATTGATGTATATCATCATTTGATTAATGCGAGTTTTGCTGAGTCTTATTGTGGCAATTCAGCTGGTTGAGCACGAGCTTGTGTGCACATGAGATTTTGCTTGCGATAAAAGAAGGTAGGTATCATTGCTCCTTCTCTCTTCCGCATCGAATTTATTACATAAGATACTCATCATCAGATCAATAACAGTCTTGGCATGTTTAAAAATCTTAGGGCCGAAACACAATAGATCAAAACCTTTCTCAAATGCTGAGAATGATACATTTAAAGGGGTTTTGAGAAAACTTTCAAACTCGAAGCAAAAACGTTTTCCGTGCAATATTCTAAGGCGAAAACAAGGTGTGGCATTTCTGGAATAAGTGTGCCAAGCATAACTGTTCTGTTAACAAGGACATTTTACAACACAATATATTGTGTGGGATGCGTATTTCCATTTGCTCCAACCAATAAAACAGATTACTTGCATTTGTTCCTTCATTGCTTGCTTTTAACTTTGGCATCTGGTGCAAAGTGTCTGAAGTATCTTGTAACCATATAAGCTGCCATGACCTGTACCCCAAGAATTTACTACGCTTGTGGTATCACTTGCCTGCTCAGCTCTACTTCAGTCCTTTTGCAAGCATATCGTTCTGCTCAAAAGAATCATCTAGGTGTCACCTTTGGAATGCATGCCCTTTAACACTGCACGAAAAAGAAAGCAGGACCATAGCTAAAGAAATCATTCCAGCTTCAGCATGAGAGCATCTGCAGTACCGCACGAAAAAGTAAGCAGGACCATTATGCTAAAGAAATCATTCCATCTTCAGTGTGAGAGCATCTGCAGTGCCACACTCCAATTGCATTCGCTCAGAAGGGATGGAAGCTTTACTGCCAGTGGAAGTGTCAATATATCCTGCAACTAAGGAAGCCTCTCAAAAACTTCACGAGCTTCTGAAAGCAAGTTCTCCATTTCTAAGTGAAACATACATTGATCTGGGCAGCCTGCAATACCTTGAAACAAATTAAAAGCCTCGAGCATCAGAATGTGTATATGCCTCCCCATACAGAAAGGCCATTTAAGAATACTAGCTGGTTTTTAAAAGAAAGCACAAATATCCTCTGGCCATGGAGACCATACCACAACATCAAAGGCAGGGCATACTATTGCTTTATGACATATAAAGAATGTGATCAACGCAGCAGCAGCCAAACCTTGTCCAACCTGAATTACTACCTATTCCAAATGCGTATCCTTGTTTTCTTTACCAAAATGCAATACAAGAGCACTGACCAGATGAAGCACAGACAGCATTTTGCCTAACGTACCCTGTCAAATATAACGTTTAAGCATCTGATTGTAAATTACATAACCTCATATATCCCTTAGTGATGCGCAGAGAAGCAAAGACGGCATGGCTTCCTTCCTCACGCTGAGACCTTTAACAAAGAAACCATTTTATGTGGAGATAACACGAATGGTGCTTTCTATAGACATTAATCTGAGGAACCATAAAACTTTCTCCAATAAATCTTGCCCTTGGTAAACTTGCTGACGAAAGCAGCAGAGGTTGATTTGATAATACGGTAAGTTCCACGAAAGCATTCTAATAAGAAATTATTACATATAAGATAATGCGTTTAGCTAAGGTACTGAAAGCTGGAAGAACTATCAAATTACATTATGATGACAGCACATCCTTGTTTAAACCAGAAAGCTGACCTGATAGACAGCAGCTGTTCCTGCTGCACTCAAGGTTCCGCTAGCCAAAAATCCGAACCGAGAAGAATTACATTACAAGCGCATCTCATAATACCCCATTCATTCAACACAGTTGGTTTTGATTGCTAGCAGAAATGGAAGACAACACTAGCAGAATGGCCTGATATTAGCCGTTCAGTCCTCACGTCTGTCTAAGAGGCAAACAGTGCATCGAAAGGCTGCTATTAGCCTGCCGCAATGGGGTGATGTTTCAGAGAAGCTTAAGAAAAGAGACAAGCTCTTTACAACACTTTGCATGAGCAACGGAGTGGAAGGATCCGAAAAATTTCTAGAGCTGTAGTCAGCTGTTGGGTAAAAGCTTTGTACAATATAGCAAGGGTTTCACTTTAAAGCGTCGGTCCAAGAACAAGCATCCCCAGACGCGTCGGCACAAGAACGAAGAAAAAGACTGATCCATCGCACCGTAAATGGAAAACTAAAAAAGAGAGAGAGAGCAGTAGGGCTGGCTACTTGTCAAACAAACACTATATCCCACTGGAACACATTGCAACAACAGATAGCATATAAAAGGTACAACTCAGCAAAGTTTAATGTCCTTCGGGACATCCGATAAAATTGGAACGATACAGAGAAGATTAGCATGGCCCCTGCGCAAGGATGACACGCATAAATCGAGAAATGGTCCAAATTTTTTTTCCAATGTTCCGCTTGTATTCTTGCTCGAAATATGATTCCGATTTCTTAAAATTTTAGAATATTCCCACCATTTTACCAGTGATTGTTGTTTGGAATTGCCATGGTCAACCCTTGAAGAACACTGCCAAACGTTAAGTATTTTTGGCAAAGATATTCATGGTCTTGTTCATATTAACATTTTGCCAAAAAAATGCCACGACAAACCCTATGGTCTCGATTGGACATATGGTCCTCGACCCTCCTGTGCAAGAGAAGCCACAATCACAAACAAGCTCGACACCAAGCACTGCGGCCTGCCAGCTAGTGCTCCACATGAAGTCGGGGCGCATAATAGCCCGGGGAAAGGAATGCATTGGAGGCGTGGAATGCATTATTCACCTTTTTTCCTTAATGTGGATAAGTGGTTTTGGCCCGGGAGCAGTCCAAAAAATCGGAGGAACTTGTATAACAAAGGTCTATTCTTCCAATTCAGCTCTCATAAACTTGCAATATTTTTGTTTCCTCAACTCTCAAAACCAAAGACTAAACCACGTATCGCATACACGAGAAGCAATAAGAAATTACATCACAAACGGTGCGGGCGCACCATCCTTCCAGCGCCATAAACTTTCAAGGCTTCCACACCGACGGGACCCGGCATGTTAGGCGACATGTCCACTCAACAGATCTCGCCATAATGCGCATCCAATCTTTTTTTCGTTTCCATACCATGCGGATATCGACCACAAAACCTTGATGCTTGCAAAATATGATGCATGCCTTGATCGTAAACTAAAACCAAATATACCTCACTTAGAGTTGTATTCTTTGAATCATGATGATGCTTTCTAGAAGGTGCATGAGAAAATGCCATTTTGAGTTTTTTTATGCTTCTCGATGATATATTTCAATAAAAAATATGGAACTTTTCGTTGTTTACGCTAAATTTTGTCCTAATTTGTGTGCTCTTAGTTAAGATAAAGCAGAATGAAATGGGTCCAAATGCACCTTCCCCTACTTTATTTTCGAGATGAAACTTGCTTATAGTCAGCTTTGCAGTAGCATAAAAGAAAAAGATTAGCTGCAGACTAGACTGCTTGTCAAACTCTGCCAGGTGAAATCAAAGCATTTGCATGTTTTCACAAATTAAGAGAAACAAATAAAGTATAGAAGTGGACAGATAGCATGAGATAAGAATGTTACTTGAGGACAACATGGGATGCATGTCAAGAAGGTGAATAGTTCTACTTCGTTCATCAATTATTAAGGCCCCAAAGGGGCCAAAAATTTTTTGGGTTAACACACAAACCATTACATCCAGCACTCTAATATTAAATCCCCCTTGAAACCCCCTTTGGTTTGGGTGCATATTCAAACGGGGGGTGACTCCGGGCATCGAGAGCTGTTGGATAGGCATATTCACCTTTTATTCCTTAATCTACACCATGCATAAAGTTCCTCGTTTGTGGGGTATGCATGTACAAAAATTGCTATACTGTATAACAAAATTGCAAAATACTATAAGGTTTGAGGTAATATACTACATGGTGTTGATTTATACATGCGAAACATAATTTTATGAGCTCGAAAAAGCTGCGGCCTATACCATTGTAGAAAAGATGAATGAAACGCCACCCCTATCGGTGAATATGCACCCAAACCAAAGGGGGTTTCAAGGGGATTTAATATTAGAGTTTGGATGTAATGGTTTGTGTGTTAACCCAAAATTTTTGGCCCCTTTGGGGCCTTAATAATTGATGAACTAAGTAGAAAAATATTTGTAATGATATTATAGACACAATTAGAAACATTTTATTGATATCTATCTATTTAGGAATTTAAAATAGCAAAAAGAAATAAAAACCATGATATAAAGTTTAAAGGCTTCAATATTGTAGCGATGTAAGATGTGATAATGTTCACTGATGCAATAGTTTGAACGCTAATAAGCATGATGTTGATAACAATGGCAGTGCCATATTCATCGAACATGGATCCAACAAAGGCGGGTAGAGCAAGACAGAGATCATTGCTTGTCATTGGAGCTGTGGGAATGTTAAAATCTCTTGATAGATGTATTTGAAGATCCATCTCGCAAAAAGCCATAATAGTTTATGTTCCAACTGTAACCAAGTCTGCAGAAAAGAGGCATCATCCCATGCTTACTCCCAAGTCTGTGTTTCCAATATCATTTGACAAACTGGAAGGAGTACAATCATACAAGATGAAAGGGGATGTTCCAAATAATGGACCAAATGCTCCAAGCCATGCAGCAGCACTAATATAAATTCCATATGGGCCATAAATAGTTGGGTATATTGATTTCCCCTAGAACTTCAAATTCTCCTGCATAGTATCCAATGGGATGTTTTAATATCAAGTATGATGCAACAAGCTTGGCTTCATCTTTCACACTTTATTCGTTTATGAAATACACTTAGATACATCTCAAAAAATTTTAAAACGCACTGTTTAATTTGTCTAAAAAAATTTAATTAATACATACCACCTTCGATGACCGGTGAGAATCGGGTAATGATGAAAATTAGCGGTAATGATGAAAATTAGCGGATCGGGTGAGACCGCACCTGATTTACAAACATGATTTACAAACAAAAAACTAAACCTTAAACCCCACCTCTTCTTACTTGCACTTTTATAGGTGACAAAGCCAATCCCTCAATGGGCTCTCAACAAAAACCTCAACATTTGGACCCAGTTTGCCAATTCGTGTCTGTTTTCAGAAGGGTCAGAATTTGTGCTCAGATTTGTGCTTGAAGGATATTTTATCGATCCTCTGACATACTGGAAACAACAATGAACTGCACAAAATAGGTTGCATGTTCTTTCTGATGGCCTGCAATGCATCCTTTCTACTTATGTAAAAGCCTTCTCATTTGATGCCAAGACATAAATCCTCGCCCCTTGCATCACATGTTTACATTTTGCTCTCAATAGGTTGCATGTTCTTTCTGATGGCCTGCAATGCATCCTTTCTACTTATGTAAAAGCCTTCTCATTTGACGCCAGTACATAAATCCCTGGCCCCTTGCATCACAGGTTTACGTTTTGCTCTCAGTTCGAAGCCCCATCATGAGGCTGGAAAGTGCCATAAGGCCTCCTGGAGCAGGGCCTGTAGGGTTTAGGAAGCAATAGAAATTAATTACCAGTAAATTACCAGCCAAATCAAACTGATGGGAGCCGATGCCCTGCATTTTACCAGCCAAATCAAACTGATGGGAGCCGATGCCCTGCATTTGCCCAAAAGAGGCCAACATTTTGAGGTAGAAGAATTTGAAGCAGAAGAGCTATGATGGAGACGAAATCGGCTGCTGTAGAATAATTCATCCAATTTTATAATATCAGACATGCTGCATTGCACAAATGTTCCGCGTAAAGCAAGAATCAAATTAAGACTGCTTTTGAGAAGCTAGGACTTACGAGGTTGTCACTGGACACAAGGTCGGGGAAGCCATATCCACTTAGTAACGATTTTTCTGTGTAGATTCATTCAACACTAGCTGGCCGGGTCAAGTCGAGATTTACCCCTTGCAATATCACCGCCATGCTCTCATACCGGACCTACCAAGCTTTTACCCCTACCCACCAAGCAACAAAAGAAAAGGGGCCATATGGATTTATCATCGAACCGTGCCACAAACCAAAGTCGACTCTTGTTTCCCCTTGTAAATGCATGGGGGACAATTTTCTCTGTTGTTGGCGAGTGCAAAGATCGGCAAGCTAGAAGAGCAAAAGAATGGAAACCCTAGAATACATAGCTCGTCATCTGCATGTTGGCTTTTGATTGGGCTATGGAAATAGGGTGTTTATTGTGAGCCCTTGATTAAGGACTCACGACTCCATCTCGGCCATTAACATAACATATAGCACAAACATGGGTCTAAACCATTACAAATATGAAATTAGAAAGTGAAAATACAGTGCGCACTCTAGATGTACGCATTAGTACACCTTGCAGAATACAACCACCAAATCATATAAAAACCATAGGGAAAAATGTACAAAAATACAAAAACAACCCCCTGTTATTATGCTACATATTTAGTATACAACAATGCTACGTTAACACCATCAACTGATGCATCCATCAGGTTTGCACTGAGCCACATAATTATAAATTTTGTACCAAGCCTATGTGCGTATAGGCACTAATGGTGAAAATTTTTGTATAGTCAATTCCCCATGCGCGCATAGACCTTGAATATGTGAAATTGTTTAATAGTTAATGGCTATCTTGACCAGGGTAAATTTTGTGGCTATGCACCTATAGGTCTTGTACAGGGTAAATTTTCTAGAACTAAATGGTTATATGATAGGCACGAATAGTAAAGTTTTATAGCCTTAAACATTATGAATGCAAACTTAACATCTTTAGCATTGTTTTTATTGTTTTGAATTTACTAAAAATTCAATGTTCTCTCAGATTAAGCTATTTTCATATTATGTTGAGGTATTTCAATATTTAGCGGTGCTTGCGTAACCCCCGTGATAACTATTACCGCAATTCGCTTGTCCATGTGTCCGCACACATCATCAAAAATTGGCGTGGCATAATTATCATCGTTAGATTCCTTATTGTGGCTAGGAAAATTAGAAATAATATGAAATTTTCCTTCAGACTTCTATTGTGAAGTCTGGCTGGTCGACGAGCCCATTTTTGGGTAAGCAGAATCGTTAGAAACTGTGGGAGCCGTTACAGAACCGACTGAGTCCCGTGATTTATTTCGACCTCTGTTTTTCGATGGCTTCATGCCAAAAGATATTTTTTGCCTTTTCCCTCTTGAATGCAATTGCATGCGACAATGGAGCAGCAGAGCAAGGGAAATAAACACTTGATTGCATTTTCTTAGACGGTTGGACATCGGATATACTTCTTGTGAGTACCATTATTGATATGTATGCAAAATATTTATATCTTAGGTTTGTTTCTTTTCAAAGAATGACACAATAAATTTCCGTGTGATGTGATAGAATGGTGCTTAAACCTTCGTAATGATCTCTCCCAGCTCTCGCAAGCTCATCCTTATCAAAGTAAGTTCAAAGATATCAAACAGGATTTGGATGGCAAACGGCCCAAGAGAGGTTTTAGTAGATGTCTCCCAAGACGTTTTCTCACCATGTTTCCTTCACAAGGAAAAAGTTCATCTACATGTTCTCAGTTGCTTGTTAAGAAAAGCTTGACTCTTTGCTTTTCTTCTTTTGGCGCATGAGTGTATTATCACAACCTCGTTGTGTGATTTCATGAAGATACATTTTGCCTTTCTTCTCTTAAGATAGTAAGCCCCTGATTGGAAGTTGAATGACATATTTAGATTCCTTGTAAGATTTAGCCATTACATTTGCTTACTACACTCTCTCGGCAAGGTCTGTCGCCCTAACATGGCTTAATGGGTTAGTGCCTCGAACCTTTGTGTTTACATATTGTTGGGGATCCAAGGCAAAATAGGATTGTGTTAAGGTCATTCAATTGAGTCCAGAGAGTTCGAGAGACTTCCGATCTATGCGTAATGTCATGATAAATTTGAAGGAAATCTAACCTACCGCAGGTCATGTTTTGATGTTAGAGTTAAAACAATGGCCATAATTGGGGACTAAGGTCTAGACTTGAAAGTGCGCTTTGAAAGTGAGCAATTCAAACCGGAGAAGGTGATCCAAAAATTGAGTCCTGCTGGACTACGCTTTGGAAATTTATTGATCCATGCTTTTGAATTCGTTTATTCCGATGTTACAATTGAGACGGAGATGGAGACAAGACTCCCGCACATAGAGCTATTTTGGTAAGAGTTTGTTCAACTTCGTGGATATGACCCATTCCTTACAAACCTTGTGATATTTCCTAAGAATATGGAAAATGTTTACTTGTCGCTATTAGCTTAGAATCTTTCTTCTTCCCAGGAACATTAGCTAAAGCACAACACATCAACACAACAATAGAGATATATTACTTGTAAAGTCTACAATTTGTTGGGATCATATAACATGATAAAGGGACGTGCTAATCGGGTTTCTTACCCGTGCCAGCCAGATCATTAGTTTTCGTGGCAATGTTTGAGCATAGATTGCAAGAAAAGACATGTGCAAACGATTCATGTCACGACATCCGTGACTCTAGTAATGCATGCATTGCTTCTTTACATTTATCTTGGTCAATATCATATAAATAGAATGTCATGTTTTGCATTGCAGATTGTACATTACAAGTGTGCATAAGTGTCTTTCATCACATGATAAGCTTTCAAATACCAATCGCGTCTTCTCTTTTTGTACTCCATTATTCATCTCTTTTCCAACATTGCCTAGGCATATCTAATACTATATTTTATTCGTTGAATCATTACGTCAAAAGACAAGGTTCTTTTCTTTTATATCATCTTTCAGAGATCATTATACCCTTCAATGTCTTTCTAAAAATGTCTTTCTAAAAGTAAATGTAGAGACTATGGAAAAGAGAAAGAGCATTTTAAAAGAGCCATTCGTTTATGCTCCTGTGAAGCAGTAGTTCTTGAAATGTTTGAAAGATCCACAAACATGAAAATTGTGTTACAATTTATAGCACTTCAAGTGGCATAACTAGTTTGCAGACTGTGAAGAGTGAAAAGTGGCCCCAAGACGATGTCTTACTGACCTATCCTGAAAATGGATGGTTTAACAATTATTGAGCCTATTACTTGCGGGGCATTAGGCCATATCATAAAGGATGATTTATTCTTGGAATGAAGAGTGGTATAACAGTGGGACAATGTTGCCAAAGTGGTATCAGATAAAGCTTGGCTCTTCCAATTTGTTCTTTGCAAGTTATGAGAATCTAGAACTCATAATAAAAAAAGTTAAGTTGAAAATCATATTGCAGATTGAGGACTCTCGCCATGCATCCAAACTGCCGATAAGAAGAGAACTCTGCAACCTGTACTTCAGGAAAGGAATGCCCTGTGCTTCAGGAAAAGAATGCTCTGTGCTTTACTGAGCCCTCAGTAGTCATTATCTAAGCTTGTCTAGTATCATCATTACTGCAAAGGTTTTTCCCTTGAAAACCTTTCGAGGCAGGGGTTTTTTAATCCTAGTAGTAATGATTGTACTAGCCCATTATATGGGTCCCATGACCTATTGGTCTCCGTGGACGTTAAAAAAACTATTCTATTCTATTCTTTAGGAAAGGAATGCCTGGAGTCAGAATGCATTCTGTCAGAACCTTTTCGGCAGCGAAGCAGGTTTTTGGCCCTGGAGCAGTCTCGAAAGTTGGAGGAATCCACCGCAAAGGTGTATTCTTTCGACTGAGGTCTCATAAAATTGCAATATTTTCGTTTTCTCAACTCTCAAAACCAGCACTAAACCACGTATCACACACAGAAGCAATAAGAAATTACATCACAAACAGGTACCAGACCGCACCATCCTTCCAGGTGCTCTTAAACTGCTCAGGCTTCTATACCTGACAGGATCGACATGTTAGACGACATGTCCACTCAACAGATCTCGCCATGTGCGCATCCAATCCTTTCTGTTTCCATATCATGCGCATATCAACCACCACAAAACGGAGGCCTCAAGTTAAAAAAGCCATTTTGACCACTAACTGCCAATAACTCCTCAAACTTGCAGAAACATGCGGATTTCTATACAATACGCCAAGGCCAAACCATGCCAGAAAACCCCTCCACAAATACAAAACGAAAATATTGCAAGTTAATGAGAATCCGGTATTGAAATACGCAGCTAAAGAAACAATTGAATTTTGATTGGGACGCCATATGTTAGGATGCATGTGGCTTCAAAGTCCATGCAAAAGTAGAATGTTTCTAACTCTCACGCAATCAATATGAAATTTTAGCTATAGCCGGAAGTTGAAAGTTACAACAAATAACAAGGTTTCCTCGAAAGTGCCAAAACCAAAACGGTACCAGCTTGATTAAACCAACCAATTAGATCGCTTTTAAAGTGCATGCTAAAGCATAACATGTTCAACAAAAATAACATGTTCAATGGTAAATAATTTGAAATAGAAAGAAAATCATTACATGTAAGAATTAGGAATACTAGTGACGATTGCACCGGCATTTGTCAAGAAATATGGATCTCTTTGTCTTCCTATATATATGATTAGTAGGAAAAAAAAAAAAAAAAAAAAGTGATTTTCCCAAAAAAAATCCTTAAAAAAAAAAAAAAAAATGTTTCAGAAAAAAAAAACCTAAAAAAAATTACATTTGGCATCGGAAAGGGTTCCGACAGGGACGCCCGAGGATTAGTTGGGAGCTCTCTTTGGTTGCGACTTAGAACCAACGGGAAGATTTGATCAAAATGAGTACATTCAAGAGCTCGCCATAAAAGCAAACAATGTTACAAGACTCGAGATTAAAAAATATAGAGAAAAAAAATGTGGCCTCATTTCTTCATCATCCTATGGTGATTCTACAGAAGAAGGCGTTGTACTTAATTGCCATTTGGCAAAGGTTAAAACCCGCAAAATGCTGCAAAGTGTTATAGCCGAAAAGCAATAAAGCTTCTTCTCCATTCCGCCCGCTTTTGAGTGGCTAAACCGAGGACCCGACGAGGGCCTCAGATTCAAAATGAAAAGCTTCAAAAGATGAGCCAATTTATGCGTTTTTGGCCACAAGAACGGGAAGGGATGCAACATTTGTCCCGATGCACGTAAAAGGAAGAAAGAATGGTTTTTTAGGCCGTTTGATGCCAAAAGGGTTTTTGTTCTACGAAGTTCGATTTGGGAGGAAAAAAAAAGGAAGGTTTTTCTAAAATATTTGAGGCGGACAAAGAGATGGACAAAGCATCATCGCCAGACCGCCTGTAAGATGGAAAGAGCTTATTCGTCAAGCTTTTGGATACCATGAGTAGAGGCATGTACGTAACACGAAGTTTCTGTGACGATTACGTAACACGAGTTTCTTTGTTAATGCTACACCTTCAATTTTATAGAGCTTAGTGATGTCTAACGAGATGGCCAAGCTTTTGAAAGCTTCCTTTGTCCAACGTAATTGGCGCAGCAAGTATCATGTATCATGTGAATAGAGCTTTTGATATATTTGATTAATAGCTAACTAGTAAATAAAATTGTGCAATGCAAACTACAAGTGCAGGCAAGAGACACGGAACTACTTAAAGTCCATATTAAGACCAAAATATAGAGAGAGGTGTGATTGGAATTTACACAGTTGAACTTTTCTCGCATAGCAAGAAGTGTAATATTTGTTGTGCTTTCTATATTCATTTCAATTCAATGTGTAGCTCTTTAAATGCACATCCACCTTCTATCTTCTGTTGAGATGAAGTGTGTATTCCTTAAATTGCATTCCTTGGCTGAAAATAGCATTTCTCAAGTTGCTTCCTATCTCCAAGCCTCCCCTCTGTTTGGAGGACTTTGAAGTAAGAGAATATACTGCTGGCATCTTGATGGCCATCATTTATATGCATTATCCTTGCCTCAACTTTGAGGATGCAAGTCGTTTCCTCGCTCTCATTCATTCTCTTTTTCTTTTTAATATGGTTAATTTAAATACATATATAACGCTTCCATGTTGAAGGCATCTCAGAAAAACATGACCAGATTGAATTAAGAGATTCAATAGATAGTATTGGAGACCGAACTTTAACATTTATGTCTCTAGCTTGCTATTTGCTTTGCAAAGACTCAAAAACTACTGCATTAGAAAGACACCTCTTATGGATAAGTTTTATTTTGCCCTTCGATTGCATAGAGAGGAGGGTAAGTGGCATGATACGATTCTTCGCTTCACATAATGTGGAAGCTGGACACTTTACTTTAACCCGTCTCGGCCCCGTCCTTTCATGGGCTATGTATATGCCGATTAGATCCTTTCGTGGGTCGTGCCAATGTGAGAATTATTTCCTAGTTTGGATTGGTCGGGCCCCGCTTTCGCCGGATTTTGCCCCCGGTAACGAGCTTTTCTTCAACCTCGCATTTGATTTTTCATGGCTTCATTGGATTTGAGTGCAAATATCAATCGAAAACCGCGGCGTTGGTTCAGAAATTGTGCAAGATTTATAGAGAAGAATCTTGTGAAATCTGTCATCGATAACATAATAGTCGTAGTTTAAGCGTTGCTAAAGATATTTGGTTGTAGATCGTAATTTAATGTCCCAAACATGGGTGCTCCGGTGACATGACTTGGATATGGTCTGTGAGCACCACCAAAGGCAAGTTAAGAAGAAAGACAAGCCTTACCAATTTTAGGTTGGATCTAGTTTTATTTTATGTTTGCATGGCATCTATAGTAACTTTGTATTTGAGATGTTTAGTTGTGCTTTGGGAATGGCCATATGGAAAAGAGAATTTAACATCATTCATGCGAAGTTTCGGGTTTTAATTTATGGAGTAATAGAGGAGCGGCCTATACATGCAAACAATAGACTAATTTATTTGTTGCAAGGGGTTCTCTTTAACGGGGTGAATTTGAATTGAACTTTTGCTGAAATTTGAATCATCCGTGACTTTGCAAGACCAATGGGAAGGCCGCCATTGCAGTCATGGCTTGCACAGCGATTCTGGGATCCTTTTATCCAGTTACTAGGCCTATACGGCCACTACTTAAGAATTAGGTAGCTCATTGTGTGGGTTTACATGTTCTATTAGCAACGGTAGAAACATAAAGTATATCTTACAAAGAAAGAGTATATAATAACAAAGTGTCATATACACTTAATGATCATTGAGAGTAGCATCTCTCAATGCAATAAAGATTCTCTCACCATTTCTCTCGAGTCCATTTCCCTAATGGTCATGATGGTTAATGCCTTTGCTTTCATGGTATCAAGCAAACTTCCGTGCGCTTATAGACTGCCGAAATTTCTTGGTGAGGGAATGCGTCCATCCGAACTAAACATATATACCAGCTCAAATGTATGTGTGGACCATGTAGGATGGTATTGATAGGTTGTTTCCTCGTCAGCCTCAAGTTATTTACTTGCCGGATGTAGTTGATTTTGAACCATCACCTTGCCATAAAAACATTTTTTGAGCCCGATAAAGATCCCCCTTATATCGATGTATCTCAAATACATAATTATTGCCGTGTGTATGTTCGGATACATAGTGCAAGCCCCGACTAAATGGAAATTTTCCATATTGACTATTAAGTATTGGTTTAGTTGCTAAACTACATCTTGTTAAATGTAAAGAGCATGGACCAAGAGTAATTGAAGCCGGACGACATCCAATTCTTGACAGTTTATGCCCGGACGTTTTGTGGTAACGTACTCATAAATACTATCTATAAATGATGTCTCGCATGCGCAAAATATAAATATTTTCTCGCATGATTCGGACTAACAAAGACATCTTATCCGAACCATCAAATATGATTATCGTAAAGGTGGCCCAACAAGTGCAAAATTCTTTTCATTAAATGTACGAAGTTTTATTATTCGTGTCAATTTTGAAACATCGCTATTATTGTGTGACTGCGGCAGAGCAAGAAGACATCATATCTTCACCAAGTAGCCCTGATAGCTATGCTTGATCTTGTTGGTTGTTATATGCTGGCTCATTATTCGTCATTTAAGATAATAGACAGCCTTTTCACATAGATTGAGACTCGAGATGATCTTGACTTCAACTCAGGCACAATAAGCCGTACTATAGTAACGGAAAGAAGCTGTCAAGTATACTACACCATATGATGATAAACCGTTGCAGTTTATGATGAGAAAGCTAGCTTTTATTTCGCCAAACCTCTTTGACATGTGCTCTCTTTTATTATCTAAGTTGGCAACTACACGAGGGGCATGATCCTAATTGATGACTTGGGAGATCTAGTTCATCATCAGATGGAGTGGCCATTGCATGAAGTTGTTGCCAAGTATCTACCATTACTAAAAGTGTATGTAATGATGGCATTACCTAACAAAGCATTTCATTTCAACATCTCTCTTAAGAACGTTGCTCATTTCTGTGCATGACTTGGCATTATACATACTTGAGGTTCTAGATAAACGTCTGCAATTACTGAGCCTTCAGTAGTCATTATCTAAGCTTGTCTAGTATCATCATTACTGCAAAGGTTTTTCCCTTGAAAACCTTTCGAGGCAGGGGTTTTTAATCCTAGTAGTAATGATTGTACTAGCCCATTGTATGGGTCCCATGACCTATTGGTCTCCGTGGATGTTAAAAAAACTATTCTATTCTATTCTATTCATATACATACATAATATTTGCCACATATAAAGATGTTAATTGAGCTTCCAAAGCTCTACCCAAATGTCAAAGTATACTATTTTGTGGCATCCTTAAAATTCAACATGGACTTCAAAGTCGAAATGCAGTCAGTATTTATTTGTAGAGTTTTATAATGTACCGCATACATGTTTTCCACAAGTGAGTGTGATTTTACTCGAGTCCTCCCTCTGTAATGGTATTCCAAGGGGATTTGTTTTTCCTAAGCCTCATGTGATTTTCACAATAAATAGGTTCTCTGACGTCCCTTTACATATTTTGCATGTATTACATGCAAGCTATAACCATCCGAGCTCTTGATCCCTGTCTAAGATTTGTGCCATAGCTACGAATATATATTATGGCGACAAGCTTTGTTTGAAATTTGAGTGAGTTTGAAACTTGCTATTAGGTACTAAAATTGCAATGCCATAGACATTACTAGTCCAATTTCTGGAGAGAATTATATTGGGAAAGCAAGGTGGTGGAAATTTTGCCGCATCACAAGGGATCTTATTGCATGTCCGACAGCTTCCTCAATAGGGTAGAGCAATGTTGTGAATCAGCAATTCACAAGCATTCATTCTCGTGGTGTTGGTTGTAGTAACAAAAAAACTGCAACATAGCCTATAGTAATTACATGCTAGATTGTTACTGCAAAGACATTTACTCCATTGCATATTTTGATTCCAAATTATTTATTTCGTTGTCTGAATTGATTGTCATCTCAGTCATGGTGGTAACCAAGATAATTTCTTAGTACATTTTGCTACTTCCTTAGTGTTATTCAGATATGGCATATTACCCCATAGTATTGCCAACTTAACATATTCATTTACAGAGGCCTAGTGCAATCTTCACAATGGGTTATGATTTTCAAGTATACATCAGACCCATTTGCAAAAAATGCATAGGCCGTAATTTAGCGTATGACATGAATAAATTTACCAAGACATTTTGAAGTAAAAAATGCATAGGCCGTAATTTAGCGTATGACATGAATAAATTTACCAAGACATTTTGAAGTTAGAAAAGAATACACTGCCTGCCAAACTATTCCTCTTCTTGGATGAGTAGACGAACAAATCGTTATGGAAAAACAAAAAGGAATATGAAAATAGATTTGCTAAAATTTGATTAGGGAGTATGTTATATCCACGTAGAATCATTTACAAAGACCTTTAAAAAAACAAAAAGGATAGGAAAAAATATGGAAATGTCCAAAAATAATGATCTTAATCCAAAAAAAGATATTTTATCATAGCCATCGTTACGTGGCACAACTATCCAATCTAGTTGCCCAAGCTTTTATGCGCAAATCACATTATTGTGATGAAATTATTGACAAGCATGCATATTCTCCACGAGGCCCATAGCAACTTCTCTAATTTGCCAATGTAGAACAATATCCCAATCAATCTACGGAGAGATACATATTTTCATTTCCTCTTGCTAAACTACTGGTCAACTAGACTTCACAGGAGATATTACTTCAAGAGGCATCTAGCACGCAAAAAAAATTAAAAATAAAGAATAAAAAACCCAAACAAGATATATCAGGTCAAAGTCTCAACCTGTATATATCTTGATGCATGAGGATCGATGCTTCCTTTGCATGTCGCACACTTAGGCTTGGTTTCAGGTGTGCATAAGGCGCCGGCTTCACCGGCGCTAAATTCTTGTATAATATATATGTATTAGGAAACAAAACGAGTAAAGAATAGACAAATGAATATATAAATTCAGAATATTTCAATAAAAGCAACCATTCTAGTGAAGGGCTAAAACGTTTCTCCATTTTTGTTTGAATTACACTTTTCTGCTTAGCCATACCTAGTTTCACTTTATTTTGTAAGGTTACAGAGGACAAACCAATTAAACAATTATTCGTAGGTGCAATGGCTACACATTTGGGATATTCACAAGGAAATGCCTCAATATGAATGTCGCAAAGAACAAAAAGTCCGAGCAAATATTGGCCATATCCAACAATGATACACAAAAACATAGCATAGAAAGAAAGGCTTAACTTCAGCTCATAATAACTCTTAGGAAAACTTTAACTTCAAATCTTGAACAAGCCTCCCTTACCTTCCCTTACCTTCAATAAACTTCTAGGCATTATTAATATAAATCAATACCTAAGTTCTATTACCAACTCCCAATTTTGCAATTCATGTCGCTCTCTAAACTATTGCTACCATTTTTTTATATACATCTTATCATTCAATGTGACTAGATTTGTCATTAAGGTTCTTGACATGCATCCCATTTGTCCTCAAGTAACATTCTTATCTCATGCTATCTGTCCACTTCTATACTTTATTTGTTTCTCTTAATTTGTGAAAACATGCAAATGCTTTGATTTCACCTGGCAGAGTTTGACAAGCGGTCTAGTCTGCAGGCTAATCTTTTTTCTTTTTATGCTCTTTGCAAAAGTCGACTATAAGCAAGTTTCATCTCGAAAATAAAGTAGGGGAAGGTGCATTTGGACCCATTTCATTCTGCTTTATCTTAACTAAGAGCACACAAATTCGGACAAAATTTAGCGAAAAACACAGAAAATTCCATATTTTTATTGAAATATATCATCGAGAAACATAAAAAAAAAAACTCAAAATGGCATTTTCTGCAGCCTTCTAGAGGCATCATCATGATTCTGCAATATACAACTCTAAGTGAGGTATATTTGGTTTTAGTTTACAGTTCAAGGCATGCATCATATTTTGCAAGCCTTATCAGGACATCAAAATCAAACATTAGAATACATACCTTCAAAGAAACTTCTCGCCCGAATCCTCTTTGCCAAGCTTTAGCTCTACCTCTGTAGGTTTGTTGCAAGAGAGTCATATGAATGGGCCTCCTTCCTTTGATCCTAGACTTAAAAGAATGAATGCAGATAGAAAAAATGGAAAAGAGCATACCAAAGCTTATCAGTTTCTAACTTGTTGTAACTTTCAACCTCCGGCTATAGATAAAAGTTCATATTGATCGCGTGAGAGTTAGAAACATTCTACTTTTGCATGCACTTTGAAGCCATATGCATCCTAACATATGGCGTCCCAATCAAAATTCAATTGTTTCTTTAGCTGCGTATTTCAATAGTGCATTCCCATATACTTGCAATATTTTCGTTTTTTATTTGTGGAGGGGTTTTCTGGCATGGTTTGGCCTTGATTTCTGTGGCGTATTGTATAGAAATCCGTATGTTTCTGCAAGCTTGAGGAGTTATTGGCAGTTAGTGGTCAAAATGGCTTTTTTGACTTGAGGCCTCCGGTTTTGTGGTCGATATCTGCATGGTATGGAAACAGAAAGGATTGGATGCGCACATGGCGAGATCTGTTGAGTGGACATGTCGTCTAACATGCCGGTCCTGTCGGGTGTGGAAGCCTGAGCTGTTTATGAGCGCCTGGAAGGATGGTGCGGTCTGGTACCTGTTTGTGATGTAATTTCTTATTGCTTACGTAATGCGATCGTGGTTTAGTCTTTGGTTTTGAGAGTTGAGGAAACAAAAATATTGCAAGTTTATGAGAGCTGAATTGGAAGAATAGACCTTTGCGGCGGATTCCTCCAGCTTTCGGGCCTGCTCCGGGGCCAAAACCCTGCTCCACTGCCGAAAAGGTTTTGACAGAATGCATTCTGCCTCCGAGCATTCCTTTCCTGAAGCTATTCTGGCCCAGCTTCATGTGGAGCACTAGCGGGCAGGCGCCGGTTGATGTTTGGTGTCGAGCTTGTTTGTGATTGTGGCTTCTCTTGCGGGGACGGTCGAGGACCATATGTCCAATCGAGACCATAGGGTTTGTCGTGGCATTTTTTGGCAAAATGTTAATATGAACGATTACCATGAATATCTTCGCTTAACAAAAATACCGATAAAGTTTGGCAGTGTTCTTCAAGGGTTGACCATGGCAATTCCAAACAACAATCACTGGTAAAATGGTGGGAATATTCTAAAATTTTAAGAAATCGGAATCATATTTCGAGCAAGAATACAAGCGGAACATTGGAAAAACAATTTGGACCATTTCTCGATTTATGCGTGTCATCCTTGCGCAGGGGCCATGCTAATCTTCTCTGTATCGTTCCAATTTTATCGGATGTCCCGAAGGACATTAAACTTTGCTGAGTTGTACCTTTTATATGCTATCTGTTGTTGCAATGTGTTCCAGTGGGATATAGTGTTTGTTTGACAAGTAGCCGACGCGTCTGGGGATGCTTGTTCTTGGACCGACGCTTTAAAGTACAGCTGACCTTCTCCAGTTTGAATTGCCCACTTTCAAGCGCACTTTCAAGTCTAGACCTTCGTCCCCAATTATGGCCATTGTTTTAACTCTGGCATCAAAACATGACCTGCAGTAGGTTAGATTTCCTTCAAATTTCTCATGACATTCTGCACAGATCGGAAGTCTCTCGAACTCTGCGGACTCAATTGAATGACCTTAACACAATCCTATTTTGCCTTGGATCCCCAACAATATGTAAACACAAAGGTTCGAGGCACGAACCCATTAAGCCATGTTAGGGCGACAGACCTTGCCGGGAGAGTGTAGTAAGCAAATGTAATGGCTAAATCTTACAAGGAATCTAAATATATCATTCAACTTCCAATCAGGGGCTTACTATCTTAAGAGAAGAAAGGCAAAATGTCTCTCCATGAAATCTGCAACAGATTGTGATAATACACTCATGCGCAAAGAAGAAAAGCAAAGAGCTGTTTCTTCTGGACAAGCAACTGAGAACATGTAGATGAACTTTTTCCTTGTGAAGGAAACATGGTGAGAAAACAAAAATTACCTCAAAGTGTCTTGGGAGACATCTACTAAAACCTCTTTTGGGCCGTTTGCCATCCAAATCCTGTTTGATATCTTTGAACTTACTTTGATAAGGATGAGCTTGCAGAGAGCTGGGAGAGATCATTACGAAGGTTTAGCCACCATTCTATCACATCACCTGGAAATTTATTGTGTCATTGCTGAAAAGAAACAAACCTAAGATATAAATATTTTGCATACATATCAATAATGGTACTCACAAGAAGTATATCCGATGCCCAACCGTCCAAGAAAATGCAATCAAGTGTTTATTTCCCTTTGCTTGCTTTGCTCCATTGTCGCATGCAATTGCATTCAAGAGGGAAAAGGCAAAAAATATGTTTTGGCATGAAGCCATCGAAAAACAGAGGTCGAAATAGATCACGGGACTCAGTCGGTTCTGTAACGGCCCCCACAGTTTCTAACGATTCTGCTATACCCAAAAATGGGCTCGTCGACCAGCCAGACTTCACAATAGAAGTCTGAAGGAAAATTTCCATATTATTTCTAATTTTCCTAGCCACAATAAGGAATCTAACGATGATAATTATGCCACGCCAATTTTTTGATGATGTGGCAGACACATGGACAAGCCAGAATTGCAGTAATAGTTATACGGGGGTTACGCAAGCCTGCTAAATATTGAAATACTTCAACATAATATGAAAATAGCTTAAAACAAAGAACATTGAATTTTTTAGTAAATTCAAAACAATAAAAAACAATGCTAAAGATGTTAAGCTGACATTCATAATGTATTAAGGCTATAAAACTTTACTATTCAAGCCTATGCGCATATAACCATTTAGTTCTAGAAAATTTACCCTGTACAAGACCTATAGGTGCATAGCCCAAAATTTACCCTGGTCAAGATAGCCATTAACTATTAAACAATTTCACATATTCAAGGTCTATGCGCGCATAGGGAATTGACTATACAAAAATTTTCACCGTTAGTGCCTATACGCACATAGGCTTGGTACAAAATTTATAATTATGCGGCTCAGTGCAAACCTGATGGATGCATCAGTTGATGGTATTAACGTAGCATTGTTGTATACTAACAATAGTTAATTTTCCTGATAGTTCAAGGTTCTCATAAATGTGCTAATGTTTTTTGTTATTATAAGATAGATTTTTTATTGCTAGTCGAGATTCTCTCAGCTGAGATCTGGTTGATGCCCTTATTATATATGTGGGGTATTGGCTTTTTGCTTTATCGAGATCCAGGTATGTATAAAACCATCTGCAAGTTGGCATTCATGTCCCTATTATTACATCCGTGATGTTGTTCAATGATGTGTATTATTTTAAATAAATGTTTCTTCTTGGTTTAAACACCTAGTTTCACTTTATTTTGTAAGGTTACAGAGGACAAACCAATTGAACAATTATTCGTAGGTGCAATGGCTACACACATTTGGGATATTCACAAGGAAATGCCTCAATATGAATGTCGCCCTTACTTTAACTTCAAATCTTGAACAAGCCTCCCTTACCTTCCCTTACCTTCAATAAACTTCTAGGCATTATTAATATAAATCAATACCTAAGTTCTATTACCAACTCCCAATTTTGCAATTCATGTCGCTCTCTAAACTATTGCTACCATTTTTTTATATACATCTTATCATTCAATGTGACTAGATTTGTCATTAAGGTTCTTGACATGCATCCCATGTTGTCCTCAAGTAACATTCTTATCTCATGCTATCTGTCCACTTCTATACTTTATTTGTTTCTCTTAATTTGTGAAAACATGCAAATGCTTTGATTTCACCTGGCAGAGTTTGACAAGCAGTCTAGTCTGCAGCTAATCTTTTTCTTTTATGCTACTGCAAAGCTGACTATAAGCAAGTTTCATCTCGAAAATAAAGTAGGGGAAGGTGCATTTGGACCCATTTCATTCTGCTTTATCTTAACTAAGAGCACACAAATTCGGACAAAATTTAGCAGAAACAACAGAAAATTCCATATTTTTATTGAAATATATCATCGAGAAACATAAAAAAAAAAACTCAAAATGGCATTTTCTGCAGCCTTCTAGAGGCATCATCATGATTCTGCAATATACAACTCTAAGTGAGGTATATTTGGTTTTAGTTTACAGTTCAAGGCATGCATCATATTTTGCAAGCCTTATCATGACATCAAAATCAAACATTAGAATACATACCTTCAAAGAAACTTCTCGCCCGAATCCTCTTTGCCAAGCTTTAGCTCTACCTCTGTAGGTTTGTTGCAAGAGAGTCATATGAATGGGCTTCCTTCCTTTGATCCTAGACTTAAAAGAATGAATGCAGATAGAAAAAATGGAAAAGAGCATACCAAAGCTTGTCAGTTTCTAACTTGTTGTAACTTTCAACCTCCGGCTATAGATAAAAGTTCATATTGATCGCGTGAGAGTTAGAAACATTCTACTTTTGCATGCACTTTGAAGCCATATGCATCCTAACATATGGCGTCCCAATCAAAATTCAATTGTTTTTTTTAGTCTGCGTATTTCAATAGTGCATTCCCATATACTTGCAATATTTTCGTTTTTTATTTGTGGAGGGGTTTTCTGGCATGGTTTGGCCTTGATTTCTGTGGCGTATTGTATAGAAATCCGTATGTTTCTGCAAGCTTGAGGAGTTATTGGCAGTTAGTGGTCAAAATGGCTTTTTTGACTTGAGGCCTCCGGTTTTGTGGTCGATATCTGCATGGTATGGAAACAGAAAGGATTGGATGCGCATTATGGCGAGATCTCGTTGAGTGGACATGTCGCCTAACATGCCTGGCCCCGTCGGGTGTGGAAGCCCGAAAGCGGTTTATGGCGCCTGGAAGGATGGTGCGGCCCTGTACCCGCTTTGTGATGTAATTTCTTATTGCTTCGTGGTGCGATCACGGGTTTAGTGCCGGGTTTTGAGAGTTGAGGAAACAAAAATATTGCAAGTTTATGAGAGTGAATTGGAAGAATAGACCTTTTGCGGATTCCTCCACTTTTTTGCCTCGCCTCGGGGCCAAAACCCCGCTCCATCGGCCGAAAAGGTTTTGACAGAATGCATTCTCGCCCGAAAGCATTCCTTTCCCCGGGCTATTTCGCCCGCTTCATGTGGAGCACTAGTTGGCGGGTGCCGCGATTTGGTGTCGAGCTTGTTTGTGATTGTGGCTTCTCTTGCACAGGAGGGTCGAGGACCATATGTCCAATCGAGACCATAGGGTTTGTCGTGGCATTTTTTTGGCAAAATGTTAATATGAACAGTACCATGAATATGCTGCTTAACGTTTGGCAGTGTTCTTCAAGGGTTGACCATGGCAATTCCAAACAACAATCACTGGTAAAATGGTGGGAATATTCTAAAATTTTAAGAAATCGGAATCATATTTCGAGCAAGAATACAAGCGGAACATTGGAAAAAAAATTTGGACCATTTCTCGATTTATGCGTGTCATCCTTGCGCAGGGGCCATGCTAATCTTCTCTGTATCGTTCCAATTTTATCGGATGTCCCGAAGGACATTAAACTTTGCTGAGTTGTACCTTTTATATGCTATCTGTTGTTGCAATGTGTTCCAGTGGGATATAGTGTTTGTTTGACAAGTAGCCAGCCCTACTGCTCTCTCTCTCTCTTTAGGTTTTCCATTTACGGTGCGATGGATCAGTCTTTTTCTTCGTTCTTGTGCCGACGCGTCTGGGGATGCTTGTTCTTGGACCGACGCTTTAAAGTGAAACCCTTGCTATATTGTACAAAGCTTTTTACCCAACAGCTGACTACAGCTCTAGAAATTTTTCGGATCCTTCCACTCCGTTGCTCATGCAAAGTGTTGTAAAGAGCTTGTCTCTTTTCTTAAGCTTCTCTGAAACATCACCCCATTGCGGCAGGCTAATAGCAGCCTTTCGATGCACTGTTTGCCTCTTAGACAGACGTGAGGACTGAACGGCTAATATCAGGCCATTCTGCTAGTGTTGTCTTCCATTTCTGCTAGCAATCAAAACCAACTGTGTTGAATGAATGGGGTATTATGAGATGCGCTTGTAATGTAATTCTTCTCGGTTCGGATTTTTGGCTAGCGGAACCTTGAGTGCAGCAGGAACAGCTGCTGTCTATCAGGTCAGCTTTCTGGTTTAAACAAGGATGTGCTGTCATCATAATGTAATTTGATAGTTCTTCCAGCTTTCAGTACCTTAGCTAAACGCATTATCTTATATGTAATAATTTCTTATTAGAATGCTTTCGTGGAACTTACCGTATTATCAAATCAACCTCTGCTGCTTTCGTCAGCAAGTTTACCAAGGGCAAGATTTATTGGAGAAAGTTTTATGGTTCCTCAGATTAATGTCTATAGAAAGCACCATTCGTGTTATCTCCACATAAAATGGTTTCTTTGTTAAAGGTCTCAGCGTGAGGAAGGAAGCCATGCCGTCTTTGCTTCTCTCGCATCACTAAAGGGATATATGAGGTTATGTAATTTACAATCAGATGCTTAAACGTTATATTTGACAGGGTACGTTAGGCAAAATGCTGTCTGTGCTTCATCTGGTCAGTGCTCTTGTATTGCATTTTGGTAAAAGAAAACAAGGATACGATTTGGAATAGGTAGTAATTCAGGTTGGACAAGGTTTGGCTGCTGCTGCGTTGATCACATTCTTTATATGTCATAAAGCAATAGTATGCCCTGCCTTTGATGTTGTGGTATGGTCTCCATGGCCAGAGGATATTTGTGCTTTTTTTTTTAAAACCAGCTAGTATTCTTAAATGGCCTTTCTGTATGGGGAGGCATATACACATTCTGATGCTCGAGGCTTTTAATTTGTTTCAAGGTATTGCAGGCTGCCCAGATCAATGTATGTTTCACTTAGAAATGGAGAACTTGCTTTCAGAAGCTCGTGAAGTTTTTGAGAGGCTTCCTTAGTTGCAGGATATATTGACACTTCCACTGGCAGTAAAGCTTCCATCCCTTCTGAGCGAATGCAATTGGAGTGTGGCACTGCAGATGCTCTCACACTGAAGATGGAATGATTTCTTTAGCATAATGGTCCTGCTTACTTTTTCGTGCGGTACTGCAGATGCTCTCATGCTGAAGCTGGAATGATTTCTTTAGCTATGGTCCTGCTTTCTTTTTCGTGCAGTGTTAAAGGGCATGCATTCCAAAGGTGACACCTAGATGATTCTTTTGAGCAGAACGATATGCTTGCAAAAGGACTGAAGTAGAGCTGAGCAGGCAAGTGATACCACAAGCGTAGTAAATTCTTGGGGTACAGGTCATGGCAGCTTATATGGTTACAAGATACTTCAGACACTTTGCACCAGATGCCAAAGTTAAAAGCAAGCAATGAAGGAACAAATGCAAGTAATCTGTTTTATTGGTTGGAGCAAATGGAAATACGCATCCCACACAATATATTGTGTTGTAAAATGTCCTTGTTAACAGAACAGTTATGCTTGGCACACTTATTCCAGAAATGCCACACCTTGTTTTCGCCTTAGAATATTGCACGGAAAATGAATCCATCCAAGCACGTTTTTGCTTCGAGTTTGAAAGTTTTCTCGAAACCCCTTTAAATGTATCATTCTCAGCATTTGAGAAAGGTTTTGATCTATTGTGTTTCGGCCCTAAGATTTTTAAACATGCCAAGACTGTTATTGATCTGATGATGAGTATCTTATGTAATAAATTCGATGCAGAAGAGAGAAGGAGCAATGATACCTACCTTCTTTTATTGCAAGCAAAATCTCATGTGCACACAAGCTCGTGCTCAACCAGCGGAATTGCCACAATAAGACTCGGGAAAAACTCGCATTAATCAAATGATGATATACATCAATCAAAATCCTGGATTGGATGTTTTTGAACCATGGATTGAATAACCCCCTAATTCTGTTGCCTAGTAAATTCGGATCTTCAAACCATTCATGCTATCAACTATCATAAATTAAGGCCCAAAGAAAGGCCCCAAATAAAAACTTTGACTAGAATGGTATAATTAAATATCCAATATCAATCATTTTATACTGGTAGTCATGCACACACTTGTGCAAAACACAAGAAAGATTTAGCATAGATGCTTCAAGCATGGGTTTTAAGTATTTGGGGATATGCATAATGCACAACCTTCTAGGATAAAACTATGGTGCAAACTCTTATTAGCAGGTTACGAGCAAGCAAACTAATTCCCTAGGGCATTATGATCACTTAAAACCAAGGCTAGGGTTCATGGGGCCAATGGTCGAAGATAGGTTTACCCTTGGACCGGGCGTTGAGGGGGATAACGCCCTCATCCCAGGCTTAACTTAAAAAAAAAAATTTGGCAATGGCTCGGGTGTTTATCTAGAAACACTAGTATTCTACCGGGTCTCGAATCATCTCTCTACAGCACCCCCACCCCCAAAAATCAAGCTTTGCCCTACTATGAAAGTGGCATCGGCCAAGATGGCAAATTTGTAACATCAACTGGCTATTAAAATCCCTACAATTATCTTTGCACATCTATTGCGTAGGACTTCGCCCTTCAACTCCTAAGCTGAAAGAAGCGTACGAAGGTGCAAGTAAGGGCCACTTCGCCCTTCAACTCTTTAAGTGAAAGAAGCATACGAAGACAAATTAGAAAGAAAATTCAGAGGAAGAAACAAACAAAGGCCAACAAGAAGCAAACCCAATTCTAGTTTGGGGAATTAAGGAAGTCCTCCTGTTCTGATATTTTTAGACTGCCAGAAATAAGCCGAAGCAAAAGTAGGGAATGGTGCTAAAAAACGTTTGGCACGACTTAAAGCAAGGTGTCATCTGCCCAAGGGAACTACGCCCTAAGGAAAGGGGGAGGATTAAATTGGGAAGCCATATTGAGGCCTATGTGTTATCATTATTTGAGCTACTATGGTAGTAGAGTGTAGAGGGAGGTTAGGTTTATGTTTGAGCAAATTTTTTTTTGCCTTATATGTTGTCTTGACAATGGTTTTTTTCCTTTCTAACCATTTTTTAGGCAATGGTTTGTTTTTAATATTCAACATAAATTGAAATACATGTCCAAATCAACGCTTGCAAAGACAACTCCATGTCCAATATTCAGAATCAATAGCACCCTTGTCAAAATCATGTGCATGAATCGGAGAAGATAAATTTGGCTTTCGGTACTGTTGAAGTTAAGCCAAGTAGTCAAATGCGGGAAAAAAAATTTGAGGTGGCATTGTCTACGGAGAAGCCACCCCGAAGTCTAAGTTATTGTAATATCTAGCATTATAACAGGGGAGTTTTTTAAGTTTTGTACTGTTTTCTTTAAGGTTTTCATATGATTTGGTGGCCATATTCATCCAGGTGTACTAAAGAGTATTTCTAGAGTGCAACCTTTTGTTAGCCATTCATTTTAGGAAAGGGGGCAAATCCTGTGGTGGGGGCTTTTTTGTGCTGGTTGTGAATATCCTCCCATTATTTTTAGGGTTCTTTTTAGGGTTGTGTAGATTAGGGTCTGATCTATGGATTGGATTCGCGGGAGGCCTTCAGGTCGTGGTCTTCTGGTTGTCGGAACAGAGAGAAGACGGAGTAGCAAATCATTTAAGAAAGTGTTTTGTGGGTCCTTTTTGTGCCTTCACCTGGCAAACCTTGCCCCGCATGGAACTACTCTCTCTATTTATTTAATTCATAAAAGGACCTGAACCCACAAATAAAATCTGCCGCATGTGCCATCTAGAAATCGACCCGCCATCTCCATTTGTTTCTTTAGACCATTTTTCTTTTTCCCAGACCAGGACTAGGTTTGTTCTTCCAAAACATGAAACTAGTAGCCTAGATCGTAGAGCTCTCTCTTTTTTTCTTTTTCTAAATCCTTTGCGCTGCTTTTTTTACCACGGCTAGAGTATATTATCCGGCCTCCCTGTGGCCCCCCTGTCACAGGCATGGTATTATCCGGCCCCCCTTCTGTGTATTTCTCTGTTGTATTGGAGGAGTGGAAGAGGTATTGGTGTGGGGGGCCCAGGGGCCGGATAATAAACTTGATCCTTTTTACCATCAGTAGTCTTTTTCAGAATTTTTCAAAGATCGGATTCATGTCGCATCCGCGGAATTTGGTACAGCTTTTGGATTGAAACAGAGTTCAAGTCTGCCAACCAGGATAATGCATCAGCTCAGATACGAAGCAGTGCAGGGGCTTATTGTTACAGAGAAAAAACGTTGGTGATTTTGAATGGAGTCCGAAAGAAAGCTGTATCCCAACACAGGGGCTGTCTTTATAGAAAATGGTGCACATCTCAACAGATTTTCTGTATGCCATGTTCTAGGGCCTCCCCTTACTAATGCGGAATCGCGAATACTACCTTCAGTGCTACAGGTATTCCATAGACGCATTTCGCATATTCAGCTTTGTCCATTTGAGATATTGAAAACAACTTACATTATCTCAGAATCCAAACAACTATGAAGCTCATATTCATATTCAGGTTTTGAAAGACACATTCTATCTTTTCCTTTATTGCTCATCTAATATGTCATTGTTACTGGCTTGCAGATTATATTGCACTGCGAAAGCGAGAGCGTGCACAAGCAAGGAAAGGCAATTCTTGCCATCATCGAAAATTCTTTTCCATCATGTATGTGTTCCTCTAGTCTCTTTGTTTCAAAAACAGGTCTTTGGTGCATTATAAGAACACGGAAGAAGCCGGTCCTCCAGTTTATCATATTCAACTGGCACAAATATATGGATTTTGAGGCCTATGTAACTGGAATAATGAGAGCATTTATAGCAAAATTTGGAAAGCTGTATATTTGGAAGCTGTAGTGTCGGTGCTTCATTAGAGGAAACTTGAGAATGGAGAGAAGATATCTTGGTTGCTGCAAAACATATCTTCAGGTGTAACTGCCATGTTCTGCAATGATGTCATGTTATGCACTTATTTTATCATATCCATTACTACTTAGTTATGGCTACCAAGTTCCTTAAATTTTGAGTAAGTTGACTATATGCATGCTTCATTTGCATATTCTTTATTGTTTACAAGTGTTGCTTATTCCATAAAGAAAGATGTGCTATTCCATGAGTTACTCTATTCTGGTATGTTGATATTCAAGAAAGGCTTCACAGCAGTTGAGATAACTTCAATTCGTAATGGTGAATTTCAATGTGTAAAGTCAATCACGATACAAACATGGTTATGTTCCTAAGGCTTTTGAAGTAGTTACATTCAACGTAAATGCATTATCCACAGTGGTTTTCTGTATCACAGTGTTTTTAGAAACACATTGTTGACATTTCAAATGTTGAAAAGTTCAAAGTTCAAATATATTCAAGGATCTGATGTTATGTTCTTAGGTACATAGTATTGGTAAAGACATGTCCTCCAGCCAAATGGTCCACTACTTTTTTTTTTTTTTTTTTTTTTTTTTTTTTGAGGCAAGGTGACACCATGAAGGTGCCATTTTTTATATTATCAGAATAAAAGAGTACATGCATCAACAATATGGGAAGTTACTACAGGAGCATACCTCAACATCTTCGCTTCCCATAAGCTATGCTTATTCAGAACTCCTTAAGAGTTAGATTGGAAATATTTTAGCAAATCAGATAGCCCTGTTATGGCTTGGTAAAATTAAGCACAAAAACTTTCACAAATATGAAAAATATACCGATATAAAGAGACATGTATTTGTAGAAAAGCCCGCCACACTGATCCAAAGAGTCGCCATCGCCACGCCTCTACAATCCAAGGTCCCGACACTAAGAGGGATCTTGATGCAATGTCGCATTGTTGGGAAAATACGGTCATCCTCAAGTTGGCTAGGCTTAGAACAAGCCCAGCCCGCCAAACTCCTCTCTAAAGTCCGGGTGCATAATATATCTCCGCAAGATTTGATGTCCCTAGCTCGGCATTATCATCACAATCCCTTCCTCAGAATCCAATCACAAAGAACTAACCTTGAATATAACAAACTTGAGGGCCGCAGAGAATTCTCAAGATTGCAAAACTGCCGTGGAACCTTTAGCCACAAAGCCCAATCCTCGAGCATCCCTAGATAGACTTAAATAAAAATATTCTCCAACAGGATCACATTCTTGAGGAATTTCTTTCTTTCTCAAGATTGCAGTTCATGTAACCTCCCTGACAAAGAATCTACTGCATTTCTAGAGGGATAAGATACCATGTCCTTCAGTCTGCAAATACAATCTGAAACTCTTTGCCAATAAAAGAGTGTGAAAGCTAAAGGAAGAACCTATGATGCCAGACCTGCTCCAAAATATACACGAAGAACTCAAAGAAGATTATGCCCTACAAGGAAAACCTGTCTCCCGGTCGACCCAGATCCAAGAAAGACCTCTTGAAATCTGCAAGAAACTGATTCTTTGCAGCATAATCAGACCTTAGAGAAACGCGATCATCTTCAACCACCGTGTCAAGAGGCCATAAGGATCTCCCGCTCGCTCCAGAGAAACAAGAAAAATCGCATTCCACCGCAGCAGTACCGACTTGGAGAGGCGGCAAGAAGCCGCCTAAACCTGCCGCCCTACCTGCGCCACTGCTTTTTCTTCTCCCTCGGTCCACTACTTTTGACACCACTTTGTCTACCATATCTTCTCCAAACATCTTAAAAAGCATTGATTAGCAGGACTTTTAGTACCTCCATTAATCAAAGTAGGGTATTCGGAGTCTCAGGTTCAAAGTCTAAATTTGGAGCCTATAAATTATGCAATTTAAAATATATGGTTTGCAATAACACATCATTCATTTTGTACTTTTATTTTATTTTGATTTTTATTTTCGCGTTTACCTCAGAGTTTATCTATGTTTGCTTCTTTTGGGGCCCGAAGGGCCCAAAAATTTTTCTAATATAACAACCAACATAACTACTATTAACATTAATTAACACAAACTATTACATTCAACGTGTTTAAAATTAAATTCCTCCTTAAACCCCCTTTTGTTTGGGTGCATATTCACACGGGGTGACGAGGGCAGCGAGAGGTCCTGTAATTATGTTTTGCACGTACAAAATCAACACCATATAGTATATTGCCTGAAATCTTATAGTATTTTGCAAATCTTGTTATACAATATAACAAATTCTATACATCCATACCCCACAAACGAGGAACTTTGTGTACGGTGTAAATTAAGGAATAAGGGTTGAATATGCTTATCCAACAGCTCTCGTTGCCTGGAGTCACCCCCGTGTGAATATGCACCCAAACAAAAGGGGATTTAAGGGGGAATTTGATTTTAAACATGTTGAATGTAATGGTTTGTGTTAATTAATGTTAATAGTAGTTATGTTATGGTATGACACTAGCGGGACTCGTAGTCCTTGTCACTCCTCAAAAGCTCATTTAATAGCTACCTTGTCCTCTGCGAAGGACCGTTAAATGGGTTCATCCATGAATGCAAACCAAGCCAATCATCTCCACCATATATACTCTTTGAGTAGTGCGGCAGATGCTCCGAGAAGATGATGATGGAAGCACGCTTAGGTTCTTTATGTCTGTTACTGATTCATGTGGTTATTACAATAACAACAGACATAGCAAGTCATTCCCCTTCATCCGAACATTTATCCGACCCCCCAATTTCCATTACCCCTGTAGGATTTTTTACTTGAAATTAGAAGGGTTGGCTCTTCTTACTTTTTTTGCTTGTGGGGGCGTTCTCTGATACAAAATGGGAATGGCCTGGCAACAACTACTAAATGTTCAGAAAATCCATATGGCCATCGAGAAGAGGAGGATGGATGTGAACTCCCCGTTACTCGTTTGTGGCTAAAGGGGATAATTGGTCATTAGTCACATCTTTATGAGCCAGTGTTGAACATTTGCAATTGGTTGATATCATCGATTTTCTTCAGAAAGGCATAGCCGAGACGCATGAATATTCTTGTTTAAGGTGCTCGCATGCTCTCTCTTATGTGTCCCACTGAACACGCTATCATAGGAATGCATGTTATTATCGTAGTGGAATGGGGCACTCCATTGCATAAAACTAGATGGTCTATCAAATTTATTTTAGATTGACTCTCAAAAAAGGTAGGAGAAAATGAATATATCAACAAGAAAGATCCGGGGATGCATTTAAAAATAGTGGAGGTATGGCGTCTGTGTTCAAAGGTGGCTAAAAACATCTCTAGTATACTGATCTATGAAATCTACTTTATTTGTCCAATGATGCAGTGATGCAATAGCAACCGGCAGTAACGTCTTTGAGGGAATTGCTCCCATGTGCTGAAGACTAACGTACTGCCGGAGGAGGTGGAGGAGATGGAAAAGGTGGTGGTAGACTTGCTTTATACTTGCACCTATTTCCATCAGGATGATGAATGGCTGGAGGTGGCTTAGTATTTAAATTTCAATCTTGCCCTACCATTCTCGAGGTCTCTTCATATTAAAAAACACCAACTCCCTTTTTAGGCATGCAGAGAAATGGCTAAGTAGAAAAGTGTCATTCAAACAAAAATGGAGAAATGTTTTTAGCCCTTCACTAGAATAGTTGCTTTTATTGAAATATTCTAAATTTATATATTCATTTATCTATTCTCTACTCGTTTTATATTAACATAGGAGTTTCCTAATACATATATATTATATAAGAGATCCATATTTCTTGACAAATGCCAGGCACCGTCACTAGTATTCCTAATTCTTACATATAATGATTTTCTTTCTATTTCAAATTATTTACCATTAAACACATTATGCTTTAGCATGCACTTTAAAAGCAGCCTAATTGGTTGGTTTAATCAACTGGTACCGTTTTGGTTTTGGCACTTGAGGCAACCTTGTTATTTGTTGTAACTTTCAAACCCCGGCTATAACTAAAACTTCATATTGATCGCGTGAGAGTTAGAAACATTCTACTTTTGCATGCATTTTGAAGCCATATGCATCCTAACATATGGCGTCCCAATCAAAATTCAATTGTTTCTTTAGCCGCGTATTTCAATAGTGCATTCCCATTAAACTTGCAATATTTTCATTTTGTATTTGTAGAGGGGTTTTCTGGCATGGTTTGGCCTTGATTTCTGTGGCGTATTGTATAGAAATCCGTATGTTTCCACAAGCTTGAGGACTTATTGGCAATTAGTGGTCAAAATGGCTTTTTTAACTTGAGGCCTCCAGTTTTGTGGTCGACGTCTGCATGGTATGGAAACAGAAAGGATTGGATGTGCACATGGCAAGATCTGTTGAGTGGACATGTCGTCTAACATGCTGGTCTAGCATGGGTTTTAAGTATTTGGGGATATGCATAATGCACAACCTTCTAGGATCAAACTATGGTGCAAACTCTTATTAGCAGGTTACGAGCTATTAACGGGATTCCCTAGGGAATTATGATCACGGAAACCAAGGCTAGGTTCATGGGCGCCAACGGCTGAAGATAGGTTTACCCTTGGACCCGGGCGTTAAGGGGGATAACGCCCTCATCCTCGGGCTTATGGCCCAAAAAAATTTGGCAATGGCTCGGGTGTTTATCTAGAAACATTAGTATTCTACTGGTCTTGAATCATCTCTACATGCACCCCTCCCCCCCCCCCAAAATCAAGCTTTGCCCTACTATTAAAGTGGCATCGGCTCAAAGATGGCAGTTGTAACATCAACTGGCTATTAAAATCCCTACAATTATCTTTGCACATCTATTGCGTAGGACTCTGTAATTCAATTAGCTTGTGACGGTGCAAGTAAGGGCCACTTCGCCCTTCAACTCCTAAACTGAAAGAAGCGTACGAAGACAAATTAGAAAGAAAATTCAGAGGAAGAAACAAACAAAGGCCAACAAGAAGCACTAGTTTGCGGAATTAAGGAAGTCCTCCTGCACTTCTGATATTTTTAGATTGCCAGAAATAAGCCGAAGCAAAAGTAGGGAATGGTGCTAAAAAACTTTTGTCACGACTTACAAGGTGTCATCTGCCCAAGGGAACTACGTCCTAAGGAAAGGGGGAGGATTAAACTGGGAAGCCATATTGAGGTTTTGTTAAGGCCATCATGCCCTATGTGTTATCATTATTTGAGCTACTATGGTAGTAGATGGAGGTTATGTTTATGTTTGAGCAAAATTTGTTTTGCCTTATATGTTGTCTTGACAATTGTTTTTTTCCTTTCTACCCCTTTTTTAGGCAATGTTTGTTTTTAATATTCAACATAAATTGAAATACATGTCCAAATCAACGCTTGCAAAGACAACTCCATGTCCAATATTGAGAATCAATAGCACCCTTGTCAAAATCATGTGCATGAATGGGAGAAGATAAACTTGGCTATCGGTACTGTTGAAGTTAAGCCAAGTAGTCAAATGCGGGGAAAAAAGATTTGAGGTGGCATTGTCTACGGAGAAGCCACCCCGAGTCTAAGTTACTGTCCCATGACCTATTGGTCTCCGTGGACATTAAAAAATTTATTCTATTCTATTCTATTCTATTCTATTCTATTCTATTCTATTCTATTCTATTCTATTCTATTATATTCTATTCTATTCCTACAATGGTATGATACTAGCGGGACTCGTAGTTCTTGTCACTCCTCAAAAGCTCATTTAATAGCTAGCTTGTCCGCTTCGAAGGACCGTTAAATGGGTTCATCCATGAATGCAAACCAAGCCAATCATCTCCACCATATATACTCTTTGAGTAGTGCGACAGACGCTCCGAGAAGATGATGATAGAAGCACGCTTAGGTTCTTTATGTCTGTTACCGATTCATGTGGTTATTACAATAACAACATACATAGCAAGTCATTCCCCTTCATCCGAACATTTATCCGATCCCCCAATTTCCATTACCCCTGTAGGAGTTTTTACCTGAAATTAGAAGGGTTGGCTCTTCTTACTTTTTTTGCTTGTGGGGGGGTTCTCTGATACAAAATTGAAATCGCCTGGCAACAACTACTAAATGTTCAGAGAATCATATGGCCATCGAGAAGAGGAGGATGGATGTGAACTCGCCGTTACTCGTTTGTGGCTAAAGGGGATAATAGGTCATTAGTCACATCTTTATGAGTCGGTGTTGAACATTTGCAATTGGTTGATATCATCGATTTTCTTCAGAAAGGCATAGCCGAGACACATAAATAATCTTGTTTAAGGTGCTCGCATGCTCTCTCTTATGTGTCCCACTGAACACGCTATCATAGGAATGCATGTTGTTGGGGCTCTCCATTGCATAAAACTAGATGGTCTATCAAATTTATTTTAGATCGACTCTCAAAAAAGATAGGAGAAAACGAATATATCAACAAGAAAGATCCGAGGATGTATTTAAAAATAGTGGAGGTATGGCGTCTGTGTTGAAAGGTGGCTAAAAACATCTTTAGTATACTGATCTATGAAAGCTACTTTATTTGTGCAGATGCAGTGATGCAATAGCAACTGGCGGTAACATCTTTGAGGGAATTGCTCCTATGTGCTGAAGACTAACGTACTGTCGGAGGAGGTGGAGGAGATGGAAAAGGTGGCGGTAGACTTGCTTTATACTTGCACCTATTTCCATCAGGATGATGAATGGCTGGAGGTGGCTTAGTATTTAAATTTGAATCTTGCCCTACCATTCTCGAGGCCTCTTCACATTAAAAAACACCAACTCCCTTTTTAGGCATGCAGAGAAATGGCTAAGTAGAAAAGTGTCATTCAAACAAATATGGAGAAACGTTTTTAGCCCTTCACTAGAATGCTATGGTTCTCTTCTTATATAGAAGAGAACCATCATTCTGGGGAAAGGGACGTCTGTTTTGGCGCCACGCTATTTTGGACGTAGGAGTCATCTTTAGCCTGAGCTTTCTTTTTGGCACATGATTTCTTTAGCTCTGTCCGCTATATATATCCCTCAGAAGCTTCCAACAATTCTCATCGGCGTTTCCTTTGAGCTGAATTCTCCTTGTTCCAGTGTTTCCCTCCCTCCCTCCTCTATGGCTGGTTTCGCTTGGCTTCTGTTTGGTTTCTGTTCATCCCGCTGAGCTGAATGAAAAGAGTACAATGAATCATAGGAGTTTACAAATAACCCCAAATGAGTGAGTAACAATATAACGATCAGAAGAACATCCTAGGTAGCCCAAACACCCCAAGTTAAGCATCAACTGCTTCATCTCAAAGCATACGTGACTGCAAAAATCCCTCGATGACTCCACCAGACCAGCATCATTTTTCCACCGCCTCATCGAATCCAGGACCCCAACTCGACCCCCAAACATGTAGAGACCGCGCCGAATCGCAAAAGGAGGATCGCCTACCACAAAGACACAACCGACCTCATGTAAGAAAGAACAAAAAGATGAATGGAAATCGAGAGAAATTGGTTCACTCGAAAGCCCATAGCTATGCCGAGAGAGAGAGAGAGAGAGAGAGAGAGAGAGAGAGAGAGAGAGAGAGAGAGATGCCTTGGCCACATGCGGACTTAGAGATTACGAGAGACAATACGAGAGATGGGAGAAGGGGAGAGATGGGTGAGAGTGGGTTTTCTTGACTCTCATCTCGAGAGACAATTTCTCCCTAACAGGAGAGAGGGGCATTTTCATTGGATTTTCATAGTTAAGGAAGTACCCTCCGGAAATTATCTTCCCTTGCCGTGAAACTTTTTGAGGTGTTCCGTCAGAATAACAAAGGGGGAAGCCTTCTGCGGCAAAGGGGGAAGCCTTCTGCGGCAAAGGGGGAAGCCTTCTGGCTATGGCGTTTCTTTAATAGCAGATCTTGCAACGTTAAGCCCTGTTCTGGTGTCGAAAGCCATGTCAAGCTGATAGCTGTGCATGTGCCATGGCCGGAAGCTAAGAAAAGGCCCTGTTCGAAAAGGAAAGGGATTTCATAACAGCTCATGTTTTTCCTATTTGTTTTCGTTTCTGCACTGCTTTCGCACCTGAAAGAAATAAATCTTAAAGCTCAGGATAAGCAAAGGATTTCAAAGAACAGGATTCGCCCAAGGCTGAACAGGGTTCGCCCAATCTTAAAGCAAAGGATAAGCACAGGATTCGCCCAAGGTAATGAAATGGGCACTCCATTTAGATCCGTGGGCTCATTGATTGAGAGTAAGGCGAAGCAGGTCTGTAAGAAATAACATCTCTGTGAAAAATTCTTGCCATGGATTAGCGAAGGAAGACATGCAGATTCGTGGCTTCAGCGCAGGCGGCCAAGCTTCAAGGCTGAAAAAAAGATTTTGTTGCAAATAGGGCTTCTTCAAACCGAGTTGCATTCTTATGTTCTTATTTTCGGCTGTCAGAATCCGATGCCCATTCTTATGTTAGTGTTGGATTTGCTTCTAGTGTTAGAGCTCCAGTAATGCCAGTAATGCAGGGGAAGAAGCATCTGCTTCTTGAGCACCAAGAAAAATCGATTTTACAGATATAAGCAGGGGAAGATGCAGGGGCAGAAGGATCTGCTCTTGACCGCAAAGAAAAACCGATTTCACAGATATAAGCAGGGGAAGAAGCATCTGCTCTTGAGCACAAAAAAAACCGATTTCACAGATATATGCTTCGGAAAATCCAATTTTGAGCTTATGAAGATCAAATTGAAGCAGGAAAAATTGGCGTTCTCGAGCTTCCTTTTGGCAATTCTTTTGAAAGCGGGGGATCCCTAAAAAGAAAACCCTTGATTTTTCTTCGCCATATGATTTTATATCATAAGTTTCCTCGCTTCAAGCTTTAAACCGACTGTTTCGCGGACTATCCGCTCACCATGTAACTCTTCGTGGGCAATAAAAAATATTCCGGCCGCAGATAGGAATTTCAGCCAAACTAGGCCAAACCGCCGCTTAGTGTGCTTAGAGATAATTATCTCTCGCCATCTCGCGCACATACGTGAATTGTCTCGTCAGATAATGACGAGAGATAAAAAATGATCGAGCATGGCCGACGAGAGAGAGAGAGAGAGAGAGAGAGAGAGAGAGAGAGAGAGAGAGAGAGAGAGAGAGAGAGAGAGAGAGAGAGAGAGAGAGAGAGAGAGAGAGAGAGAGAGAGAGAGAGAGAGAGAGAGATAGTATTTTAACGCCACGCCCACCAGGGCAAAGATCCAACCGACATGTGACCACACACCACACCAGAGAGAGAGAGAGAGAGAGAGAGAGAGAGAGAGAGAGAGAGAGAGAGAGAGAGAGAGACTAGGCCCTGACCCTGGGCTGGGATCATCCCCCAGGTGCCCTCCGTGGTTTGCACAAGTGCTAACACCTGGAAATTGCAGAGGCCACCAGCGCTGGGACGCTCCCTTAACATATAGGACACTCGGACGTATACATACGGGGACTTTCCCCTCCTATGGCAACCAACTCACCATGAGCCGGTGGCCCCTCCCTGGACCGGACTCGCCATCTATAGGAAGATGCCCAAGTGAAGGACACAGAGGGGTCATTCGGCCCACGCCTTCAATGGGGCTCCTACGTCGCGGAAGCGTGAATACAAGGTTAGTACACAGCATCATCATATCATAATTTACCACCACGAAGGGTGGCACATCCATCCAAGTGACAACAACAAAGAATATGCATTTAATACTAAGGAAAACACCCCAAACCCGGGATTCTACCCCAGCTCAGACTCCCGTGAGGATCGACTGACGGCTAGGTCTCAAGAGATCAGCAGACCGAATCTTGACATGGCGTTGGCTGGCATAGAACATCGGCTAGGGTGGTCCACTCCATCCGCCCTTCCTGTGCACACTTTGCAGATGAGTCCAATCATGCTATGGCGTCACTATAGCCCCTTCGAGCCTACTACAGGGTTCATGAAGCCCCGTCCGATGAGGCAGGTCGGGGAAGCGTCCCCTTCCAGGATCACAGCGGTTCCATGGGTGGACTAGAGAATACGTGCCGCATCAGCGACCCCCGCATCCGTACCCGACTTACTCGCCCTAAATCTACTCAAAGTACAGGATGCCCCATGCAGGTCACACCTCTGTACCCAGGGAGTGTCAGACCCATACCCGCCCGATCGCAGCTTAGCTCACCGGGCCGGGCTATTAGGCCTAGTCCACTGTAGGAGTCTCAGGAGCCTTTTATGTTCGTGCAAGACCCCACACCCGCTTCACCACTGTGTCCCTTATTTGGTGCTAAGTCACTCCATAGCATCCACGACTCGGTGGGCTCTTGTGCACAGGCCGCATTTATGGGAATTACAGGAATCAACCTAGGAGTATACTACTAACATGGCTCAGAGGTCTCTACCCCCCTTATTTCCCCCATTTCCAGAGTAATACTATGCAAAGAACTATCAATCCATCCCTTCAAGAGCAAAACCAGAATCAGAATATAAAGAGAACTTACCTTGACAATCAAGGGTTAGCTCCTATGAGTAAAACACAGAGAGAACAGACAAAACAACACAACAAGTGCCCAACAGGGGCGCTACCCTAGAATTCTCAAGCTATACTAACCACCCACCTGTATTCCTGCTGGACCCATTATCCATTGGTGCCTCCATCCTCCTGGGACTCGATGCTCAGCTCTGGTTACACAGGTACAAGTACTTTGGCAAAGGTGGCGCTCAGCTTGGCAAAAGGTAGGCGCTCAGCTCTTGGTCGATTATCAAGGATATGGGGGTGGTGATCCACCTTAATGGGTCAAAATAGTATTCCCCATGCTGGCCAATCGAGATTGGCCAGGTGGCGCCTTCCCACCATAATGAGCTTAATTATCCCTTTTAGATAATAATTCCTTAAATATAGGTTAATATCCTTAACAATTAAATTAGCATAGCTAATTTAATCCCTTTTAGGTCACCCCTAGGTTACCATACCCCATGGTGGCGTATCTATACCGGGTGACGTGTCAATATATTTATACATATACCGTATAAATACTTGGAACGTCACATTCTTCCCTTCTTAGAATTAATGATGTCCTCAACATTGGGTTAGATCCACATATAGGAAATCACATTATGAAGGAAGATAATTCCTTAGTTCCAAAGGTAATATATTAAAAACTTTAAAATTTAAAAACAGTTTAAGCACCGTGGTGCATTTCACATGATTTATTACAACCAAAAAGTTCAAGGACCGAAGTCCAATATCAACATCAGAGTCACAAGCAAAACACAACGTGTAGACGATTTAAAACTGAAGAAATCGGGCCATCAGCAACCCTCTAACATGGACAGGTCACACACTGCTCACTGGCCTGCACATGTCAGTATATCAGTATATGTAGATGAAATAATTAGGTTGTGGTTGAAGGGTCCACCCCCTATAAGAAATAAAAGAAAATTTACCTACAAGGAATCTATCATGCCTATGGTTCGCGATTCATTGCGGCGTAAGGAATGTTTAAGTTCCTATTATAGCCAAGATGAATGCGGCTATCAACTACATGCTTTACAAGCAGTTCGCAGTTGTGTCCATATTGACAGTACACCACGTCCTAGGGAACACGAAGGTGATCCCATCATCGGTAACTGTTGTCAACTACGATGCATCTACCCCTTTACTGCCTGATTCTCGGTGAATCAAGCCTTCAAGCTTACCGCCGGGAGCGGGGTTGATAGCATCGTTGATGGTGCGGCCTTGAGATTCGCGCATGAAGTCCGGATAGTGCTTCTCAAGGTCTGTTTCCATCACCCACGTAGCATCCTCCACTGGCAAGTGTTTCCACTTGACCAAGTATTGCAGCATCTGGGTCCTCCGAGTCTGCTTATATGCTCGATCAAGAAGAGCTTCAGGCACTATATCCAAATGCTCTTCTGTCATTTCAAGTAGGGTGGGTGTATCCAAGATCTCCTCTGGATCTGGGGTGTGCTGCTTTAGAAGACTCACATGAAAGACCTTGTGGATGTTCAAGCGGGGTGGCAAATCCAGGCGATATGCTTGCTCCCCAATACGTTCAGTGATCTTGAACGGCCCAGCCCATCTGGGTGCTAGCTTTTTGCAGAAGCTTGGCTTGTTTTACCTTAATCTTAAGCCAAACCGATTCACCCACCTGGAAGACTCGTGGGGTTCTGTGCTTATCGGCTACACTCTCCTGGCGACTGCGTGCAGCCAATAGGTAACCACGAACTTCTTGAAGGAGAGCTTGCATTTCCAAGAGGAGTTGTTGAGAAACCTCCACTTTAGAAACGGGGTTATGCCACGTGTCTGGAGTAAGGCATTGATAACCATAATTTATCATGAAGGGAGACATTCTGGAAGACTCCTGTTTCATACTGTTATAGGCAAACTCAACTAGATAAATATAGTCAGCTCATTGTGATTGCTTACTCCAGACATAACTGCGTAGCATGTCCTCTATAATGCGATTGGTACGCTCTGTCTGACCATCTGTTTGAGGATGATATGCCGTATTCATAGCAAGCTTGGTCTAGATGGTGGCAAAGAAATCCTTCCAGAATGCACTTACAAATTTGGGATCCCTGTCGGATATAATAGCTCGTGGCATTCCGTGTAATCTGAAGATCTCCTTGGCAAATAGCAGAGCAGTATCGAAGGTTGTATCGGTGGTGCGACATGGCAAGAAATGAGTCATTTTCGACAATTTGTCGCATCATATCCACGGAGAGTACGTGGGAGGCCCACAATGAAATCCATGGTTATCACTTCCCACTTAGCGTTGGGCACATCCAGAGGTTGCAACTCGCCTGGAATCCTTAACTGCTCAGCTTTCGTTTGCTGACACACCTGACACTGCTTAATGTATCTGGCAATATCCTTTTTCATAGAAGGCCAGAAATAGCTGGAGCGAATCTTAAAGTAGGTCTTCATAAAACCTGCGTGTCCAGCTATAAGGCTGTTGTGTGTATCATGGAGAATAAGCTTACGTACTCCTGAAGTCTCAGGTACACACAACTTATCCTTGTAATATAACAAGTTGCCTTCTTTCTTATACGAACGGAAAGCTTCACGCTCCTTATCTGTGCGAGCGTCCTTAGCCAAACTATCCCAAACTTCACAGAATTCGGGATCCGTGGCCAAGGTCCGTTCTATCTGTTTTCCAAACTCACTGGTGAGTGTAGAAATTGCATTACAATGGGTTTGGATTACCAAGGGATGGCGTGACAACGCATCCGCAACCACATTGTGCTTGCCAGGTTTATACATAATCTCAAAATCATACTCCTCCAAGAATTCCATCCTTCTCCTCTGACGGAGGTTGAGATTTGGCTGGGTGAATAAATAACGGAGGCTTTGATGATCCGTATCCAATTGGAATCTTCTACCAAGGAGGTAGTGTCTCCATATCCGCAGGGCACGGACAACGGCTAACAATTCCTGATCATGGGTAGGGTATCGCTGCTCCGTTTCGTTCATTTTCTTTGAATCATACGCAATGACCCTCCCCTCCTGCATTAGGACTCCACCAGTGGCGATCTTACTGGCATCTGTTGCCACTAGTTTATCCTTCTCAGGATCGGGCAATGTGAGAACTGGTGCTGACGTTAATGCATCCTTAAGCTGCGGGAAACTTCCCTGAACCTTTGCCTTCCAGTGCTCCACCCAATCCTTCACCTTCTCATGCTTTGTAAGATTTGTAAGAGGTGCTGCAATCTTCGCAAAATCCTTTACAAATTTTCGATAGTAGCCTGTTAATCCCAAGAAACTTCGGACCTCGGAAACATTTCCTGGAATAGGCCATTCCCTTACGGCCTCTATCTTTGCCTTATCTGTAGCAATTCCCTCTGCAGAAATAACATGGCCCAAATAATCGACCTTCGGAGTGGCAAACTTGCACTTAGAGAACTTGGCAAAGAGCTGATGGCGTCTTAGCTTTTGTAAGGCCAATCTAAGATGTTTCTCATGCTCCTCTAAGGTCTTACTATAGATGAGAATGTCGTCAAAGAAAATAACAACAAAATCATCTAAGTATTGTCGGAAGACATCATTCATTAATCGCATGAAAGTCGCTGGAGCATTAGTGAGTCCAAAAGGCATAACGGTAAACTCATAATGCCCATGAATGTCCTCCTCCTTAATCCTTATTTGATGATATCCGGAGCATAAATCAATCTTTGAGAAATACTTAGCCCCCTGCAACTGATCCATGAGATCGTCTGCTCTAGGCAAAGCATAGCGATTCTTGATGGTATGCTTGTTGAGTTGCCGATAATCAATACACATCCTCAAAGAGCCGTCCTTTTTCTTAACAAAAAGAATAGGAGCGCCAAAGGGCGAAACACTAGGTCGAATGAAACCTAGGTTTAGTAGCTCCTGAAGTTGCTTCTTAAGTTGCTTCTTAAGTTGCTTCTTACTAGTCTTAAGTTGCTTCTTAAGACTAGGTCATTGGTCATGTGTGGAAGGTTAGCGATGACGTGATATGCCCACATGATATCATCAAGGAAGAGATACTCTCGACCATTGTGCGTGATTGGGGGAAGGGCATCCAACCCCGCAAGCTTGCGACCATGGGCTCGCACAACGGGCGGTTCGGTGGCGAGCTGCTTCCATCGAACAAAATCTGTATGGCTGATGCGCTCATCCTCCTCTGGATCATCAGCAATAGGTAACTTCCCTTTTTCCAATGGAGTGGAATCGAACTCCACATATTGGTCCATAAGAATGGCCAATGCAAAGCGGACCTCAAAATAGGTCTGCTGCCGTCCAAGCTGGAGGATAGGAGCATGCCTAGCACGGCGCTGAATACCCCTAAGCGTATCTTCGGCATGGCGGTCATCCCCGAGCATCTACATAAGAACGGATCTGTGGAGGTAAAGCTGAGGAGGGTCGCCATACGGAGTGCACTGGGGCACCATCTCTTGGATGTAAAACTGCAAGAAATCGGCATAGTCGGGATGGCCCTCCATGTTGGCGATAAGATTCACCTCTTGTAACAAGTAAGGATGGAGCTGTTCAAAGGGGACATCAGGATCCCATCGCTCTCCATCGTGGTACCATTGCTGGCGCTGGGCATGATCCATAGTGATTCTAGGAGGAGGAGGAGGATAGGAAAAGGGAGGAGCTTATCACAATATTGGAAACCCTAAAAGGGAAGGGGTACGTTTTAAAGAAAAAGTGAAACCTTTAAAAGGGAATATTCCCTGAAGTGAATTAATTTATTATTATTTCTGTTATTGAAGAAGTGGTTTTTTTTTTTTTTTTTCAATTTAGAGGTTTGCATGTATGGGCAGCATGCAAATGAAGTAATAAAATATGATGTTAAGATAACATTTTATATTAATTTCAAAACAGGATGTACAAAAAGATACAACACATATTACAGAAATGAGGAAAATCAAGACCTCTCCCCACGGATCCTACGCGCCAAGGCCAAATCCTTGGGCATGATGGTCACACGCTTTGCATGTATAGCACAGAGGTTCGCATCGCCAAGAAGCTTAAACCGGATAATCCTCACCGCCTCAGAGGGGCCAAGATGGCATGCGCCTGGAACCCGAGGTCGGCCTTTGAACTCCTCGCTACGATCTCCGAACAAGACGCCGGAACGGCAACTTCCTAATGAGAAGCTCCCGCAGACTTCGATACTCATGCGATTTCCGCAAGGCTACCGGCCCAGTGTCTAAAATGGTGGGGCTTCCCTGGCCGAGGAGGGGAACAAGAGGAAGTGACTTTCCCCTCCTGGCCTGGGATGTCGGGCTCGCTCAACTAGGGGTGTCCCTTCGGTGTATCCCCTCTCTTCGCAGAACCCCACCCATGGCCTGGAGCTGGGTCTTGTACTGTGACCCCAAGCGAGTCGGGCTGGTGGTCTTCCTCTTCCGCCGGTAGTAGAAAACGGTTAACGGGCTTCTCAACCCGAGTATCGATCCTCACCGCTACTAGTTTCGATTTGCCTCTTCGAGATCCGCAATTTCTCGCCGCTTCCGAGCCTGCTCTTCGGCTAGCCGGGCTGCTTGCTGCTCGGCGTGCTACTCCCTTAACAAGCGTACGGCCGTCCGTCGTCGGATCTCGGCAAGATATCGATCCGGTCGGGCCGCCATGTCAAGCTCCACCTCCATCAGTTCCTCCTCTGGGAACGAGGGGGAAACATCTTCCCAGATAAAGAACTGGGCATCCTCGTCGTAGTAGTATGGGGGTATGACAAAACTGTGGCCCCGGATTATGGCTCTACCCCGCCCCAAATACTGATACTCCTGACCCCTTGTAGCCGGGTCCGCACGAGCTGTCTCCCTAAGGTCTTCCTCGTGAGCCATGGCCATTATCCCGGTGGCTACCCTCTGAGCCTCGGCCTTTGCAGCATCTTGGGCCATATCCGTAGGGTAGTATTTAACTAAGGTTAGGGTTTGGTCCTCCTGCTCCACCAAGGTATAAGTCATCCCTTCAGCGTTGAGCTTTAACAAGAACCGTTCTATCAAATGGAAAACTGGGTACGGTATCCGATCCCCCTCCATGAACCGTAACACCAGTTGATCTAGGTGAAGTTCAGTCTTCTCCGGCCCTTCTTCTGTGTCACCGATGTAGTCCCCAAGCAAACAGAAGAGCTGAACAACATCGCAGCTCGAGAAGCTCTTAGTGCCCTTGGTTCTCGCCATCTCTTTGCAATGTAGCGGTGCAGGCGGGGTGAAACTGTAAGCGAGGCGGCTATGGCGCTCTTAAGGGGGTTGATACACAGGTACGGACGAGTACGGCAGCTATGGCGCTCAGCGGACGGGTCAGGAGGCGGAACTCTAAAAGGAGCAAGTGGGGCAAAACCCTAAAAAATGTCCGGGTTTAAATTCCCGCCTCTTTTTTTTTTTGGTCAACGCCCGGTCAAACCGGCGGACTTGGGTATTTTGGCCTTTAAAAACACAAAATAATCCCGTATTTATCCAAGTGCGCCGATTTTGGGTTTCGGCCCATCTGGTCACCATTTCTCGCCCACCTAATAATGTCCTAGACTAATTCAAGGGTCCCCGACGCAATGAAACAAAAATTTTCCGATTCCGAGCTTCCTGAAGAAAGTTATGGCACTTTTCAACTTGAGTCGTCCAGTCGACCTAAACTTCCTAAAGACTTACAATTTACTATATCAACCTAGCACAAAACCAAACATCAAAGAGCTAGACAATCACACTCGCCTTAATGGAGCTCCTACATCGCGGAAGCGTGAATACAAGGTTAGTACACAGCATCATCATATCATAATTTACCACCACGAAGGGTGGCACATCCATCCAAGTGACAACAACAAAGAATATGCATTTAATACTAAGGAAAACACCCCAAACCCGGGATTCTACCCCAGCTCAGACTCCCGTGAGGATCGACTGACGGCTAGGTCTCAAGAGATCAGCAGACCGAATCTTGACATGGCGTTGGCTGGCATAGAACATCGGCTAGGGTGGTCCACTCCATCCGCCCCTCCTGTGCACACTTTGCAGATGGGTCCAATCATGCTATGGCGTCACTATAGCCTTCCGGATACGCAGACTCAAGGTATCACCCTTCGAGCCTACTGTGGTTCATGAAGCCCCGTCCCCGATGAGGTGTGTCGGGAAGCGCCCCCGGTTCCATGGGTGGACTAGAGAATACGCGCCGCATCACGACCCCGCATCCGCACCTAATTTACTTACCGCCTCTAAATCTACTCAAAGTAAGGATGCCCCATGCGGTCACACACCTCTGTGCCCGTGGAGTGTCGGACCCATACCCTCGCCACCGATCGCGCCTAGCTCACTGGCCGGCTATTAGGCCTAGTCCACTGTAGGAGTCTCAGGAGCCTTTTATGTTCGTGCAAGACCCCACCCCCGCTTCACCACTGTGTCCCTTATTTGGTGCTAAGTCACTCCATAGCATCCACGACTCGGTGGGCTCTTGTGCACAGGCCGCATTTATGGGAATTACGTGAATCAACCTAGAGTATACTACTAACATGGCTCAGAGGTCTCTACCCCCCTTATTTCCCCCATTTCCAGAGTAATACTATGCAAAGAACTATCAATCCATCCCTTCAAGAGCAAAACCAGAATCAGAATATAAAGAGAACTTACCTTGACAATCAAGGGTTAGCTCCTATGAGTAAAACACAGAGAGAACAGACAAAACAACAGAACAAGTGCCCAACAGGAGCGCTACCCTAGAATTCTCAAGCTACACTAACCACCCACCTGTATTCCTGCTGGACCCGTTATCCATTGGTGCCTCCATCCTCCTGGGACTCGATGCTCAGCTCTGGTTACACAGGTACAAGTACTTTGGCAAAGGTGGCGCTCAGCTTGGCAAAAGGTAGGCGCTCAGCTCTTGGTCGATTATCAAGGATATGGGGGTGGTGATCCACCTTAATGGGTCAAAATAGTATTCCCCATGCTGGCCAATCGAGATTGGCCAGGTGGCGCCTTCCCACCATAATGAGCTTAATTATCCCTTTTAGATAATAATTCCTTAAATATAGGTTAATATCCTTAACAATTAAATTAGCATAGCTAATTTAATCCCTTTTAGGTCACCCCCTAGGTTACCATACCCCATGGTGGCGTATCTATACCGGGTGACGTGTCAATATATTTATACGTATACCATATAAATACTTGGAACGTCACACCAGCCCCTCAACGAGGCAGTAAGAGAAGAGTAGAATTCCCTCACGGAAGGGATGAACGTAAAACCAAACAGAAGCCAACCGAACCAACCATGCGACCAGCCATAGAGGAGGGAGGGAGGGAAACACTGGAACAAGGAGAATTCAACTCAAAGGAAACGTCGATGAGAATTGCATGGAAGCTACAGGGATATATAGCAGACAGAGCTAAAGAAATCATGTGCCAAAGAAAGCTCAGGCTAAAGATGACTCCTACGTTCAAAATAGCGTGGCTTAAAGCAGGCGTCCCTTTCCCCAGAATGATGGTTCCCTTCTATATAAGAAGAGAACCATAGCATTCTAGAGAAAGGTCCTTATGCACAAATATCAACATCCGACACAAAGAGGAACCTCCCTCAAACCCCATCATACAATGAGACCACGAGAGATTGTAAGGCACACTGCTAGGACAGTGTAATAATCATGAGATGAGGTGGGATGCCACTGCAAATAGAGGGGAAGGGGCGCAAGAAACCCTAAGACAATTGGATCGCATAAGGCAAAGAAGGCATGAAAATCAAACACAAACAAGATCAATGGCCACCACCAAAGCACATGAAATCAACCAATGTACCAACAAACTACAGAAAAAAACCTAACGACAAGACGCTACGGAAGTAAGAACAAACATACCTAACTTATATTATTCATGCAGAACAGACTCAAGCGAACTTTCATGAAGACAATGCAAACCTCATAATAAGAAAGACCAAAAACTCTGCACCGTGGAATGCATAAAAAGAGAAGACATCAAGACCGGACATAGTCAACAAGCTAACAAAGAGCACCTGGAACTAAAATTCAAGAATCAACGTACGAGCAGTGAACCACAGTGAATACACTACAACAAACAAGGACTAAAACCTAAACATATACGCTACATGCATAACTAGTTCAAACAAACTTTCAAAAATAGAAACAACATAACCTACGGGAACAAGACGATAGGGACCCCGAGACACAAGAACAAAAAGGTTCCATAAGGTGACAGAACAATTATGCAACTGGGAACAGAGCAAATTGGGACAAAGGAGCTAAGGCTACCAATGCAAATAAAGCCCTCAAAGGCATTCACGAGAAACTAAGAATCAATGATAAAAGAGAAGAGTATAGGCCCTCATAAGGGCATCCAAAAAAAACAATTGAGAATATACGAGAAACAAGCATCACTTATCTACCTATACATACACCTGGAAACAAAGCTCGAGAATCTTAGAGCAAAAAAGGGAAGCAAAACAAATGAAATGGATGGAGAAATGGGATAAAGAAAAGAGGCACTAGAAAACCGCTGTGAAATGGAAAGGCGAGGGAAATAAATTGGGCAAACGAACAAACTACAACTGAAAAGACCAGGGAAAAAGCACGAGTGAAAGGAACAAATCATGCTGCGCAAGAAGTGAACAAACTCCATTTGAGAAATCATGAGACAAGGATGCTACGAAAGAGCAATCAGACGGATGGGACAACTCGGGCAAACTTTCGGACAAGGTGAGAAAACAAGAATGGCGTATGGAAGCAACTCAAGCACAACCCGGACTGCAAGAGCTAGGACCTAAGGGACCATAATTGCTCAAAGAGACAAATGGAACAACAGTCGACAAAAGGGAATAATGGACGTCATGTAGTAAAGGGAACGAGTAAAGGCAGTGGAAAGAAGCCAATGAACCAAAAGAAGTGAAGGGGCACATGGCTAGGTGGTCAACACAAGTACATGGAACTAGCCACATACAGGAATATAAAAGAAGATTTACAACTAAATGTCATAAGCACCAATGCCTTAAAGAATGGAATAGTTCATGAGTAGAAAAAAATGCCAGGATATCCAAATGGAGAAGGTTATATTCAAGATACTGGAAATACCTGACTCGCCCGACAACTCGTGCTAAAGTCCGTAGGTCAAGTGCCAAAATGTCAACAAAAGGGGGCAACCGGCATGTGTTGATTAAATACAGGATATAGTGAGGAATTGCCCAAAATGCAATGAAGCAACTAAATGCAAAACTGACTTGGCGTAAAAAAGCAACATACAAAGGAGTTAGTCCCTTGTTGAACTCTGTGGACAAAGATTTGACAACGATCCCCATCAATGTCGACTAGAGATGGTACCACCCCTTCATAATGACAAGACGAGGAAAACTACAAAGAAGCCAGTTCGACATTGACCCCTCTAGTCACCAAGTCAAAAAATGATTCTTATCCGCATCTACTCGAGATGCCATCCCAACCGAACCATAGCTCGAAGCTTTTCCACACCAAGAACCCTGCAACTAAAACCAACAAAGGCTGTAAATGCAACATTTGCAAAAAGGAGGGAACCATACATGGTCAGGCCACCAAAGGAAAAAACCATCAACTCTGACAAATATACTAATCTAAACAGCAACTGGCCCAAGGGCACCTGATAAAACCAACATCTAACAACCCTACGTTTACCCACTACGTAACTTACAAAACAAGACGGGGTTTCAAACCTTCAAATCCGAAAGAGAGAGCAAAAAGACATAAAATAGACCACCAAAGAGAGAAATTATCACTAGGACGAACCTACTAAATCAAACACGCCAACCACCACTAAAAACTAGAAGGACTAGTCAATTTTAAATGAAGGTAAATAAGAAATAAGATAGGCGACAAGAAGATAGATAGGCCACCCAAGGAAACATACCACCATGACAATCAAAGCTAAATGCAAACCGACCCAAGAAAAGAACCAGACGACTCTGCAAAAATGAGCAATAACCCATAATTTATACATTTACAAATACACATAAAGTAAGAAAGCCAAAAAGGATTTGACACGTAAGATGGTTAATCTAGATACAAAAAAATAGAGACAATGAGGATGGACACCATAAACCGACCAACCCAAAAAGCTGAAAGAAAGAACAAAGAAAGCGCATACCATTACCTAGCCACGACCCATGCAAGAACCGGACAACCAAGAAAGCAACGAAGCAAACAAGGACTGACTCTAGACTCCAAGCTCAAGCACATCCAAGGCAACCAACGAAAAAGACAACACAAATAAGAAAATGCTTGGGAAGGGGGGGGTGTGCAATGCAAAGGCCCAAACCCACTACGATAACAACATGCATTCCTATGATAGCGTGTTCAGTGGGACACATAAGAGAGAGCATGTGAGCACCTTAAACAAGAATATTCATGTGTCTTGGCTATGCCTTTCTGAAGAAAATCGATGTATCAACCAATTGCAAATGTTCAACACCGACTCATAAAGATGTGACTAATGACCAATTATCCCCTTTAGCCACAAACGAGTAACGGGGAGTTCACATCCATCCTCCTCTTCTCGATGGCCATATGATTCTCTGAACATTTAGTAGTTGTTGCCAGGCCATCCCCATTTTGTATCAGAGAATGCCCCCACAAGCAAAAAAAACCAAAAAGAGCCAACCCTTCTAATTTCAGGTAAAAACTCCTACAGGGGTAATGGAAATTGGGGGATCGGATAAATGTTCGGATGAAGGGAAATGACTTGCTATGTATTTTGTTATTGTAATAACCACATGAATCAGTAACAGACATAAAGAACCTAAGCGTGCTTCCATCATCATCTTCTCGGAGCGTCTGCTGCACTACTCAAAGAGTATATATGGTGGAGATGATTGGCTTGGCTTGCATTCATGGATGAACCCATTTAATGGTCCTTCAAGAGGACAAGCTAGCTATTAAATGAGCTTTTGATGAGTGACAAGGACTACGAGTCCCGCTAGTGTCATACCACTGTAGGAGATATTACAGTAACTTAGACTCGGGGTGGCTTCTCTGTAGACAATGCCAGCTCAAATATTTTTCCCCGCATTTGACTACTTGGCTTAACTTCAACAGTACCAATAGCCAAGTTTATCTTCTCCCATTCATGCACATGATTTTGACAAGGATGCTATTGATTCTGAATATTGGACATGGAGTTGTCTTTGCAAGCGTTGATTTGGACATGTATTTCAATTTATGTTGAATATTAAAAACAAACCATTGCCTAAAAATGGTTAGAAAGGAAAAAAACCATTGTCAAGACAACATATCTCCCTCTACACTCTACTACCATAGTAGCTCAAATAATGATAACACATAGGGCATGATGGCCTTAACAAAGCCTCAATATGGCTTCCCAGTTCAATCCTCCCCCTTTCCTTAGGGCGTAGTTCCCTTGGGCAGATGACACCTTGCTTTAAGTCGTGACAAACGCGTTTTTAGCACCATTCCCTACTTTTGCTTGGCTTATTTACGGCAATCTAAAAAAATATCGAGAAGTCGGGGAGGACTTCCTTAATTCCCCAAACTAGAATTGGGTTTGCTTCTTGTTGGCCTTTGTTTGTTTCTTCCTCTGAATTTTCTTTCTAATTTGTCTTCGTACGCTTCTTTCAGTTTAGGAGTTGAAGGGCGAAGTGGCCCTTACTTGCACCTTCACAAGCTAATTGAATTCTGAGAGTCCCACATAATAGATGTGCAAAGATAATTGTAGGGATTTTAATAGCCAGTTGATGTTACAACTGCCATCTTCGAGCCGATGCCACTTTCATAGTAGGGCAAAGCTTGATTTGGGGGTGGGTTTGGTGGGGGGGGGGGGGTGCTGTAGAGATGATTCAAGACCGGTAGAATACTAGTGTTTCTAGATAAACACCGAGCCATTGCCAAATTTTTTTTGGGCCATAAGCCCGAGGATGAGGGCGTTATCCCCCTCAACGCCCCGGTCCAAGGGTAAACCTATCTTCAGCCGTTGGCGCCCATGAACCTAGCCTTGGTTTCCGTGATCATAATGCCCTAGGGAATCCCGTTAATTGCTCGTAACCTGCTAATAAGAGTTTGCACCATAGTTTGATCCTAGAAGGTTGTGCATTATGCATATCCCCAAATACTTAAAACCCATGCTTGAAGCATCTATGCTAAATCTTTCTTGTATTTTGCACAAGTGTGTGCATGACTATCAGTATAAAATGATTGATATTGGATATTTAGTTATACCATTCTAGTCAAAGTTTTTATTTGGGGCCTTTCTTTGGGCCTTAATTTATGATAGTTGATAGCATAAATGGTTTGAAGATCCGAATTTACTAGGCAACAGAATTAGGGGGTTATTCAATCCATGGTTCAAAAACATCCAATCCAGGATTTTGATTGATGTATATCATCATTTGATTAATGCGAGTTTTGCCGAGTCTTATTGTGGCAATTCAGCTGGTTGAGCACGAGCTTGTGTGCACATGAGATTTTGCTTGCGATAAAAGAAGGTAGGTATCATTGCTCCTTCTCTCTTCCGCATCGAATTTATTACATAAGATTCAGATCAATAACAGTCTTGGCATGTTTAAAATCTTAGGGCCAAAACACAATAGATCAAAACCTTTCTCAAATGCTGAGAATGATACATTTAAAGGGGTTTTGAGAAAACTTTCAAACTCGAAGCAAAAACGTGCTTGGATGGATTCATTTTCCGTGCAATATTCTAAGGCGAAAACAAGGTGTGGCATTTCTGGAATAAGTGTGCCAAGCATAACTGTTCTGTTAACAAGGACATTTTACAACACAATATATTGTGTGGGATGCGTATTTCCATTTGCTCCAACCAATAAAACAGATTACTTGCATTTGTTCCTTCATTGCTTGCTTTTAACTTTGGCATCTGGTGCAAAGTGTCTGAAGTATCTTGTAACCATATAAGCTGCCATGACCTGTACCCCAAGAATTTACTACGCTTGTGGTATCACTTGCCTGCTCAGCTCTACTTCAGTCCTTTTGCAAGCATATCGTTCTGCTCAAAAGAATCATCTAGGTGTCACCTTTGGAATGCATGCCCTTTAACACTGCACGAAAAAGAAAGCAGGACCATAGCTAAAGAAATCATTCCAGCTTCAGCATGAGAGCATCTGCAGTACCGCCATACGAAAAAAAGTAAGCAGGACCATTATGCTAAAGAAATCATTCCATCTTCAGTGTGAGAGCATCTGCAGTGCCACACTCCAATTGCATTCGCTCAGAAGGGATGGAAGCTTTACTGCCAGTGGAAGTGTCAATATATCCTGCAACTAAGGAAGCCTCTCAAAAACTTCACGAGCTTCTGAAAGCAAGTTCTCCATTTCTAAGTGAAACATACATTGATCTGGGCAGCCTGCAATACCTTGAAACAAATTAAAAGCCTCGAGCATCAGAATGTGTATATGCCTCCCCATACAGAAAGGCCATTTAAGAATACTAGCTGGTTTTAAAAAGAAAGCACAAATATCCTCTGGCCATGGAGACCATACCACAACATCAAAGGCAGGGCATACTATTGCTTTATGACATATAAAGAATGTGATCAACGCAGCAGCAGCCAAACCTTGTCCAACCTGAATTACTACCTATTCCAAATGCGTATCCTTGTTTTCTTTACCAAAATGCAATACAAGAGCACTGACCAGATGAAGCACAGACAGCATTTTGCCTAACGTATTACCCTGTCAAATATAACGTTTAAGCATCTGATTGTAAATTACATAACCTCATATATCCCTTAGTGATGCAGAGAAGCAAAGACGGCATGGCTTCCTTCCTCACGCTGAGACCTTTAACAAAGAAACCATTTTATGTGGAGATAACACGAATGGTGCTTTCTATAGACATTAATCTGAGGAACCATAAAACTTTCTCCAATAAATCTTGCCCTTGGTAAACTTGCTGACGAAAGCAGCAGAGGTTGATTTGATAATACGGTAAGTTCCACGAAAGCATTCTAATAAGAAATTATTACATATAAGATAATGCGTTTAGCTAAGGTACTGAAAGCTGGAAGAACTATCAAATTACATTATGATGACAGCACATCCTTGTTTAAACCAGAAAGCTGACCTGATAGACAGCAGCTGTTCCTGCTGCACTCAAGGTTCCGCTAGCCAAAAATCCGAACCGAGAAGAATTACATTACAAGCGCATCTCATAATACCCCATTCATTCAACACAGTTGGTTTTGATTGCTAGCAGAAATGGAAGACAACACTAGCAGAATGGCCTGATATTAGCCGTTCAGTCCTCACGTCTGTCTAAGAGGCAAACAGTGCATCGAAAGGCTGCTATTAGCCTGCCGCAATGGGGTGATGTTTCAGAGAAGCTTAAGAAAAAGAGACAAGCTCTTTACAACACTTTGCATGAGCAACGGAGTGGAAGGATCCGAAAAATTTCTAGAGCTGTAGTCAGCTGTTGGGTAAAAGCTTTGTACAATATAGCAAGGGTTTCACTTTAAAGCGTCGGTCCAAGAACAAGCATCCCCAGACGCGTCGGCACAAGAACGAAGAAAAAGACTGATCCATCGCACCGTAAATGGAAAACCTAAAGAGAGAGAGAGAGCAGTAGGGCTGGCTACTTGTCAAACAAACACTATATCCCACTGGAACACATTGCAACAACAGATAGCATATAAAAGGTACAACTCAGCAAAGTTTAATGTCCTTCGGGACATCCGATAAAATTGGAACGATACAGAGAAGATTAGCATGGCCCCTGCGCAAGGATGACACGCATAAATCGAGAAATGGTCCAAATTTTTTTTCCAATGTTCCGCTTGTATTCTTGCTCGAAATATGATTCCGATTTCTTAAAATTTTAGAATATTCCCACCATTTTACCAGTGATTGTTGTTTGGAATTGCCATGGTCAACCCTTGAAGAACACTGCCAAACGTTAAGCAGCATATTCATGGTACTGTTCATATTAACATTTTGCCAAAAAAATGCCACGACAAACCCTATGGTCTCGATTGGACATATGGTCCTCGACCCTCCTGTGCAAGAGAAGCCACAATCACAAACAAGCTCGACACCAAGCACTGCGGCCTGCCAACTAGTGCTCCACATGAAGCTGGGCCAGAATAGCTTCAGGAAAGGAATGCTCGGAGGCAGAATGCATTCTGTCAAAACCTTTTCGGCAGTGGAGCAGGGTTTTGGCCCCGGAGCAGGCCCCAAAATTTGGAGGAATCCGCATAAAGGTCTATTCTTCCAATTCGGCTCTCATAAACTTGCAATATTTTTGTTTCCTCAACTCTCAAAAACCAAAGACTAAACCCATGACGCATTAACGAAGCAATAAGAAATTACATCACAAACAGGTACCAGACCGCACCATCCTTCCAGGCGCTCATAAACTGCTCAGGCTTCCACACCCGACAGGACCGGCATGTTAGACGACATGTCCACTCAACAGATCTCGCCATGTGCGCATCCAATCCTTCTCGTTTCCATACCATGCGGATATCGACCACAAAAACAGGAGGCCTCAAGTCAAAAAGCCATTTTGACCACTAAGCGCCAATAACTCCTCAAGCTTGCAGAAACATACGGATTTCTATACAATACGCCACAGAAATCAAGGCCAAACCATGCCAGAAAACCCCTCCACAAATAAAAAACGAAAATATTGCAAGTATATGGGAATGCACTATTGAAATACGCAGCTAAAGAAACAATTGAATTTTGATTGGGACGCCATATGTTAGGATGCATATGGCTTCAAAGTGCATGAAAAGTAGAATGTTTCTAACTCTCATGCGATCAATATGAACTTTTATCTAGCTGAGGAGGTTGAAAGTTACAACAAGTTAAAACCGACAAGCTTTGGTATGCTCTTTTCCATTTTTTTCTATCCGCATTCATTCTTTTAAGTCTAGGATCAAAGGAAGGAAGCCCATTCATATGACTCTCTTGCAACAAAACCTCTGAGAGGTAGAGCTAAAGCTTGGCAAAAGAGGATTTAGGGTGAGAAGTTTCTTTGAAGGTATGTATTCTAATGTTTGATTTTGATGTCATGATAAGGCTTGCAAAATATGATGCATGCCTTGAATGTAAACTAAAACCAAATATACCTCACTTAGAGTTGTATATTGCGGAATCATGATGATGCCTCTAGAAGGTCGAGAAAATGCCATTTTGAGTTTTTTTTTTTTTTATGTTTCTCGATGATATATTTCAATAAAAATATGGAATTTTACATTTGTTTTCGCTAAATTTTGTCCGAATTTGTGTGCTCTTAGTTAAGATAAAGCGAGAATGAAATGGGTCCAAATGCACCTTCCCTACTTTATTTTCGAGATGAAACTTGCTTATAGTCGACTTTGCAAAGAGCATAAAAAGAAAAGATTAGCTGCAGACTAGGCGCTTGTCAAACTCTGCCGGGTGAAATCAAAGCATTTGCATGTTTTCACAAATTAAGAGAAACAAATAAAGTATAGAAGTGGACGGATAGCATGAGATAAGAATGTTACTTGAGGACAACATGGGATGCATGTCAAGAACCTTAATGACAAATCTAGTCACATTGAATGATAAGATGTATATAAAAAATGGTAGCAATAGTTTAGAGAGCGACATGAATTGCAAAATTGGGAGTTGGTAATAGAACTTAGGTATTGATTTATATTAATAATGCCTAGAAGTTTATTGAAGGTAAGGGAAGGTAAGGGAGGCTTGTTCAAGATTTGAAGTTAAAGTAAGGGCGACATTCATATTGAGGCATTTCCTTGTGAATATCCCAAATGTGTGTAGCCATTGCACCTACGAATAATTGTTCAATTGGTTTGTCCTCCTCTGTAACCTTACAAAATAAAGTGAAACTAGGTGTTTAAACCAAGAAGAAACATTTATTTAAAATAATACACATCATTGAACAACATCACGGATGTAATAATAGGGACATGAATGCCAACTTGCAGATGGTTTTATACATACCTGGATCTCGATAAAGCAAAAAGCCAATACCCCACATATATAATAAGGGCATCAACGGATCTCAATTTGAGAGAATCTCGACTAGCAATAAAAATCTATCTTATAATAACAAAAACATTAGCACATTTATGAGAACCTTGAACTATCGGGGAAAATTAACTATTGTTAGTATACAACAATGCTAATGTTAATACCATCAACGATGCATCCATCGGGTTTGCCTCGAAATGCATAATTATAAATTTTGTACCAAGCCTATGTGCGTATAGGCACTAACGGTGAAAATTTTTGTATAGTCAATTCCCTATGCGCGCATAGACCTTGAATATGTGAAATTGTTTAATAGTTAATGGCTATCTTGACCAGGGTAAATTTTGGGCTATGCACCTATAGGTCTTGTACAGGGTAAATTTTCTAGACTAAATGGTTATATGCGCATAGGCTTGAATAGTAAAGTTTTATAGCCTTAATACATTATGAATGTCAGCTTAACATCTTTAGCATTGTTTTTTATTGTTTTGAATTTACTAAAAAATTCAATGTTCTTGTTTTAAGCTATTTTCATATTATGTTGAAGTACTTCAATATTTTGCAGGCTTGCGTAACCCCCCGTATAACTATTACTGCAATTCTGGCTTGTCCATGTGTCTGCCACATCGTCAAAAAATTGGCGTGGCATAATTATCATCGTTAGATTCCTTATTATGGCTAGGAAAATTAGAAATAATATGGAAATTTTTCTTCAGACTTCTATTGTGAAGTCTGGCTGGTCGACGAGCCCATTTTTGGGTATAGCAGAATCGTTAGAAACTGTGGGAGCCGTTACAGAACCGACTGAGTCCCGTGATCTATTTCGACCTCTGTTTTTCGATGGCTTCATGCCAAAACATATTTTTTGCCTTTTCCCTACGTTAAAGGACGTGCTAATCAGTTTCTTACCCAGGCCAGCAGATCATTAGTTTTCAGGGCAATGTTTGAGCATACATTGCAAGAAAAGACACGTGCAGCGATTCATGTCGCTGACATCTGCACTCTAGTAATGCATGCATTGCTTCTTTACATTTATACTGGTCAATATCATATAAATAGAATGTCATGTTTTTGCATTGAAGATTGTACATTACAAGTGTGCATACGTGTCTTTCACCACATGATAAGCTTTCAAATACCACTGCGTCTTCTCTTTTTGTACTCCATTATTCATCTCTTTCCGACATTGCCTAGGCATATCTAATATTATATTTTATTCATTGAATCATTACGTCAAAAGACAAGGTTCTTTTCTTTTATATCATCTTTCAGAGATCATTATACCCTTCAATGTCTTTCTAAAAATGTCTTTCTAAAAGTAAATGTAGAGACTATGGAAAAGAGAAAGAGAATTTTAAAAGAGCCATTCGTTTATGCTCCTGTGAAGCAGTGGTTCTTGAAATGTTTCAAAGATCCACAAACATGAAAATTGAGTTACAATTTATAGCACTTCAAGTGGCATAACTAGTTCGCAGACTGTGAAGAGTGAAAAGTGGCCCCAAGACGATGTCTTACTGACCTATCCTGAAAATGGATAGATTAATAATTATTGAGCCTATTACTTGCGGGGCATCAGGCCATATCATAAAGGATGATTTATTCTTGGAATGAAGAGTGGTATAACAGTGGGACAGTGTTGCCAAAGTGGTATCAGATAAAGCTTGGCTCTTCCAATTTGTTCCTTGCAAGTTATGAGAATCTAGAACTCATAATAAAAAAAGTTAAGTTGAAAATCATATTGCAGATTGAGGACTCGCGCCATGCATCCAAACTGCCGATAAGAAGAGAACTCTGCAACCTGTACTTCAGGAAAGGAATGCCCTGTGCTTCAGGAAAAGAATGCTCTGTGCTTTAGGAAAGGAATGCCTGGAGTCAGAATGCATTCTGTCAGAACCGTTTTGGCAGTGAAGCAGGTTTTTGGCCCTGGAGCAGTCTCGAAAGTTGGAGGAATCCACCACAAAGGTGTATTCTTTCGACTCAGGTCTCATAAAATTGCAATATTTTCATTTTCGCAACTCTCAAAACCAGCACTAACCCACGTATCGCACACAGAAGCAATAAGAAATTACATCACAAACAGGTACCAAACCGCACCATCCTTCCAGGCGCTCTTAAACTGCTCAGGCTTCCACACCCGACAGGACTGGCATGTTAGACGACATGTCCACTCAACAGATCTCGCCATGTGCGCATCCAATCCTTTCTGTTTCCATACCATGCAGACATCGACCACAAAACCGGAGGCCTCAAGTTAATAAAGCCATTTTGACCACTAACTGCCAATAACTCCTCAAACTTGCAGAAACATACGGATTTCTATACAATACGCCACAGAAATCAAGGCCAAACCATGCCAGAAAACCCCTCCACAAATACAAAACGAAAATATTGCAAGTTAATGGGAATCCGCTATTGAAATACGCAGCTAAAGAAACAAATGAATTTTGATTGGGATTGGGACGCCATATGTTAGGATGCATGTGGCTTCAAAGTCCATGCAAAAGTAGAATGTTTCTAACTCTCACGCAATCAGTATGAAATTTTAGCTATAGCCGGAAGTTGAAAGTTACAACAAATAACAAGGTTTCCTTGAGTGCCAAAACTAAAACGGTACCAGTTGATTAAACAAAACAATTAGACTACTTTAAAAGTGCATGCTAAAGCATAACGTGTTCAATGGTAAATAATTTGAAATAGAATGAAAATCATTACATGTAAGAATTATAGAATAGAATAGAATAGAATAGAATTAGGAATACTAGTGACGGGCATTTGTCAAGAAATATGGATCTCTTGTATAATATATATATGTATTAGGAAACTCCTAAGTTAATATAAAACGAGTAAAGAATAGACAAATGAATATATAAATTTAGAATATTTCAATAAAAGCAACCATTCTAGTGAAGGGCTAAAAACGTTTCTCCATTTTTGTTTGAATGACACTTTTCTGCTTAGCCATTTCTCCGCATGCCTAAAAAGGGAGTTGGTGTTTTTTAATGTGAAGAGGCCTCGAGAATGGTAGGGCAAGGTTCAAATTTAAATAGTAAGCCACCTCCAGCCATTCATCATCCTGATGGAAATAGGTGCAAGTATAAAGCAAGTCTACCGCCACCTTTTCAATCTCCTCCACCTCCTCCGGCAGTACGTTAGTCTTCAGCACATGGGTGCAATTCCCTCAAAGACGTTAACGCCGGTTGCTATTGCATCACTGAATCATTGGACAAATAAAGTAGCTTTCATAGATCAGTATCCTAGGGATGTTTTTAGCCACCTTTGAACACAGACGCCATACCTCCACTATTTTTAAGTGCATCCCCGGATCTTTCTTGTTGATATATTTGTTTTCTCCTATCTTTTTTGAGAGTCGACCTAAAATAAATTTGATAGACCATGATAGGGCACAACGGACCCAAGCACAACCAACCTATGCACCAAGACCTTTGTGTTAGTAATGGCTAATAATATGCACGAGGACTTCTTGTTATTAATATTTAATAATATTATGCACAAGGACCCATGATTATAATGTTTATAACAAAAAAGGTTTAACGTTGATAACAAGAACAAAATAAAAGGGCACAATGGGCATCAAAACAACAAGGGAAAGAGGAGGCGTCAGATTAGACGGACCAAACTCAACCTAGGCACAACCAACCTATGCACCAGGACCTCTTCGTTATTAATGTCCAACAATATGCACCAAGACTTTTGGTTATTAATGTTTAATAATATTATGAACAAGGATCCCTTATTATAATGTTTATAACAAAAGGTTTAATGTTATGAAAAGGGGGCACAATTGACCTAAGCATGGCGTCAAACCAAGGGAAAGATGAGGCAAGGACTAGACGGACCAATCTCAACACAAAACTGATAAAAAAGGAGGCAAGGACGAGAGTAATCAATCTCAATATAGAAACTATTGTAACCAGCCTCTTAAGACCTCGTAATCATCCCTTTAACATCCTTTTAAGACCTCGAACATAACCAACCCCCCATGCATCAACCTACAAGAAAAGAAGCATAACTTGACCGAGGCCCTAGCACATTCAAGCGAAGAAACTTTCGCACCTGGAAAGAAAACCTAAGACAAACAGAGCGAGAAAAAGCTTTTGCTGTGATCCAACACTACACGCTGCTTTAAGGATGTGAAATCCAGACAAAACACTTTGGAACTGGAACTAGAAACAAAAAACTTGCACATATGAAATATAAACATTTTAGAAGCAAGAACAAGACAAACAAGCAAGACATATGATCCAGATACCATAGGGTTCATGATGAGGCATGCAAGGCAATCTTTAGCTTTTGCATATGATCCAGATACCATACGGTGCATGATGAGGCACGCAAGGCAATCTTTTGCTTTTGGTGAGGCAAACAAGGTAAAAACTTTCACAAACCTTACCCATTGCTTTCCTGAGGATGGTTACTCAAGATAGAAGTTGTGAGACTGCTTTGATGAGGTTTTGAACTCTAGCCTCTATGACAACAAACCACCTACACAACAAAATGATTTTCTAACAATATGTAATCATAAAGTTCCAAAAGTCTATTTGAAACCGTGACTTCCTTTAGAACACTGGGCTTCTGCATAATATGAAGTTATGTAACAAAGAGGATGCTGCAATCGAAATTCAACATTCTAATTAGTATGAGTGTAAACTGATGTAAACTGATGAAGAAGACAAATAAGGATGTTCAGTCAGAAAGAGTGATAAACGTCTATCAAGCTGTGCGCAGGCAACTGCTCCAGATGGATTGGGCTCAGAATTACCAGCTCTTTTGGGGATCACGGTATTCTTGCAGTCCCGATCCCTTAAAAGCAATGGGCATTTACTCGTGCTTGCTTGGCTTGTTCTCTCAAAACTTTTTCGTGCTAGTCTTTTCTGTTTTATGATGCTAGCATCATGTGGCCATTGCTCCCCCTCCTCCCCGGATGGCGCAGCGTCGGGGGCTTCACGTCGTGAATGACGGGCGATGGTGGAGCCAGCGTGGTGGACTATCTCCTAGCTCCAGTGCCAGAACTTGATATCATTAGAGATTTCGCGACAGGCACAGGAACAAGGGATGAAGAGACTTTGTCAGACCATTATCCACTTTATGTCACTTTGGATTGGAGGCACTCAATGGCGTGGCCACAGGACAGACACCCTCGGAGTTTGGGGTACACCCCGAACTATCGGAAGCAAGCAGGATATGAGGTGGCGCTTGAAGGTGAGCTACAGGGGATTGATGCCCTCTATACATTGCATGATAAGTGTGAATGGTTGGTGAAGTCCTTACTCGCAGCAGCCAGTGAATGCTTTGCAGCAAGAAAGCCCCCGCGAAGGGACACTGCGCAATTCCCTCAAAACCCCTGGTTTGACGCTGAATGTAAGGCTCTAAAGAGTCAGCTACGCACCATCTTAGATCCACAGCTCTGGCAACAAGCTATTAGGGACTATAAGGCATTCTTGAAATCCAAAAAGCATCGCTACATTGCAGAAAATCAGCAACGCATGTTTGATCTACTGATGACTGAGCCAAAAGCCTTTTGGCGTAGAGTGCTGTATAAGAGGCATCAACCACCTGGCAATGTTACCTCAGACCAGTGGAGACAGCAGTTGGAGGAGTTGTATGACCCCCCCAGAAGCATTCGCTGACATACCAGACCAGCTAGGAGAAACACTACAGCTTTCAGAGGAGGACATCCACCAGGGTCTTAGGCATCTTGCTAATGGTAAAGCAAAGGACTTGCTGGGACTTCAGGCCGAGCTGTTGAAATGGGGTGGGCCAGCTTTGCTCGGGCCTTTGACAGGGATAATCAATCAGGCCATCAGAGAGGGCCTCCCGCAGGAATGGATGGTTAGCAAGGTCACCCCTATTCATAAGACGGGAAGCAGAGATGACTCCACCAACTACCGTATGATCATGGTGAGCCCGTTACTCGCAAAACTTCTAGCAGGTGTGCTGGAGAAGAAGTTAACGCAATGGGCGGAGGAAAATGGGAATGCGTGCGGTTAGGCGGCGCAGGTTTACGCCTGCCCACTCCACGAGTGATCATATTTTTACTCTCAGAATCCTTATGGAAACTAGCCGCAATGCACGGCGTGACTTGTATTGCTGTTTCGTGGATTTTAAGATGGCATATGCTACGATCCCTCGGGACCTGTTGTGGCAACACTTGCAGGAGCTACATGTCCCATAAGATTTGCAGAATGCCATCTATCGGCTCTATGACGTCATATATGCCACTTTGCCTGCGTCAGACCACCGGGTGAACAACACCATAGGTGTTAAACAGGGATGCCCGTTATCTCCAATGCTTTTTGGACTCTATATTGACAAGTTGGAGACCTGGATGCAAGAACATGGAGGTGGTGGCCCTTGGTTACCCGAGGCATATCTGAAGCTTGATTGCTCTATGCGCGACGATCCGGGCTTATTGTCCCATCTGACTAGGAGTATGCGAGGAACATTTGGACGCTCTCGATCAATTACGTGGCGTAGCAAGAATGATGATCAACCAACGAGAAAACCAAGCTCTTGCCAATCCATGCAAGAAACATGATATCCCGGACTTCTATTTAGAGGACAAAGGATGGAAGTTGTAAGGACCTTTAAGTATCGGGAATCGATTTCTCTGCTAACATGCTATGGGATGTGTGTAGAAAAAGAAGGGTCGGTCTTGCGGGATGGAAAGCCCGTATGCAATGCGAGAATAGCCATTCTGAGAATAGATCTCGTGATTGGGACGCATAAAAGCACACATTCAGAGCACTTTCGTGGAACTGTATTGTATTGTTGTATGGGGTAGAGGTCAGGGGCGGCGGTTAGCAAAAGGGTACTTGGGATAAGCTAGAGAGGGTACTGAAGGCTTTCGACGACATACTGACCTAAGCGTCAAGGGACCGCGGTGCCTTATCGTATATGAGGCGGGCTTTTGGCCCTGCGGCGATACGCTATCTTGTGAGGCACCTTGCATATTTCCATAAGGTTTGAGAATGGATGCACAATCGTCTTTCTCCCGGCCACAAGCGCCCGAAACGAGTGTGGCGGGGAGCATTGTAGGGATAGTTAGCAAGATGGTCCATAGACTATCAACACATTATGGATATGTCCGGAGATCGCAGAGGAAGCGGTTTGCATTTGAACGGCGCTTTGCCTCTACGTGGGATGCGCCCACTTTCTTGCAAAGCCCAAAAGCGAGCACTACCACACACAGGTTAATCCGTCGCTTGAACATGGCCCCCACCAGTATTTGAAGGCACACATCTCTACCAAGAAACGAAGAGCTATAGCTGCAATAAGGGCGGGGTCCCACCATCTCGGAGGTGAGAGACGGGGGCATTTGGGTACGGATGGAGGGCGGGGAATCCCCGGCATGAGAGATTATGCAGTCTTTGTCACATGCGAGATAGTAGAAGATGAACACCATGCTCTCACGAGAATGCCCAAAGATATGCACACATCCGAGCAGCTCATGTCGATCTCAGATGCTCTGCGATAGCAATTCATCAACTGCTGGCTTCGCCAACGGTTGCACGTCTCGCGTCCTACATTTTGCAAGTCTCCACCGTTAGGGAGTCCTTCACAGCACAGGGACTTTGAGTGCCCAGATAGGGCCTCTCGACGCCTACTACAAGGGTTTTTCCTCCCACATGGGGGGTTTTTTCATCCCAGTGGTAGAGACACATTGTGCAGGGTTTCTGTGGTTTTCTTTTGTGTTTGGAAACTTTCCGCTATATTGTAATCACCGTCTCATAGGCCAGTTGGCCTCCGCGGACCTTAAAATATACTTTCTTCCTTCCTTCTCTCTGTGTTGAAAGTAATCTTGGGGTGAAACAGGGATGTCCACTATCCCCCACATTGTTTGGACTTTTTGTTCATAGTTTAGAGAATTGGCTGGTATGCAGATGATGTAATCATTTTTGCATGCAATAATGATCATATGCAAAAACGCTTGGAAGAGTTGGCTGATTTTTGTGATCAAACAGGTATGCAGGTGATCCTCGAAAAAACGAGCATTATGCCTGTAGAAGCGCTTAAACAAGAACCCATCTTCAGATATAAGGGGAGTGTGGTACGTATGTGTGATCATTATAAATATTTGGGCCTTGTATTTAGCAGGAATCATAGATGGAATGCATGCATTACACAACGAATTGATGTTGGACAAAGGGCTTTATCTGCATTGCAGAGCATATGTAGGAGAATACATCTTTGGTCATGGAATCTTAAGGTGAGACTCTTTCAGTCATTTGTGCAGAGCGTAGTCTTATATGGATGTGAAATTTGGGGACCAAGTTTGCCACAATGCTTATGGGATGATGTTGAGCAGGTCTTAAAAAACATTTTGAGACTGGAATTATGAGTTAACACTAGCGTGGTCAGGTGATGGACCAGATTATGATCCATTTGAAGAGTTCACTTTAAAATTCATATAAAATCAATGGTACAAAATCTATTTGAACCCTTCCTAGGAGTTCATATATGGCAGTTATGGTCCACTAGAAAAATACCTAAAAATATATATACCTCCATTCTTGTAAGTTATGCTCTAGCAAACTCAGGGGGGTCAAGTACCAAAAGCTTCATGTTTACATAAAGTCAAACTATCTCGATAAAACGATTTTTTCAAATTTTTTGATTACCACGATATTTTTCTACACGAGATAGGAAAACCGAAACAAAAAACTACATGTCAATCTGAAGTCTGTGAAGAAAGACATGGCCATTCAAACATGACAGGGTCAAAACTGCTTTCTGCCTCCTCAGAACCAATTATGTTTTCCAGAAGGCAGTTGTAGTTTAAATACAACAACTTTCATAGGGAAATGCATTTTGAGCTAATATTTGATATATAAGCAAGTGACAAGTTTCTCCATCCCATAAAAATGTTGGTTGGCCATTTGATGTTTGGACTTTCACGTTTGATCTCAATTTTAGCTAACTTGTAATAATGATTAATATTTTCCCATATAGAGCAAAACTTACTCTATGATGTCCTCCAAAATATCATAATATGAAAGTTCAAAATGATATAAAACCAATTCAAAAACAAGCTCATTAAAAATGCAAAGGACATGGTCACAAGAAATCAAGAAAGGTTTCTCTATCTGAGCCCATTACTGGTCCATAGTTCCATTTAAAATCAATAAACTTTCTTATGTTAATTGACCTCAAGTTGAATTTTGGGATATGAATAGCTTCTGATTTACTTTAGTAATGAAAATATTTGTTGATCATAACCTTGAAATTTGGATTAAACTTTATAGCATTAAATTCAAATATGTCTTCTATGTTTATTCTAGATTTATGCCTTAAGATATGACTTTGAAAAATCACATTCTCAATGTCATGAAATCAATGCAAAAAAAATTCAAAGCAAAATATGGAAGTTTATGACTATAAAAAGTCAAGTTAGACTGCTATGTGCAGTTCCACTTGCAGATCATTATTGTACCACAGGACTGGAAGTTTAAAAATTAATAGAGACAACATCTTAATTAATTTTGATCTCAAATTTAGAATATAGTTTATGCATACAATTCTCTATAGGATAAAATTAATTGGTTAAATGAGCTTGCATAATTTGAGGGCAATGTTTAAGCACAAACAACTGTGAATTTATGGGGTACTTATTCACCAATTGAATCTACATGGACTTCCACTCATACCTTTCAAAGATTATGTTATCAAAGGTAAGAAACCATGGTATCATTATTATGGGGACGAAATAGATAGGGCTAGTGAGAGATATATGCTCTATACAATTGGTCTAGTTATGGACCATAAATGGTTCATGCTTAATTATATTTATATCTTTCAAATAATACGTTATTTCAATATGAAAATAGAGAGTTATATTGAAAAGGAAGGCCCGTATTCATGAAAAATATAGTGTACATGAAAGATGACTTACTTGTAACATTATCCTACTAAAACTCTAATGATTTGTAGTAGCAATGAATATACCAGTTTTATACTAGTAGAAAATAACCATGTTTCTCTGTATGTTTTTGCAAGAAAGCCACACAACTTACATAAGGGACCTATATATATGTCCCTTGTCATAATTTGAACCATTTGGAAGGCTTATTTGGAGAAATATAGCATGCTCTCTACAAAGCTGAGAAAGATGCATCAAAGGTAATATGATTTAATTTTTTATTCTTATACTTAAACTTCACGATCTTCACTTTCATTCATCAATAAACATCACTAGCTAGTAAGTGATGAGTTTTTAACCTATAGTTTTGGAATTAACTCAAATTTTTAGCGTCTAATGTGTTAATCCTATGGCTGTACATCATCTTTAAATCTAGTTAATTGCATGGTTAAACCCTAGGGTGAAAGCATGGAGCTGGGGGTCATTTTCGCGCTAATAAAGCACCCCTAAAGCACCCTCTTACATTTTTATAATAGTTTTTTATTTTAAACACCCCGACCCGTCATCGCCCGTCACAGACATTTTCGATTTTCTTCGAGGGAGAGATCATGATGCGTCAGAGCATAGAAATCATCTTCTAGTACTGAATGCGGATCATAGCTTCTGGCCTTTCTGATTATTTGTCATCATTCCGGCATTATGGATGCCAATATAAACATGCATTTCGATCTGTTTGAAATAGACCAAAATACCTCTGCCTTTTGTTCGACGGACACTAGTGAGCCGTGGGAAAAGGTAAGGTCCTATTTTTGTTTTAATAAAGCTTTCCAGTTTGTTATTTGCTTTTCATCTGCTTTGGTATCAATAGGATGCCCATTGCTTAATTTTAGTTCTTTTCCTTTTGTTTATAGCAGGATATGTGGATTGCAAACTCTGAAGCAGAGTTTCTACAGAGGGTTATCAAATGAAGGAAGGGATCCAACAACTCTGAGTTGGGATGAGTGCACCAAAGCTAATTTTCTGAGTGTATGGAGCTCTGACTTAAAAGATAACAAGATCAAACTCCACAAAATTCGTCCTGATTTTGCAAAGGACTTGCATGACATGGTAAAGCGAATTTATCAGTATGGAGTAAAAAATAAGGAAGTTAGAACAAATTTTGCACGGGCATTTGCATGGCAGCATACAAGTAGGGCTACTATAAACCCTGAGCAATACAAAGTTAATTGGGCATACTTTGCTTGGTGGTCACTGCAAATTTCTAAGAGGAACAACCAAACCAGAACTGATGTGCATGAGAAGAGTTTGACCCATATAGCTAAATCCATATCTCATTTGGAGGCAGAAATGAAGCATGTCAGTGATGAGCTTGTTTGTTCTAAACAACAGGTGCATGAAAAAGGAATGCAATTGATTCAAAATAAGGAACTTTTACTTGGTTACAATGCCTGGGCTGCTTCGATATGTGAGAATATAAAGACAACAAAACAAAAGTATGAGGATCTGGCTACAGTGTGTCCTGATGAAGATATAGCCCTCCAGCAATTAAAAGAAGAAGAGAACGGATTAGGAATTTCCTTGCTTGCTGCACTGGAAAAAAAAAGATCAAGATGATAAGAGATTGCAATTGGAAAATGAAATAGAAAAGTCAAATATAGTCATCAGCATTAAGGAGGGGGCTCTGCATGACTTAGAACAGAAGATAAAAAATTTGAAGCACCTGAGAGAGAATTTTACAACAACTACTCTTATCAAACCTTCAGCTGGTAATTGGCCTTTTGCAGATGGAGTAAGTGGCTGCTCAGTATGTGGAATGGCATTTTGTACATATTACACTTTACATGTTCAATTAGTTTGTGGCCACCAATATCACATATTCTGCTTTCAAGTTTGCTTGGAAAACTTGCAGTGTTATGTGTGCAAAATTGCACTTCCTGCAGATCTGAATCTGGAGTTGGGATACTCTAATTACATGGAAGATCAGGCCAAAAATGCTAATGCTAGTGGCAGTAGTAGTAAGGAAGTCTCTATAGACAATGAAGATGAAGTTTCCACCTATAGTCATCCTAAAAACTTGCAAGTGAGGAGGCCTCAAACTCGTTCAATGTGCAGTCCAAAGAAAGATATGTATTTGTCTTTTTGTTTCTTAGTTTTTAAATTGCTAGAAATTTCTACTGTATTTTTTTAGTTGGAGTTAATAAGCCAGCGAGAAGAGCCACAAAAAATGTTGTTACATGCAATGAAGATGTTCAGACCTCAGCCAAAAATGTTGTTGCAGCTAATGAAGTTGTTCAGAGCTCTGCAAATGGTAAATTCTTCATCACAACTTCTTGTAGTGTCCGAGTTCAATGAAATGCTGCAAAAAAAAAGAGCAATTGTTGTAATCTAAAGATAAATTGAATGTCTTGTTGTTGTTGTTATTGTGCTACATATTTTAAACGAGGTGCACCCTAACTACCACAGTCGTCGGATCCGTTGATTCTACGACCCAGATCGTATGTTGGAGCCTCTTGGCACCTCTCGTTTCGCTTATGGTCATTTATGATTGGGGGCACCTATGGTTTTAAAGTATGAAATACGAGTTTTCCTAGGGCTCGAACCTCTACTAAAATAACTCAATGTCCTAATAAGACTACTTTGACCAATATAACCAATGAGCTAACATGATTATTTTTTATTTTAAATCTAAGTTTTTTTTTTTATAACAACCCACGCAATTGTTTTTGGGATATGGTCTATGGTTTCAGGAATTGTCATTTTTACATCTATATCAAATCCCCCTGGAACCCCCTGTTATTGTGCTACATATTGAAGTGTGTACTTTGTTGTAGCCAAAGAAACTTAAGGACAAGAAGAAGCTGAGGCAGATGGCGGAGCACCTCAAGAAGAAACTATTGCAATAGATGAAGCATCAACCAAACTTACCAAGTTGGGAAGAAAGAAATTGCCTAAACGCTTCAAGCCTCCTGCTCCACTATGTGAAGCAAATAAATCAAAGAAAGCAAAGGGCAAACCATGAGAAAGAGTGACTTACAGCAGAAAGACGACGCTGATCCAAATGTACGTGATGTTGAAGATCCTAAAGATGACCCCCATGATCCTGTCACTGATTTAATGGAACACTCTAAACCTGTTGACCACGTGACTGAACCAGTGGCACACCCTTCCAAAGCTGGAACTGAAGGTACAACCTAGTTAAGATTGTTAACATTTTATAGATTCAAGAGCTAACATGAATGTTATTTACAGGAGCTAGTTCTAGTGAAAGAGTTGAGTCTTGGAATTCTAGCCAAAAAGCAGAATCTTGGAACTCCAGCCAAATCCAAAGTTTGTGGTACCCATCTTCCAGCATGAACCTTCAGTTTCCCATGCTGAACTTGCCTAATAATATTCCCTCCATAGTCCAGCTTGTACAAAAGTATCCTGCAACAGCACATGTGAATATTGAAGGCCAATCCATGTCACCTGATAATGCACAATAACCTGCAGCAACACATGTGAATATTGAAGGCCATTCGAATGAAGTTAACAGTAACATTGGAGGCAGTGATACAGATAGTGACACTGATTTAGACGAGAATATGACGTTGCAGCAGTTCAAAGCAAGAAGAGGTCTTAAATGAAGCTCATGTACCACAATTGGCATTATGATAACAATGTTCCATATTTAAGAGAGACTTGTTGTATTTTATAATTGTCTTTTTGTTAAGCTTAAGTATCCGAAGCCTGAAGCATGTTTGACAAAAGCAGTTAAGAGAAGACTGCATGTTAGTCATGTAAAATATTACTATGATGTTTTGTTTAGGTGTTTGATCTCCCAGTTCTTCTAAAGCATAGCTCCTCCCACAGCTATATTTACAGAATATAAACACAAACACCAATAAACTCAAACAGTTGCACTATACACATTATTATAACAACAATTCAATTCATACTTTCTGTACAGCACAAGCAGGTTCAAAGAATGGTTAATTCAATTGATAAATTACCGAGGTTGCTTGAACAGGCACTCAAGCTTGATTGCTAGTCTGCCAGTTCAATTCCTTAGAAACAGCAAATAGCTACTACTTAAATATGCAGATTAGAAGTTCAATTGCATTATTGAATAATCCCTTGGCTTTAGTTCTAGTGCCGTTTGAAATGCCTGTATAGCCTTGTCATATTCTCGGGATAGATTATACAACACACCCAGAACTGTGTGGATATCTGCATCATCTGGCGCCATTCTGGAAGCATCATGTAACCTGAAAACTAGATATAATCAATCTTGTGGACAATAAAATTAAAACAAATTGTTTGTTCATAATAGCATATCAATGTGAGTGCCTTAATTGGAAAGGAAGCACAATTTAGAACGAAATTTTTTTTTTTTTTTTTATTGCTTAGCACAGTACTCCTTGAAACCTTAGACTTTTAACTTCAGCATTGTGGATATACAAAGTTCAACATAATGAAAGACTTAAACAGGGGTATCAAGCTTCAGCATTCAAATCAGTTTGCACATTTGCAGGAAATGCAACACTTCTTACAGGCACAGACGTGAATGTAAATTGATAACAAGATGTGCTAAAATGGTTGAGCACAATTATTTTGCTAGCCGAATGCACAATACAACCAGAAAGACCAGAATGCACATGTACATGAAATGCAGCATTAAGCTTATAGGCACAGATATGTTGATAACAAGCTGTGCTAAAATGATTGACCACAAGTGCACGTCTCTGCCATGACATTATCTAATGGCATGGCTACTATACACACATGTTAGAGCAATTATTATACACACTTGTATTATTTGAAATATGGAACAGTTTGTTTGAAAATGAGCTTTGCTATATTTGTATGCTTCGCTACTTTTCTATCAAGCTCAGAGCATGCAACAAGATCTACGCTACAAAGGAACAAAGAACAGAATAGAACAGCATAATCTGAAATATGGACACACTGATATGCTGCTATACTTTTACAGGCTCAGAGCATGCAGCAGGATGTATCTGCAAAGAACTATGTTATGATGCACTACAAATTGGCAGACTTACCTCTGCATGGTTCAGGTGGCCAACCCCCTCTGCTGGCACAAGCGTGGCATATTTAGGATATTGCAACCAGCCACGCAAATATTTTAAAGCTTCCACTTAATATATTGGCAATTCAAGAATTTAAACCATATGCACTATGCATCCCCTAGTACCATCCGCCGTCTATCTCTTGTAACAATTACGAGTGTTTAGAGAATGTGTAGTTGTACTTTAATAACACAATAAAATCATTCAATGTAAAAACTGCTGTATTCCGCAACAATAGAATCTGTATCTCGTTCATATTTTATATGACTCGTGATCATGATGTCCATGTTCATCTCTGTAAAGATCACAGAAAGTAATGAAAGTTAAAAAATGGAAACATGCGACAATGATTTAAGCAAACCCCTTAAAACATTATTTTCTACATTGTCATAAACTTTGCCCTGTCATGCAAGGATAGTTATCTATGCCAAGCCCAATTATCTATGCCAAGTTATCTATGGCAAAGTTTGTTAACATCTTCCAGGAGTATTATTAAAATCATACAAGGATAAACAAAACACTTTAGGACAAGATAAAAAATTAAGTCGACCTGGCATCTTGCCTGTCTTGGACCTGTCAATCACCTGTTGGCCTCTTACTTTCTCTTTAAGGATGCTGCTTTCTTTTTCTAATAACAGAACCAAGAAAACCACGTTAACAAATGAAAAATTTCAGAAAGAGATTGAGTTCAATTATTAACGTCTTCTCGGAGATGCAAGGTTATGCTCCAAACCTGTTGTTATGTTTCGCAAGATGGCAAAACCAGCAAATACACCACTACCTTTTCTTCCTGGCTACCTTAACATTCTTCCTGGCCACTACTTTCTTCCTAGCCACTATCTTTTTCCTAGCTACTACCTTCTTCCTCACAGCACTGAGGAAGTTCTTTTTCTTTTGTAGGTCTTTCTTGCTTGATTTCGACTTACCAATGGCCAATGTTTCAGAATCTGGTGGTGGTAAGCAATCAATTATGTGTTCATGCACCTCCAATGGCAAGTCATATACATTGCCCTCACCTGCAACTGGAAGGAGCTCTACTTTTGCACAAATTATGAGATGTGAATAACAACTTACATCAGGCATATGACTTAGCAGCTCGTATTTTCCATCTCCAATGGATTTGTAGTATTTGCCTGTAAGGATGACCTCTTGCCTGCTGAACTTAGAGCTTCATTCATCTCTAAATGCATTTTCAACCACATGTCTAGGCTTCGTGCACTTCACAATCCAAAATTCGACATTCTCTTCATTGCCAGCCTCAGCATTTATGACAAAATTGTCGCCTACTTCTACAATTTCTGCCTTCCATTGGTTGTCTCCCTCGTATTGCACATGAGTGATAGGTATATGCTTTTGCATGATCTGGGGCTTCAATTCAGAGTAGCATCCCAGCCTCCTTACATTCTTACACCTATTCCATAAACCTTTCCATCAGCTATCACAAACGCAGGACAGGACTTATGTGCTACCATGGTAGGTCTGTTTTGACAGATAGGCCTAATAGTATGGATCTTCTTGGTTCCCTTCAAGGTATCACAGTCATATCTAAACTTTCTGCACACTTCACCTACTCTTATCAGCCAAAATACCCTGTCCACATGAATATACAAGAAAGCAAATGATGTAACCTAGTAGAGAAGTGCGTATTGAGGTACGAATGTTACCTAATGATATTGTTGTCCTTTGTGCTTCTCTTAACTGTGAAATACCAGATCAAGAAATTAATGGCATCTTCTGCGTTCCGTAGAGGTGTGAACTGGGCAGCACACCCGTCAGACCAAAACACATGGTTTGTGAATTTTATACCTTTATTTCTCAAATAATCGTGGTGCCTTTGGAGGCAATGCTGCACAAATGAAGTATCATGCTCTCGATCATCGGACATATAAAAATGAGTCTCTTTCACCAACTTGCGTCCACCTACTTCAAGATTGGGACATTCACCATCATTAGCATGCCTGTAGGTGATATGCACAAGGATCGAACATTGATCTTTCCTCCAATGTAGTGTTTGAATTTCCTGCTGAATCTTGAAAGTATAATTTTCGGCAAAATCAATGATAGATATGACAATGTTGGGTGGGAAAGTTTGTAAACACTCTTTAAACTGATTTGCTTGCCATCTTGCAGTGTAGTTATGAGGAATGAATTGTTTGACCACTGCATCAGCATGTTCCATGAATTCATGCAAGGACGTGCTCTTATACACCAACTTCATTACATCCTTCGTGTTGACAATGGGTTTACCCCCTTTACCAACATCCTTCACATAAGTTTCTTTCACCTGTACAATGCTATAAAATTTCTGAAATGTAAATTTCAGAAATGCAAGATACAAATTCAATCTATACCTTTTCAAAATTCTTCCAGTCAATCTTCTTTGTTTTGCTCTTTTCTTTCGGACATTTCAAGAATGAATTGAGGCCACAATCATTACATTCCATTTTCAAACACTTAGACTTATACCAATCTGCTGTGTCATTCTTTGGACATACCATAACTCTCCGCGTCACTCACACTATTGAAAGTGTGAGTGTATGCTTCACATCTTGGGCCTGCACCACAAATAACACACTTACAAGTACATTTTCCACCATGAATGCTAAGATCTTGTCTCATATTCTTCAATGCCTGCCTCACGAACTCCATTCTCATGTGATAGATGCAGCAACACGTCTCTCTATCTTTGAGTCTTTTAACAAATTTAGGCTTCAAGGTTTCAAACAACCTCAAACCTATCTTCATGTCCGTATATACACGTTTGAATCTTTTATAAAACATTACCTGTGTTTTAAAAAGCAATCTCTGATGAATGAAATCCAAATTTCATAACAAATAAAGCATCAAGTACCTGCGATTCTTCCAAGAAGTGAATTGCATGCAAGTTATAAGGCTTTGATATTTTCTGCCCATTCAAATGTCTCCTTAATTTGATGACTTGCCTTTTATTAGGAGAGACACGGGTTTCCGAGATCCAAAAGTTATATACCTTTTCTCGGTCTTCATCGGAGAGCCTATCTGATCTAGACTTCTTATTGAACATGGACCAGGGTCCTCCAATCTCAGCCAATCTCCTCTTGTCCACTTCTTTTCAAGTTTAGAACCGTTGCAACAGCAGCACGATTGCTACATTCAGTGACAGCCATCATCAAGGTGGAGGACCTTGCTTGATTGATATCCTGAGTGTTGCAACGTTTCTTGACAGCAAGAGTCTCCTTCACATTGTTAACAACATGCTTGTAACATTTAATTCTTTATTTCCTATGATACCATATTCAAGAAGCTGTTCTGCTGCTCTTGCAAAAACCTCTTTTCTATCCTCAAAATTCAAATTAAGGCATACCTTATTGGTGAAATCCACAATTTGCTTGGCCAATTTTTTTTTCTGCCTGGTGGTGAGTTTTTCTTTGCCCTTATTAGGTTCGAGGACGAATTTCTCTTGCTCTCTCTTTCTCTTCCTTTGTAATCTCCTTCTGGCTGATAGAATTCTTCTACGTGCAGTATTTGGGGATGCACAATTGCACACCTTTTTGCAATCATCAGAGCATGTGATACAGGGTTCAGGAACTAAATCTACTGGAGATGAAGGTACCAAATTTGTAGGTGCAAATGCATATGGATCCACAATTTCATGAGCATCATCTGGATTTGAAACCTCATGCTGCACATCAAAGTTTGGGAGGAATTCATCCAGATCAATACCAAGAGCAGCAGCAAGGTCTGGATCCTGGCCATCAAACTACGCTGCAAATTCAGCAGCGTATTTTTCAACCAAATCCATTGAATTGCATCAAAAATGTTTTTGGTAAGCCAACTATTCTCCATCTAATTTTCAAAATTTTCTTGGAGCTGCTTCAACCTGCCAAATTGGAGTGAGAGAATCAGCCCCTACAGCCGGATCGCTGACATGGCCAACGAATTTCCCAATTCGGATGGGAGAGCCAAATATTGCTCGCGCGTTCTTCACCGTTCTTCAACCCTTCACAAATTCTTCGACCCATCAAAAAAAAAAAAGGGGGCCCATCACCTAAAGCACCCCCTAAGCACCTACTGTCGCTGACATAAAAAATGACCCCCGCTATATGCTTTTACCCCCTAATGACACTATATGCAAGTTGATAGAGTAATTTTCTATGTAGATATAAGAAGAATGCAATATTTGTTACCCTCTTGATACTTACATGTGGTGATTTTTGGAGCATTTTGTCCTAAATTCTGTATAGGAATTTCTCTTTTAGATTTTGAAGTTGATATAACTTATGAACACTCCAAAAAACATAAGATTGTACTTCATACAGTTAAGAACCCATGGCCACAAGAACTAAGCCAAAACTTGTAATAATAAGAGAGAAATAATTCCTAAACCGCAAGCAGCATTTTTGAACAAAATAGGGCTTGCCGGCTTCCACAGATGTTAGATGATAGCAACCAAAACTGAAAACATACAAATCAATGTGTTCTATCATAAATAGACAAATACTTCCAATTTTAGCAAGATTTAGGCCTGTTTATGCTACGAAAACCGAAGAATGCAGTTCTGGACGGTTGCAGAAACTGTCAAATTCTCTAATATTTGAACAATCGCTACAACATATAAGGAAGTTCATTGGTCTTGAAATTCTCAAAGGTCATTAAGAATCAAGTAAAGATTGATATGGTGGCGATATATCGCGAAAATGAAACTTCTATTCTCAGATATACTGGTTTAAGTGGCAGTGGGTAAACTGGACCAATTCTGGTCTATGGACCAAGAATGGTCTCCGGGACCACTCTAGTGTTAAAGCCCAAACACCTTACTCTATGATGTTAGCAGAATGTGGTCTCATGCTTTTGGAACGGGACGTGATCCTTAGATGCATTACGTATTTTAAGAAGGTGTTAAACATGGATGACACTAGAATTACACGCAGGGCTTTGTTAGCTAGCAAGGAGAATGGTTTGTTTCAAGATGTCAAGAAGTGGCTCAATAAATGGGATATACAATAAGATGAAGTGGTCTTAGTAAAATCTGATTTAAAACAATGGATATCCAGGAAGGTAGATAAGAAGACGTGGTCGCAGCCCAAGACCAAAATGATCTTGTATAAGCAGAATATTAATTCCACGTTGGAAATGGCAGGGCACCTGAGAGAAAATATTTCTATCCAAAAAAGACATGCTATTTGCAGGGTTCGGCTTAGTTCACATCATTTAGGTGTGGAAGTAGGTAGATGGGGACATATTATTCCTAGAGATCAAAAATACTGTAAAATATGTGGGGAAGATAAAGTAGAGGATGAAAACCATGCATTGCTTCGATGTACGGCATACAATGTATTACGTGATAAGTTTAGAATATACTGCGAAGATCTCTAAATGGGGATATATAGAAAGTATTTGATTGAGCTTTTACAGTACAGAGAAGTTTGTATGCATAATCGTAATGTTGATGATAATGACAGTTTGAGTGAGAGTGATGAGCTAGATGAGGATTCAGAAACTCATCTATTGTTTTACAATGACATTTAAAATTGTCATCTAATAGGCCTTCGAGGCCTCCCATAGATGTAACTCTCTCTCTCTCTCTCTCTCTCTCTCTCTCTCTCTCTCTCTCTCTCTCTCTCTCTCTCTCAGAAGGCCTCCCATAGATGTAACACTCTCTCTCTCTCTCTCTCTCTCTCTCTCTCTCTCTCGTCTGGGCGTTTGGTCTAGTGGTAACACACTAGTTCCTTAGCAATGTGGTCTCGAGTTCGAGACCGCCCAGAATCGCACTCGGTACTGTTGGGGGTCAAATCCTAACAGACGCAATGTAAGGTGGTTGGGGGCAGGGCCCAACCGAGCAATGTAGTGTGGTGTGTGGTCACATGTCCAGTTGGATGCTGCCTAGTGGCGTGACGTTAAAATACTATCTATCTATCTCTCTCTCTCTCTCTGTGCGTAGGGGCTGATTCTCTACACACAGGCCAGGTAGTGAATAGAAGAGTATCCCATTGCTTGTTCTACACGAGCAGGGAAGTCGCTGGAGCTAGAAGCCCAAGCTTGGGGTTGGCCTAACCTTTTGGCTTACATGGGCACCCTTCATGGGCAAGGCAGTGGCTATAGCTCTGCTTAGAACAAGCAATCAATGTAGTGGGTCAAAACAAGGCTGTTTTAGCAACCAAATTTAAGCTCCTGTTAGCCCCCCATTCTGAAGAACAACACCTGCATGATGAACTCTCTGCCTAGAGGCTTATTTCAGTGCCTGCAATTTGGAATGATGTTGCCAAGCAGCAGATGCGAATCTGCTATGCAATGCCGAAATTCTGCAAGGATAAATTGCTCCATCTGATACAAGCCTCCAGCATCCAGAAGCATCTGCAACAAACAAAACCACGTCATAACTAAAAACCCTTGCATGCACCACTTTCTTCACTCTAATATTTAAGATTTATCATGCAAGCATTTTAAACTTTCTTTCAAGCTACCATTTTGCAGCGGGTAGCCTTTGTTACGAGAACTGTTAACTTGTTGGTTTAAATAGGCCCAAAATTGCCAAAGCTTTTGCTTCATTAATCCAATGCTCTAGCATTATGTTGTCTATACAAAGAGACTTTAGACACAATCCTTTCAGTAATTCTCTGATATTTTCCAACATTGAAATCTTTGACTTTGCCTTTCTGCAGTCTCTGTGACAATAATATCCAAATCCAAGATCAGAAGTAGCATAGGTGGCATATCATGTAGCAGGAGTTCCTTTAATACTTAATACCCTTTCTGATCCTTGCAGTCCAAGTTCCAGATCTGCTTGTTATTGTAGATTGGCTTTCTTGGTTTTCAATTCCAGAACATGGACAGCGCTAGCGTGCTTATCCAATTTTTAATCTCTGCGGTAGCTTATATGAAAGTTTCCATGGATTACGACTGGGTTAAGATTTTTTATGTGTGCATGACACTACTAACTGAACAAGAATTATTAAGCAAGGAAGTCCAAGATGTTGTATCAGGTAAAGGCAACATATTCTTCAGCAAAACCTCTGCTACATCTGCCTGTCCAGCTCGTCCAAGAATGTCAGCTGTGCAGTTGTAATGTTCCAAGGTTCTTGTAATTTGGTACTCTGGACTCATTGAGACAAGGAAGTGGTGGGCTTCATTGACCATGCCCGAATGACGGCAAGCTGAAATTATACTAACAAAGGTGATATTACAAGGCATAACACCCTCTAGCATCATAGAAGACAGAGCTTGAAATGCTTCTTGTCCACAACCATGCTGTGCATATACACCAATGAGGGAGTTCCAAGAAAGCAGAGAATGCTGTGGCATTCTATTGAACACTTCTACAGCATCTGGAATACTTCCACACCTTCCATACATATTTACAAGGGATGTCCCTAAAAGAATGTCAGATTTGAATATACTATTTCTGATCCACGTGTCTATCACCCTGGCTTCAGCCAGTGCAGCATGGTTTGAACAAGCATCTATGATACTCATGATGGTGATATTATCTGGACTGAAACCCTCTGTCTGCATCTGCTGGAAGAGACGAAAAGCTTCCTTGAGCTGGCCTTGTTGACCATAGCCAGAAATTACTGCAGTCCAGGATACCATGTTTTTCTGAGGCATCTCTATGAAGAGTTCCATGGCTTCATTGAGCAGACCCTGGCGCGCAAAGGCTGAAACCATTGCAGTCCATGAGACCACATTCCTTTCAGGCATTTGTTGAAAGAAATTGAAAGCCTCTTCTAGTTTTCCTTGCTCAGCATGAGCAGAAATCATGATAGTCCAGGAGACAACATTCCGGCAAGGCATTTCCTGGAAGAGATGAAGTGCCTCTTCAAGTTTTCCATTATCTGCAAAAGCTGAAATGATGTCATTCCACGCAAAGACATCACAGTGAGGCATTTGATGAAAGAGTTGAAGAGCTTGTTGGAGACGACCATTTTTTGCATATGCTGAAACCATAGCTGTCCATGTAGCCACATTTTTTTGAGGTATTGATTGGAACATCCTATATGCTTCTTCCACTTGGCCCTGCTGTGCATATACTCCAATCATGGCGTTCCAAGTAACTACATCTGGATCAGGCATTTGCTTAAAAAGCCAAATAGCCTGCTTCATATTTCCTTGTCTAGCACAAGCAACTATCATTGTATTCCAAGAAATATTATCCCTACAAGGCATTTGCTGAAATAATCCAAATGCATTAACAAAATCTCCATGTTCTGCATAACCAGCAATCAGAGCATTCCATGAAATTACATCCTTGTAAGGCATCTTTTTAAAAAGTGCAATAGCCTGGTTAAGTTGTCCATGTTGTGTATAAGCTGTAATCATCTCATTCCATGAGACCACATTAGGCTGAGGTACCTGCTCAAAGAGTTGATGGGCATTTTTTAACTGCCCATTATGGGCATAAGCTGCAATCATCATGTTCCAAGAGAAGGTATTCTTATTAGGTATGTTCTCAAACACTTCTTCAGCCTCATGCAAGGCACCACATTTACCATACATTTGCACCAGAAAATTCCCTAGAAATCTATCCTGCTCTAGTCCAGATTGAATTATAAAATGATGAACATCCTTACCTTCTTCCAATGCATTTGCATTGGCACAGCTTCGCAGAACAGACGCCGCCCGATTTATGTCTATCGTCACCATGCATGACAATTCCTGTATCTCCTTCCTAATGCGACGGATTTCATCTACATCAAGATCTCGAAAAATAAATTTGCGTTCATGCAATGGCTGGGGCTGTGCTGCCAAAGACACGAATAGACTACAGACTTGTATAGCCTGAAAAAATGGATTGGGCAGTGAAAACAACAGTCTCCGTGTTTGCTTAGCCAAGAAAAATCTTGCATTCATAGCTGCTTCTCGTCAGTTAACCAAGCCATCCTAGATCGACGTTTAGGCAATCCTGTTGCTGCATAGTTGTGATTTTAGTTTTATTCGCCCAGGCAAGTTTTATGACAAATAAGAAACAATGCTGGCATATGAACTTGAACGTGTCCATTACTCTTATATGTGGAGATGGAACAATTATGTTCTACCACAAGATTTTAGAAGCGACATTTGCTTGTATTTTAGCTAAAACCATTCCTCATAGGCTAGTTGAAAGGCCCCTGAGAGTATTTATACCCTTTTGTCTATGCTTGTCCCATGAGCCGTCTTTGAGCCTCTTCCTTTGATCGATTATCCCACCTGCCCTTTGTTCTTGTTGCCTTGGGTTCTTCCAATTTTATTTTTTATTTTTATTTTGCATTTTTGCAAAAATGCTAGTCCAGAGTTTCGAGCAGTCTAGGCTATCCATGTTCGGTCAGTTACTGCAAGATTTAGAGATACATGACAGCTTCCTTCCCAGTGTGGAGTGATTTTCTTTATGCTGCAAGTGATCCATGGCTCTGTGCAAATGGGTTCTCGGTTTGGTTTTGAAAATAAAAAGACATTTATAAGACATGTTTCTTGACAAGCGATTTAGAGTTGAATAGAAACCATGATTACCCCAAATGAGACGGGAACGGGAATGTGGACTTAAAATTTGAAACAAATTAGAACGGGTACAGCCAACATTTAAATTTTTTAAATTTAAAAATTGTTTTCGCGTTCATTATGGAACACTTAGAATTGAAAATGTTTCATTGAGACTGACTTATAGAGGAGAACATGTTGAACCACTTTGTAACTATACGTAGTTTCTATCAAACATTATATTCAAGACATAAAAGATTATACAACTCTAAATTACATCTACTACTTCGAGAAATTTAAAATAGTCTACCTACTAGATCTAAGAGCTCTACTGACTTCCCCTTCCATTATAAAATCTAAAAGCAAACAAAATTTAAAAATGCCAGCATAATGACATATTTAGAACTGCCCAAAAGTGGCACAGTTCTTTTTTAATACATGGCAGTTTGAGATATGGCATGAATGTGGCGCGACTCCTTCCCTCCCTCCTATTAAAAAAAAAAAGGGAATAATAACCAAGAAAGGGGCCAAAAAATGCAGAAAATAGATTTAAAATTTAATAAAACCACTGATTTTTTATTTTATTTTTGACCTTACTGGGAATAGCATTCGCAAAGATGGGAATGGCGTTCAGAACAATGTTTCTGGTAACAAATGATCCCAAGCTGGAACCTCGTGTTAGAAATATAGTAGTCATCACATATGCAGACTGGGAAATTGATGCAGAACAAGTGGTATTCTAATTTAATGGTTGGGGTCGTGATTTTTGACATTTGCATGTGGGATATTCATGGGAGCAAAATTAAAATAGAAATGCCACTGATCACCCTTGTCGATTTGATAATTCTTGGGCTACACCGACGGATCTTCCACTATAAATAAACTGAATTGAGAAGATTGATATACAATGGAAATTTGAGCTTGTAACAAGCAAGACCTTGAGTTCATTGTCGATCAGAATTGTGGAATAGATTTGGAGCTTATCTTGTGAACTGGTATTTAGCACATTGATGAAGTTTCACACCATTGTTTGCTTGTTGCATTCTAGCATGATCTAATATTCTAGCTAGAGTAACATTAATATGTTTGCTTGATATTTAACATTTGGTATCAGAGCCAGGTTATACTTGGCACTTAATCATGTCAAGTCGATTTAGAGCAAGCTTTTTGAGCACTGTGGAAGTGTACAAAGGAGGACCTGGATTTCAGGTGTGGAATGATGCTATTAAGCATATTCTGGAGGTAGAAGAACTGTGGGATCTGGTTGATCCATTGGGAGCAGGAATTGTTCAGTCTGGTGCTGATAATATCACATCAACAAGATCTGTGATTGGTGGATCTTCAAATACTCAAAGTTATGTTGTAGCTGCGGGATCTGGAGGCGCAAATTCTGGAGCAACTTCTTGAACTGTGAGCAGTGGAGGAGGAAGATCATACTATGCAAGATCAAAGGAAGCTCAAGGTATTATTACCTGCAAGGTTAGTGCCACAATAAGGTTGAAGCTTAGAAATAAAAGTGCTAAAGAAATGTGGATTGTTTTGCTTAAATACTATGAAGAAAAAAGTTCCTCTCAGATCGATCTTCTTGAAAATGAGTTAAGAAAGTTAAAGTTGAAAGAAGAAAATGATGTCTCTGAGTTCTTTAACAGCTTTGACAATATAATGGCAGACCTAAGTGGTGCAGGAGTAAATCTATCAGAAAGATACCAAGTCTTGGCCATTGCTAGATCTGATAGTGAAAATGAGCAACTTGCCATGTTCATTAGGAATATGGCAAAGACCAGGGAAGGGGCAGAAAACATTATAAGAACTGAGGTAGAACAGAAGAAAATGCTTAAGAATGATGATGATGAATTTGCAGAAATTCTTTTTGCCGGAAAAAGAAATAACGACACTTGTTTCTACTGTCATGAGCCTAGGCATTACAAAAATAATTGTCCAAAACAAAATAAAGCATTTAACTGCTTTAATTGTGGAGGCAAAGGCCACTCAGCTGCAAAATGTCCAACACCAAAGGATTATGGCAAAGGAAGAGGAAGTTCTAATAGAGGAGGAAGAAAAAAATGCAAACCCAAGTCGAGGAGGGAAAAGATCTGCTGGAACATTTGTGACAACTGAAATAGAAAAGAAAGAAAAAGATGAAACTGAAGATGAAGAAGAGGTAAAACTTGTGTTATCTATCTCTCATAGAAAAGAAGCTAATGTTAAATCTGATGTGCTTGTAGTTGATAGTGGAGCTGAGAGATCAGTAGTCTAAACTTCTGATTTGCTTAAGAATATGAAACGATCGTATACCAAGAACATACAAGTAGGAAATGGAGAACTCCAAACAATTGAAGGAAAAGGATTGTTGCAGCTAGTTGACCTTCAAGGAAAAATAGTAGATATTGAAAATGTTCTGTGTGTTCCAACACTCATAAAAAATCTTATTTCTGTTACTCAACTTGTTGATCTGGGCTATAGGGTCACTTTTGATACTAAAGCATGTACTATCTTCCTTGGAAATGAATTAAGATTCTATGCCAGACGAGTTGGAGTTGTTTCAAATGGATAGTGTACAAAATGATAATGTGAAAATGCTGCATGTTTCAGAAATAAAAACACGGCATAACAGACTGGCCCACACCCATTGCAATAACATTAAGTATCTGTGTAAAAAGGGGTGGCTGGATTGCAAGGAAACAGGGAACCAAAAGTTTATTTGTGAAGGATGTCTACTTGGAAAAATTAATAGACTCCCTTTTACAAAGTCAAATAAAAGATCAAATGGAATTCTTGATCTTGTGCACACTAATTTATGTGGACCCCTTAATATTAGAGGGAGAACAAACAAGAGATACTTTATCTCTTCCATAGATGATTACAGCAGAAAATGCAAAGCGTACTTACTGCCTTGAGAAGAAATCACAAACATTTATTGCATTCAAACAATATGTAAAGGAAGATCTGACAGAGGAGGGGAGTTTCTCTCCACAATAAAATGAAATTTCTCCAATTAATGAATTCTTGCTTTCACCTGTATATATATCTCACGATGTATATTTGTATTTTCTCTCTCGAAAACCCTTCGAGGTGATTCTATTATATTCTATAGGCAAATCTATTTTGGAATCTATATTGGTTGTTTTATATGGTCTTCTTTGACTATGAAAATTGGTTTTGGAAGGGCAGGATATGAGGTTGTTGTAGCCGTCTTTTGGTTGTGTTGTAAAGGTTATGTAATGTCTTTCGATTTCATTTGCCTTTTTCTTGCATTTTATTTCTTCTAAAGGGTCAATGTTGAAGTTTTTTTCCATACGGTTTGTGCTTGTCGACCTGCTGCCATTTTGAGGTTTGGTTTTGCTTTGTGCTATTTGTACCTGGTTGATAGGTTTGTTGTTTGTCCTACGTATTTCTTGTTGTTCTTATTGCACGTTAGGCAATATATCTATATCGTAGGTTTTATTTTACCTGCGCCATTGTTAGTTGTGTTAGTTGTTTTGACGTGTAAATATTCTCCTTTTTCCTTCTTCTTTCATTTTAGTTTTGGTGTGTTTATAGTTATCTACCTTGTTAATTTGGGATTTTCAGGTCTGGCTAAAAACTTTTTTGGCTTTATTTTAAGGTTGATTTCTTAAGGTTTTAACAAGTTTTAAGGATTTTTGGTTGCCGGCTAATTTTCACGATTCTCCAAAAATCGAGAAGGTTTTTTGTCTTATGATTTCGTTGGAGGAGCTGTTCAGGGAATGCATGCCACGCCATTATGCATGCGGCTGCTTCAGAACACCCTGGCTAGAAATATATTGTCCAAAAATGCCTCGGCAGCAATTGGCACTGCATGTTTATTCGATCTGCTCCATTTTTCTCAGTAGGCAATCGTACCGGCAATCTTACCGGCAGTCTAAGATGGCGGATAGACATTTTAAGCTATCTTCTGATTTATTCCGTCATGTAAACTCATTGTTTTGGATTTTCTACGGGACTGATTTCCAGGTACTAAATCCAGCTCTGATTTTCTATATCTATTCATATTTGCAGCTAATATTTTGAAGTCCAGCTCTGATCTGCTGCATTCATGGCCATTCCTGAGCTATTCAATGATTATTGCAACTGCATTTGCCTTGGTAAGTGATGTGATTACTTCAATTATGAGGAATTCTTTTGTAAGCGAAACTATTGAAGCTAAAGCATATTTCTATATGATGCCAAGATTCTATTTTTCAGTGTTGAAGAAGCAAACTAAAATCAACCTGATTGTAAGGCAGATATTTATTAATCATAGTTCAGTAGTATGTTACTACCTTTTCTTGCAAAGATGTTGTGAGTTTTGTAATGGTTTTCTTGATCCAAGTCCAAAATACAGGAAAGTTAGATGGCTTTCTGCCTTAGCACTGTATAAACTTTGTTTGAGTTACTATTCAGAAGCATTGGGTTACCCTAGGTGGTTCATTTAAGTTAAAGTAATCTCAGCCTTGGGATGCTCACGCTTTGTGGGCTTCATCTTGGAACAAGAAATTGTAGATCTTTTTGAAAGATTGCAGGGATTTACTAGAGCCTTAACCAGTTGTTCCAAGGCGGTGTTATTTGCTTGATCCAATTCCCATAAATCCATCCAGCTTTGAATTGCATCATATGCCTATGGCTATATAATTATAAATGTTCAAGTCCGTTAAGTGGCTTGCCTTTAGTAGCACATCAGTGATGCCCTTTATGTTAGCTTGCCTCTATTCTCACAAGTGATATGATGTGACTTTTGTTTTATGATGGACAAAAGTAATGATATAATGTCTTTAATACTCTAACAATCTATGTCTTCAAATTTTGTAGCAGTGCTATCTGGGCTAGAAGGACTTAGCACTGGAAGGTCTTAGTACCGTTCCTATGCTTAGGGCAGAGAAAGCCACAACAAGGTAACCTTGATAACTTTTCTAGATAGCGGCACATTTGCTTCCTCCATAACACATGGTTGTGTGTACCATTTAAGGATCAGTTATGTCTTCAACTTTTGTAGCAGTTGTATGTGGGCTAGAAGGACTTTATCAGATGTCATATAGATATTTGAACACGGGCACTTAGTAGCAGCATCAACAATAGTCTCAACAGGTATGCACAGGGCATTCCTACCCATGTGTAAGATTAGATTTCCTTTCTAATTACTGACATCATGCTATGTTCAGCCAATGATGCAACCAACAATGCGGGCTATATCTCTGAACGCCCTGTTTGAAATGCATTTGTCCCACCATGATGGGACTAATGGGGACTATGTTCCAGGTTCCTCTGGATGGACACTCCTCGCAATGGTAGACTCAAACATCCCAATCAGTGCACTTTCTATATCAACAGTAAGGCTTTGTGCCTTTAATACAGTAGCTGCTGCGTTTGAAATGCATTTCTAATGGCTTAGTTATTTTCAAATGCTAGGAAAGCAATTATATCCCTTGGTGGATCAACTGGAGCATGACCATGCTGGCAAAGTCACTGGTATGCTTTCGAAGACAGATCAGACTGAAGTCTTGCATCTTATTGAGTCTCCAAATGCTCTTCAATCAATGGTAGCAAAAGCCATGCGAATGCTCCGTGTGGCACAGTCCAAGGTTTCATTAGATGACTTCCAGTTGACATTTTGAAAACTTTAAGGATATAACTATCCTTTCATATATTTTAGCTAACCTCCATGTTTCAAGTTTATGCATTCCAAAATTATATGCTCTTTATTGCGCTTTTAAATCAAGAGTGGCGTTGTGGTTTTTAATTGTATTTGGAGTTTGCTCTTTTCTGCCCAATTAATCCCAAAGAGTCTCCTGCTTTGTATGTAAAGGATTTTCTATGTTGCCTCAATATCCACAATAATGTTGAAGCTACACAATTTACATTTGCTGCAATTAGGATCTGCAGGTTATTCCAATAAAATCATTACCTATAATATGGGATAGGCGAACATGTTAACTCTGTTGCAAGTTGTGACTATTTTGAATGTAGTGTTAGATATTAAATGCATTTAGGCAAATATCCATTTATTGCAGGTATTTACATCAGAGAGTGTACGTAATCGTTAATGCAAATTGAAACCTAATGCTAAATGCATTTTGTTCTATATGGCTTCATGTCAAAGAACAAAGTGCCTACCAAACAATTGTAAAATTTCGCACAAAGATGAAAAGTTTACGACATGATCCAACTTAATGGAGATGTCCTATTTGTTGTAATTCCACATGGTGAATGCCTTGATAATTAAAATTCTAAAATACAATATCTCTCTCTCAGACACGTCATCCATCATCTCTCTCTCAAACACTAATGACTTTATCATCCATACAACTTTACTTTTTTTTTTTTTTCCTTTTTAAATAGCCATTGTTAGTTCATTACATAGGTCCATACTACCATTGTTGCCATCAACAAATCCATAGATCAAAAAATAACATAAGTGATTGTTATACTAGGGCAACTCGACACACCTAGCACCTGACTTTTTGCTATATCTATTGAATCTACATCTTATACCCGACAACCTCATCATTCCTTCCAACAAAATCGTACTTCCAGACTAACACATCTTATCATTGATATCGTGAGTATGCTAATAGTTGGAGTGGAAATGCCCAAATTGTTGTATATATGAAATACATGTTGAGAGAATACAAACTTTCTGCTCATTTTGCATGCGGCAAATCTTATTTTAGTATAAAACAACTACTCTTCAAATTGTTACTACGCCCGGCAACGCCGGGCACCATAACTAGTAAAAGTAGATTTGAGATTGAGATCAAAATTGTACTGTATTATTTGAATAGTTTAGTATTTTGAATAGTTTAGCATATGAAAAATATCAAAGTGAAGTTTGTAAGTCTATTAATTGTGAAGTTTGTGTCTCAAGCTTCATTGTGCTAAATGGTAAAGTAGTAAGATTTTTAGCCCCTGAATTGGCAGGCATTAGGAAATGAATAGAGTAAAAAGAGTTAAAGAAAATTATGATCTGAGTTTCTTTCTATCTACACATGATAGAGCACAGCTAGACAGTTGTCCTTGACAGTTGAGTTAGGCTTGCTCTTTCCATTTAAAGCTCCTTGGGTTAGGTTCCATACTACGAGTCAGCATGCAGGTATTATGAAGATAAAACAGCATAAGTACAACAAGGGTTTTGGAATTGCCTAGATACGTGAACAGTATGCCTTCTCTGACTGATCAAATTGCTATTAGCAGAATTAGATGCTACAAATTATTTGCAAACTTTGATTTTGAATCATATTTAGATGATTTGCAAAAGGAGTGCCATTGCATGTTCTTTTTCATTCTGACTTTGCAAGTCAAGTTCGTTAGCAAAAATATGCTTTAAGCTCGGTTGGACAGGCTAGAGAACCCAGCAGTGACGTACTAGTTTGCACATAAGCATCTAGAATATATATTATAAAAATGAATGATGTTCTTTGATATCTATCTTTGGTGTAAATGTTTATCTTTGATGTTCTTGAGCTGACTGCAAATATGCTGCTTGTTGAAGCAAGAGTGCCTTGAGCTCCTTCTTGTTTACCTGAGATCAAGATTTAATATACTTATCATAATCAGGTGCAAAACAGATTAAAGAGACTTACTTTTCCCAATGCATTTCAAGGCAAGGACTCCCATATGTACAATTGTTGTGGAATCTGACATTGTTTAATAATATGCGTTTAATGACATGTTTAATAATTTGCATAATCATGATCCCTAAATATGATATACTACATTCTTGTTTTAGAAGAAAACAAAGGAAAAGAAAAACACTGCATGAATGGGAATAATGCTATTTCTATCAGACTGAAATAGCACAGCCAACCTTATAAGGAGCCATTCGGTTTTTGCCCACTCACGAAGTTGTAGCAGAAATAACCGTGACTCCAATGCCATTGATTTTCTAATGACTACAACGGACAAAAATTTCTCCATAATCTTTGTCAGGCAATCTGAGAACTGCACATTTTGCTATTGTCGGATGCTGCAAACAGGACACATAACATTGCACATAAATGCTGAGAAACACAAGTTGTATTCGATATTGATGATCACTGAATTGTGTATACTTTGCAATGTGCATATAAAGGCCTTAGTTTATAAACAAAAAAATAGCTGCCAATTTCTGTAACTTGGTAATTGTTTATGAAATTTGTGCAGACCTCTAAAAGGGCAGCCTCAATTTCAAGGGCAGACAATTTATTTGATTTGATTTGATTTATTATCACGCCATATCAGACCCTCGGCGCCTCCAATCATAAATGACCATAAGCGAAACGAGAGGTGCAAAGAGGCCCCAACATCCGATCTGGGTCATACGATCGATGGATCTGATGATTGTGGCAGTCCAGGGTGCACCTTGTTATGTAGCACAATAATAGAAAATTCCAGGGGGATGGGATTTGATATGGATGTAAAAATGACAATTCCTAAAACCATAGACCACATATCTCTAAAACAATTGAATGGGTTGTTATAAACAAAACATGCATTCAAGATAAAAAATAATCACATTAGCTCACTGGGTATATTTGTCTTATTAGGACATTGAGTTACTTTGGTAGAGGTTCGAGCCCCCATATTTCATATTTTAAAATCTTAGGTAAAGTTGTATAGAGGTTCGATATTCCCGCAAAACCTTAGGTGAACTCGTATTTCATATTTCAAAATCATAGGCGCCTCCAATCATAAATGACCATAAGCGAAATGAGAGGTGCCCGCCACAACATACGATCTGGGTCGTACGATCGACGGATCCGACGACTGTGATAGTCCAGGGTGCACCTCGTTTAGAATATGTAGCACAAGGACAGGGGGTTCCAGGGGGAAGGGATTTGATATGGATGTAAAAATGACAATTCCTGAAACCATAGACCATATATCCCTAAAACAATTGAATGGGTTGTTATAAAAAAAATATATATTTAAAATAAAAAATAATTATATTAGCTCACGGAGTATATTGGTTAAGGTAGTTTTATTAGGACATTGAGTTATTTTAGTAGAGGTTCGAGCCCCCATATTTCATATTCTAAAATCTTAGGCAAAGTTGTATAGAGATTCGATATTCCCTCAAAACCTTAGGTGAACTATCGTATAACGATCAGACTTTTAGGGTCGAAGGAACGATCGGTACATAAGGGATCAAGTCCTGGACGGATCCGAACGACGTGAGCTAGAACACAACGTGATAGTCTATGATGCACCTCGTTTAAAATATATAGCACAATAACATATAATTAGGCATTTACAACCTCTGCACTTTAGAATGTCAACACTAGTTCCTGAGATGCAGGGAATAAGGTAGTAATAATAATAATTATCAAAGAAATACATATAATAACATTTATAACCTTCGCACTTTAGAATGTCAATGCTAGTTCCTGAAGATGCAGGAAATAAGTTACTAATAATAATAATTATCAAAGAAACATGAAATACTTATGCCCGAACTAATGGCCTGGTTTTACAAGATTGTAAGCCAGCTGGATTGTGCATGGCTGAAAACAAAACAAACTAACAGAAAGGAGATGCTAGCTAGATACTAACATCCTCCCTGAAACCAAACATTCCTTGTGAGATACAGCAAATTTAGCCACATTATAAGCCACGACTACCAAACCATGATCTTGAACCATATCTTTCTGCCTCTGTACCATTCTCGTTTCTTGTCAATATAAAGATCCCATAGAAATGCTGGTCGTCTAAATGTGGACTTTGTTTTGGGTTATGCTAAGGTCGTCTAAATGAGGAGCTATGGTGAAATGCATCCAGAAACACTTTAAGTCTGGATTAGGAGGATTTAACCACCAAATTTTAGGAAGCGAAATGGAGACCGTCAGAGTGGAATCGGCAGAGTGAACATCAAACCCATTTTGCCGAGGAGCACCTTATGGCCTTGGAGCATAGAATAGTTGTCTAGGAACTGTGACTACCAAAACTTATTCTGCTCTGCCTCCTAATACTTGTTGCATCAGCAGGTTGGCTTCAAGCCATAGATTTGCCAAGAGAGAGCGGCATATGTATGCCCATAGATAGCTAGCATGTTTAAAACGTTAAAGTATTACCATGCGGCCACTAGAAATAAAAATCCTGCAGAAGGAATACGGCATAAGAATAAATCCACAGAAGGCATAAGGCATAAGGTTATGTACATCTGTGACATGCATCAGATCAAGTTACCAATTACCACTATTGGATAAATCCAGCATGCATGAATTCAATTCAGCATGCATGTCTAGTTCATACCTGTTATGCAGAACGACCATGGACATACAATTGTTTCTTCACTCTAGATTTGGCCTTGCACCCTAGTTTGATGGAAAACATATGGTGTTCATGATTCGTGTATTTTCCTTTTGTCGTAACCTGTAAATACAGAAGCAACTTGTTAGCATGTTATAATAGAAGCACAATGATTTAACCACCAAATTTTAGGAAGCGAAATGGAGACCATCAGAGTGGAATCGACAGAGTGGAAATGAAAACCATTTTGCCGAGGATATTTCCAGATTTTCGCAAGCTTGGATGGTAATACTCTAGAATATAGAAAACTTAAAGCAGATCGCACTTACCAAAGAGCCAAAACTTTCGTTGCCCAACGTGAGTCTTCAAGAATGTTGCAAAGACATCGGAATTCCATCAATCAGGCACGCAGCATCAATTTTTGGGACTTGGGCCAATAAAACATTTCCCGAGTTGCTTGCTTCTTCTCTGGCATTCAGAACGCGGATCTACATGGCCTTTTCTATCTCCCTCCGTGCCCCATTTTCATCGATTTTTCTAATTTTGGTGGCCTTTGATTTTTAAAACTAACAATCTAATGGTGAAGGGACACGCCACCTCAGATTTTGATGAGGTGGAGGTGCCATATGGATAGGCTAGAATTGCAAAAAAAGTTGTAGGCTTAGTTGGGCTGGCGTGATAAAAAAAGGAATAAAAGAATGATGTCATTAGCAAGGCTTGAACTTATAACCTCTTTGTTACAAATCATTGATTCTTTTCAAGTTCATTATCACTAGTCATATGCACCACAAAAGATCGTCGTTGTTCAACGACGTCGTGACATCGAAATACTTGTCGCAATCGACACGTCGTTTAATGACGCCTCGACGTTGTTGAACGACGTCAAGATCCTGTAGTGATGGTTGTACTAAATGTTTTCTTTATGTAAGCAATTGCCAGTCATACACACATGTTAAGTGGCATTTTGCATGCCCACCAAATGGCACACATTCAGCTATATTTGATGGTGACCATACACTATTGAAGTTCATGCAATAGGGACTATATATAGAGATATTCAAGGATGATAAAACCATTCTGTTTCAATGCTAGTTATGGGCTCCACTCTTGTCTAGCCCTTGCTCTTGTTCATACTCGTGATCTTCCTCTTCTTCGTTACAGTCTTCTTGCTTTTGATCTTGTTGGCAGTCTCGAGCATTCTTGTTCTTATGTTCTTTCTTACCCTTTGAGCTATTGTACATCCTCGTATTATTATATTATATGGGTTCTAGTTTCTCTATATTTTCTTGCATCGTTCTCATATCTTGCTCGTACGCTCGTGACAATTTGAACAGATCTCTTCTATCACGAAGGATGTTTCGTTACGGTTGGTTGTGGATTACCACGATCTCAACAAGATCAATGTGCACAATCGGTATCCTTTTCCTCTGATTCCAAAATTACTTAACGGTTGCAATACTTCACCAAAATTGATCTTCGAGGCGCATCTTATTCGGATCAGGGAGAAGCAGCCTTTTGTACCATCATTTTGAGTACATTGTCATGAACCATGAGCAAGATACAAAAACTATAATATGGAACTCGAAATACTCAAAAAGAAGAATGAAGAATCTATATAGAACACAAGAATATGCACATAGTCACAACGGCACAGGCACAAGAGAAGAAGAGAACACAAGCAAGAATAATGATTCACGATTGTGTTGAACCGGAATGGTCTTGCTATCCTCGACCGTAATAATGCATGAGCTCCAACAATATACAACTGCTGCTTAGCATAATTGCATGCATACCACTTGGTTTACATGCAAGAGGCCACTTAGTATAGGTGTAGGGAATGCATTTGAAGAAGCCACTAAAAATAACAATCATGATGAGAAGAGTAGCACATTGGAAAAGCGCTAAGCCTTGTAACCAAAAGGTTATAAGTTTCAGTCCTACTTTTTAATATTATGCTTTTGCACATGGACGATGACCATATATATATTTTATATATATCGTATGGCTGTTATAGCAGCTTCATATACTCGTATTGTTGTCAAAGCAGCTTCTTCCTAATCCACTTATTATCGTCACCATAAACAATGCTTCGGTTTCTATATTATTATGATCTTTAGAGAGCGGAGGGATGAATCATGGGATGAAAATCATGAGATGACAATCAATTGAATTCCAATCTCTAGTCTGAGAACACCCTGAGGAGACATCAAAGTTAGTTAAGGCAATGACTTTGTCGAATATTAAACTGAACACTGGAACTTAAAAGTGTTCTAGACTGAAATAAACATGACTCGCATATTTGCAGGTGAGAAAGACATAAATATATTCTTCAATCAAAGTTGAAAATGAGTTTTGTAAATCATGATCTAGAAGAACTTGCTGATATAAAGGGAAAATTCTTACTACATATATTTGGAAAGGAAATGCTATTAGTTGAGCGATGGCCTTGCAGAGAAGCTTCTTTGCAAAGACACCTGCACAATGCCAACAATATATGGTTCCAGACTAAGTTGACTGCATGGTGTCTATCATGGGTGATACCCTGAGATAAATATACTACTCACACAAAATTGTATGCATTTCCATTACAGTGCTTCATATCAAGGTTAACTTCATACTCAATTTTGCTTGTAAAATGGGTCTCATCCTTGATGAATGAGATTATGATGGGTAACTTACTGTACTGCCGCAGATCTATAGCTAAAGCTTCTGCATCTTCAGTTCCATTTTCATTTGTAAACTGCCAAACACCTATTGCAAATGTGCATTTACCTCTAAGAATAATTTTCTCTCGCATCCCTGATCTGAGACATCCAGAATGTGATAGAGGTGATCCTTATGTTGCCTAATCATGGCAATTATATTCCTCACCATTTCTGTCATGTCTTCTGTTATTTCTATCATTCTCATGTCTCAGTTTAGCTATGAGGGTTTGCTGAGTTGCATCATCCAGAAGAGCAAAATAGAACAATTTATGCTAACAAGGCCAGATATCCTTCTTTGGAAAATCTGTTTCTGTATTCCTATCTCTTTTATGCCATCATCACTATCATTCCTTGTTTCTTATCTTGAGCATAGCAATACTTTGTATTGTTGTAACGTTGCTCTAAGTTCGTTTAGTTGTCGTTTTCTCAATCTTCCAGAACAATCTGTCATGCGATGCATTTTAATCCAAGTAGTAGGGAAAACCTGAAATACCTCCTGTCAATGATGCATTCCATGTGGCACTGATAATCTAATATACCTTGGCCGAGTAACAGCCCGAGTTGCACAGGATCTTCCTCTTTCATTATCCGCCCAGACTTTGCAAGTGATTTGTCAAACAGGGCATTGTGCTCCCTGCCAATAAGGTATGCCTGCATTCAAGAAAATTAAGGCAAGTTATCACACAAAAAACAAGGGATAAAATCACTACCATAAATGCTTGCTTACTCGCCGCTCCTCAGTGTCAAGAGCAGGAAAAGGAAACTGCAGTTTGAGAAGAATGGCTGCACTGCTTCATCAGTAACCCTAATCGAATCTGCACCATCCACATGATCCAACGGCAAAAATTGCAAGCCGTGATAGACCCCACGACATGGTAAGAGGAAAAGATCCTTGCCCCACTTTTACACTTTCAGGCCTGTTGAAACATCAAAAAGCTTACCATGATAAAGGAGTGGATCATCTCTTCTGCTTTAAACCTTCTTCTACCGCCTTCATTGAGGTCAATTAGCCCCAATAATGATGCATGCTGCCAATTGGAAATAATATTGGCACATTGAAGATGATCAGTCTTGTGAAATGCCTTGCTGGGATCTGCTTCAGAGATGTAAGGCTGATGCCTGTTAAGCATTGCAAAGCAGATAATAGCTTGGACTCGAATGGACAACATTGAGCTACAGCTAACTTGAGTATAGTCCAATATGGATGCCACAGAAGGCCTTCAAGGTTCTACTGATGAGAAAGGCTTTCAGACGAAAATAGAATTGCAGAGAAATTTAACCAACTTTGTAATAGACATGGAAGGACCTATCTACTATTTCAAAAATAATTTGGTTCCCCCCACGTTGCAAATGTAGAAGATGGAAATCTCATCCAGCTGTTGGTGCTACTGTATTCAGTTGCCAAAGCCTTAAAAGCATTCCTTATCACTACAAATCTTTCACAAAGCTTGCCTCAGCATATATATGAGACAATAACACATAGGGTGAAGCATTCTCAGGGTCTAGCTTGAAAATATTTGTAGCAGCAGTTCTGCCGCGTTCTTTGTCAGCATGGATTTTGCAGGAACAGAGTAAAGAAAGCCAAGCTGTGGCGTCGGGGTCATAAGGACTATTATTAATCAACAATTCTGCCACTTCTAACCAACCCACCCTACCAAGCAGATCCGACATGCAATTATAGTGTTCCAATAATGGGGTGATAGAGTAGTCTTGAGAAATGGAAACTAAATAATGATATCCCTTATTGAGAGAACAAGCAAGACTGCAAGCAGAAAAGATGCTGACAAAAGTAACACCATTAGGTCGAACATGCTCCAACTTCATTTGTTCAAGCATTTGAAATGATTCTTTACAATATCCATTCTGAGAATATACTGCAATTATTGCATTCCAGGAGATCACGTCGTGTTCAGACATTTTCTCAAACACAGCTCGGGCATCCTCCACCCTCCCACATTTTCCGTACATATTGACAAGGGAATTACCCAGAATAACATCATTCTCATATCGAGTTCCAATGATCCTCGTATGCATCTTCTTGCCTATGGAATAGTTGACCTCGTTGGCACAAGCATCAATAATACTGACAAAAGTGATTGTATCCGGTCTCATATCTTGTGCCAGCATGTTGTGCAAGAGATCTAGAGCTTCCTCTAGCTTCCCATGCTGCGCATATGCTGAAATCATAGCTGTCCATGAAACTACATCACGTTGTGGCATTTGTTTAAAGAAATGATATGCCTCCTCTAGATGACCTTGCTTTCCATAAGCAGAGATCATCGCATTCCATGAGATTATATCTGGATGAGGCATTTTTTTAAACAGCTCTAAAGCTTCCACAAGACATCCCCGCTGAGCATAAGCCCCAACCATTATATTCCATGTGACCACATTTTGTTGAGGCATTTTCTCGAAACATTTAAGTGCATCATCAAGTTGTCCCTGTTGGGTATATCCATAAATAATGGCATTCCATGAATACATATCTCGCTGAGGCATCTGGGAAAAGAGTTCACATGCTTCTTTCAGCTGTTGATTCTGCACATGTGCAATAATCATGGCATTCCAAGACACTATACTCCGTTCAGGCATCTGTTTGAAAAGCTGAATAGCTTCCTCAATTTTTCCTTGCTGTGCATGAGCTGAAATCATAGTATTCCAAGATACCACGTCCCTTTCAGGCATTTGCCAAAAAAGGCGAAGGGCTTCCTTGAGCTTACCACGTTTTATATAAGCCATAATCATGACAGTCCATACAATAATATCACGTTTAGGCATTTGCTTAAAGAACTGGAGGGCTTCGTTCAATTGTCCTTGTTGAGCATATGCAGAAATCATGGCAGTCCAAGTCACCATGTTTTTCTCTGGACTCTCTTGAAAGAGCTGAAGAGCCTTTTCCACATGTCCCCTGTGTGCAAAGGCAGAAATCATAGTAGCCCAAGAAAACATATCCCTCTCGGGCATTTGTTGAAAGAGGTGATAGCCTTCTTTCAAGCATCCTTGCTGAGCATAACCCTCAATCATAATATTCCATGATACCTGATTGCGTTCAGGCATTTGCTGGAAAAGCTGAATGGCTTTGTCCAGATTACCCTGTTGAATGTACCCTTCCAGCATAATATTCCATGAGATGAGAGACTTATGGGGCATTTGCTCAAACAGATAAGAAGCCTCATTCACCTGCCTTCTCTGGACATAGACTGAAATCATCAAATTCCAAGAAATAACATCCTTTTCAGGCATTTCATGAAAGAGGTTTAATGCATTTTCAAGGGCTCCGCAATGGACATAAGCTGATAGCATAGAATTCCAAGAAACTAAATCACGCTGCGGCATCTCATGGAACAGCTTGAGAGCTGAATCAAGTCTGCCTTCTTGAATATAAGCCGATATGAGAGCATTCCAGGACGAGACACTTCTTTCTGGCATTCTCTGAAAAATATCAAATGCCTTGTCAACCTGGCCCTGATTAGCATAAGCAGAAAGCAGAATATTCCAAGAAAATGTGTTGTGCTTCGGCATGTTATCAAATGCCGTTTGTGCATCATCAAGAGCTCCACATTTACTATACATATGAACAATAAGATTGGCAATGTAAATATTCCTATCTAACCCGTTTTGTTTAATGCGATAATGTAGCTGCCTACCATCTTCTAAAGCTTTTGAATTGCCATACCTTCGCAAGAGACCCGCGACAGTATCCAGATTAAAAGCATTCTTCCGGCCACATGGGTTCTCAGCTTGTGTTTTAAAGACACCACTCTCGTTACATGGTTCAACGGATGACTTTGGTTGAACACATACAGACATACTGGAAACTCTGAATTTCATTGTTCCACGCAAGGATCGAAGTGCAACAGCGAAAAAGAGCATGACTCACCTGCAGATTTATCATGTTGGGCTTAGATCAGGCATCTTTATGGCATAGATATTCATGTTGGGCTTAGATCAGGCATCCTTCATAAACATTTATCAGTTTCGATGCAGTGACCTAAAACTTCTCTTGGTGGGAATCGTCCAAGGCTGTGCCGGGTAGATAATTTGGTGGTGTATGGAACAATTTGAATGGGTTAAGGTAAGGTTATCCGTCTGGCCGAGGCTGATAACAAAAAATGCGTGACCGAGGTTGTACGTTCGAGGCCAAATATTTGCATGTAAGGCAGAGGCCCGCTACGGATTGTAATGCCTAAAGTTTCATGGCCCTATCATTTCAGTATCAACAAGATTTAAGGAAGGACTTGTATGTCAAGAGGCAGAATAGCTTTGCCTCACATACAGAAGACCTAGTACTCGATACATGAAATGGAAATTTTTGTGGAGCCAACAATGCATGCCAAAGTGGAGCTCTTCCCACCCTCATTATACATGCTGAGAAACCTATTTCCTAAAACTATATTTGGTTCAAAGCATTCCCCTTGCATTTGCAATATAAGTGTAATTACACTAGTAATATCCCCAGATAGGCACACACACCGCGTCAAACAAGTGATTCCGTGCACTTCAAGAGGCACCGCCAAAGATTCCAAACAAATCAGGCCTCCTTCCGTGAGTCCAAGACCGAGAGATCACCGAGTGTCTATATTGGGCCAAAGGCCATTGTACTATATATATGAGTAGAGTTAGCACATGAGTTTTTAGATGAGTTTTGAGTCTTGTCTCACTTCAGTTTTCTCTCGATTGCGAGAGCTCATGTATCATCATCATTGATATCAAGGAAGCTTATCATTGCCTCATTGTTTTTTTTTTTTCTTTTCCCTTCCCCTTGTTTTCTTGCAAATCCCGCGTGACATAGTTCCCCGGATTCTCCTGTTAGATCCAAGGGTCCTCCACGAGGGTTTGTCTTGGTAAAAGGAGTTCCGAACCCGCACCCCAAACACCGCCGCCGCCGCCGCGGGTCCCGATTTTTTTCTTTTCCTTCCATCATGTCGGCTCGAGGTTTCACTCCTGAAGAACTTCTTTGCCAAACGGCGGCTCGACTGGAGCGCCATCAACGACGCGAGGCTGTTAGGGATATGTATGACACTGCTTATGACATTGAGGGAGGTCATTATCCGGCCACGCCTTTCGGTCGGCACCTCCTACCCCTCGTGCTCATTCTCGACCGGGGTCTCCCCTCGGGTGTCGTCATTGTTCACAACCGCAATCTCCACAACATACCCCCTGCCATTACGCCTCACTATTTCCGGACTCGACCGGCACCTATATCAATATTCCTCGGGCCACACCTCTCCCGTCACAACCATCTTCTCCTCCTCGCGGAATGGGCTACCATCATGTCACCTTTGGCCCTTCCTACGTTCATGGCATTCCAACTTCTCCCTCTTTCAAAGACGCTCTTCCCCGTTTATCAAACCACCGATCTCAAGCCTAATGAGGACCCGGCTCAAGGCCCTTCCCCACCGGATGCTACTTTTTATGGACCACCGGGTTTTTCAAAAGCCCCACCACCTTGCACTTTCGGTCTCGGGCGGTTCCACCTCTCTATGCTTCGATCTCCTCAACCAAATCCACACATGCAGGCTCAAGTTCGCCTTCATCCCCCACTCATAATTTGAAGTTGACTTATCCCACTTTTGGCAACACTAAATGCAAACCTTCGGATCAAAGTGCCCGGCACACATGGAGGAATTTGAAGCCTTGGCCATTCGAAGCGGTCATGCACAGCCACAACTCAAATTTCATATCTTTTTCGACCACGCCGAGGGCGCCCCTCATCGCTGGTTAATGACCAATAAGAGTCACCGGAAACAAAGTTGGCAAGAAATGAAAACTACCTTTTCGCCTCATTATGGCACACCGGAAGATGATCGATTACTCCTCAAGCAACTCAATGACCTTCAACAAGAGCCCACCTGAGTCCGCCCGGGATTTTTATGGACCGTCTTCACATTCTCGTCGGTAAATTCGGGGAGTACCCCACGCAAAGCCGATCCTCGCCCGGTTTCGCGGGGGCCTTCCTCCGCCATTCGACTCATGATGAATACACTGCGTCCCAAATCTTTGGAGCAAGGCTATTGAATTGGTCAATCTTTCGGTCAATGTTTCTTTCTGGTGGTGTTGCTCATAGAACTCCCTTTCATGCCCCCCGCCATGGTTCCTCGAGAACTCGCTCAACCTCAAAGAAGCAAATCCACAACGCGCTCACATCTGGTGTACTATTTGTAAATATCAAGGTCATCTGGCAAATGAATGCAACGCCTCCAATGGCCCTCCTCATTGTAAAAGATGCAATATGTGCAATCATGCCACGGAAGAATGCACGCGATCTCATCCTACACCTTTTCGTAATAAAATGGTCTTTCAAGTCCAGACCACGCCTCAACAACAACCGTCATATCAGCCTCAGCAATATCAAGCTCAACCACCGCAGCAGTATCAACAAACGCAGCCATCTCAACAGTCACGGGGACAAGGCAACCGTCCTCCTTTTGATCCTTCCAAGGCTCACTGTTATCATTGTCATGAATGGGGTCACACCACCACGGCGTGTCCTCAACTGCCTCAAGTTCAAGTTCAACTTCCAGGTTCCAATCAACCGGCTTCTGTCCGTCTCACGGCTTATCAACTCTGGGTGGCCAACGGGAAACAGGGCCCTCATCCTGTTTTGAGAAAGCCTCCTCGGCCGCCTCAACAGCAGCGACCTCAGCAAGCCGCGTCTACTTCCAATCCTATGGATCAACAAGCTCAGGAGGAAATTTATTAGGCTCTCAACCCTCCTGTCCAACAGTCAAATTGGGTTGGTCTTGTCTCGCGTCACACACGGGCTTCACGCCCTTTGACCATTATTCCTCATGACACGCAACCTGCTTTTGCTGTGGAAACTGTCCCTCATGACGATGATAAAAAAGTTCACTTCGCACCTGATCTTGACAAACTTATGCCTCACGTCATGCCTAAAGTGAGACAAAGTATTCTGAAACTCATGCAGGCTGCGGAAGGTCGAACAGTAGCAAATGTTCATGCCACCACGAGAGCTCAGCAGCGTCAGGCCGCACCATCATCATCCACCAGTGCACGCTCTCAGCCATATCCAAATATTGCTGCTGAGGTCGAGCTTCTCAAAGAAGTTTCTGCTTCTCTACCACAGTCCCAGCTCCATTGGACCCTGCGGACCCCTTTTCACATGTTCTCTTGGAACTTCAGGAAGAACTTGCCAAGATCAAGATTCCCTTGAGCCTGGCCACTACTTTGAAACTCTGTCCGGCTCTCAAAGATCAGTTACCTCTTCCCACGGTTCTGGTTGGAGCTGTTGCGACTTCAACACCCACGGTGCATGCCACGGTGGGCAATCAACATATCAATCATGTCCAAATTGATGGTGGTAGTGCCGTCAATCTCATTACTGATAAACTTAGGAAGCAATTGGGCATCAAACAGTTATACCGTGCCCCTTATGACATCAAATTGGCAAATGGCCATATCATGCGCCCTCAAGGCGTCACTCCTCTTCTCCACATCAGCATTGGTGATCTCAAATTCCCCTTGGAATTTGGTGTTTGGAAAGCAGGAGAAGATCCTGGTGATTATGAAATGCTGGTTGGACGACCTTTTCTCCGCCAGGCTAAGAGTATTCATTACTGGGCAACGGACCAACTTGTTATAACTGATGGATGCCACCATGAATCTGGAAACTGGCAAATTGATCTCTGTCGAGAATGCTGAACCCTCCATCTCAGACACTGACTCTGAAGAAGCCCAAAATATCTATCAGGTTCAAGCTCCTCCAGCGGGTCTCCCTCTCTCCTCTTACCCTGAGTATGCTGATCCTTGGGGTGACATGACGCTCGATCAGGACCAGGCTGTGGCGGCTCTCTTGGACCCTTACCTGGCTTCCTGCAATCGCATTCAACGTCTTGATCATTTTTCTGACCCAACTCCTTCTTCAGAAACAGTTGATGTTCATGCCGTCATGAAGCAACCCTTACTTGATGACGCTCAGCAGCCTCTTTTATTCACCATGCAAAATGCTGCCCCTCCTGTCATGCTCCAGCCTCCTGCTCATCAAGTTCAGGACACAGAGGTTGTTCCTCACATTCAAACTCCAGAAGTGGAAATCGTGGACATTGGCAACAATCAACCAGTCCGCTTAGCTGCTAAACTTCCACCGACCTATAAAGCACGCGCTGTGACGCTGTTCAAGAAATTCAAACATATTTTTGCTTGGAGCTACAAAGACCTTCGGGGTATCAAAAAAGAATTGGGGGAACTCACCATTCCTACCAAATCTGATGCAAGACCAATCTAGCAACGACAGTACAGGCTCAACCCAAATTACCGTGACCGCGTCAAGGCTGAAATTGACAAACTCTTGGCTGCTGGCCTGATTTATGAGGTCAAACATTCTGAATGGGTGAGCCCCATCGTCATTGCTCTCAAACACAATGGTAAGATCCGCGTTTGCGTGGATTACAGAAAACTCAATCAAGCCACGGAGCGTGATCACTTTCCGCTTCCCTTCACTGACCAGGTTCTTGAAGAAGTTGTTGGTCATGAAATGTACTCTTTCATGGATGGTTTTTCTGGGTACAATCAAATTTCTATCAAGCAAGAAGATCAACTCAAAACTACCTTCACCACCCCGTGGGGCACTTTTGCCTACAAGGTGGTCCCTTTTGGTTTGTCAAACTCTCCTTCAACCTTTCAGCGCATCATGCTCTCTGTCTTTCAAGGCTTTATGAAGGATAAACCTTTTCTACAGATCTTTCAAGATGATTTTTCTGCCTACAGCTCCATGGATGATCATTTGGACAAATTGGAGCTTGTCTTTCAAAAATGTGATGAATCTGGCATCAGTCTCAATCCTGAGAAGTGCACTTTCTGCGTCACCTCAGGAGTTCTGTTGGGTCATGTGGTCAGTAAAGAAGGCATCACCACGGATCCCGCTAAAATCAGTTGTGTACTGAAAGCTCAAGCACCGTCTAATATCAAAGAGACACGCTCTTTCCTGGGTAAGGTCAATTACTATTCCACCTTCATTCCTGGACTTGCAGCTATAGCTGACCCCATTCATAAACTCACGGGTGATGAATCCACTTGGGCTTGGAATTCCCAAGCGGAAGCTGCTTTTCAGAAGTTGAAGCTGTTACTTACTCAGGCCCCGGTACTTGTTCCTCCTCAATGGGACAAGCCCTTCCATGTTCATGTTGACGTCTCTGCCTTTGCAATTGGTGCTGTTCTCTCTCAGGCCTATGATGAAACCACGGATAAACCAATCCGCTATGCCAGCCGGAAACTCAATCCTGCTGAGCGCAACTACTCTGCCACAGAACGTGATGGCTTAGTTTTCTGTGTCCAACGTTTCAGACATTATTTGTTGGATAGCCAGATTAAGTTCTTTGTTGACCATCAAGCTCTTCTTTATTTGATCAACAAAGCCACGCCCACGGGTAGAATTGCTCGTTGGGTCCTTCTTCTGCAAGAGTTCGCTCCCTTCGAAATTGTTCATAAGGCAGGCAAATCTCATGTGGTGCCTGATTATCTTTCACGCATCCACACGGACGATCCCTCCACGGGTGTTTCGGACGCCTTTCCAGATGCTCAATTGTTCCTGGTCACGGCCACGCCACATTGGTTTCATAACTTTCAGCAATATCTTCTCAATGGTGCTCTTCCTCCCGCCGATCAGACGCTCTCTCCAGAAAAGCTTCGCTCCCGCCACCGTCAGTTTCTCAGAGAGGTCCGTGACTATACCATGGTCGCAGGCCATTTGTACAAACGAGGCAAAGACATGGTCCTCCGTCGTTGTGTCCTCCCTCATGAGGTGCCCGATATTGTTCGACAAGCCCACGATGGGCTTGGTGGTGGTCATTTTAGTGGTGACGCCACGGCACGCAAAATTCTTTTGGCAGGATACTTCTGGCCCACGCTCTTCAAAGATGCCCACGCTTATGCTCGGACGTGTGACGTCTGTCAGCGTGTGGGAAAGCCCACGGCCCGTGACGCTCTTCCATTGACGCCGGTTGCCACGCCACCTCCCTTCAGCAAATGGGGAATGGATTTTGTGGGACCCATGGACCCACCGGCGCGGCACACTCGTGCCCGCTATATTTTGGTCATCACGGATTATGCTACCAAATGGGCGGAAGCTTGTGCACTTCCTGACAACACGGCTGCCAGCACAGCCAAGGTTCTCTACACGCACATCATCACGCGTTTTGGTTGTCCCACGGAACTTGTTAGTGATCGTGGCGTGCATTTTGTCAACCATACCATTAAGGAGCTCACGGATTATCTTCACATCCAACACCGGAAGAGTACACCCTATTATCCTCAAGGAAATGGCTTGGCTGAAAGTACCAACAAAACTCTCATCACTATTCTCAAAAAAATTTGTGACGCTTCTCGCACAGATTGGCAAGAAAAGTTGCCTACTGTTCTTTGGGCTTACAACACTAGTTTCAAAATAGCTACTGGTCACACTCCTTTCAAACTCGTTTATGGTCAAGAAGCTCTCATGCCTTTTGAATATATTCTTCCAACTCTCCGTTTTCAACTTGCTACAGCACATAATCCACCTGCTGCACTCAAGGAAAGAGTTTATCAATTGGAACAGTTAGATGAACTTCGGCGTGATGCTTACATTCGTGTTCTTCATGGCCAACAGTTGCAAAAATCTTTGCATGACAAACGACTTAAGACAAAAACATTCAAAGAAGGTGATTTGATTCTCGTTACAAAAATTTTCCAGGCAAGTTAAAGTTCAGATGGCTTGGTCCTTATCAAATTGTTCAAGTGGTACAATCCAGCGTTTTCAAGCTGGCCGAACTCGATGGCACTCCATTTCTACACTGGTTAATGGCTTTCGCCTCAAACAATTTCATACAACAGAAAGTGACAATCATCCACCAGATGATGTTCCAGACACAGACACAACAGATAGTGACTAACAAGCGGCATATTTATATTATAGAGGTGAAATTTTTACAAAATGTGAGCAGAGCCCATCTATTTTCCGCTATGGGCAGAGCCCTATTTACAAAAACGGGCTGAGAGCCCTATCTACTAAATCCTAAGGAGAAAAACCCTCTACTCCGGGTTTGGAGCAGAGGTGATACGCAGGATATGGTACCAGTTGTGCTCCGGGTCCCAGCGCAGGTGAAGCACCACCTCCATCCCGTTGGTGAGGGGATCGGGATGCTCAGCCATCCCTGCACACCACCCATCCATGGCAATGCCACGGTTGTGGCACCGCCAGAGGTCCAAGCAGTCCATCTTGCAGGTAATCCACTCGAGGCAGTTAGAAGGCATAGTGCACTTGTCGTGAAGTCCAGCCGCAGACATACTGAGCGCCATCGGGTGTCTCAGCTTCAACCACTGTTCGTCTTATATAGCCACCTGAGGACCTCCCCGTCGACGTGGACCAATCAGAAAATTTGCCAACGTGTTCGCAATGCAAGGCTCTTTCTAATTCCAGAATCTTTTCTGCCGCCGCATATCTAGTCATGGTACCTTCTGACACCTTCGTCTTAATGATATCCCACTTCGAGTTGCCAGCATTAAATGACATTCCTTCTTTTCACGCCCGTCGAACATTAATGTGCGTCCTTTCGCCAGCTGTCACATCCGATCATTCTCTTACGTCTCATCGCCACCGTTCATTGCTTCTCCCTTTACCGTTTGGGGACTTAGCCAAAATTTTGCCTCTCAATCACCTCCTTCGCATCTGTCGCCACCTGGCATCATCAACGGTTGCCTGTTCATCCTCATCACGCCCCTTCGCCAACACTTGTGCGCCCTAAAACCTTTTCGCCTCTCAGCAATTTCGTCTTCCGCTCTCCGCCCTCCGCCTTTGCAACACAATTCTTCCTGTTTCCTTCTGACGCTCTTCGCCATGGCTGCACCTAAATTTTCCACACTTCAAGCTACTGCTCCAAGGGATCCGGCTCTTTTCGAGTCTGTGTCTTTCCTGACGCCCACCTTTCGTGAAGCCCTTGTTGGCCCGAGTCGTGAAGTTGCGGAACGCCAAAAGCTTTATGAATTCTCACAGATGGACCTCCCTGCACCAAATCCAGAGCAATTGAAGCAGTTCATCGCTCACATCGTCAACAGCCCGAACGGCTATGTTACTGTGGTCGATGGCACCACCATTTTGCTTACCCAGCCCCTGATTTCTGAGGTATTCCGTATTCCTTTGCAAACACCTTGTTTATCTTGGGCTGCCTTACAGGATATAGATGTCACTGAGTTCGGCGCTCCTTCTTATCAAGCCAACATGCATCGCCTCACCAATATTGCAAAGACCCATGATACTTTTGTCAAGTTTTTGTGGCGCAAATTGCTCGGGTATTCTATCAAGAACACCCACATCAATAAGCCGTTCTATAATCTGGTGATCACAGCCATCCGCTCCAACCACCACATTGATTGGCCCCAGCTGTTGTTCTACCGCCTTCTTCAAGAAGTAGACCGCATTCGGGCTACCCCCTCCTCTGTCCTTGAAGTTTCAGTGGGTGGCCATCTTCAAGCCCTCATCCGTCATTATCTTCCTGTTCCTGTGTCCGTTTCAAATTCTCGTGCATCCACTCAGCACTCCCTACATTCACTTCCTCAAAATCAACAGGCTGGAACTTCACGCCCTTCTTCTTCTGGTCATGTCCAACATAACACCACGCATGTCACTGTCTCCTCCTCCTCCACAGAAACGAGGCCATCAAGTTCTCATCATGTCTCTCAAACGTCACAAACACGGCAACAGCAGGCCCCTCCACCTCCACATCCTCGCCAGCTTCTGTATCAATACCAGCAGGATGTTCAAGCTGCTGCTCTCAAGTTGCAAGAATCCCAGGACGCTCTCATGAATGGGGTTCAAGCATCCCTGGAGGCCTCGGAAGCGGTTCACCGAGACTTTCACGCTGCTACCACGCAAGTTCACACTCTGGAGAACCAGCTTCAAGCAAAGCACGAGGCTCTTTTACAGGCCCGTGAGGATCTAAAGGCTACCCACGATCAGCATAGTCTGCTTGCTGATCAGCAGGCTCAATTGCAAACCACCATTCAGGAATTGTTGGAACAGGTCAAGGCAAGGGAGACTCTCTTGGTTGACAAGGATAAAGACATTGCCAAGCTGGACACGCTGTATATAGAGCTTTCTCGGCATTACAACACTCAAGCTCAAGACCTTACAGCGCGTGACGCTCAAATAGCCTCATTAGAAGCTCAGCTTTCCACGTTGACCTCTCAGCTCCCACCTCTCCAAGATCAGCTTACGGAGGCTAAGAAACAGAAAATTATTGATGACGCCGAGATTGCCACGCTTCGACTCAATATTCCTGGGCAATCCTCTTCACATGCCACGCCTTCTCAGAAACGGGTCCGTGATCAGTCACGCCTTCTGTTAGAAAAGGAGAACCGGATCCGTGACCTCGAACAACAGCTACAGCAAGCCATTCAGTCTGCTGATGAGGCCCAGACCAAACAAGAAGGTTACGTTACCATCGCCCTCAACATGTCAGTTGACTTCCCTATTCCTTCCAGTTATCTCGATTATGTGGTTGCCCGCCGCCACCTCTTTCTTCTGAAGTGGTATGCGGCCGATGGTCCCGTTGATGTCCACCTGCGCACTGAGGATTTTCTTCGGATCTGGCCAGACCTCTCCATTGAAGACAAAGGTTTACTCTGCGCCCTTTTAGTCTTCGACCTCATTCACTGCGAAGATCCGGATTTGATCACCTTCCGAGTTGTTCAGCCGATGGCGTACATTTTCCATGACTTCTATCTGGCTGATACACAGGACAAATTTCGTGATGGGCCACATCAGAACTTTCAGGGTGAATCAACAGTTCAATGGTTGCTCTTGGACAACAACCCATATCTGTCTGATCGTGATCGGACACACGCTCTTCATCAGGAGTACATGCCTGAGCTTGCTCATCATTTACCTCTATGGCAAGCCGAAACGCTGCAACAGGTACGGAAGAATCTTGGGCATCCTGAGGATCTTCCATTTGCCCAAGTTTATATGCAGCACTTGGCAGGTTACAATCAACTGCGTGCTCTTCTGGATAGCAAGACAGTCCCCACGGGTTGGGATAGCCCTCCAGTGTACTCTCAGCTCCCTGCTTCTGCTTGGGACCAGTGGTGCAAAGCTCTTGATCCCGACCTTGTCTGTGAATTCCAGGAGCAGGCTCAGCAGCCCACGCCCACGTGCATGGCTCCCTCTCCATATGCTTCACTGGGTGTCCCTCCACGCCCCCGGTTCCTCACCTCTGATTGGCGTCTCCCCTTTTGGACCAAGGTCATGGATGGCCACGCTGGGTGGACTCCGCCTCAGATCTCGACGGATCTCAGGTGGGATCCCCGTTTTGTCCGCCGCTCCAATTGGGAGGATGGTGCCACCCTGGATGACACTTCAAATTGGATCTATATTGCAAATGAGCGTGGTTGGCAAACGCCCGCTGATGCTGTTCACGGCCTTGATACTTTCTTGCAGAATGCCGCCACCTCACCAGACCCTTCATACACCGTCAAGCTGGCTTCTGTGCTGCTCTCAAGTGCATCCTGGTCAGCTCCTTAAATCGGCAGCGTCCCATCTTTTACTGCAACCCGAATGCAAGCGTCAGTGCCTAGACCTGCCTACTCATGGAGTGCCAGTTCGTTTCTTCGACCGCACATGCTGCCCTGGAAGACATGGTGCGCTCTCATTTCCTCATTGATGCAGATCCTGCCCTTGGGTTCAACACTCCTGCTGCTCTTCAAATACGTCAGGATCTCATTGGCACTTACCATAATGGTGCCCGTCCTCATTCCCGTGAAGATCACTTTCAGACTGCTGGTTTCCCGCCCTCGGAGACACTTCCTCCTTTTCTTCACTCGAAAGTGTCGCTTTTGGTGGGGAGGGAGGTTAGTCCTGTGCCTCCCGGTATGGGACTATTCATGCATCTGACGGACCAAGTTAAGTCCAAGGATCCTGACCAGCGCTGGGTCGATCGTCAAAGGCTCAAACAAAAGACCAAGCGCCGGACCACGCAGTCAAAGCCAGCCGCTACCAAGAGGCGGCGCCAGACAAGTGGGGCCCGTCCCGCCACCGTCGGCGTCAAGATGATTCCGTGCACTTCAAGAGGCACCGCCAAAGATTCCAACAAATCAGGCCTCCTTCCGTGAGTCCAAGACCGAGATCAGTCAGAGTGTCTATATTGGGCCAAAGGCCATTGTACTATATATATGAGTAGAGTTAGCACATGAGTTTTTAGATGAGTTTTGAGTCTTGTCTCACTTCAGTTTTCTCTCGATTGCGAGAGCTCATGTATCATCATCATTGATATCAAGGAAGCTTATCATTGTTGTCTCATTGTTCTTTTTTTTCTTTTCCCTTCCCCTTGTTTTCTTGCAAATCCCGCGTGACATAGTTCCCCGGATTCTCCTGTTAGATCCAAGGGTCCTCACAGAGGGCTGTCTTGCAGGAGTTCCCGAACCCAGACCCCAAACATGGGTGCTCCCTCTGATTCATCTTGACGCATCTCAACTTCATTGGCCAGAAATTGGAATGATCCAGACAAGCAAGCTTACATACACTCTAATCTGCATTGCCTTATGGGCAATATAGAAGCATAGGTGCTCGGTTGCCCTTGGTGGCCAGGAAATCTCAATCGGCATGATGAAAAATACTTTCAATCAGGCAGTAGCTTTAATGGCCATCGCCCATATCCGCAAGATGGGCCAAGCATATGATAAAGATCTTGATAGGATCGGCAAGATCCAAGGCTTCCTTCTCTACTTTAAGTGCTCCTGGTCCAATGATGGAAGCAGCTAAATATAGTATGCAGGAGAACCAATACTAGAGCAATCTTTTGCTCACGGCCTCATGGGCCTTTCCTTCTCGTTTTTTCGTCATACTTTCTATGTACCTATTTTATATAGTTAATATAATCTAGCCTTGCAATTAAAAAAAAAAAAAAAAAAAAAAAAAAAAGTTTTAAAATATCTAATCGATATGATTAGGATTTGTTCAATAGTCTAGATTTTAGGTCAGGATTCTTAGGTTCAGAAGATCATCTAAGGCTAAAGCTAGATAATATTCCACCCTAAGAACAACCGTCAAGCTTGCATTGATTGTTAGATTTGTCGTTCATGGGATCTTGGGTTGGCTCCAATGCCTTGAGATGCGTCCATAATGTCGAAACAGGTGGAGACTTCGAAATTGCCTCGAATGTGAGACTGGCTATTGCTGCAAGGCTGGATGATGTCAGGCAGTACTCCCAATGTGCGCTACAAGGCTAGAATCTGAAAAGATAACTTTTAGGGTTGTTGCCTTTTGAGCTTCCACATTTTAACATTGTGTCATTTGGCTCCTTGGGAAATTGTCGTGTGGCTATATGGGTTATATCCACATGTTATATTAACATGTGCAATATAATGGTCTATAATAGTTGCGTCTTGTGGTGCAACCCGGTCAAATACTACCGTGCATGTCATCGTACATGACATATACTTGTGGCGTGGTTTTGTAATATAGGTATTTATATCGTATAGTGTACTAGAACGTCACATTCTCCCCAAATTGATGTTGTCTACAGCATCACGAGTCTCTCCACCTTGGAAACCTGCACGATTCTCTCGAGACCTATTTAATGAATGTGACAGTACAATTACTTAAGGCAATATTTCGATATAATTACTTTAGATTCAAAAATTTGAACAATCGCATAAGGCCATTAATTTAATATGCCTTTTTCAATTATCCAAATGTTTGATATGATCGACATTCAAAATTTTATCTCTCAAATTTTTCACTTATAACACACAATTCCAATGTGTGTGCTACAAGGTCCCGCGGTGTGACTCTTCTGTCCGTTGTTCTGTTTCTATTGGCCTACAGGTCACGCACCACATTAGTATACATGATCAATAAAATTATAGTGGTTCTAAGGGACCACCCCCCTCTAATTATAACCACGTTAACTAGGGATGGATGCAAACATTTTCTCTTGACATAGAGAGAGGATGCTTCTCCCATCATGGCAATGGAGATATACGTCTTACAATGCCTAGAATGATTCTCTAATGCCTATACCCTTCATCGCCCTTGGCGTAGAGGATAGCTACTCCTTGCAATGACGATAGGCTTATGTAGCGATCACATGGAAGATAATCCCAGTTGTGGCTAGTTTCTAGCTGATTCAGCGCTAAACATAGCTTTTTTCAGCCCATTTTAGATTTTCGGCTGACACGATTTCCAGGGCATGATTTTGGGCCTTTGCTGATAAGCTGGGCTCCTGCTATTAAGCTGGTTGTCAGCAGTGATAGAAAAAAAATTCCATGTGAGTCGCCCATCAAAATGCTTTCCTATCATGCACATACCTACATGCTTATTAATGAATGTCCTCTTTTCTCTTTAACAATTTGTCCACTATTGTCTCACCAGAAGATAGACCCTACATTAAGTCAACCTCATCTATTGTGTCATCACCGACTACCTCAGTGATGAGCCATCCTTTGCATTGCTCCATTCTATAGATCTGATTTGAGTACCTACATTGCAAGTGTGTCCATTTGACAAGTATTGGAGGTATTGCGATTTTCTTGCTTTTTTAAATGCTCTATCTAGAAGCATTTTTAGAACAATCTCAAGTTGTTTTTCAATCATTTCCAACAAGGTTGGAGTTTCCAATGCCTCCTCTGAATTTGGAGTATGCTTCTTCAGAAGGCTTGTTTGGAAGACTTCATAAACAATGAGCAGGGAGATCCAATTTATAGGATTAGTTACCTATTTTTAGGACGATTTTAAGTGTCACCTCCCCTCCCCTCCCCTCCCCTCCTCCCCCCCAAAAAAAAAAAAAAAAAAAAAAACCACCTTGGAGCAAGATTCTTGCAATTCTTGATGCAAAGCCTTGCTTTTTTTTTTCTTTTACTTTAAGCTAAATACTTTCTCCTATCTTGAACTCTCTTGAAGGCCTATGCCTGTCCGCTAGGCTGTTCTGCTACCTCCTAGCTGATAAGACAGCCTCAAACTTCTTGTACTACTTGTTGCATATCTGCTAACAATTGTTGAAAACTTCCATTTTGACACGGATTGTGCAAGTAATTGATCATAAAGGAAGACATTTGTGATGATTCCTACTTGGGTGCTATTATAGGCAAACTGGACCCAGTGGATGTAGTTTCCCCATGTGGATTATCTATTCAACATATATTTCCTCAGTGTGCCTTCCAATATTTTCGGGATTTTCATTGACGAGTTTGATGATTGGTTGAGAGCAAAATCACTCGCAGGGGCAAAAATGGGTTCATACCTCATACAACTCCTCCTCTACGCAGATGATGTGGTCTTACTTGCAAGTAGAAAGACCACACTTCAAAAACATTTAGACAATCTGGAGAGCTTTTGTGAAGAGAAAAAAATGACTGTAAACCTTGCCAAATCCAAAATCATGGTGTTTGGGACGAGAGACCGGCCTGATTTCACCTACAAAGGACAGATTTTGGAGACGGTAGACTCTTACAAATACCTTGGTATCGATCTTGCTTCAAACTATAGCTGGAAGAACTGTCTTCAAAGAAGAGTCCTGGGTGGGAAAGCGGCCTTGTTCAGCATGCTAGCAAAATGCAAGAAGGCCTCCCCACTGCATTGGCATTTGAAGTGTATTTTGTTTAAATCCCTGGTCCAAACCGTAGTACTTTATGGTGTTCCCATTTGGGGCCCGGATCTCTCATCTTGGATGTGGGCGCAGGTTGAAAGCATCCTAAAACTGTTCCTAAAGATCGAACTTGGGATCAAGTCTCAAATTCCCTATGCGTTGATGCTCGCGGAAACTGGGCTGTTCCCACTTGAAGTGGAGGGTTTATATCAGGCAGTCAATTTCTATAATAGAGTAATGGAACAGGGATCTGATCGGCTGTCTCACGAAGCCATGGTCAATTCCAATTGGCCACGGAATCTGGCGGCATGGGCCAACAGATGGGGGCTCGATATATCCACCTGCCCAAAAGATAAGAGAGAACTCAGAAATATTTTAGAAAAATTGGCAGTGCAAAAGCTATGGGCGGTCCCTGGAAAACGGATGCAAATATACAAAGCAAAGGTTAACCACATGGAAACTTATACAGGCCAATCTTACTTGGGAGCAAATCTATCCCCAGCTCAAAGAAGATTGATCGCCAGGTATAGAACCGGGTCTCATAGGCTGGCAATAGAAACAGGTCGTTGGACCAAGATTCCAATTGAAGAACAAAAATGCAATCTCTGTGATACAGGATATGTGGAGGATGAGGAACATGTTTTCTTAACATGCCCCGCATATGAAGACATCAGGAACAAATTTGAAATAAGTGCACAGGATTTCTATTCACTACTTACTGTAGCACCAAAAAAATTGGGATTGTATATAAGGGCGGTTGACTCACACCGTGCCTTGTTACAAAAATTGTAACTGGTTTTGTTCATGTGCTCCATAGCCTCTCAAGGCTCAAGTGAGCATTAGACATAATATAATAATAATAATAATAATAATATAATATACCATTCGTGCATTTCTTTTGGCCATATACTTGTGGGGGATATGATATACTCATCCACAGCTTCGTCTAGATAATGTGGAAGAAGTCCTTCTAGAAGGCACTTATGAACTTTGAGTATCCAGGTCAATTGCTCTGGGCATTCCGTGCAATTTGGGAATCTCCTTTGTGAAGAGCAAGGCTGTATCTAGGGTTGTATCGGGGTCTAGCAAGGCAAAGAGTGTGCCATATCGGATAGCTTGTCAACCACAACTATTAAAATATCATGGCCCCTTGCTATTCTTGGGAGTCCCGTTATGAAAGTCCATGGTTATGACCTCCCATTTGGCGTCCAAAACTTGTCGAAGGTTCCAATGTCTAGGGATTTGGAATTGCTTCATCTTCGCTTTCTGCCATAGATGACATTCTCGGATGTACCTTGCAATTTGCTCCTTCACGCATGGCAATAGTAGTTATTTCTAATTCTGAAGTACATTTTCATGAACCCTATATGACCTTGGACTGCTATGCATAACATGAAGTATTAACTTCCCTTACTCCCAATGATTATGGTATGCATAATTTGTCCTTAAAGTACAATGGGTTATACCTTTCTTCTTGTAATTCTTGAAGGTTTTCCTCCTATTGACACTTTGTTACGCACTAGCCCCTCAAGTGATAATTAACACACCAAAAGGGGGGTTCTTTATGGAAATCATTATCTAATGGGCCCCAACCTTTCCAAGGCTTTATCTCATACCCCATATGCCATATCAATTTTCCCCCTTTCTTGCAATGCTAATATTGCCACGAGGAATTGAACCTTGGCTTTAATACCAATTGATAAGACTACCTTAAAAAGGTTGGGACCCAGTGGATGATAGATTCCATAAAAGATTTGCATGTTTATTATATTGGTTATCACTTGAGGGGCTAGTTGTAACATTGGTATCAGAGCTGAGTCTCAAGTTCAATTCTCCATGGGAGCGTCCCAATTGGTTGGTTGGTTAAGGCAAATGATGCAAGTTCTTACCATTTGCAAAAGATCTAAAGTTTGAATCCTCATGTGTGGATGATGTAGGTCCCGTATGCTCGAGGACGAGCACTTTGAGAGATGGAAGAATTGATTTGGTTTGGGGGCCCATGAGAACCACCAAGTAAATCTTCGGTGGTTTTGGGGGGGAGGGGGATGATGGAGGAAATGGGGCTGATTATCACATATAGATGGTCAAACCTTAACATCTAGATGCTTTTGCCTAGTTAGTTGGGATATGATAATTAAGGTGTCATGTCACATTTGCCCACGCTTCTATAAAAAACTTTGTCTTTTCGCAGGGACTCTTCTATATTCTAAACTTACTAGCAAGTGTTAAAACAATGTTGTAATGGACTCGTGTTGTCAGTTGGTGTCGTGATAGTGCATCTACAACCACATATAGTTTATCTGGTATTTATGGTATCTCAAAATCATATTCCTGCAGGAATTCCATCCACCTTCGCTGTATGAGATTTAGGCATAGTTGCATAAACGCATACTGGAGATTTTGGTGGTTGGTATCCAATATGAATCTTCTTTCCAACAAATAGTGTCTCCATATCTTTAAGCCTGGACTATTGCTAGGAGTTCCTGATAATGGGTGAGGTAACGTGTTTCGACGTCGTTCATCTTTCAAAAGATATGTGCAGCTAGCCCCTCGTCTTGCATAAAGATTGTGCTGGTTGTAATCTTACGTGCATCTGTTGCTACCAACTTATCCTTTTCAAGATCTGGGAGAGTGAGGACTGGTGTCGTCATCAAGGCCCCCTTGACCTTTTGAAAACATGCTTGGCTTTGCTCTCCCAATGCTTCTTCCAATCCTATATCTTATCACTTTTGGTGAGGTCTAATAGCAGTGCTGCTATTTTGGAAAAATTCTTGACAAATTTCTGTAAGAGCCTGCTAAACCCAGAAAGCTTCTCACGTCATGAATACTTTTCAAGACTGGCCACTCCACTATTGCTTGGATCTTTGCCGAGTCGGTGGATATACACATCCTCGATTCTACTTGTCGTAAAATGGCATTTTGACAACTTAGCATAAAGTCAATGTCTTCTTAGCTTCTCATAGATTCTTCTCAAGTGGTTGACATGCTCCTCCAAAGTCTTGCTGTAGATTAGGATGCCATAGAAGAAGATAATTACGAAGTCGTCGAGAAACCCAAGGAACATGCCCTTCGTGAGCTTTATAAAGGTTGCTGGAGCATTAGATAGTCTGAATGCCATAACTGTAAATTCGTAATGGTCTGTCTTATGAACATCTTCCTCCTTTATTCTAATTTGGTGGTAGTCTGCTCTCAGATTGCCTTTGGAGAAGAACTCTGCTCCTTTAAGTTGATCCATGAGATCATCTGCTCTAGGCAAGGCATACTTGTTCTTGATGGTGTGTTCATTTAATTGACAATAGTCAATACACATCCTCAAGCTTCTATCCTTCTTCATTAGGTTTAGTGTCGAGCGCAACCGCTATCTCGCACTCGACTCCCTACAAGAAGGAGGTTCTTTTATCTTATCTAGAAAAAAATAGTGGAATTCCTTAATGAGTTTTGTTATCTGCTTTGGCAACTTATTTACGACTATGTCTTCCTTCAGCTATGCTGGATTGGCATCTACATATTCCAACTTAGAAATGTATTCTATTTGTTCCTTCTTTATGCACTTAAGTAATTTCTTACTAGACATGCACTGCATTACTGTGTTGCCTTCTATATTTGCAATTTCTATTATTTTACCGTTTGAAGCCATTACTGTGAACTTTTTGTTACTGTAATCCATTACATCATTTGATGATACGAGGTATTCCATCCCTAGTATTAGGCCATACCTTTCAATGTTCATAATCTCAGCTCGCATACCAATGTTTATGCCTAGGGCAACTCTATGTCAAAGTTGGTCCTTCTTCACTGGGTTTACTGGATTGCATCACTGTCTAGCACTACCAGACTTGGCTTTGATTTCACAATTCCTCATTATCCTCCTATGTTGGGATTTCCCAATCTCTTAGCTCATTCATTACAAATGAACAATTGTGAATTATGTGTCTTGGTTAGAAGCATTGGAAGCACAAATTTTTGTCTATGCATTCCTGTCTTTTATCCTTTGGTATCGACTATAGGAACGACTTCATCATTTTTGAATAGTTTGGAGTGCTTCTCTGCCTTTATTCCGTGAAGCTGACCTGATTCTTCTTCTGCCTCCTATAGCTACTGCTATAGGGGATCTTGGGAGGTGCTGGGCTCATTGCCGTGGGACTATAGGACCCTGTGCCTTTATCTTTATTGAATCCTTCTTGCTTCTGCTCATGGTTCTGGGAATGTATCTTTTGCAAGCTAAGTTCCTTCTCCTCTGCTCAAGAGATTGTGATGGGGTTGATTGCTCTGACCAGTTTTCACATACTGTCATTTAGCTCTTCAATATACCATTCAATTGCATGCCTCTCATTGAGCTTCGCCATATAAAGTCTTAGTCTCATGAATTTTTATGTGTATAATTGCATTATTCTATGCCCTTCTCCAGCCTATAAAGGCCTGCATTATATGGCACTTGTGTAATTTGGGAACATAATGGCACTTGAAGGATTTGTAAATTTCTTGAATCTGCAACTATTCTAGTTGAGGCCATGGTCTTAGCATATCATTTCCACCAAATTCTGTCTGCTCCCTTAAGGTTAGCTATTGCGATCTTACCATTGCCCTTGTCCTTCATCCCATCTGCATTTCCATACTCTCTCATCTCATCAAATCATGCCTCTGCGTCCATGCTTGATATCTATCACATGAGAAGCATTCGAGTTTACATGCCTTCCACATGTTGCTCATGACCGTCCACTTTGTTCTGATACTAAGACCCTTTATTTGTCTTGTCCCGGTTATGCCATTCGTTTGCCTTCACTATCATCCTCTCACGCAGATTTCAAGTTAGTGTTGGAGATGTCGGATATAGGCTCTGAACTAGGAGAACTACATCTGCTCTTTTTCTTCTCCTTATTCTTAGGTTATATTGGTGTTTGCAGTAATTGGACATTTGCATCTGGTTGGTTTACTGCCCTTTCTGCCAATAGTGCCATGATCTCCTAGTGACATCTTTTGCTCATGCATTTGTATGCCTCTGGCACAAAAGGTTTCTAGGCTGTTAGCATCATGCTGGTGTTTGATTATTTGGTTGATGTTGGTTTGGCTTGATAATCCTTACTGTCCTTGCTGCACACATTTTATGTTATAACATATGTTATTCATTACTTGATTCTTGCACTTGTTGATTGTGATTAGATTTTGACAAGACAAGAATAACAAGGTGTTGCGCACGGAGGGTTGCCCTCCATAACCGGAGGGTGAAGTGGCTTAAATCATAGTTCAAAGTCATGTTTAACTTAATTAAGCATGTGGAAATTCATAACCCTGAACATTCGGAAACAAAATTCTCTGTAGCCAGACGAACTACCTTTATCTTCTAAAATGCAGCCAAAGAGTTTGGTAGCCTGTAAAATAAAGAACACACGAATTTCAGAATTGGATACAATGATACGAAATAAAGCTTTGCTGTTAGGCAAGCAGAAAGTATCCAACATAAATCGAAGCCTGTGGAGCTGCAAATACATCAAATATCTTACTGTTTGGCTGGGTCTTCTAGAGCATCTTCACCTGTAAAATATTAAGTAGATTGGGCTAAAAAGCTTTAGGCACATGCTTTTGCATTCTATTATACAATTCAATGGATGCATTTCCCGTTTCAAATTGTTGACGACAGTGCATGTATATACTGTAGATCTTGTAATTTTCTTATATGCCTAGTTTGCTGCATCTAAGCTTAACAAGGTTGCATTTGAAACGAGAGTGTTGCACAACTCCCATTTCAAAGATTCCCTCAAAAAAACATGGCATGCTCTAGAAGTGAACTTTTTGGCCGAGGTAAAGAATTTCCTAAGGTTAAATTTTTTTTTTCTTACGTTTTGGCTTATCAGCAGGTGTACACTTTCCTTTTGTGTAATATTACAGCTGAAAAGAACAAAATTTACAGCTGATTGTACAGTTCATGAAATGAAAACCTCAGAAATATCTTAGTTTAAAAGAATTAATAACAGTAGCATTAATATGAATTTTGAATACACCAGTTTTGAAGGAAATGTTAATGTTAACACTAGAATGCTACAGATAACAAGTATAACTTCGAAACCATAATATTCCTGATTGTTTCATTAACAGTTGACTGTGTAATCTAGACAAGCAAGACCTAAAAAATACCAAAATATGATAGGAATAAATAATATTAATAATAAATAAATTTTTCAGTATCAGTTTTAGAAGAAACATTAATGATAATATTAAAAATGTTTCACACAACGAGTCAAAGATCAACATCATAATCTTCCTCATTTTGTGTGCTTGTAGTTGCAATGTTCTCCTGAACCGTCTTCTCTTGCTCAGGTGACTTAACATGCTCTTTAGAAGTGTTGTCTTCAGTTTCCACTACTAGAGCCACTTCCTTCAGCTCTGCAAAAGTGACCATATCCTCTGTGGAGCTAGTAAAAGGTGGCTGTATTTCTGATGATGTCATTTTGGCAAAATCAGATGAGGATTTGGCACCTAACTCTTGATTCTCATCTGGTAAACTAGGCAATGCAGTCAATCTCATCTTAATGAAGTTCACAGCCTCCTTGTCAATATCCACTGCCACACAGTTGCGGCCCTTCTTAAGTGCACAGGCTATGGTAGTACCAGAGCCTGAGAAAGCATCAAGTATCCAGTCTCCTTGACGTGAAAACATGTCAATAAGATGGTTGATTGGCTTCTGGGGCTTCTGATAGTGATTGACGATTCTACCCTACGCACTTGGGTCCTGCAGCTTTTGCAACACTGTTGGAAACTCTAAGACATTGGAGAAGTCAGAGCAGCCAGTACTGTTGAAGTGCTCCATTGTCCTCTTGCCGTCGAAGCTCCAGTAGGCAACATGCAGGTATTCCACCTTGCTTAACAACCTGGGGCCTCTAGCATGGTAATTTATGTTTGTTTTGTACCTTCGAAAGTAAAGTGTATTTAGCAATCTAGCAACTAAGAAAGAAGTTTACTATTACAGAATAGCAATAACAAAAGGTGTATTCTAGAATAAAGACTCATCAAACTAAATTCTCATAGCCTGCTTGAGCAAGGGACCCGAAATGATTTTTAAAGCTGGCTTCGACCATCCCTGCTTGCATTCTGGAGTGGAATACCACCAACCGCTAGTGTTTAGCTATTGCTATCTGCTTCAGACCATCTATAAAACTATTGGACTCAGAGTTCCTGAAAGGTAGGTCGTCATAACGACTGTCTTTTATTTTAAATCCGTAAGGTATGTCTACAATAACTAGAGTAAAATTTTGTGGCTTTATAGTTCCCACCAACTTAGTGCAGTCGCATTGAACGATCGAAAAAAGATTGTCTTGATCGAACAAGGTGAACTTCTCATAGTCGGAGGGTGCAATAACTGCCTCCTATCAGCCAAGGTCCGTTCTTCCCGAGCAAGCTTCAAAAGATGCATAAAACCTTCAGGAAGGTCTCTGTTTTTTTCTTGTTCCGCACATGCAATTGAAGTTAATTTTTGGAAAAATAGCTGAAGAAAAAACGAAGGTCCACAAAGTAAAAAAAACATATCCAGCCTTCACAATTGGGAGCATATTGTATAGTACGCTCATCGAAAGTGGCCACCAGGTAGAGTTCCTTGTATCTTTCCCACGTTTGCACATTCAACATCCAATGATGTTCTTTTAGTTGTTTAAACAAAAAACAGGTAAATACATTACGTATTCCGGAATACATTAGAGTTAGAAGAATCACAAAAACCAAGCAGAAGACATTAACCTATTCCAGAATACATTAAACTTACTTGTGCAATTCTTTGAATATCTCTTCCAAGGTGAACTCCTTATCCACCACCTTCTGGAGCAGCCTTTCAAGTATGGCGGTGTCGGTAAAGCCCTGCAGCTCCCCCCATACGATGATAGTCATTTCTTTTTTTTTGACACATCTGTGCCTTTTTTCTTTTCAGAGGCTTTCCCCTTGCTTTTTAGTTCTCCACGCTCAAATGCAGTAAATATTTCATTTTGCAAGTCCCAAATATGCCCCAAAACAACTTAAAGTCAGCTTAATATATTCCGGAATACAAAATACTAAGTTTCCATGCAGAAAAAATAAAATACATGAGAGCGAGAGCTATTTCAGAATACAAAAGTTCTTATCCTGACATCCCTGAAGGCAAGTTGAAACCAATTGTCGTGGCTAATTAAAGAGTGCCTCTTGTTGGTTTCATCGTATTTGAGGCACCACTCAATTGTGCACGCTTCCTTCAGCTCCAGAGATGGCGCAGATTTTTTGAGGTCTTCACCATACCTTTTTTTTTAAAATTAAGTACTCTCTGTGCATAAACCTTATTTTGTCGACAAAACTCATTTTGAATTTATACTCGTTATCGGCGTTGTGTGTATTGGCCACTATTTTTGCCTCTTCGCCAGTTAGGCCGCAATACACCGCACAGAGAACAGAATAGAATAGATTTTTAGGTACCTCAAATTTTGTTTTTCTTATACAGTTCCCTGTGTGCCTTAAAGCTATGGTGCCTCCCCAACACATAGTGTGTGTACTGACATACGCTTTGTCATAACCTCCCGGGTCCATGCACTGGCTTCTGTCAACAAGCACTACTATTGAAGCAACATGGGCATTCGGATTGCTCCTTATCCGGTCCTTCAAGTTTCTAACATGATCAGCATATATTTTTCTCACTTGAAGTGGCCTTTCTCCAGTCTCATCTTTCGGTGGCAGTTTCATGCAGGTGACTGGAAGATAAATTACACCTTGCACGTACTCATGCTGGTTTATTTCTTCCATTCTCTCTGCAGTTTTCTCAGTTTTTTTGTCTTTTATTGCCACCCCTGGGGCCTTGCCTTTTTCCTTTCTCTTTTTTAGCAGATTCCTCAGTTGTTTCCTCCACTGCAAGCTGCACGGTTTTTCTTTTCTTTGGCTCCTTTGCATCTATTGTCAGTCTTTGCTTTTTTGGTGGTGGTGGTGGTGGTGCTTCCTGTTCAAATTCCTTGGACTTAGCGTCACCATCCTTACCACCAGACAATCTACATCTTTGTGTTGCATGACACTGGCATTATAAAAAGAACTGAACATCATAACACATGGCCTTCAAACAAAAAATTGACCCTGCCATATCTCCTAGAGGCTCATGGGTGTTTTATTGACCCTGCCATAACTGCTAGCGGCTCATGGATAAAAGCCCACTGGTATACCACATGGGTGTTTTATTGACCCTGCCATAACTGCTAGCGGCTCATGGATAAAAACCCACTGGTATACCACAACTTATAGAAAACTTCAAAAACATAATTCACAATCATTCAAAATCAGATGCTAGGCCTGACTCTCAGATGCCAGGCCCAACCTCTCGGCCAAACCACCGGGAACAGTTAGCTTTTGCTTAAGCCTATATTCCAGCTGCAATGCAACACAATCTCTATCGTCGGTATAAAAAAAAAAAAAATAGTTTAACGGCTAGGATGGCACACAGACTATTCTTACATTTCTCCGTTAGTATTATACATAGATCATTAGGATTGAACAATTATCTCAATTTGAAATCTAGCACATTTAAGAAGTTCCTTATTTGCTAAGCGCATTGTATTACTGCCAATGGTTTGCAACATCTTCATATTTGAATGGATGCCTTTAACAAGCTACTCCCAATGGTTTGTTACATATTCATACTTGAATGGATGCCTTTAACAAGCATGCTTTTTACTGATAACTTCACATTTTGCTTCAAAATTTATGCTTTTGAATGCACAACAATACATTTGCAAGAAAAAAGCTAATGATAAACTCCTTCAATTTTCATATGTTTCATATATAAATCATGTCTTGTTTCTACTAATACTGTCAATCATGTCTATACCGTGGACATTAGAATCCCATATACTAATATCTTAATTGATCTATAAGTATGTTGGCACACTAGATCCAACCTAGCAAGTTTGGAACTAAAAAAATGCTTAGCCACTATGATTTCTTGTAACTCTATAAATATAGGTTTTAACTAAAACTTTGACGAGCTTTTCACTTTTTAAAATCCTCTTCTTTCTTCTAAGGCCATTGCCAAGTGCCCTCCTTTTTACTTTTCAAAATCCTCTTCTTCCTCCTAAGACCATCCATTTGGATGACACATCACTAGGGAAATTATTCTAAAATAACCTCTAAACTATTCATTGCATTGAAGCAAAGATATATACCTAATGGAATATATACAACAATAATGTAGCATTTGCTCAAGGATAGATTCATCACAAATCTGAGTGCCCTATTGCTTGCACATTAGTTTGATACCATTTGAATTTTAAAGAGGCAGCTTTATGATAACCATGCACACTTCTATTATTAGTTCGTGGGTAGAGGGTAAACTAATATCTTTAACATAGATAGACCAAATTAGCCGTGGGATCCAACAATAATAGGGGCATGGAAGCCCAAAAAGTATAAAGAAAAAGATAATGCCAATGCTAATGGTAATTTTGTGCTACTTAAATCGTCTAGACATAGCCAGTTCCAAGATCAGAAGGTCATTGATCTAGAATGATTGCTGCGCCTCCTTTGTACATTGCCCATTACTTTTGCAAATGGACTGCCCTGACCTTACAGAGCTCCTCCTTAGATTACACAATTGAAAAGGAGAGAGGTCCTTTTGTACTGAAAAATCAGTCCCTCCGAGATGGTTACCATACTGGAGAACGTGTAGGGGACTGAGGGCATCACAAAACCGAACCAAAAGATGTCAAGGATGATCAGGTCTTGCCGTTCCCAGCCTAGTGGCAGAGACAACTCCAACAACCTTCACATACACAATGTCAGTGAAGAAATACAAAGCCTCATGCACAGTTGAATGAGCATCAGTCTCTGCCTCTGCAACCCCTATAATACGCAAGGTCGGGATAATAGTAGCAGCAGGTATTGAGGCAACCTGCTCCTATTCTCTAGCTTGACGTCGCGGCTGCCAGTCCACTATGAACTGTGGAGATGTCTGTACTCCCACCTCAACATGTTCCCTTTCAAATTGTTGCACTCTGGGCATCAACACAATGCTTCTGTCGCCCTAAGCCCTCTCTCTCCAGCCTAAGGTGATCTCCCACTTAAGTTAATCAGTTTCCCTAACCGTGAGATATGGCGTGCACCAAATGCACCATGAGAAAGGTTAATAGCCCCAGGATGCGGGCCTTCAGAGTTTGGGACCAAGACATGTATGTATTAACTATAACATTTGTGTCTATCTCACAATAAACATGGTCATAGATGTGGCTATCGTCCCTCCCTCAGAATGAATAGTTTGTACCTGATCATGAAGTGTAGGTGGAAAACCTTGAACTTGCAGGTCTCGTGGGCATCGCCACTGCCTATTTCCCAGCCCATTTTCCATGGGAAAAATGCCTTTATCGTGGTAGTGACCTAGCACAACCATTCTATCAGCCTAAGAAAATCTACTATATATGTAGTGTACTATATATCTACTTATCTACTCCATCTTTCCGAATCCCCAATGGCCGAGATCGACCCTTGCTTCTCCGATAAAAAGCGTTCAATATATGTTGATTGCCAAATAAGCGACCTTAAATGGAAGGCTGTGAAGAACCTCTTTCTGTTTAGTTGATAGAGGCAGAAGAAGAGGAAGATGGCCGTGGCCGGAGTTTCAATCCCTCAGACTGTGGCCTCGGCCTCTTCTGATGTTTCCTCACATACCTGCCTCTATCTTTCCAAGGGAGGCAGATTGAGTACTGTAAATTTCCGCAGAAAATCACAATCGATTTGTGTAAGGGCTTTTTGGCCTGCAGGTGCCAAGCATGTATTTTGGCCGCAAGCTGAAGTGGGCGAACTCCCCTTATCTGAGAATGGCAGCATAGCGGAATTCACGTCTATCAGTGATTTTACAAGGTTCCGGGACAAGGGTGTAGATGGAACAGAATTACAGACTGCTATAATTAGTTATCGCCGTCCCAGAGCTTTCCCATTTTCCTTATTGCAGCCTCACATCCAGGTAAATGATCAAGGATTTTATTTTTGAGCATTTAAGTTAAATTTCAACCACTGGGTACGGTTCAGCATGCAACAGAGGCATTCGTATCTGTTACATGCAAGGGTCGTAAGAACTTTAAGAAAATGGCTTATTTGGTCCAGGTAATGTTGTAAAAGCAATGGCATCATAGATTATATTCTTCTCCTTCATCTTCCGCTCCTCCAATATCTTTCCTCTTGGTCATTTTAGTTGAATATCTGTTGTGTATTTTGGGAGGGCTAGCTCAAACAATGCTGAAGTGGTTTTAACCATAAATGAAGTTTTTTTTTTTTAATTTTGTACTGCGCATTTTTATTGCAGGTGGATCTTGTAGCAGCAGTTCATATTGCTGACACAGAGTACGAACTTATGATATTTCTGTGTTATTGGTCTTTGTAATTCGAAGTGGTTTAGAAAGAGCTAATATTCTCTGTCAATATAAGTCAGGTACTTCTCTGTTATGCAAAGGGAGCTTGATTCATATGACTGTGTGCTGTATGAGATGGTGGCAGATAAAGGAAGGGACAGTAACAAGGCTGTCCGCTGGAAGCCTCCCAAGCGGAGCAAGCATAGGAAGCGGGGTTTTAGTTTTATAGGAAGTATTCAGCGTCTCTTAGCAAGTTTGCTTAAACTTGACTTCCAACTTGAATGCATGGACTATAGAAAGGATAATTGGTACCATGCAGATCTTGATTATGAAACATTCAAAAGTCTGCAGGTAAAGGTCCAAAATTTACACTTAATAAGTCAGCTCTTTGTTTGTTAAACTTGTCCATCGTATGAGTGGTTGTGTTTAAGCTAAGATTGTCTTGTATGGTGATGCATACTTTTCTGAGATTTGTTGCAGACATTTTATACCGATCTATGATGGTTGCAGGAGGAACGTGGAGAGAATTTTTTCACCTTTGCCAGAGATCTTGCACAAGTCTCTAGCAATGTAATTTCAAAAGTGGCTCTGGCACGTGATGATTTAGGTCCTTGGAAAATGAAGCTTTTTGGATGTCAAGAATGGTGCCAATGCCCTTATTAGGTCTTTTGCTTATAGAGGGAGTTTGTGCACCATCAGATGCCCCTTTATATGAATCACCTGAGATGAAGGCACTGCTAAACCTTGACTTTTCATCTGCTTTAAAAGTATTTTTGGCAAGGCAGTTAGCAACAGAGTATGTCCTCTTTAATGACACTCATTTATATTTCAGTCTATAGAGTAAGTTTACTAAAAGCATCAACTTACGTGTGTTGCAGTTTGACCAAGGGCGCAGCCAGCATAGTAGAGAGCTCTGTGATTATTGGAGAAAGGAATAAGACTGCAATGCAGGAGTTGGAGAAGGCTTTGGATGAGGGATGTAACAAGGTGGCTATATTTTATGGAAGTGGACATTTACCAGATATGGATCGCCGCCTCAGAACAGAATTTGGTCTCAAGCCTACAAATATATTCTGGAAAACTGCATGGTCTATGAACGCTCTGCAGAGAACGGTTGCATATTCGCCACTTGCAACAGTGGCAGAAATTACTGGATGGCCACTTAATAGATATCAGACGCTTGCATTAGCACTGTTCTCTTTGGTTTTGGCTCTTGATTTATGGTTCTGGGAGCTTTGTTTCAATCTCCTTGATGGCTCTGCTGAGAAATTGATTGAGACAATTGTACATTTTCTTGATAAAGGATGGAACTTGTAGGAAACTTAGTGCTGTTTTAACTTACTGCATGGAATCAGAAGCAGCCTACTTGTAAGATTTATATCTTTGTAGAAAGACTGTAATACATTTTCAACCAAATATTCAAGATCCTTAGTTCCCAAACACGTTGAAGGGTTCCATGCCATGGGATTCTCTTACATAGGGAGAAGGAATATAATGTTATGGCATTTAAGCGCTTTTACATTGCCAGTCACTTAAAACTAATACTAAGGGCGATATTCCATCTGCACAGCAGCTAGTACTAAGAGTCTTTTTTGGAATTAAATTGCAAGTTGTTAAATTAGTGAATGGAATCGTGAAAAAAATTGCAAGGTGTTCCTAAATGCGTGTCCCGATCATGTTGCATGTAAAGGAATCCCTTGACAATTAGCGAGCAATTTATCCTATAATATACCGTCTCATAGGCCAGTTGGCCTCCGTGGACGTTAAAATATACTTCCTTCCTTCCTATAGCCGATGATCCACCTTTAGTTGATGCTCCATATCATCTTTCTGAAGCAAAACTACCTCCTGTAAGTCTATGTCTGCCAGTGTAAAAATAACACCGCCCCTTACGCTTGGGGATGAGGGAGATTCGTCCAAATGCATTTAGCTCTTGAAGTGCCTCAAGTCATTGTATAAATCATCAGCAAGTCAGTCCTAATATAATACTTCTGAAACAACTCTACAAGGATGACTGACCAATCTCAAAGCACTTGCATCTCTTCAAATGAAGCATGTGCTCATCACATACAATAAGATAACCTGAATGAGTGGCACAATAATGCATCGGGAAAAAAAGGGAGGTAGAGAGATGGTCATGCAAAAGTGTGGTCATGCAAAAAGCTCTTTAAGTTCATTGGGATTAGAACGAGAGCACCACCTAGAACTTGCTCAATGCTGGATACTAGTAAGAATTTGCTTCTCAACTTGGTCATTTGATGGCTTTTTTGATTAGTAGCAACATGCTCACGACCTTCAGTTTTAAGCAAAGGATTTCGAGGCATCGAGAGCATCAATAGTACCTGCCATCCCTTTTCATCTAGAAAAGGCAGAGGTCCAAGCTTGTCTGCAGCTAGCCTGGACCCCTCCATTAAAAAGAGATGTTTAATTTGAAAAAAGTTTTGGTCTTGCTATTTTCAACATCTTGGGTGCAAGAGAGACTGTAGATTGTGATTTGAAATAGAACCATCTAGTACGCTTTTATGAGAGAAATTAGACATATGTGTAGATACCGATGCGTTATCATAATATTTTGTTTCATGTCTACGTCTAAAAACTTGATCATACATCAAGCGTTACCACTGTTCACATTGTTTTTCCTCACATATTGTTAAAATGCCTCTAGAACGTCATTGGCATTTACGGAAATGCCTTTGATAGAAATGTGATCTTATTTCGAGAGATCTCACAAACTTATATGTATGGATACCTTGTCTCTAACATCTGATGGGAACAAGTAGTTAGCAGCATGCTTTTTATTATGTTTGGTGCATAACACTTCCAATTTGCTCATTATGCTAATCTAAATTCTACTAGCCACAAACTCTATGGCCACGGATAGGGTCACAGTTGCATATATAAAATATGAAACATATGAAACCTCTCCTTTTTTTAACAAAAATACTCATTAAATACGTCCGAAAAAGAATTCGGCCGATAGAAGTCGTCGAAAAACGATGTGGCCGCAAGTAGGCAGCAGCATGGCCACATATAATTATCCGTGTTTTACTGAGATGTGGATGGAGGAATTGAAGCCCTTGCGGCCACGTATACGCCGACACGAGGCCGCTTTTGGCAAAACACGTCCGCAACGATGCCATAGTGCGACCGCGGGATTACGTTGGCTGCGACATTGCATTTTGCGACTGCAACAAAATTTCTACCGATGTGTATTAGGACAACGCGGTCGCATAGTTGCCCGGGCACAGTGTTGTCAGGTACGATAGGGGTACAATACGTATTTAACGTACTAATATGGGTTACATACCCTTCAGACTAGTACTTTAAATATGTTTTTTGTATTTGCTTACTTATAAAATAAGTAAAATATGTACTTTACATATATTATGTTAATTACTTTATGCATTTTTTTAAAACAGTTATACATTAAAAAATAGTTGCAATTACATTGGGTTTTCATTTTTAAATAATAGATCATACTATAGTCTCCATAAATAAGTGTTTTCTCAATTCATGTTAAACCTGCAAAACATGAAAAAAAAAATTAGAACCCACAAGGACAATCACCTTCAGCCAATCTGTTACACGGCTGTTGATTTCCCTGGTAACAGAGGAGCAGCAACATTAATGTTCCCTAGTCATCAAGCTACCTTTAAGGTACAAGTCTTTCATTGAAATTCAGGGTTTTCGAACATACATTCTTATGGTAACTCTTGCATCTTTGGATGTCATCATCAAAATCATGAGATCGTTGATGATGGTATCTTTGGCACAATGTTTTATAAAGCTTGCAAAGCCTGGTTCCTTAACTTGCAGGCAAGTCATAAACTTGCAGGCAATTCGTCCTAGATTCATTCTCTCAACAACCATTGGTACTACAAATCCATTGCAAGCAATTTGATAAGTTTCTTTTCAAATGGACAGTTTAACTAATATCCTTTAAAATGTGCACGGAATGAATCAGCTGATTATACACAGTTCAAGAGGTTAGGCATATAGGACTCTTGAACCTAATGTTAGATGTCCCATATGAAGGAAATATTTGGTGCAAAGACTTGATTTAGCGGCAGCATAGATGGAGGCATCTGTTTAAAAATCCATCTATATAAGGTCCACAAGCTAAATAACAAATTGTGCATGCTTCTAGTATTATTTCTAAATAAGGCAGGCAGTAGTAATAGCCTTATGATTTAACTATTGACTAAAGCATATCTTAGAAAAGAATCATTGCCATGGGAAAAAACAAAGCTTCAGGAGGAGCATAAAATCAACGTGCAGAATTAGAAAGGGAGAGCTCCACATTACCTCATCGTACAGGTCGGCAGCTAGAACCTTATGAAGAGCTGGTAGACGTTCCAAAGCTTTAAGCATTGAAGGGCACTGATCGAAAATGCACGAAAATGGATGCCGTGAGCTCACTTACGAAAATGCACAAAATGGACGTCTTGCACTTCAGCAACTAGATTGAACAAGGAACAACTGTAACTAGATTGAAAGCCTGTAATCTGTAGCTAGCTATTGAGATCAAGAGTGGTTGGTCTTACAACATTTGTTAGGGTAAACGGAAGAGTGAAACAGAGAGAGGGATAAAAATGTGATACGATGAGTTTTTTTATTTATTTTTCGTTTAATTTCGAAGTTTGGATTATACTTTAGGCCTTTCTCATTGTATTTAACAATTTCGGGTTTTAGGTGTCATAAACTTCTAATTATTTCGTTTGCTGGCATGGTTTTGCCAAGATTTCGCCGCTGTATTGTATGCGAAAACGTAGTCAAGCTGTATTTTTTAGCTGATTTGAGCTGCTTGTTGGCCCTGACAGGTAGATGTTCAAAATTGGGCTGTGCGTATGTGTTTTCTTGGTATTTCTAGGGCATGATACGAGAATAGAAAGCATGGAATCTGCACATGGGCATGTCTGTTGGGAAGACATGTGTGCATGGCATGCGATTTTTGTCGTTTCCAGAGAAAGGTGAGAAAGATGTGCAATCTTTGAGCGGTTGCGCCATGGGGCAGATAAAGGATTGAAACAGGGCAGATGACAAGGCAGAGAGAGGCTTAACAGTTCGTGGAGGCTGAATCCGGTTGCTATAAGGAGGCGCTGCCGATTCGATTTCTTCAGACATGCAGGCTGGGCATTGAGGTGCAGGCTGGCAGAGATTCTAGGAATTGGTGGGTTCAAATTCGGTGGTAGTAATTGTGAAGGCAGCAGAAGTCCAGGATTCCGGCTAATGCAGGTGTGCCGATGCAGGCGATTGGGCGATTGCATAGCCGAGTAGCAGGGAGGGTTCTGGTGAGGCATGGGTAGTGGCAAAGAGTTGTGTTCGGTGGCAAAGATTGAGATACAGGGCAGAGGCCGATTCTAAGCGGATTTGAAAGTGTGTTGTTCATAGGGCGAAAGTGTTTTGGGAGAGCAAAGGAGCTATGGTTTAAGCCAACTGTGGTTTTGTATTCTAAGCCGGCTCATACCTTTGGTCTATATTGTGGCAGGGGTGTTTTTATCTGCATCATAGGATTTGTCGTGCGTTTTTTCTAGCAAAATGTTCATATCCGTGGATCTGGAACAACCCCACGAATATGCCGCGAATCAACGGCTCACAGTCAACATTACCAAAAAAACCTATAAGGATACATGTTATACTTAGGTCAATTTTTATATTTATGGCATTTGGAGTTTTTTTTCCGTTAAGTACGTGCTATATATATTTTTTGCACCAATACATTAAGAACCGTATTAAACAAAAAGATTGGCAATTTGGCAAAGCAACTTTAATGTATAGTACATATAGTATCATGGATAAGGTATTATACATACCCAGAGGTAAAATATGTGTATGTACGTGAACTTCGGCACCCCTTCGTGCAGACGCAAGTTTCAATATCGTGGACGCACTGTTTACGACATGGACACATCGTGAAGTTCTCACGGGCGCATCTTAGTTTTTTGGATATTTTGCGAATGCGTATTGAGCAGGTTGCAGCCGCATGCAAATTCTATGCATCAGCATTCATTTAGCAATGTTGCAGCTTCATGAATCTAGTATATAAGGATCATGAATTTTGGTCTATTATCTTAGACTTATTAGGTTTGTCTATTAAGATATACCATCTGATGTATCTTTTTTAGATGCAATACAAAACCAACCTTGCCCTCAAAAAAAAAAAAAAAAAAAGGCAATGTTGCAGCACAAAATTTACTATATAATAAGTTCGTTCAGGTTGATATCCTTGTCTTAAAGCGTCGACTACCAAGTGCAGTTCACAAACGGTCTTCCTTTGATGCCATCATTAAGGATGTGAACCTAATATCAGTATTTAATAAAGCGAGCTTGCTCCTTTGCTAGTTGTAGTGGCCCTGGATCTACTAGTCGTTCGATTAGTAGCTTCGATCGAGGGCAGTGTGACTATGCGAGTGAGCTATTCCTTTGCTTATACACACTAGCCTTTGGTTGACCAAATCTTATGATTTTGAATCTAGCATCAATAATTAACAAAGTGAGGTTCCTTCTTTGCTAGTTGTAGTGGCCCTGGGATATCGCTAGTCATAATTCAATAGCTTCAATTAGGAGCAGTGCCTTGTACGATTGAGTTGCTCCTTTGCTTGTACACACTAGCTCCTAGTTGACAGGACATAAGTACTGACATGGATGATGCAAGTGGTGCTTCTACTTCTGATGCAAAAGGGTAACTGGAGCTAGCATGCCAAAGACAAGGAGACATATCGATGAGGTAGAAAAGCAGGGACTGAGTGGGAGTACATGGACAAGTTGGGTGACGGACAATGGGAATGTAAGTTCTGTGGACATATCTCAAGGAATGGAAGTGCTACTCGAATCTGTGCCCACATTTTGGGAGGAGCACAAAAAGGAGACAAAACTGATGCCATAGCACAATGTCAGCCCCAAAGGAACTTTGTAAGGATGCATTGAAAAGGTTAGGATGACTTCAAGCCCTTCGATGACAGAAGGAGACAAGTGCAGGAGGGGTGCAAAGTAGGTACCAAAGAGACACTGTTGAGGATGAGCAAGAAAAATAGGATGAAGGCATTGAGGATACGACGACACCTCAAGTTTTTTTGTCTGAGCGTGGACTTGGTGCAATCGCACTAGGTACATGTAGTACAGAGCAATGACGAATGGCTAATACAGTGCAGTTGGTTGCCAATTGAAGCAAACAAGGGAGGGTTGACCAATATCTCGCCACAGAGCAGCTTCGACAGGCTCAAAAAAAATTGGCAAAAGGGTTTTAGCATGCTGGTTTGCATCTACTTGAGCAATGAAGGAGGCATTTCAAGAGGTTGCTAAGGTGGGACCTTCATTTAGATTGCCTTTGTACAAGCATGCAAACAATAAAAATGGTCGATGACATATACAAAAATATGGTTGAAAAGATGAACATGAAGCCCACATGTGTGACAGAAACACGATTAGCAACACTAATGACTGACGGGTGGAGCAATATAAACGAAAACTACCTTATTAACTACGTGATTGTTTAACTTGGAAGTGCAACATTTTTTAAGTCCGTTGAGACTAAGAACGAGTCTGTATCAGCGACTTGGATCTACGAGAAAACGAAGGGTATTGAAATCTTTGGGCCGAAAAGAATATTTCAAATTGTGATGAACAATGCATATCGCAGGAGAGATGTTGGAGATAGAATTCCCTGGATTACACATTGTAGGGTGTCAATGGCACCGTGTTAACTTATTGTTGAAAGACTGGTATCATAATCTTATGTGGTTTACGGACCCAATTCTCAAAGGACATTGAGATGTGAAGTTCCTCACTAAGAAGACTGGAGTATATGCCATATATAAATGCTTGTGAGATCAGAAGTTGGCACTTATAAAGACCGGGCGAACACATTTTGCAACCACCTACACTTGCTTAGATTGATAAGATGTCGTGACTGGGTAATCACACAGAGTTCTTTGAGTGGGAGAGAAAGCAGAGTGGAAGTAAAGAGAGACCGTAAAAAAGAGAAGCAAATCTGAGATAAATTGCAATTCATAAGAATGGATGTACTATAGAAGGGGAAGAAGATGTAATTTCATTTCTGATTCTGTGATTGCTCTTATACATGATTTTTGGATTTCTAATACTAGAATCTCTCCAAACATGAAGGATGTGAAATCTAGAAGACTTGAAAGAAATATCAAAGAAGAGCATGATGCACATTACTTAGAGCAAAGCCAAGTTAATTACTATTATGATACTAACAAGTGGCAAAGTGAAGTGGTGTTCTCATTGAGCTTTGTAAAATCGTTTACAAATGTATTCCCCACTTGGGGTAGAATTTTGACAAAACTTGAAATTTGAGTGCTCTGAAACTAGGTAATCATCCAGAACATGACGAAACTAAGGAGTACAAGTTAACAGATGAGTTATCTGCTGCTTTCTCGATGCAAAAGTGAGAAAACTGTCGACCGCTTCTCATCGGGATGAAAACCCCTGCCCTTTCAGGTTTTCGAGGAAAGCCCTAATGACAAATGAATGCCAAACCTCTTGAAGAATGTCGCTAGCCTACCACCGTCGACAAGTGAGGTGATATACAACATGATGGAGCGGACAACTGAGAGTCCTACAAGAAAACGACTTGCAATGAAAATCCTGAAAAGGAGAATGACCCGTTGGAGTTTAGAAGCTTCAGGCATAGGCACGTGCCGAAACGCAAAATATCAAAAATATAAAAGCACTCGGGAGCTCTAGGGCCACGCCGAGGAAATAACAGCCGACCAATCGGGAATCGATCGGGATAAAAACCATCCGATTAGTACTGCCTCAGAGGCTACAATGCCATGCCGAGAAGAAAATGAGTAGCAAACACTGTTCCAGAGGCTACAACGCCCCGCCGAGAAAAAACTATGCAGACAAAGCTGATGGCCATAGAGACACAACATAGATAAAACAACACACCGAGTGAAAATGAATAATAAATATTGCCCCGGAGGCTATAGAGCCACGCCGAGAAAGGAGACTACAAACAAAAAATTGGAGGCCACGGAGCCACAACATAAATTGAATCGTAACAAAACACTAGATACTCTGAAAGCCGCAGATACAACAAACAAGCCCAGAATATGAGAGAGGGAGAGGTGGACAGGAAACTTGTGGAGGCAAAAGAGGGAGAATGAAAAGGAGCTCAAGAGAACGCCGATGATTGAAAGAAGAATGAAGCAGTATAAATAGGAGAGGCGAGGAAAGGCATCCCCATCCAAGGAATGTCGGTAGCAATAGAACTGTGGCATTCTATTCTTTCAAGCTTAGTTTGATCACAGTTTTCTTGAGATCCTCTATAACAGATTATAGATTGTGTGTTATAAATAGTACAGTATAGTTTCAGATCTAGATGGACTGCATTATGGTTGGACTAGATTATGGTTTTAGATTGCATTGTGGTTTCAATTCTATTGGCTTTGGATTGCATTAATTAGCTTAGATTGTGGTTCAATTTAGATTGTGATTCGTTGCATTGTGGTTTAAATTTTGTTGTGGTTGTGGATTACATTGTGATTCTAGATTATGATTTCAATTGGATTGTGGTCTTGGGTTGGAATGTGATTTTTTGGTTTCAGAATAGCTGTGGTTGTGGATTACATTGTGGATCTGGATTATACTTTCGATGGATTGTGGTTTTGGGTTGGATTTTGGTTTTAAGGATTCTATCGGATGGTGTTTCGTATTTCAAATTTGTGGTCTGGAATTTCATTATTATAGTTTGAGTGTTAGGTTCGTGGTCTGGGGTTTCAATTTTGAGGTTTATATAGACATATTCAACACATATAAATTTTCTATGCGTTTTCTATGTTTTACCAGCACAAAAAACCTAAACATATCAATATCTCACACCAATATCGCACATGCAAAAAACGTAGCACACATATATAAGGTGCACATAGAAGTGAATTCTTTTTTAATAACTTTCTAATCTCCTTCGATCAATGAATGCTGCTTAAAGCCATAGCTTGCCTATTGAAGGTATGATCTGGAAACATTTGAGCAGTTAATATATAAAAATTGTCTAGAAAAACTTCAATAGTATCAATGAAAATGCCATTTCCAAACATAATCTGCTAATCTTGTTGTTCTGCTAATCTTGCAATCTACTAATTTTGCTAATAATCTTGCAATCCGTTAATCTTGTTGTTCTCAAACATAATGTAAAGGCTTCTCCGGAACTATGCAGATCACTCTAATTTCATGATTTGAATCTACGAATCTAGAGGATATCCGGATGATCCCGTTCATAGCGAGCGGCGGTCGCCAATCCATCAGGTGCAACTTCGTCAATCTGTCGCCGCTTCCGCGCCAATCCATCATCGGTCGTCGATGTTGTATAAACCCTAAAATATTACTAAGAAGTCCAATGTTGTAGTTGTTAGGTTCCCATACGATTAACGTTCCCCCCTTTATTCTCAGCCCTTTACCCTATATTCTCCACGTGGAGAATGCGTGGAGATAGGGAGGGAGAATGTTATTTTTTTCTAGTGAAAGATAAATAGTTTTGACCCATCAATCGACCACGGGGCATTTTTCTTTCCGTGGATGTTGGCCAATGCTTCAAATGGCAGAAGTATACATGCATTAGCTGAGGCTGCATGTTTAAGAAAAAGTCATTTGGTAACAAACGAACTAAAGTCAAGTCTAAACCATGTAGACATGGGGTCTACTCCGACAATGCATAAGCCAGAAGCTAGACCACGCCTTACAAGCAACAGTTTCAAGAAACGAGTTAATTATCATGTTACTTGACCTGGTCCAGTCAAGCAACAGTTTCAAGAAACATGCTAATTATCCTGTTACTTGACCTGGTACAGGATCTAGTGAAGCCCAAGAATAAAATCTTCTCTTCCACTTCGTCTATTTAGCCAGCTTGTATTGTAGTAGCAACCACAGGTAGATAAGAAAAGGGTAGACAATACAAGTGTGAGAAGCATCATGAAGAGGTTTGGGTTGCTTTTAATTCTGGTCGCGCTGTCTATTCAAGGAATCAAAGCTGCTTCTGTGAATGTGAATGAAGGAAAACTGTCACAAGTAGATCAGTTGGAGGCACTGGCTAGCATAGGTGGACAAAGCAATGGAGATGCTCTGTTGGAGACGTTGAATGGAACAGATGGGTACTGGCATCCCATGGCATTCTGGAGGTTTCTGATATTGGGTGCTCCACCCAACAAGGAGAGCTTTTACTTCAAATTTGGTATATAAGTAGTTGACTAATTGCTTCATGCATAAAAAATATTTGTTGGCCTGTAATTTGAAGGTTCATCCTTGACTTATAGTAACAAATTTAAGTGACTTTTAATTGATGTTTATTTTATTATATTTGAAGGAAATTTATTGAAATAGTATGTCATTGAAAAAATCATATATGAATGCTCGTATGGATATGAAACCAATGAAGAAACAAGTAAAGAAAAAGAGCAAAAGGCGCGATCATGATAAATCAATAAAGGTTTCTGTACCTAAGACCATTACTGGTCCACATGTTCATTTTAAATCAATAACTTATTTACGTTAGTCAATCTCAAGCTGAGTTTTAGGATATTAGTATTTCATGAGCTCCTCCATAAATAAAAAATATCTATTGCTAGGTTTGTCTATCTAAAAGATGATGTTGAAGCACAAAAATCAAGTTTATCTAGAACGTCAAGTATGTATAATGCCAAGTCATGCACAGATGGTGCTCTGAGAAGTTGTGAGAGCGTGGAATGGAATGCTAAGATCAAAAAATGATTCCGGACTATCTCAAAAGCAGGGCAACTCAGAAGAGTATGGCTTTCATCTTCAATAACTTGTAACTGGCAACAGGCACATAGTCTCGCTTCTCGCGGCAATTGCGGCCGCTTCCATCTACCTGTCTCAATCCGTAGCCTGTGGGACCCCATGCGAATTGATGCAATAGCTACAAGCTTGTTCCTGGACAATGAAGCAAGCAAATAAGCTTGGGGCCCTGGTGCCAAGGTGGGATTTATGTGTGCATGATAATGACCAGTTTTCTTTTTTTTTTTCTTTTTTTTTTTTTGATTGAAGGCTTATATATGTATTAATAAAAAGTTATAAGTTTAACAAAAATTACTTTTTGACAGGGAAGTATAACCCTTTAGGTAAGTAGAAAAAGTAAAAGTACTGGATAGAAAACTTAGAGATAATTGAGATATGGAAATCATAGTCTGATATGGAGTGCCGGCCCGCCTAAAAGTATGAAATTGAGATATGGAAATCATAGTCTGATATGGAGTGTCGGCCCGCCTAAAAGTATGATCTGAGATTGGAGTTGCTTGACTTTCTCCCTCTGCCCCTAACCATGACCGTGAGGATGCAGAATACATATAGACATGCTTCTGCCATGGCCATATTGAAGCGACCTTTACTATCCTTAGCTTGGCAAAGCATGCCTCTTCTTGCGTCCGGGTTCTGATCACAACAGCATCCACAGAAACATGGTTCTTCATGGCTGTAAAGGTCTGGTGGTCCAAAGACCTTGATCCATTGCTGATTGGCAGCCGGGTCAATCTTCTTCCACTTGAGCTTGCGCACCAAAACGAAAATAATTCCTGGAAAAGCACCAAAGGAGCTGTAAGAATCAAAAGAATCAAAACGAGTTTTAAGTGGCAGCAATGATCCATTTAATATCATATTCAATTTGCTTGATTACGGCCTCCGGATGAGTGATTTCACAGTTCAAGATAAAATTGTTCCTGCCCTTCCAAATTCTCCATAAAACAATGTACAGCCTCCAATCATTTGGGTTAATGGGCCTGAAGAACTCCTTCGAATTGAGGGCGTTGAGGTCCAAACCGAGCAGGTTGGAAGCAAGTTCAAGAACCCATTCCGACCACATACATGATCGAAATAAATGCTCCTCATCTTCCCTGTGACTGAGACATCTTGAGCATACATCAGAATCTGTCATGTTAAGCCTATGTCTTTTAGAATTGGTGGCTAAAGCCTTATGCCAGAGCTGCCACATAAAGGACTTCACTTTAGGAGGAATTGGGCATGCCCACATGAATTTGAGATTGCTGATATATCTATCCTCCCCTATCTGCCACTTGGTGTGGATAGAAATCCTCTGGTTCCTCATTAAGTATTTATATGCTGCTCTGACTGTAAATCTGGCCGAATCATTATAATTCCAATTACAATTGTCTTCTGACCAAATGCCTTGAGAGAGCGCCGTACAAATATTATTGTACAGTAACTCTGAGTTCTCATCCTCATTGGCAACCACTGATCTCCTGAAAGGAATTATCCCCTGCTCATCAAAGAAGTCTCTGATGTAGAAAAGTCCCTTGCTCTTCCAAAACTTAGCCTGTTCCGGAAAGTGACATGCTAAACAGAGAGAAGAATCATTAGTAAGCAAACCTGGATTCCAAAAAATAGATTGATCCATGGATAGCCCCTCCTTCCATGTAAACATACCTTTGACTAAATTCCATGCCCTGATCCACTTCTTGATTAAACTAGGGATCGAATTGGGAACAGAGAATGGAAAATAAATAGAGTGAGGGAGATTGAGGTGAAGTTTCTTCCATCCATAGGATAAGCACTTGGTTAAATAATGCCTAATGATTATAGAAACTGGATGGTTAATGCTATTGTAGGCTGCTTTGTAAAAATATTTGGCAGCCAGGGCTATACCCTGTTTCTCAATGTTGATGACTCCCAGACCCCCAATGCTCTTACTTTTACAGCATTCCTCCATAGCAACCGGGGTCCAGCATCTCTTGTTTTGGCCGCTAGAAATGAATCTGCCAATGATACTCTGTAATTTGTAGGAGACTTTCTTTGGGGCTAAGATGACCGAGGATTGATAGACATGGGAGGAGGATATGACAAAATTAGCTATAATAGCTCTGCCTTGCTTGGAGATATATTTAGAGTTTAGGCTATCCACCTTTTTCTGGAACTTTTCAATAATATCTGACCAGATATCAGAAGGGCTACCTTTAAGAACAAGGGGAATACCTAAAATTTTTGATGAGCTAGTAGGAAGAATATACTTACAGCCCATGAGAGCAGCTGTTTGCTCTCCTTTTACCTGATCTCTAGCTACTACTTTGGATTTGATCGGGTTAATTTTGCATCCCGAAGCTACCCCGAAATCCTCCAGAATTGTTTGGGTGTTGGAGAGAGACCTGTTATCCATGGAGACTAGAAGAAATGTGTCATCTGCAAAATGGCCGTTTAAAATTTGATCCATCACTTCGTTTTCCGAGAGGGAGAGACCTTGGATCAAGTTAGTATTTTTGGCCTCTTCCAGCTTGCTGTGAAGAGCCTCCATTATAATAAAAAACAGGAAGGGGGCTAATGGGCACCCTTGTTTGACCCCTCTTTGCAAAGGAAAGAAGGGGCTACATTCACCATTAATAAGAACTGAAGATCTGGAGTTTGAGAGAATACCTTTAAATAGAAGAATTACCTCATTGGAGAAGCCAAGAGCAGTACAACATTTGAATAAGATGTTCCAACTGACTGTATCGAAAGCTTTGGTAATATCTAGCTTTATGAGAGCTATGTCCTGATTGGAGTCTTTTGCCCAGTTCAGCCCCAGCATTGCAGTTACCACATTGTCAAGGATAAATCTATCCTTCAAGTAGGCAGCCTGTGAGGTGCTTATGATTTTCTCCAAAACATTCTTTAGCCTTTTAGCAATGGTCCCTGAAATAATCTTATATACCACATTAGTTAAAGAGATGGGCCTGTAATCCGAAAGAGTGGTAGGCATATCAGTCTTAGGAATAAGAGTGATCAGACTGGTATTGATTCTAGCATCCAAGTATTTAATTTCTCTGAACTCATTAGCCAGCTTAGTTAGGCAAACTCCAATTACAGGCCAAGCTTTGATAAAGAACTCAACCGGGAGCCCATCAGGCCCAGGGCTTTTACCTTTTTCCATTTCCATGGCGAATTTGAGGAGTTCCTCGTTGGAGAAAGGCCTTATTATATTAAGATTATCCTCAGCACTTACCTTAGCTTGGAGGTTGATGAATTCATCCATAGAAGCCAGGGGGCAGTCCTGATTTGTGCCCATTATACCTGTAAAGTGAGTGGCTGCAGCAAGCTTGATTTGATCCTCATCCGAAATGTCTTCATCCCCTACCTTTATTTCGAAAATATGATTTTTCTTCTGCCTGCCCTTGGCTTTAACAAAGAAGAATTTAGAGTTACTTCTTTCATCATTTTTAATTTCAGTAATTTTGGCCTTGAGTCTCCAGCCATCAGCTATCCTTATTTCCTCTTTTTCAATTTCAGCTCTAATATCCTCCTTTTCTTCATCTGGGGCATTGGGGAGAATATCTCTCAGATTTCGGAGGTGAGCAAGCTTATTATAGTGTATAGATTTTTCCCATTCTTTTAGCCTCTTGATTGCCTTGGCTACTGTTATCCACCAGAACATCCAACCTGACTTACCAGTTGGCTGGGGGAAATTGGCTATCAACTCCTTTAGTCTGTCCATGAATTCCACATGCTCGAGGAGACTAGTATTAAGTTTGAAGTATGTCTTCCTCTTTTTGTTGGCAGAATTGCCAGCCCTGATTCTCAACTGTTGGGGGTAGTGGTCTGACAGAGTATAACCCTCCATATTGCTAACTCTGCAACTTTCATTCCAAAGATTTTCCGAAAGGTAGAATCTGTCATGTAAACACAAGGTAGGATTCAATCTCTTATCAGTCCAACTGTAAGAATTGGGTTTGGTTCTGGCTAGATTGAGATTGTGACTTTTTGTTAGATCCATCCAAGCTTCCTTTTCAGGTTTCCCAAGGGGCCTGTAATTTTTGTTCTTCATAAAGCTATTGGTCACCATATTTAAATCTCCACCCAGAATGCATTCATCGAAATCAAGGTTATCAAGGCTACTTTTGACCTTTTTCCAAATCTCCACCCTTTCTGTGGGGCTGTTGTAAGCATAAATGTTCACAAGGGCCAATTTAGTTCTGTGAATAGTACAAAGGAGAATCTGCCACCTACCATTTCTGTCATTAACCATATACTTATTAGAAATATTAAGACTATGCCTCCACGCAATAGCTATTACTGCAGAAGAGTCGTTAGCGGGGATAGACTAGATTAAATAATTGGGAGGGAGAGTTCTACTAATAATGATCTCATGATCCAAACTATGAATTTTATGCTCTTGAAGAAACAATACATCAGGGTTAAGGGAGGAGAGACAAACCTTTAATCTATCCCTTTTAATTAAGCTATTAATACCCTGGAGATTCCAGGTAATACAGCATATGTCCTTGTCCATCAGTACCTATACTTACCCCAAGCCATCCCAGCTTGAACAGTTTGCTTCCTTGGGCTTGATCTACTAGGGCCAAAGTAAATCTTCTTTTTGCCTCTGCCCTTCTTCTTCTCTACTACATTCCATTCTGTATCCTCAGGAGCAAGAGCATCTTCACAATTTTCCTGGGGGGATGGCGTTCCCTCTGGCTGACAAAGATCAAAGTTTCTGGGAAGGGTAAAAATGATGTTTCCAGGATCGATTCTAACTAATTGACTCAGGTATTTAATCAGAATCACCATGTCTTCCTGTAAATCAATACTAGGATCTTTTTTAACCCCAGGTAAGACCCCAGATAAGACAATTTCTTTATTGTAGTTCTCGTCCTGAAAGACAGTCTGGTTCTGTTGGGGATGATTTTCGATGCTTCTGTTAGCTACTTCATCCACATCAACTTTGACTTTAGGCTGCCAGACCTGTTTTTGCTTGGTTTGCTAAGGGATGCCTGTTTGTACTAGAATAGGCCACTTCGAGTAATTGACACTTAAATCCAAAAACTCCTCGGGCATAACCCTTATTTTAATCTTTTTCTTCCAATCTGACTCAATTTTCTTGGAGATGCAGATCGAGGGGAAGTTCGTTTGGGGAATATTCACTTCTAGCACATCCCCTAAAGATTCTGACAGGGCCATAAGGTGAGACCTTGTCCAGAAAGTCGGAGGTAAATTGGGAAAGGAAATCCAAGTGGTGGTTTGAATTTCGCCAGTCGTGCCAGGGATGAAATTAGGAGACCACTTCATAATATAGAAGGGACAGTTGCTAATGAAGTCGAGCTTTCTTCTGAGGATCTGATTGACACAGAGCTCGTCCCTGCAGACAATTTGAAAGGTGTACTTATCCAGCCGAAGTATGGAAAGAATCGGTATATGCTGGTTTTTGGTGATCCAATTCTTGATATCCCCTTGAGATGGGCAGTTTCTAGGGAAATGGATAAGAATAGCATATTTAGAAAACCTGTCAGTAGCCGAAGCATCTGAGACACCGTAGAGATCAATGAAATCACTATTGAAAACCTTCTGACTCTCAGAATCAGTTACCTTCTTTGAGATAGTTGGTTGAGCAGAAGGAGAAGCATTCATGAGCACATTTTTATAAGAAGGGGAAGAAAGAGAACCTTTGTTTTTGTCGTTCTTGCCGATAACTGGGATGGAGCTGCTAATCTTGCTCTCTCCGGTTTTTGTCTTCGTTATGTTCAGAGCCGAAAGCTTCACCTCCACGCAGTTCTCGCAGTCACAAGACTTCTTCCGGATTGAAGAAGCCATTTGAGTCTTTGATTTCGCATTGTTTGGCATTCTTCTTGCTTCTCACTTGGTAGACTTCCAGGGAGGTAGAAATACCTTCCAATACTTCATTCAGGGCTAACCCCGACTTAAAGGCTTTCCTGTGTCTTTCTATTACATGATCTTCGGCTTCCTCCCATCTTTTGATAAGCCTGATGCTTGCATTGGAGTTTTCTCGAAGCCCGTCCCATTGTATAATCAAATTTTTAACCTTCGACAGTAATTCATCCATGAAGGCTCTGAAAACGTTGTTCTTGAGGCTACAGCAATCTTTCTCAGTATGCCCTTGTTTGACGGTGATGAGTTTATACAAAGTATTGTCCAATTCCTGAACAAACCCATAAGTGTTCCACACCCAGTCTCGGTCATTCGCTCTCCCATCCAGATAATCTCTGTCTATGGAAGCCATCTTGTCCCTGCATGCCAAGATTCCTACTTCCTCTTGCACCCCCATGCAGAAAGCTGCAGCCTTTTGTTGGTCTCTGATTATTTCGAGGCCTGTGTAGATTTCTTTCAGAATCTCCCATGCTCTGTCCCTCCTGTCTTCCAGCCAAAAGATTTGAGTCCACTCCACATCTTCAACACTCCAGGGTTTGTTCGAAGTGCTTGCTTTGTTCCTCATTCTGGATTGAACGGAATTGAGCCGCAGAGCACCAAGCAACGAACAGGGCAACCGTTATCAGAGTACCGCGGGACTTTGCCCCAAATTCTTTTTCCCTTTTTTCCTTTTTTCCTATTTTCCCCCCAGTACAAGGTTAACAGCCAATGATGAATGTTTCCTTCTCCCAAGAAAAGCTTTCAAGAAGAGGCAGGCCCGTACTGGGAAAGACAGAAAACTAAAATCTAAGACTCCTAATCCTGACCCTACCCTGACAGACCCCAAACCTGGCACGGGGTCCAAGAACGAAACTAATTAGATACCAAAAATCTCCATACCACCACGTCAAGGTCCCTGATGTGATGAGATGGTTGGAGATCGAAGAATGCAGCCCAATGGTAGATCGGTTCTATCCCAAATTCCAAGGGGGCACTCATCATAAACAGATTGCATTCAAATCTATTTCCCAAGAAGGGTTGGGAATTGTGGGCTGCATCTCAAAGATCCTGATCTGTCAAAACAGAGAATGCAAAGAAAGAACGAGTTGAAGGCAAACCTACAGAAACCTATTCTAGGCTGAGATTGAATTGCATTGGAGATCAAATTGTCAATTGCAACTATGGAATCCTGGAATTCCAGGGGGACATTAGTGATTCCCAGCCCCTGGAGAACAGCTTCAAGCAAAGCCTCATCCATCGGGGCTTGAGAGGTGTCCCTCAGGCCAGGTGGTGTAGCGAGGGCACTCAACGTTCATCTCAACGTTTTCACTTGGGCCAAAGTAACTGCGTCCCATGAGAAAACAACCATTGAGATATTGTTGCAAAAGCTCAGGATCAGAACTGGCAAGCATCAGGCAGTGCTCTGGTTGCACAGCCCAACGGGCAAACCATGTAGTGCAATGCTCTTTCCACATCGTTTCAAACGCTAAGGAGATTCAGCCATGGCAAGTGCAAGAACAGGATACCTAACATCATCCATGTGGTGCACCTTGCAGATATAGTGGAGATGGCGCTTCATGGCAGAATATTGAAGAGGCCAGAATATTGAAGAGGCCAAAAACCTGTCTCTTGTAAAAGAATAGCATAAGGCACCGTTGTTTTAACTCCGAGGCTGTAAGTGAGAAAGGACTTTTGCACCCGCTCCAAGCTCTCCCAAGCACTAGCACTAATGGCTGGCCCCCACACTTCAGAACCATATAGTAAAACAGGCTCTACCAAAAGCCCGAAACAACTGGGCTTTCCGTGGCCAATCATGAATTTCTGCGCGAAAACAATTGTTTTGCATTGCATAGAGTGCTCTCCATCCAGCAGCCACCCGCTTGGTAATACATTATTCCCAAAGTGTGTTCTTACAGAATTCTACATCAAGATACTTGTAGCTATCTACAACTTCAACTTCGCGGCTATCATAGTGCATAGGGGGAACATTGTGACGAGAAGATTGAACTACCAAAAGCTTGGTCTTTTGGAGATTAACACGCAGACCTGTGTTCTCACAAAAACCGTGCAGAGCATGTAAATGTTGCTGCATACTAACAGCGGTATGTGCCAGAAGTGAAACATCATCAGCATACATAAGTTGCCTAATGATATAGTGTGCCAAATGTGGACCTCCGTCGCCATGATTATCAAGCCATTCTTCCAATTGATCAATGAACAAGCCAAAGAGTGTAGGAGATAAAGGGAGTGATTTGAGTACCTGATGCTGGAAATTTAGCAAAAACCCTTTCATAGAGCCGATAAACTGCATTTTGAAGATCTTGTGGAACCCCAAGTGTCTGCAAGCGCTGCCAAAGAAGCTCGCGTGGTAATCGTATCAAAAAGCGTAAGTAAAATCCACAAAGCATATATAGAGGTCTTGTTTCAAACTTCGACTATGTTCAATAAGCATGCAATGTGAAAATATGGTCTATTGTAGAATGGGATGGACGAAAGCACGCTTTTGTCCCTACAAAGACGCATACACCAAGTATGTTCTCGCCCATGATGTCAAGCGCTTCTTACCGAAGATTAGAAGGGCTACAACCTTTATTGGGACAGCCCAAGTTTCTGGCAAGCCTTCTTGCAAAGCTTGATTTAAAAGAGTAGTGATGATTGGAAGCAATAGCGGACCCCCATTTAAGCAATTTCGCTTGCAAACCTTGAAGATCAGGAGACTTGCCATTAGATAGATGCCACAGTCCTTCTTTGACTTCCTCCTCTGTGAATTGAAGAATATCACCTACCAAAGGAGGCACAGAATTAAGGACCCCAGGATGATCATATAAGTGGACCAATCGCTCATCCCATTGCTGCATAGAAATATGTCCAAGGGTAGGAGGTGGTCGATATGATTTTGCGCCAGAAGGTCCGAGGCTCACGTAGCAGTAATTCAAACATTTGCTTCTGATGCTCAGCAACAAAGCGTGCCTTCTTGCGTTTCAAAACGGACTTATGAGAAAGTCCACTTACACCTTTCAAAGATTATCTTATAGACGATGAGAAATCATAATATCATTGTAGGGGACAAAATGAATAACGCCAACGCAAATAAATAGAGAAACTTTCTCAATCTAGTTGGTTTAATTATGGACCTATAAATAGTCCATGCTTATTTATATTCAAATCTTGTATATAATACATTATTCTAACATGAAATTTGAGATATATATTGCCAACAAAGGTTCAAATTTACAAAAATTATAGCCTTCATAAAAGTTGATCTACATGTACTATGGTCCTACTTAGACTACAATACTTTGGAGCAGCCACACATTGACTAACTTTATAATAGTGGAAAGTAAGTAGGTTTCTTCATTTTTTTTTTCTAATAAGACCATACCAAGGACCTCAATATCCCTCTTTATCATATATTGTGCCATTTAAAAGGCTTATGGGAGAAACGTAGTGCAATAAATTAATATTTTAGATGAACTAGAAAAGCAGGTACGGAAAGTCTTTTGATCTATTTAATTATAGTCATGGCTAAACTTTGAGATATTGGCCTCCATTCATCAATAACCATCACTACCTACATCATTGTTGAGTTTTAGACCTATAAGGGTATAGTCAACGCACTTTGGAACCTTTCTTTGTGTTCATCCTGTTATATTAGATCTTGTTTAGATCTAGATAATATATGGTTGTGCCCTAGTTATACTATATTTATGTTGATAAAGTAAATTTCTATATAGACTTAATTAGAATGCATCATTTACTACCCTTATGAGACTTATAGATGGAGTTTATTGGAGCACTTTAACCTATATTTTTAATTTGAATTCTGTACAATAATTTCTTTAGTTAATAATGATACTAATATAACATATAAACATCTAAAAAATTCCTTGCACTATAGCTTTTCTAGTTAAGAACTCATTGTCACAAAAATTAAGTCAAAACTTGTAATAATAAGAGAGAAATAATTCTTGAACCTCATGCAGCATTTTTAAGCAAAATAGGGTTTGGCGACTCCAATTGATATCAAATGATAGCAGCCAAACATGGAAACATGCAAATCGATATATTTTATCATAATATATCAATTAATTTCATATTTAGGAAGGTTTAGATACTTTTATGCTAGAAAATTGAGAAATGCAGTTCTAGAGTTAACCTTTCTCCACAATTAACCTTTCTCCACAATTAACCTATGGCCACATTAACCCATGGCCACATTAACCCATTTTATTTGATTTATGTTTTATTCAATGGTTGGCTCATGGCCACATTAACCTATGGCCATATTAATCCATGGCCATGTTAACCCTTAGCCACATTAAACCATGTCCACATCAATGTGGCCAAGGGTTAATGTAGCCATGAGTTAATGTGGCCTTGGGTTAATGTGGCCATGGCGTAATGTGGACATGGGACAACCATAGAATAAAACATAAATCATGGTAACACTTTCCTTAGGTTAGACATGGGTTAATGTGGCCGTGGGTTTATGTGGCCATGGGTTAATGTGGCCTTGGGTTAATGTGGACATGGCTTAATGTGGACATGGCTTAATGTGGCCTTGGGTTAATGTGGCCATGGCTTAATGTGGACATGCGACAACCATAGGATAAAACATAAATCATGGTAACACTTTCCTTAGGTTGGACATGGGTTAATGTGGCTTTGGTTTTATGTGGCCTTGGGTTTATGTGGCCATGGGTTAATGTGGACATGGCTTAATGTGGACATGGTTTAATGTGGCCAAGGGTTAATGTGGCCATGGGTTAATGTGGACATAGAATAATGTGGACATAGGGTTAATGTGGACATGGTTTAATGTGGCCAAGGGTTAATGTGCCCATGAGTTAATGTGGCCATGGGTTAATGTGGACATGAGTTGATTTGTTTAATGTGGCCATAGCCTCTTATGATTATTCTGGCCATAGTCTATTAGTGCTATTCTTATGTAATTCTATTATTATTCTACCAATGTCAAAGTGGTTAATGTGGCCATGCCCCTGTTTGGTTAATCTGGCCAATCATGTGCTCCGGGTGGTTAATGTGGCCTCGTATAAGCCATGATTAATGAGGCAATATTTTTAGGGGGGCCGAAATCAAGGCAATCTATGCCTATGTCCGAACCAATTTCCACATGACACGTGGAGGGCTCGTACACTTAGGGAAAAATTTGGGGAAAAGGAACTCTGAACTCTGGCGCTTGAAACTGAAACAGGGCTATGGCAAGTTCGATCAGTCACTCCGGTGGTGAAGACATGTCTCTAAGCGAGGATAGTGGGTCAGAAAGGTCGCCCTCGGCCCAGGATTCAGATATAGATGAGCCTTTTTTGCCAACCCAGGAAGAGCTATTAGCGGCAGTGAAAGATTTAAGGGAATCTGGTGGAGCAGCATGTGTTGTAGCTGAGGCCGATTCTAAGCAAACGGCTTCCCTGAGGAAGCTGAAGAAGGCAAGAGAAGCAAATGGTGTTATCTGTATGAGGATTGGATGGAACGGAAGAAAGTGGGCCAGACTGGAGGAGCATTTGAAAAGAAGGCATGCGCTGGTTGTGGAGGTGGAGCGGGCAGCATGGGGTAGGAGATTGCAGGCTCAGACTAAGCATAAGAGGAGGCCAGGCCGGGACCTGAGCCCAATATGTTCAGAAGTATAAGATGGATCCGGTTTACAGGTGGAAGGTAAACAGAAGCCAGTATTTGAAAAGGGCTCAGACAGATGCCATAACAATTGCATATGCACTCCTTGTGAACATGGCCGATGGCAGAGAGAAGGAGCTCGAGGTCAAGAGATATGACGATGATTATGTGGAAAGGAGGGCTTTGGATTGGAACAGATCCAAGAACAATAAGATATCTCTGTACAAGAAGAATATCAAAGAGGCCTATAATGTTGATTGCACAGAAGAAGAATGGAATGAGACGGAGTTGGATGCCAATATCAGATCCTGCATGGATGAGTTGCAGTCTGAACTTCTGGACAAGACATGGCATATCGAGAGTCCAGCACATGATGGGTCAGAATCTAGTGAAGATGGAGCAGAGGAGGGTGCAGATCCAAACCCTGAAACCCTTGTGACCAAGCTTGCAGCAGAGGCGGCCGAGTTGAGCATCAACGCTCCAATGAAGACCTCCCGGGTGGAAGCAGCCGAGAGTTCTAGTGTGGCTGATCCGGCCTCCCCATTCCGCCAAATGCCTGTTCACCTTGTTGATGATAGCTCAGGAAGTCAACAGGGAAGTCATAGAACCGTCCTGACCTTAGAAGCTGACTTTGTGCTCAATCCAGATTTCTTGCAAAAGGTTGAAAACTTGCAGACCATGTTTCTGTCTGCCAAGAAAAGAAAGGTGAAATCTAGCAGGTCAGAAGAAACAGAATTTGTCTCATATTGTTGCGTCTGGCCACTGCACTTGAGGAGCCCCCTGTGGTCTTGGAGATCAGCTAAGATGGGCGATTTTGTGATAGGCAAGGCAGATGCACTTGCATTCGAACACCCGGGTACTGACAATCCAGAGAAAGTTGGTGCTTCCTAGGTGAACGAGGAGTCGGTCGGATCTTATTCTATGTAAGTTCACTGTTCCTTTGGCTGCAGTATTTTTTTATTGTGTATACAATGCTAATTGTTCCCAAAACCCAGGATTCTGTTCATATCTGTGGAATCTCGTAAGTACCACCAATTTTTTCATCTTGCTCTGTTCGGCCTATATCTGAGGCATGTAGATACCTTGTGGAAGAAAATGCTTCCTCCCAAACCGAGCTCAGACCTGCTACTCTACTGGCTGCCAATATGTGCCAAGTAAGTCAATCAATTTAAACGTTCTGTTTTATATTTGACCATAATTTCTTTCTTACATTATTGCTGCAGTTGCTGTTTTCCTTCTTTAGGGTTAACAAAATGCATACATCCACTCCACTTGTGGGAAGCTTCTGGTTGTTGGATCTACCCTTCAGTGTTTTACTTTTCTAGTAAATTGTGCTCGACATTGCACGCTTACATAGGAACATGTGTTAATATGATCTTTTGATGTATGATTGGTTAATTAGAACCTTATAACGAATAAGATTTATTTAAATCATAATATCTCCAACTTTAAACATCAATATACATTATGTCATGCAACATTTGATCAATAGATTAGATTATCATTAGTGCATATTTCATCCAATCTTGTAAATCTAGAAGAGAGTCAATGTGTGTTGCATGATCAAGTATAAGCACATGATCGTTGCAACCAACATTGCTCATTGGATGCTAGTAAGTGTTATGTCCTTTTTAAAAGTAGGACATAATACTGTAATTCGTAATTCCTGGAGATAACAGGAAATTTTGGAAGGTAATAACAGTGCGCCAAGATAACAGTTTTGCTAATAGGATGTTGTCCTTAGTGAGATATTCACAACTTCTTATATAACCATTTTCTCATTTATGCTGAGTCGTGGCCATATACAAATTGCTCAATAATACATATCCTTCTGCATGTTTGGGATCTAATTCAACATTTTCTGCAGCATACATTACCAGAGCCTAAATGTAGGTTTGGAAATCAACATTTTAATCATAAACTGAAAGAAGGCACAGTTGTTACAGCATTGCCTACAATGGACTGCATTGATTTTTTGTTTGCAAAATAGCTTATCCCCTGTCATTGCGATCAGATTTCCATTTCCTAGATACAACAAAATTTTCAACACCAAAAACATTGGAACATTGTAATTTAGTTTATAGCCATTTATGTCGGTTGTCATGAATGTCACATCCTTGCACATGCCATAGAGATGTTATATGTATGGGTCGCCATTAAAATTTGGTGAAGTGTCACTTAAGTCTTAAGGTAACCTGACTTAGATGGTCTGTCATAGCTATAAAACCACATGCATCTGCACTGCTAGAAGGATGACAAATAAATCACGAAAAGTGCCATACAATAGTACGAAGTACCTTCTCAAGTTTATATTTCTTCTTCAAGGTGCTGCTAATAATGATGGTAGGCAACCACATAGGCAAAGAAGATCTGAAACAACCCACGAAATATAAAAATAGATCATAGTTAGTCTTATACAATATGAAAAGACACAGGCAATACAGAGCAAATAAATGTTCTATGTTGAGAAATAGAAGAAGAAGTAAACATGGAATATTCTAACTAAGAGTCAGTTTGAAATGTTCCCAAATGTTGGGATTCTTCCAGAAGCATATAGATTCATGGAAAAGATGTAATTCTTCTCATGCATGCACCTTCTTACACCTTATATATGAGGGGTCTATACCTGAAGAGATCATGAGCAATCATTAGGATAGAGTATACTAACAAGAACAGAAGCAAGAAAGGATTATGGGATAAATTAGAACTTGATGTTGGCCTAGTTTTGCATAGCACAAAGAGGAGTATAGGGTAGTATATATAACAATAACAGAAGCCAGAAACAAACATGGGATAAATTAGAACCTGATGGTTGCCTGGACTTGATAGCACGAACTGGAATATCAGCTTTATGCTCTTCATTGCCTAAATCCATTGCATGGACATAATTTAGAAAGCTTCCAATCATTACAATGGGGAATGTTACCTCTTCACTGATGCCTTAAAAAAATCAGCATTGATTCTAAAGCACAACCCTTCTAAGCAACTTTTATATATTGAATGGAAAACATAAACAAATAAATGCAACCAATTGGAGACAAACTTGGAACATAATCTAAAGAAGGGAAAATATGATGTACCTAATTCTTAAGCAACATCTAGTTGGTACTCTACAGCAATACTAAATGCATTCTATGCTTAAAGTATATTCCCCGTCTTAGATGTTCTGCTCCTACTAAGACCACCTCATCTGTGATAACGGAATAGAAAGGGTTTTGTATTGACCTGATCCATACATAATACAATTCACGCAAGGAATTCAAGCAGATATGCCTTTGAGAATTTGGCAGCCACTCAAGCACATGCCATTCACATGCATGCAAGCAGCCTCACTAATGAATTCTATATAAATAAATATTCCAGAGTCACATGAAGGCATCCATCTTTGTTTACTGGGTTAAAGATCTTACTGCATCAACAGTCTTGCCTTGAACCAGTTTCAAGGATCTTGCAAAATGGATTACCTCCATAAGGAAAACCTCCAGGACCTGAGAAGTTTCTTCAGAACAAAACACAAATGCAAGATTACCATTCTTGCTTGTAACTTGTCCCCAATCAGCTATAATAAAAATGATCGAGAACCCTAAGAATGGAGCCGTATTTCAGTACTGAATGATAGCAAGATTAGCAGATGCAATCGAATCACAATCCTAAGTCCATATCAAGTTGGCCCTAAATCCAAATCTGACCCCTAAATCCAAATCCCACCCTGTTCTTCAAGCAAAATGAGCGTTGCTGCAAAGATTATCTCCAGTAGCATCTGTTGTCTACATTTTATAACACCACTCTAATGTCTCTTCTTAATTTGCGATTCAGGACCTACAATGCAAGAGCTTGAGAAGTTAGACGATGGAGACTAAGGCGTGAGACAGAGGAGGGAAACATGGAAAGAAAAAAAGATTCACCTGAAATTTGAACTTTTGCTATAGCTCCAAGCTCCGACTCCAAGCTCCAAGCTCCCAAAATGAAAGCTCCACCACGAATTTTTCTAAAACCCTAAGCAAAGGCGGTTTCAACCCCACCCCAACCGGGACAATGACCCCCCCCCCTCCCCCCCCGAGAAATGCCCCCCAGAAAACCAGCCAGGATGCCAAATATAACACTCAAAAGGGCACACGAAAAACCCCAACCCAAAAAACATCTTAAATAAGTAGATGAATGCTGCACTGTTTTCTGAACTCTCCCTAATTTACTTGCTCTCTTCATTTCTTACATCTGTCTCTGTAGATCCAAGTGGTCTTCTGCTTATGTAGAATTTTTGTCCGATGTAGTCTTATTATTTTTCCTTGTCAAGTCTCATACTTAGCAACTACTACCATAACTCTTAGGTCCATAAGTCTCAGATCTGTCTTAACTTGCTGCCGCATTTATGTAGTGTCTGGCCTGCATTCTCCTATAATAAGGCTTATTCTTCACTATTTTGTTAGAGCTTCACCATTCTCTTTCTTTTGTTCCCTTATCTGGTTTAATCAGCCTATGCATAGTTGAACTTTCACCTGTAATCTGATTGTAGCTTAGCTTATAGTTACTAAAGGTAGCACCCACTAGTGCTACTGGTTTTGTTAACAAGCCTGTGTATTTGTATGATCAACTGATATTTCACATGTTTGAATGGTTTTATTTTAAATTGTATTTGTTTTATGGTGAAGGGCGTTAAATAAGTTTACCTGTTGTGACTTGAGCTTTTACCCTTTAGGCTAATTGTCTCTTGGTTTCACTGCATGTAACCGAACTTATCCCTCCATGTGGTGGTTATATGGTTAAAAGATTGAGCAATTATTGCTCTAAATGCTCAAAATGCGAAAGACTGTGGTGAAATTTATGAGCACAATCTATGCTATTTTCTGTTTCTCTATGACAAAAAAGCTTGTTTTATCCAAATGCCTTTTTCTTTGAAGTTGTTTTACTGGAGCATAATTTTTTAGAAGAGTTCGAAGAAATACTATGTTTCTAGATGTTGTTATATTTCTTAATATAACATGCTATCAGATCATTTCCTATTTTATAGTTCACACTTGGGCATTTTGTTGTCAAACTTTAGATAGTTTAGATTGCTTTATTCCCCTATTGTCCTCAATTTCATTCCAAAATATAAAAGCAAAGACATTCAACTTTTCCTCTGTTATTAGGCAGTACATCTGTCATTATTCCACATGATTTTAAGATTATGATCAAGGCTTAGATATGATTTACACCTAATCATAGCTAAGACTGCAATCTAAAAGTCTTTTAGTCCTATATGGGGCTAATAGACTTAGGTCTGTTTATGTCTTAGGATTATAAAAACAGGCTTAAATGTTTTTTTCTCTCTCTCTCTCTCTCTCTCTCTCTCTCTCTCTTAATTTAGGAAACCTCCCCCATTTTCCGTGGAAACCTCCAATTGGGGAGGCGAAACCTCCCCTAATTTCTAAAATGGAAACCTCCCCAAGTCCCACGAAGAAAACGACGAGGTTCGAAAGGAAGTTGGGGAGGTTTCCAAGGAAATTCGGGAAAGGTTTCCAGTGGAGTCAACCATGGCGCCAATAAAACCATCGTGCACCGAATGTCTTCACAGAAGGCATTTTTCTTTCCATGGATGTTGACCAATGCTTCAAATGGCAGATTTATACATGCATTACATTCGTTTATGTCACGGAGCAGAGGCTGCAGTTTCATTTTTTTACTCCATACAATTGCAACTATGTGCAAGGAAAGGTCACAGTAACACCAATGTTTAAACAACAAAATGAATAAGAAAAAGTCGCTTGGTGACAAATGAACTGAAGTCTAGTCTACAGACATGGGGTCTACTATAATCTAGTCTAATATTCTAGACATGGGGTCTACTGAAGCCTAGTCTAAACATTCTAGACATGGGGTCTACTTTCACAATGCATAAGTTAAAAGCTAAACCAGGCTTTACAAGCAAGAGCTTCAAGAAACGTGTTAATTATCCTGTTACTTGACCTGGTCCGGTCAACAAGATCTAGTAGAAACCCAAGACAAAAAACTCCTCTTCCATCTCATCTATTTGGCCAGCTTGTATTGTAGTAGCAACCATAGGTAGATAACAAAAGAGTAGACAATATAAGTCTTTTTTTTTTTTTTTTTCTTTTTATAGAAACCTCCCCATTTTCCCGTGGAAACCTTCCCCAAGTCGAACAAAGAAAATTGGGGGGTGGAAACCTCCCCAAGTCCCACGAAAACGACAGGTTTCGAAAAACAACAAAATGAATAAGAAAAAGTCGCTTGGTGACAAACGAACTGAAGTCTAGTCTACAGACATGGGGTCTACTGAAGTCTAGTCTAAATATTATAGACATGTGGTCTACTGAAGCCTAGTCTAAACATTATAGCCATGGGGTCTACTGAAGCCTAGTCTAAACATTCTAGACATGGGGTCTACTTTCACAATGCATAAGTTAGAAGCTAGACCAGGCCTTACAAGCAAGAGCTTCAAGAAACGTGTTAATTATCCTGTTACTTGACCTGGTCCAGTCAACAAGATCTAGTAGAAACCCAAGAAAAAAATCTCCTCTTCCATTTCATCTATTTAGCCAGCTTGTATTGTAGTAGCAACCATAGGTAGATAACAAAAGAGTAGACAATACAAGTGTGAGAAGCATCATGGGAAGGTTTGGGTTGCTTCTAATTCTGGTTGCACTGTTTATTCAAGGAATCAAAGCTGCTTCTGTGAATGTGAATGAAGGAAAACTGTCACAGGTAGATCAGTTGGAGGCACTGGCCAGAATAGGTGGACAAAGCAATGGAGATGCTCTGTTGGAGACGTTGAATGGAACAGATGGGTACTGGCATTCCATGGCATTCTGGAGGTTTCTGATACTGGGTGCTCCTCCCAACAAGGAGAGCTTTAATCTTACCAAAGAAAATGAGCTACTCAGAAATGTGTCTGAAATGGGAGGATTGTCAGCCACTAAGAAATCAGCAGTGGCAATATACCAAAGCACTCAACATGTGAAGGAGGTGGGAACTGTTGACATAAAGGCTTGGTCTTTAGTCTATTCTTGCTTTTCTGACACAACTGATACAAGCCAATGCGCTGCCTTAGTTCCTGTCTTCATTCTACATAGTCAATATAACAAATCAAAGCCTGAATATGTTAATCTATATAGAGGACTCTTTACTGGTTCTAAATCTACATACTTTGCCACTGCTGTCTCTGCAGACCTTGCCAAAATTCAAGATTACAATGATACCAAAGATGTCATAACATTTCAAATGCCTAACAGTTCACAAAAGTGCACATTAAGTTCCATTCAAGCTGCAAGGAGTGTGCTTGCTGCGTCCTATGGCCTTCCAGGTTTTGTGTGCTACAATGCATCAAGCCTGACAAACGTTGAAAGCAAAAGGGTATTATCCAATGAACATGCACTTGACAATAAGACCACATATGATGATTCTGTTGAATGGTCTAAGGTGCCAATTGAAGACTGTTCTGGTGCTCCGTTCCTCTATGGAGACTTTGATAGTTCTGATTATTATTATATTGAGGCTTGTGCAATGAATTCTAGTGGTAACTACAACTGTGTCACCATTAGAAAAGATGACATGCAGTGCAACTACAATGCCACTATTGATGCAATGTATGAGAAGGTCATGAAGAACCCTACTAGCACCACATGTGGGGTTCAAAACAGTGTGATTGAAGATGTTTCTGGCTACATACCTGTGAGCAGCAACTGGGAGACCAGTGATGGCAAAGACGAAAAGGAATTTAAATTGGGGCAGCCAACAGGCGACTTCTGCCACATGCCAGTAAGAACTACCCAAGCATCTGAGCCCATAAGTTGTTCAGATACAAACTCCCAACCATCAGCAAGATGCGACCCAACATATTTTTCAACAGATCTGCTAGAGGCAATGCTTAAGGACACAGCAGACAATTTTTTGTCAGGCCATGTGTCGCAAGTGAACATAAAAAACGGACCATATGGCAGCAGACTTGACGCAGCAGCTTTGGCCATAGCCACATTCATGGGGCTGGTTGGTATGGTCGGACCATTGACACTAGCCGAGCTCAAGCTGGTCAAGGTGTTCAACGAAAGGTTCAATTACTCAGGCGGAACAGGGCGAAAACCTAAAATATCATGCCCTAAAAATTGGGGCTGCCTGTGTTTATGCGTGCTGAATGTGTGCATAGGGTGCGCTGCTTATGGCCCAATTATTGCTGCCATGCGTAGCCAGTATCAAAAGCGTGAGCGTTTTCATACCTGGGCTATCTCGATCACGTCTGAGACTGTGAATAGCTATGGTACCAAGCTGCTGTTCCTCACCTTTGTTGAAGGGAGCTCCACTTACTTCAGCCTTCTTATTTGGAGCTTCTATATTTTGGCTTGTGTTCTTGCTCTTCTTATCACTGCCTCTGTCACACTTCATCTTTCCTGCTCACATGCTCGAGCTCGCATCCTGGTTACGCCCATTGAGGACGCCACGCCACAGCCAAAATAGATTGAGCCAATTGGCTTTTGATGTTGTGAATTACCAAAACCATGATATTCATTCATTGGAAAGTATAAGTATATCATTTTCATTCATATATAAGTCAGGTTCATTTTTATAAGTCAGGTTCCTTTTTCTCTGTTTTGGGTTGGCCATAGGGGGCAACCCTTTTGGTGGAGGGTGGAGTGGCATATATAAGGCCTTGATATGATTTGAATATAATATCCCATAAAATATTCTAAATATGTGGTTGTGATTGTCTGCGATTAATTAGGGTTTTTGTGACATTTGTGATACTTAGACGACAGAGATTGTTTGGGATACCTTTGACTATAGAGATTGTTTGGGTTTTCTTTGAAAGATAGTGGAAGATAGATAGCTATTTCTATGCAATCCCCTCTGGCGATGACAGTGGCATTGGGCGAGGGCAGCGGCATGGGCGTCTGTAATATTCTCTACAATCATACCCCAGGTGTTTACTTCTTACGTTAGCATCCACACCACTTTGACATTGCTTAGTTATGTGGTTCTTGGGTCCTGCCCCCAAAACCTTACATTAAATGCGACTCTAGGCAGCTCGAACTCGAGACATATTTGTTCTAAGAGCAATTACCATCCAAAATGTATTTGAAGCATTTACCAAAATTTTGACACATAAACAGGCTGAGAGTCTCACGCTTAAGTTCTTCTGGCTTTATGAATGCAAGAATCTGCACATGTTATAACCTTTATAAAAATGCCATAAGATAAAGCTTTCCTTTCATGCTATGGTACTAACCACAAGCACCAGTCCTATAACAAAGCCAACGAAACCAACTTGAGCTTGGCCTGCCAAGTACGTATACTGATGGAGCAATTAATAACATAACATAATCTAAGGAACCTCAAATTCTGGACCAAGTACTATTGAACTTCTAAAGCAAACTAAGCTTGGGCTCTAGCGATTCCCATGACCATGTTTGATATGCCAGCTTCTCCTAAATTCATCAGGTTCCAAGTTTACAGAAATGCCACAAGATCTTATAACTCGGGAGCTTCACCTTTCAAGCTACATTGCTCATACATGCGAGTCCAATAGAAAAGTTGATCAACTTGAGCTTGGCATGCCAAGTATGTATATGCATGAAGTTGAGCAGAGGATTGCTCTGACCAAACTAGAACCGAGTAAGGGATAACATTCAAATTATTATACATGTACAAGTAAGATATAAGAAAACCACAAATATGAAATTGAACATATGACAGATTAATGAGTAGACTATATGGAAACAATCACAATGGACAAGAGAGTTGTGACGCAAATCATGAAGGTTCATGAGGCCAGTTTTGAACTAGAATGGTTTTTCTTCTTGCTTAATAAAGGTGATATATATGATTGGTATGTATGCATGTATGCAACTTAACTTATACTAGTAACAGGTGCCCGGCGTTGCCGAGCATAAATACGGTTATATTGTAGGTGGCCATGAAGCTGTGGGTATGTGTAAAATAGGTTATTAAAATTTGAAACATTAAGAAATGGGAGGAGTGAGATGAAAGTTTATTGTTTTCTATGCTTGACATGAGTGTAGCTTTGAACTTGTGGAATGAAACATTTCTATGATGGAAATACATTTGTTGCATAGGAATAATGTTTATATTTATGCGATTGCAATGTTTAAGGACTTGATTTGTTATATTTGATTGTATGTTGAGTTTGAATAAGGGTGGATAATGTTTGGCATGGAAGTTTGAAATAGGGAATGATGGTGTGGTTTGGAAAGGCAAAGGATAGTGTAAAATAGTTTATTGATATGGCTTTGTTCTGGCATAAGAATCCTGTTTGTATCAATTAGTTTGTTTGGATCATAGGAGGATGTGAAGCTGGATTCTGATGGCATATCAAACTATAAAATGATTCAGAGTTATGTCTAAGACTTATACGAATCAAAATATGTAAAATGTGAAGATTTGTAGATTTGTTGTGTACGTGTCTTAGCAATACATGCAACTGTTTCCCTATTAGAGGAAGAAATCTAGATGAAAGAAAATATATCTACAGGAGCAAGAAGAGCATACATATGTGTAGTGTATAAATCATCAGTGTGAAATGGTTTGCCAGAACTCTAATAATGTATTGCACTTAGGGATTTTGATCACATTGTTGAAGAGCAAAAAATAGTTGTGAAGTGCAAAAGGTAATCTTAAACCCAAAAAATTGCATGCATGTAGTGAAGTTAGAACACCTGCCTTTATTTCCTCAAGGTTCATATATCTATAAGAATCTATAGGTAGCTTGCCAAAACGTTATATATATGAACCTATAGGTAGCTTGCCAAAACGTTATTAAATAACATTACAATTTGGGCATCCGGTAAATAAATGCTAAAGACTTGGGCGACCATCCAAATGTTGTATGATAACTGAACTTGCTAAATACATGTAAGCTATAGTGAAGAAGTGTTCAATTCTGTCAGCTACATAAATGTTCAATGATAGTGCTACAGAGCTTCATTGAGAGGTGCAATAAATAAGAAACTGTTGTGTACAAAAGCATAAGTCATTCTCAAGTTAAATAAAAGTAATAGACATCAAATGAAAAAGTCTTCTATGGTCATCAACGGTAGGGCAGTTGCTTTAGTTGAGCCCTAAAACATGACCAATCCAAACAGTGCCTGTGGAAGATGTCCATGATGGCTTCTGTCTGTTTACCTATTGTTAGCATGTGATATTTGCCATGAACTTGATAGGGATTTCCAGAATCTTCATGTGATATTTAAAGTAATGGATTCTGCAAGAATCATATGGCATTTTAACTTATAATCTTTGCTTCATATGAGAGCTTTCTTTCTTCATATGGATAAAGACTACCAAAATGTAGTAACACGACAGAGCCCTAGAGCCCTGCAATAAACAACTATGCAGTCAATTGAAGAGGATGGACAGTGACAGAGGCCTGCATCGGATCCATAATTGCTCCCATGAAATTACCGCAGTTAATCACAATCTCATTATTAAGAATTGTATAATGTTACTTCACCATGGATGGGCTCTTCCATTGCTCCTGAATATCTTAATGGATCATCTGCATTAAACATGCATTAAACATCTGCATATGAAAAACAATCTTGTGTATGCATTAAACATCTGCATATGAAAAACAATCTTGTGTATACCTTCAGAAAAAGATGTAGAAGAGGCTCATCTTCAGGGCAGTAATTTATGTGCCATTGAGTTCCATTGGGTTTGATTATCTAATAAAGCATAAAATTTCACATGGCATCTCTTCCGACCAATGCTAGGCCTTCTAGACATTCATATATCTAATGTAGAAACACCAAACGATTTGTCCATTGCACTATTTGGCACATAAAATTGAAGCATGGAACTGGCTGTAAATTGAATTAGAAGGGCAATAGACATTGCTAAACTAATATGCTCCCACATAATGCCCGACCCTGCAAGTCTGATGCTTTTCATTGATAATTTGCTAATATACTTGCAGCTAGTTCACATTCTCTAAAGGAGAGAAAGCATACAATTAGATAGAGCAAAAGAATTTGGAGGGGAAGCAATGGGGACACACATGATCCAAAGAGAATGGTATAGAGTGACCTGAACAAATTGAACATATTACAATGCATAGAGAGTCACCTGAAGAACTGAACATATTGAAATGCATACATGAAGCAGGCTTTTTTCAGACAAATATCTTGTGTACCTTTTGACAACAGAATAACAAAAAACTATACAATATAGCTTGAATAATTTCTTGCTAATTCTATTGGCATTTGTATTAAGCAATGCAAAAGAGATTCGTCATTGAGTCTATGGCTAACTTGAAAAAGCAAGGACAGCATGAATAGAGCTGCAAAACATACAAAAATATAAAGATTTGCTAGATTTGTGGAAGAACCATGCAATTAGGTAGAGCAAAGGGATTCGAAGTTAGAGAAAAAGATTATGATATGATGTGAAACAGGCATGATCCAAAGAGAATGACATAGAATTACCTGAGCGAATTGAACATTTTGAAATCCCTATATAAAGCAGCTATTTTTTTCATGCATATTTCTTGTGTACTTGTTGAAAATAAAATAACAAAAAATTATGCAATATTGTATACCTTACCCTAATTGAAACAGTGAATGAACATGCATTTCAAGTAGTATGCTTATAAAAATGAATGCCTCAAAGTTCTGCAGCCAACAGAGTTGGTTTAAACTTCCTCGCCGATTATGCTGGTCCTTGTATTGAGCAATGTAGAAAAAGTCCTGCATTGCATCTACGACTAACCTGCAAAAGCAAGGACAACATGGACAGAGATGCACAAAGTACAGAGTTTACAAATTTGCTAGATTATCATACCTCATGAACCATTGTCTCCCAAATTCAAGCACATAAAATGGGCATTCAAAATCTCAGATGAATACATTTTTAGAACTGTCCAAGTTCTTGCCGATGGCTAAACATATGCATCATGTTGCATGGATCCACATCTATAACTGAAAACATCACAGTCTTGCTAGCTTTAATAGATAATTCTCTGATAATCTTTTATTTCATACAGAATAAAATGAAAGTCAATAATCTTTGGGAGCTCAAGCTCATACTGCCTTTATGACAGTCCCGAAGACATGAATGACTATTACCTTTAGAAAACATCCACATCAATTTGTTGCCTTTAGGCTGTCGAAAGGTAGGCATAGCCGCAGTAGTAGCCTGAAAGCAATTTATTGCCTCCACCATAGGCAATCAACAGGTGTACTTGGCAGTGATCCTTTTGAACCTTCAGATGCATCAGACATAGTCTCTTCACTTGGCAAAAAAGCCTTAGTTTCAACAACATCATCGTCGGGATGCAATGCAGGTTCACACTCAGGTAGGTCTTACACGATGCTATCACTTACCAAAGGAGCATTAGGTTCAACAACAGCATGATCAGGAAGATTAGGTTCAACAACAGCATGATCAGGAACATTAGGTTCAACAACAGGATGATCAGGATGCAATGCAACTTCAAATGCAGATACGCCTTCCATGATGCTATCACTTGGCAAAGCAGCATCACTTTCCTTAACAGAGTCGGTATGGTCATCTAAAGACATCATTGCTACCTGGGGAGATTCCACATGGGTATTATGATCTAATCCTCCCTGCACAATGCTAGCTTGTGAAATTTTGGGAGCAAGATTATTTTGTGAAGAAGGAAGGGGAACAGATTCCATGGCACTCTGTAAGTTCATCCAACTGTAAATTTCACAGTATCTACTTCCTGATCTAGGAATTATCATGAATAATTTATCAAAAATATTTCAGTTCATAAAGATAAGATAAGATAAGATAAGATAAGATAAGATAAGATGAAAAAGTCCTTTTTGGCAGTTCTTTTGGGCAACAATTGGCAAGCCTGTTCCGATCATAGGAATCCGGCAGCATGGAAATCCCCCAGGTCCGGCAGCATAATCAGCAATTCCGGCAGCCCTCTCATCATCAAAATAAAAGCACAAATCTATTCAACAAACCCAAGCAAGCTGATTTTGAGAGCCAGACAATAAACCACTTAAATAAACACACAAACTATCCTCAAAGACTCTAGAAAAGCCGGCTAAAAAACTCAAAACAAAAGGAGGCTCCAAAGCAGCGGCCTTACCTGCGAGTTTCTTCGTAAGACCAGCCTATGGGGCATGCAAACACAGACAATAGAACGACGCCACGAAATTGTCCAACATTTTAGGCTTACGATCTCCTTTGCCGGATTCGCATGCTAAGATGGAAAGGGCAAAACTATAACAAAAGAAAAATGCTTCGATTTTTGGATAACCGGAGTTTTTTCCGGCAGCCAAAACCTTTTACGACCTTAGGAAACTGACTTAAAAAAAAAACCAAAACGTTTTTCATCAAACCGGAAAATCCGAATTTAAACAATAGATAGATGCATATGTTCTGAGTAACACATTCGCCAATGACAAGTCACAAGTTTAAATTCCTATTTTGTCTTGCCCTTTTTTCCTTATGTAACGTATGGTCATCAACCCTGGTTTTGGTTGGCGAAAGCCTACATGAAATCTTTACGAAATCTTCATGAAATCTAAAAACCTCTTAAGAGAATCTGGGAAAATTTTCATAGAACCTTGGAGAATCAAGCAAAATCTTAAGGAAATCTTGGAGAACCTAGAGGAATTGTACGAAAATGTTGGAGAATCCTTATAGAATCTTAGGGGACCTGACAATCTTCATAAAATCTAACAGTATATTTACCCCGCTCTTATATTTACCCCGCTCTGATACTTGCCGCGTCTTTAAGATCATAAAGCCATAATCAACAAAACCAGCCCCGCTCTGATACTTGCCGCGTCTTTAAGATCATAAAGCCATAATCAACAAAACCAGCCTGTCCTGTAGCACATGCCACTCTTGAATGGCCGAGATTGCTGGCCATTATAGCTAGCCATTTATTTTGTGCATTATGTTCATACAAAGAGAAAACAGATCCTTTTACAAGTTATATGTCAATTTTTAAAGACCTACAACCTAAACCAAGAAAAGGGTGTTCAAAAATCTGATATCTTCGTGTGTCTTATTCATTTATTTTTCTGATGACAAGATAGGCAAATTCATTAGTCCTAGGCTTTGATTAGCTACAGCATAGATATTTGATAGCAGTATATATACTGCTGTATCATTAGGATCCATGTGAATAATTTCCTCTGCAGCAGGTTTTGCACGTTCTACATTGTATAAGATTAAAAGTAAGCATATGCTAATTTCCAACTTCAATTCAGTTGGTTTTGTAGAATGTCTGCAATCATATGATCTTCCATAGACAGTTTCAAAGTACTGATTTTATGAAGAGCATTCAGATAGGATAACTATACATAAGATCCAGATTCATGTGACAAAAAGTTCTTATAACTTTGAAGATTTTGTGCACCATACGAAATTTTAAAGTTCGACTTGCATCAGTTGATTGATTTGTAGAACAAAAACCAAAACTATCCAGGGCCAACCTTAGGAATATCATAGTGCTCACTCAAATTTGCAAGGTATTGATTGAAGTCTTCAATTTTTTCCCTGTGGGATTTACTAGCCACTTTTGCAAGGCGGGCAGCCTCAAGCTTCTGCTTCTGTTCGTAGTAACGCTTTTCGGCAGCAGTCCAATGGTGGGGAGGCGCTTGGCCTTGTCTCTCATCTGGTGCACTCTCATCCTTATCAGCAACCTGCACTTCTGAAGAAGCTTCCCCAGATGCAGGAGATTCTTCTACTTCTACCCCTTCTACAGGTGCTTCATTTAAAAACTGGTACCGCAAATCATTCCTTTTCTTCTTCTTTTTCAACTTCCCTGATTTCACATCAAGAGCCTTACCCTTGAGCTTCAGTTTTCCTCCAACAATAGATTCATATGACATTGCTACTTCTACTTAGAATGTCAGCTCTTACAAACCATTCAGATGTGCGTTAGATCCTGCAAAATGATCAAAGACACATGATCAGCTTACCTGCCTATCGCATGACCTAAAGAGAAATTCAACAATAGCTAATTGCATGTCAGGGGCACTAAATTAAATGCAAAGACTCTTCAACACAGAGATATAATTCATCCAAACCTATATTATGACTTAGAACATTTGGGAGAATTCTGTATCCGTTGACAAACATGGAATTATTCAACGAAACAAGGATGCACTGCATCCCAACAAGAAACGACAGATCAGAACGTATGTAAGAAAAGGGCGTACCTGGTGGGCAGCCACCGAAGCCGGCACAAGGTTTAGGGTTCTCTCTTCTTTGCAAAACACGAAGAAGGGGTGGAACTAAAGGTAACCTAATGCACTAGGTCACCTAAAAGGTAGAGCGTTGATGTTCACTTTTTTTGGAAGGAGAAATTTCACTCACCTTGAAATTTCTCCAGGAAATTTTGCGCAGACCTGGCGGCGCCACTCGCGGCTCTGAGTGGCCTGCCAGGTCAGCTCAAAATTTCCTGGAGAAATTTCAACGGTGAGTGAAATTCTCCGACAAAATTTTGTCCACCTTAAAATTTTGTCCGTTCTTGATTGATTCGAGCATTAGCTTTGCATTTCCGGCGTTTCTGTGCTTCGCTTGGTATTTCCAGCCATGGCTATGGTGTTTGCCTCCTATGTTTGCCCTGTGCCGGCTCTGTTTTTGCACTCTGCACTGTTAGACAGGTATTTGCACTCTGTGCAGGAGGCCTTCATTTGGTGGATTGAACTCGTTTGCAAGGATCAAGCGATGAACTCCTGAAGAATCAAGCTGAAAAAAACTCTTGATAGGATTATTGCTTTTGGAAGAAGATAGAAAGGAAGTAACTCAGGAATCGGCTCTGAAAGAGAAAGCTCGATGGAAGAATAGTGAAAAAAAAAAATCCCATGTTTGCACCTTGGGTCGGCTCTGAAGAAATCCCAAATATCTTCTGTTTTTTCTTTACATCTGTGCAGAGAAAATCCGGCCCCTTTCGGACCATCCCCATGCAGAACTAGTAACAGAGAATAAAGGTAACTAGTAACCAGTAACCAGAACCAGTAACCATGTAACTGTAGAGTCGGTGCAAAGGTGCGATAGAAGCAGATCCTTTGGTCGGCGTGACAGAAGCAGAGTGCAAAACAGAGTAAGCGGCTCCGCCGAAAATTGCAGAGGCAATTCAAGAGACATTTTCGCAGTAAAAAAATGAGTCAAATAAGGGCGAAATTTTAAGGTGGTCAAAATTTCGGTGACACTTGGCCATGCAGACGTGGAGATGACGGGATTCTCACGTGTAAGGCCGAAATAGAATCTTTATGTAATGAAACGCCTGAGCTTGCTGTATAAGGGAAAGGTCCTGTGGCCTTTCCGGAAGGGAAAGCTGGCCGACGCGCGAAGCGCGGAGGCCTGCTTGACCTTCCGGAAAGAAGGCCACATGGCCTTTCTCTCAACGTAGAGGATGGCTGGGCTCAATTTAGGCGTAACATGTATTCGCATGCAGGTGAAAATGTCAGAACAGCAAGTAAAAAAAGGTCTAAACATGGCGTAAAAAGGGCGGAATGCAGAGTAAAATCTTGCACGCCTTTTCAGGCTTAGAAAAAGTGACACGTGTCACCTATTTATTGGATGAGACGGTTAGATTGGGTCCAACCGTCCTTTACGTTTCACGACAAACAAATAAGTCGCCGCTAATGCGGCTCGCCAGTATGTTTCATAGCAAAATAGCTCGCTCACATCCGTTTGTATTATGAAATTGGCAAGTGACCTTATCGGACTCTCCAGTGTAAAGGTAGAGTCCGATAATTAAGTTATTACTCCTAGGAGTGATAACTAGTTATCACTACTAGGAGATAATTAGTTATCAGCCCGATAAGGTGGTTATCGGACTTTGCCTCGGCTGATAACCAAAAATGCGTGGCCTCGATTGTACGTCTTCGGCCAGATTTTTGCACGTAAGGCCTCGGCCCAGCCTTCGGCCCTAGCAGGCCTCGACCTTACATGCAAATATCTGGCCTCGGACATACAGCCTCGGTCATGCATTTTTGGTTATCAGCCTCGGCCAGACCGATAACCTTACCTACTACAACTGCAGGTAATTTCAATCAAGGAATATTCCTAACACTTAAAAAGAATCAATGCTCTTGATTCTATAATCTCAGCAAGCGACGATCCTGATTCATCGTCAACAAAAATATTCCTGTATTATTATGCCTCAAGACGAGGATTTGCCCCAATGGCCCCAAAAACTAAACAAAAAATCTTCCTTTTTCACTCATATATAATTCAGTTTGTTTTTCTGTTTAAAGCTATTTTTTTGATGCTATTTTGTTTGAAGCATTCTGCTGGTGACACGTATGTGCAAACAATCTTGGAACCTTATGAAGACAGTGACGTCATGCTAAAGATGGAGATGTGTGACAGACCCTAACCCCTAACGGCCTGGAATCTCAATCTCCTTCGGATTGGGACGTCTCCAATAAAAACTGGTAAGCAGGAATTATACTATGAATCCAACTTTGGAATATTTGGAATGCAGTATGAATCTGGCTGGAAAACCTCTCTCGATTGGGTGCCTGAGTGCCATACATAAAATAAACTGGAATATTTTGCATTCAATTCAATCTGTCTCTCATAGCTATATAAACAAGCTGCTGGAAATGGCCTTCTGCTTGGGGAGACGATGGCTTCGAAGAAGAGGAAATTTGAGGAAACAATTCTTGGCTTCTTGGATGATTACCTTCCAGCTCCAAAACTGGTCGTAGATGGTTGGATAAATTGTGGTGATGAGCATGACGGGGGTCGTAACATGGAGCAGGGTGGAAGCCATAAAATTGGGGACAATTTAGCAGATCTTTCTGGTAGCTTTAATCTGGAGGACAAGTTGTTTGATGCTTCTGACAGCTCTACCTTTGGTATATTGGATGGCTTCAATCCCTTTAGTCTGGACTTCGATTTACCTGAGCAAATCGATTCATTTGAATTGGATGATGCTTCGGAAGAACTCTCTGATATTGGTATCTTACCGTTCATATTTGGATATGATACCGTCTTAACCTATAGTAGCTGCCTTTGTTTTGTCAGCAATGATGAAGTTGATGAATTCGGCCGCTGTAAAACCTGTATCAAGGAATGGGTAGTGGGATGCTCTGAAAAAATGCAGTCCTAGCTCTAAACATTGTTGTAGTTTGTCTATATGTGAAATACACAGGGTCTTACATCACTTGCTTAAGTTTACAAGTTTTGAATGCCTCTTTTAATCATCTAAACGAAAGTATCCCTGAAGTTCCCACCAGCATGTCATCGCTACAAATTCTTGACCTTGGAGACAATAACTTTACTGGGCAGATCCCTTCGTTTCTGCAAAACTGTACAAAATTGATTTACTTGGACCTAGAGCTGCAATTTTCGTTTTGGACCATTTTCTCAACAGATTTGTCATCAGAATTCTCCCTTAGAAACCCTGATTCTTTCAGACAATTCTTTAACAGGGGAAATTCCTTCTTGGGTTAGCAACTGCAGTAATATAAAGGTGCTTGACCTCAGCTACAATAAGTTTGAAAGCAGCATTCCTCCTGAAATATGCAATCTATATAAATTAGAGAAGCTCGTGATGTGGCTGAATAACTTGAGTGGTCAGATTCCTACAGAGATTGGGAACTGCAAGAATTTGAAGGCTTTGATTCTGAACAACATCAATTGCCTGTAATGCAAAAACAAGTTTCCTGAAAGCAGAAGGTTTTGAAGTGAGTATAGAATAAGAAATAAGATATAAACAAATCAATGTTGAGAGCATATCATAAGGATCCGTCTGAAATGTTATGGACATCAGTGTCAATGTTATTTCCGCATTCCCTATTCAGTTCATTGCAAAAGGAGTGTAAACGCAGGCATTCTAGCATTAATAATCCTCTCCTTCCTTCTTCGTGGCCGCTCTCTGAAGCAGATTTAATTCTGGTAGCCATCCTGGTGCTCAAGGATGCGCCCAAGGATTCCCCCCTCCAGCAATCCGCCATCGCCAAACGCACATCTGTTCCCGGTCTTTCTTCCTCCTGGGATAGCTTGAAATTCCGAATGTGGAACCCCTTGATTGCTCCAGCCCTGCTTCTGGCCTTCCCCGATCTTCCAGAGGGGATTTTTGCGCTGATTTCGTAGGAAGCCCTTTCGACCAAACAACAGCAGCACTTTTGATTTGGCGGGATACTCAGTATTGCAGGGAACAACAACGATTTTTTTCTCCGGATCTTAGCTTGGAATAAAACTAAAACAAGCATTTGATCTTGATCGGTTGGATTGCAATGTCTAAGCTCAAATGGTTCTTGATTCTCTAGATTACTTCAAAGTTCTCAGGAATCCTGGCTGAATTTGCCTGACCGTTTAAATTACACGCTACTTTGATTCTGACTCGTTGGACAACTTTAATTTCTTTGATCTGAGTTTGATAGCGACCAAGTTTTGATCTGAAAATTGAGTTCATAACCTTTAGCCTGATACTCCGGATATCTACATTGTTAGAAATCAATTGTTTTTTGCAAACTCTCAAGATCTCCGACTCACCTTGGGGGACGGGAAAATTGCTGGAGCCAATAAGTACACCATCATTACATCATTATGAGGTGTTTTCATTCCCTCCGTACCATTGTGCAGGTCATTATTGTATCACATCATTAGAATCACTTTATATATCACGTAGATATCAAATAATGTATATATCATATAAATATTAGATTCGAGATATTTGCATGTGTTCTCATGTTGTTCTAGTTTTACAAAACGTGCGCATACTATTGGCATATAAATAGAAGGCATCCTCAAATGCTCGAACACAACTCGAACTCCTCTGGGCGCTTAACTTTGCACTGCTCCTACTTCTAAGGTAATCCTTTGCAGTCTTCTTCTTGCTCCTTGCATTCTATATTTCTCATTCCCTTCTCTCGACCATTCTATAAATATACTATATCTCCATGAAGATCTACACTAATATTTCATGTACACTATTACCACTTATTTTGAATCCTTTATGAAGTTCAAATTACTTGAATATTCCTTGCTCTGTGAGTTAATAGTGTCTACTAATTTCAGATGGGCAAGCCATTGCCGGAGGCCATAGTTATGATGACGTCTAAGATTAAAAAAATTCTATATGTAACGATTAAAGTAAAGATAGATAGTAGTTTTAACATAAGGGAGATGAGTTATACGATGTGGAATGTGGTTGGATCCAGGGATCTGCGGAGTTTCTTTTTGATACTTTAGCTGTGGAACGTTTTCTGTCTAGCTCCTTACTCAACAAACTAGACGTAATTGAAACAAATTACCCTTTAGGCGCCATATTCTATTATCTTGAGAAGTACATGGGTTGTGGCTCCATTGGTCCTGCAGGTATCTTTAGAGTGGAGACCGAAATGGTGGATGGTAGGATTGAAGTTGGGATATTCAGTGACATCTAATCCCATAGTTGGTAATTGACAGACTTGGATTATCGAATGTACCTTTGTTTAATTTAATATCGATGTTAACCTCTACATAATGTTAATTTTGTGTTGTGGGGTTGGAATGTTCATGTTTGGATTTATTTTGATTTTTGTTTTTTGTATCTTGCATTGTAGTAAATGGCAGAATTGGCTGAGGAGACCACTGGGGCTAAAGTTGACCTGGATAATGGGACTGACGAGTCTCTAACTGTTCATGATATGAATGCGCATTTGAACAATAATCAAAACAGTCGCAAGGTATTCGTGATGACTGTCAGCAAGGGAACCCTTCACAAGTACAAATGAAACCAAATTGCTTTGCACATAGCATCACATAGGAAACGTGCTCCTCCAGTGATGACAAGGAAATTTCAAAAACAGGTGGACAGGCTTTCTGAAGAGCTCGATAAAATATCTAAGGATTATATCACTCTTTCGATCAGTGTTAAAAGGCTCACTGCGCAATTAACGCGTCTCCACCGATTGTTGCAAATTGTTGAGGCTAATGATGCTGTAATGTCGGCAATATTAGAGGGAGAGATGTAGATGACTTCATCATGTTATGCGCTTATGATAACTAGATGATAATGCCACTGCCATGGACATATTATAAGATACTTTTTTCTTGCGAGTCGTAATATGCTCTGAATATATTTTCGTTATAATAAACACGTTACGCAAGGTATGTACTATGGGATGAATTGTGGATTATGCCATTATGATAATTAGATAATCATGCCATTACTATGGACATCTTATAAGATACATTTTTTTTTTAGGCATAATATACATCAATATAATTCCATCACAATAAACTCATTATATAAGGTATATGTTGTGAGCTGAATTGTGAATTACGCCATGTATCTCATGCTATGTACTAGATGGATGTGATATTTAGATGCCATGAATTATGAATTGTGTCATGGAATACATGATGAGCTACGTTAATAATGCAATTCCTTCGATCCTAATTACAGACTCCCAATGTCATTGCTATCTATCTGAGGGAAGGTATTCTTGGAGGAGACAAACATGTAAGTCTTCTTCTACATCATTGTGCATCGCAATAGAATTTGCATTGAATATGGATGATAACACATTGAGCCCAACTGAGAACCACATAGAATCGAGAAGGATAGGACGGTATGTAAATTTGCGAGCAATGGCAAGAGATCGTGCTAGATGGCGTCTAGCTGGACAGATAAGAGAGACCCCTCGTGCTCTACCAGAAATAGATTATAGGGAGAGGAATCAGCAGCTGGAGCAGGAGCGGCATGCAAGCTTGAGTGATGCTGCTCGAGAGGTGGTATGCGAGAGAGCGAGACGACGACCAAGAACGTCAATCTAGGAGGACTAGTGAATTAGACAGAGCCCCTTTACATACAAATGGACTTAGGGTAAATGAATTTGCTCCAAGTGCAAATGTTCCGTTTGCTAGTGGAAGCGAACTACTCGAGGGGTCACCGGTAGTTGCAGGTGAGCAGAATACCTACAACTCGAACTGGTATGCTAGATTGAGTGAGGAAGGTTGAGAGGAAGTACGTCGTAGGCGAAGAGAACGTTATGCAAATTTACGTGAATCCTCCTTCGCGACTGGAGTTAGGATAAATAAATTTGTTTCAAATTTGGATGTTCTACCCACATTTGAAAGCGAGTTACATGAGGGGTCACCAGTAGTTGGAGGCCAACAGAGTACATATAGATCAGGATGGTATGCTAGCTTGAGTGAGGAAGGCAGGGATGAGGTACGACGTAGGCAAATAGAGCGATATAGAAATTTACGAGAAGCTGCTCGAGATGTAGCTCGTGCTAGGAGTGGACATCAAGCAGGACAGTCTCAACCTGGAATGGTAGATATACGTGGAGATGGAACAAAAAGAACTGTTCCAACTCTAAACGTGTTAACGACCAATGAAAACGAGTTGGTCAATGACGCATTGGCAAATGCAGGCGATCATAACACGTACAGAGCAGGATGGTATGCAAGGTTGACTGAGGAGGACAGAGATGAAGTACGCCATAGACGAAGAGAGCATTATGCGAACTTGCCTGATGAAGAAAGGGATCGTATACGTCTAATAGATAGAGGACGTCATACAAATATAGCTGCTGCAGGCACGATATCTAGCCATATCGACGTGCAAGCAGGTAGTATGGAGGACAACTCAGTGTCAAGGGTGCTTACACATTGGCAGGCCCGTGCAGAACAATGAGAACATCAATTAATCGAACTTTCACGATGTGCACATGGAATAAACGATGCACGTATTGCCATATTCCATTGTTGAATGTTGAACAAAATGGATTTTGTTGTAATAAGGTGAAAGTGGTTGCTCCCGCAGTTACCTTCCTTGCCTGATGCATTAGTTAACTTATACAACATGCTGGGTTTCAATGGAGTATATAGAAAGATAAATAGACTATTTTTGCGTGCTTGGAGTTGATGGAGAGTTCGTCAACTTGGGCTTCCCTTCATCAGTGACGATCACAGGTCGTACGTATGATCGGTTGCTTCTAACAGGAGATACTGGAAATCCCATACACTGGTATATATATGACGATTCACAACGTTATGTGCAAGTAGGACTTCAAGGTGTGCCCTTTCAGTGGGTTGCAACCATTGGTTCAATTCTCGATCGAGAACATCCATTTATTAGACACCTTCGAACTATGGGGAGTGTGCATATGCCTTCGGCATATATTACAGCTGAAGGAATAATTGGCCATAGTGGCAATTGCATCCCGAGTTGCGGGCTTTTGGGCTCGAAATGCGGGTGAACCGACTTTTATGAATATCCTTGATCCCATGTATGAACCTTTGCAATATCCACTACTCTTTCCGCATGGTACATCAGGGTGGGGTCTCAGAAATGAATATGGTCTCACGCAACTACAATGATACAGAGCAAGAATCTTGCATGAGGATAGGTTCCTTCAGCTAGGCCGCTTATGTGGGGAGTATCTCGTTGATATGTATTCAAGAGTTGAGGACGCATGACTAAATTACTTTAGGACTTCTGCCTTTAGGAATAGGAGGATTCAATATGATGAGGATTACTCTGAGCGAGAAAATGACAATCAAAATGATGTTATCCTTCCTTCGTCATTCTTGGGTTGCCAAAGGTGGTGCTCTGTACAGGTTGCTAATGCGTTGGCACTGTCTAGGTCAAAAGGCCGGCCAACTTTATTCGTTACAATGACGACTAACACGAATTGGCCAGAAATAAGGGCTGCCCTTGGGCCTGGACAAAATGCTTCTGATATACCTATGACTGTTGTCCGATGTTTTCATGGAAGGTTGCAACGCCTAACTTTCAGCGCGTATCATATATAATAACAGTAGTAGAGTTCAGAAGCAAGGATTACCGCATTCGCATCTTGTGTTACGTACCGAACCAGATATACCAATAGAATGCGTTGATGAAATTATATCTGCAGAACTACCAAGTGATCCGATTATTCGAGCCGCAGGTCCAAAAATTTATGATTCATTACTGTTATAACTATCCAAAACTAGTTAATCCAACGCCGCACCTTGGCTCGAAAGGGTACGTGCAATATAGGAGGAGGAGTGTAGATGACGCGTGGGTAGTTCCATACAATGCATTCTTGCTTCATGAACTCGATTGCCATATTATGGTTGACATCGCATCCACCGTGCATGTCTTCTCTTATCTCTATGGTTACATATATAAGGCCTTTGATACTGCAAGATTCCAGATTACTCAAGAGAGGCATACAAACGCAGAGACGTCATCGGGCCTTGAGCAGCAGAGAGTTCAGATCACACGAGATACACGAGTGAATGGTGAGCATACAAGTCTCGGTACAGATCAATGCTCTGAAAACATTCCGCAGACGCATACTACTACATCGGTTCCTAGAGATGAGACACGTGAGTACTTAAAGGCACGATACCTTTCGGCCATGGAGGCGTCTTGGAGAATAATGCCATATGACATAACGAACAAGTCCCCTGCTGTTAAATGTCTACCTTTGCATCTGTTGCAACCAAATACAAGATCATTATTGGACCGATACTTCTTACGACCGCCTGATCATGTATTCGATACGCTGACTTATATCCAATACTACGAACAATATACGTTAACACCATTTAACCCATCATTAGCATCTGAATCTGGATCATATGCGTTCTACTCAAGACAAATTTTTTTGCATCGTCCGGCCAGGATGTGGGGTGAATTAAAGAGGGTTTTCTTGTAGGTAGCCTCGCCTGCATAATCTACATCCACAAAACCCTCAAGAATAGGTTTACTTGTCAGATCCAACGTGATAATAGATGTCTAATTGGGGGTATCCCTAAGTTGTCGAAGAATACTTTTGACTGCTTGATGGTGAGTACATGGACTTACAATGTCTAGCTTACTGCACACCATGAAGTGCATCAAAGATTCTACAACTCTTGTAGGGAATATTCGCTTGTAGTATTCCTTTCATCGTATTGGTATGGACATAATCAAACAAAGCAGTGGAAACAACATGTGTATTTGCTACTCGTGAGCCTTGCCAATGGCGATGTATTATTCAACTAAAAGAAGAAGTTATGTATAATCTTAAGTATTTGGTTCGTCGAATGAAAGTGATTTGGTGGTTTGAGGATGACAATATATCAAAATGAAGATAAAGGTGATTTGCTTGTTTGAATTTGGTCCATTGATGAATGGGAAAAGACAAAGGAAGAGAGTAAAGCAAGCAAATGAAAGATAACGTTTTTGATCATGTCATACATCCAATGAACATTCTACAGTGAATCTTGCTTTTATTTTGTGTGGATGTGTTGCAAAGCATATCTCTTTACAAGCTAAATGTCAAGACCTACAACCTAAACCAAGAAAAGGGTGTAACGAATCAGATAGTTTCGTGTCTTATTCATTTGTTCTCTGATGACAAGATAATTATAGTTTTCAAACGCACGCCAATTCATTAATCATAGGTTTTGATTAGCTACAGCATAGATATTTGATAGCAGTATATATACTGCTGTATCATTAGGATCTATGATAATTATAGTTTTCAAATGCACGCCAATTCATTAATCATAGGTTTTGATTAGCTACAGCATAGATATTTGATAGCAGTATATATACTGCTGTATCATTAGGATCTATGTGAATAATTTCCTCTGCAGCATGTTTTGCACGTTTGACATCTATGTGGTTGTGACAGGAAGCCAGCAATGCGGTCCAAGAAAGTATATCAGGTTGAACTGGCATGGCATAAATCAGAGCCTCAGTAACATCCAGCCATCCAATCCTCCCAAAATGATCAATTATACCATTATAATGTTGAGAAGATGGCGTAATGCCATAGCTAGAGTTCAGTGAAGCAAAAAGGTGTTTCCCCACATTTTCTAGATCAATATGGTTACAAGCAGAAAGAAGTATTACAAATGTGAGACTATTAGGCAACAACCCTAGAAATATCATTTCTTCAAATAATTGGAAAGCTTCCTTCCCGTACCCATTTTGAGTATAGGCAGCAATTATTGTATTGATCAACAATACATCCGTTTTGGGAAGTTTCTTAAAAACTGCAGTGGCATCATCTATGCATCCACATTTCCCATACATATTTACAAGTGCAGTACCTATAACAATATTAAATTCCAAGCTGTTGTTCATAATCAGAAAGTGCAAATGCTTGCCTCTAAGTATAGCTATTTGGTTAGCACAAGAATCAAGCAAGGTCACAAAAGTAGCTTCGTTTGGCATCACTGCTCCTTGCTGCATTTCGTGAAAGAAAAGAAAAGCTTCCTCAAGCTGGCCATTCTGGCAACAAGCTGAAATAACAGCATTCCAGGAAACAACATTCCTTTCAGGCATTTGCCTGAAAAGAGCAACTGCTTTCTCGAGTTCGCCATGTTGACTATATGCTGAAATCATAGCATTACTTGAAACTATATCATGTTGAGGCATCTGTTCATATAGTTGAGATGCTGCATGTAAATGGCCTGCCTGCGCATAAACACTAATCATAATATTCCATGATACCACATCTCGCTTAGACATTTCCTGGAAGAATTGAAATGACTCGTCGAGCTGCCCATGATGAGCATAAGTGGCAAGGAGTGTGTTGCAAGAGATAATGTCAGGTTCAGGTATTTGACAGAAAATTTGCAATGCCTCATCCATCCTTCCAAATTGACAAAATGCAGAGAGCATGAGATTCCAGGACACTATGTTGCGTTGGGGCATTTGCTTAAAAAGAGCAAAAGCATCCTCAAGTTTCCCTTTCTGAACATAACCTGTGATAATAGTGTTCCATGAAGTCACGTCTTGTATTGGCATTTCCTGAAAGAGGCAAACTGCCTCTACAAGCAAACCTTGCTTCGCATAAGCTGCAATCATTGTATTCCAAGAGACTATATCATGCTCAGGCATTTGCTGAAACAACTGAAGAGCATCCTTCAGCTTACTCTGTCGGACATAAGCTGCAATCATGGTATTCCAAGAAGCTATATCTCGTACGGGCATTCGATGAAACAGTTCCAAAGCTTCATCAATACGCCCCTGCGACAGGTAAGCCGCAAGTAACGCATTCCAGGAAACCACATCCTGTTCAGGCATTTGTTGAAAAAGTTGAAGAGCTTCCTTCAGCTTGCCTTGTTGAGCATAAGCAGAAAGCATCATGTTCCATGTAATTATATTCCTTACAGACGTTTTCTGAAACAGATGCAACGCTTCCTGGAACCTGCCATGTTGCAAACAAGCTGATATTATGGTATTAGATGAGATCACATTTTTTTGGGGCATTTGGTGAAACAGCTGGAGTGCTTGCTCTAGGTTATCATGCTGGCTATAAGCATCCATCATGATATTGCAAGAGACTTCATTTTTTTCAGGCATTTGTCCAAACAGTAAGATGGCATCCTTGAGGTTTCCCTGCTGCAAATATGCTGAGATCATGGTATTCCAAGAAACAATATCCTTGTTAGGCATTTGCTGAAACAATTGCAGAGCTTTATCCATCTCTTTATGCTGGGCATAAGCAGAAATCATAATATTCCAAGAGAAATAATTCCTCACATGAATATTGTCAAATATATTTTGTGCATCCTGCAGGGATCCACATTTAGCATACATATCTACCAAAAGATTACTCAGAAATCTGTCCCCATCTAATCCCCTAGAAATAATGTACTGATGAATATGCTTACCTTGCGGAAGGTGCTTTTCCTTAGCATACGTCCTCAAAAGACATCTAATGTTGTTCATAGATACGATACCATGAGATTTGATTTCCGAGACCGGAAGTCGTTCACAACAGAAATGAAAGGATTTCGAGAGCACACGAATCCACGTGAACCCACGTTATGAACACCGCGAATCCTTTCCCATTTCTAAGGTTGGCCTTTACAGGCGTCTGCAGATTGGCATTCGAATAGACCTGCCATTTGCATCTATCTAATAGCCTGTGATGCTCATGCTCATGTAATGCATTTGATTCCTTTGATGGCGTACAAACTACAAAACCTAAACTGTAAAGTTGTAATTTGCATACAGAACAACAAATGAATGACACAATAATTTCAGTCTGAAAAACATGAATATCTACCATGCATGCAGAGTCTTATCCATTTATTTCTAGAAGAAATTTATTGCTGCAACATTTCTTGAGTTCCAAGCCTGTGGGTTCGACCCACTATTAATATTCAACGTCTGATAATGCAATGTCTGCATGAACTCGAAATGATGTGAGTTTTAAAGACTAGCTTTCGTGCAATCTTTGTTAAATAAATGCTAGTGGCAATATTTTTGGAGTCAAATTCCCTAAGATAATGAAGCTCAAGATTGCATAAGAACGCATTTCTTGATAATTCCCTTGAATGGGCATGGCGAATGAAATCATTATTGCCATGGATGGGCACAATCACGTTTCCGTAGTTTAGAGTAAATGTCCCACCACATCTAGATTTGTAAATGAATCTCAACCATTCTATAACACCTATTAAGATCTCACGGTGCAAAATGGTTCAAAATGGAAGTTGTGCAGTGAGAAAAACAAAATGATCCCTAGCTACTGGTGACAAACATTATAGCAAACATATAAATGCAGAATTAGATACACCCTGTACATAGGCTATGCTTGGTGTTTTGTCTCATATTTCCTTGATCACCTCTAATAGTCTTCAAGTTGTAACCATGCTCATTGAACTAGATATTTGCGTTATCTTCTTTCCCTTTGGAGCTCCAAAAATTTGTTGCGTATAAATGGTAGTTGCATGGATCTTCCAACAAAGAACTAATGATAGTGTAGAATAGCCAGCCATGTTATTCAATAGAGTTAGCACTCTTCAAAATCTTCCTGGCTTTACATTTGACTATCTTGATAACTACATATACTATATGTCAATTATGGAAAATAATTTATTCATGAATATGTCTCATACACTTTACAACGAGCATTTGCTATGTATTTCAAGCTCTTTGAAGAGCGTCATAATGTACAAACATGATCGTTCTGCTCCAGAAAGACATGCCTCTCATTTCTCCCTTAAATTGAATTGAATTGACTTTTATCGTACACGAAGATCAAGCACCAGGTGATCTACTCAATTGCTTTGTTCAAATCAGTTGGGCAAAAAGGTATGAATTGATTTCTCATTTCTTTAGTATGGCGTTGAAAGCCTTATGCACATATGAATTCTTCATCTCTTTAATATGGCATTGAAAGCCTTATTCACATGCCCTCTACTTTGAGGACCTATTATTCATTTCTTTAGTATGACATTGAAACACGTGCTCTATATTTTGAATATAGATTGATCTTTTAATCTATAGCCTTAATTTTATTCTGTAGCATGGCTGAAAGCCTTATGTGCATACTATAACTTTTGAAGAACCTATTTTTCAATTCTTCAGTACAGCATTGAGACACATGCTCTCCATTTTGAAGAACCTATTATTCATTCTTCATAACAATTGTTGTAAGGTACTAATTATTCTGTATATATCTCTACTTGTAGTGGTACTACTACTTACATAGCCATAAGGTCAAGAGTTCAACCAGCTTATGTGGATCACTCCAACCAATTCATCAAAGTCTGAGCTGTAATACGTGGATGAGCTATATACTTTCTCTTGATAGATTTATTCTTAATGTAGGCTTTACCATCACAATAGATAGAATGCTTATACCCCTTCCTTGAATTTTCATATGCTATTAGTCTTTTCATTCTCTAACGGTCAATTATTTATGTTTGGTGATGTTTGCTTGGAAGATGGACCAAAACAACAATCCCATCGATTCGAGCCATCAGATCGAGATTCTAGAGAGGACGAGCATGCATGTCTCGCATGCATGTATTGCATGCTTTCTCCGGTTGGGAGGTTGCTATATTAGGCGACGTTCTTCATCAACATCTCATCGGCGCTTCCTCTTCTCTTTCAGCAATACCTTATTCTCTATTCTTGAAACCACCCTCCCTCCCCTCCCCCCACACCCCTTAATTGTTTAATGTATTTGTCGCCTGGCACGCGTGACCAGCCCCTCTATTTGAAGAGGTTTTTCTTTTGTTGTCGCGTGGCACGCGTGATCAGCCCCTCCACTTTGGGAGGCTTGTTTTTTCATATTTTGTTCTATGACACGCGACAGCAACTTCGACTTCTCCATTCGTGGGTTTTTTGGGAGCGATTTTTCAGCCTTATATTTGTCCAAGCCCTTTGCCGAAGGCTTATCACTAGGGTTTTTCTTCAAAAACCCGAAAGGACGGGGTTTTTTAATCCTGGTGATAAGCTTTCAGCAGGTACACAAACCAAACATCTGTTAGCATTGTAATTTTTGGGGTCCAAGTTGTATAATTGGACATTCCCTTTATTTTTTCGTGGGTAGTTCGCATGTGTGCGACTACCCACTATCCACCATTGTAGAAAATCTGCTGAGATGAATGAGAAGCCTATCTCAATCGGCGCTTCCTCTTCTCTCTCAGTAATATCTTATTCTCTATTCTTTGAAACCATGCAGGGGAGGGTCCCTACTTGGATTGACCAATTTGGCATTTCTTTCATGCTGTGGCATGCCCTTTGTCAGCCTTGCCTCTTCTTTGGCCATAATCCTTTGACCTTTCGCCCTCGATCCCGTTTTTAATAAGGAAGTTCTCTTCTATTTGGGAGGTGTTTGTCGTTTTCATGTGAGCCCCATTCTAGAATTTAGATACTTTTGCAATACACAAGTTAGCGGTTTCTTTGTTGCCATTGTATTTGGATGGGAATGTTCTAGCTTTATTAGAAACATAATCCATGATTAGCTGAGCTTATGTATGTCATTTGCAAAAGAGTAATTATTGAATATGCGAGATACCAATTCTCCACCTCTGTCAGTTCTAAGACACTTTACGTTGTTATCATTATGCCATTTGGCCTCTGCTTGCCTTGAATGCTTCAAAAGCATGATTTTTGTGTTTCAAGATATAGACCTTTGTTTTCTAAGCAAATTATTAGCAAATGTAACAAAATACTTCTATGAATGTTTCTTATGTCCAATGGTCCAAACAAGTCACTTTAAACAAGTTCATTAATTTCTTTTGCCCTTTTTCTTTTCTTAGGAAAAAGCAACCTGCATTGTTTGCCTTTAAAGTGCCCAGCACAATGAAATTTTCCTCCTCTATATCTATAGCATGTATTTGGCATGTTTTAACCATATACTTCAAGTTAGCCAACTCGTTCAGCTAAGAACTTAATTTTATTATCTATCATGACCTTACAATAGTGTTTTTAGCCAAGATGTATTAGTTGTGTAACTAAAATGAGATTCTTAACTAGGTTAGGAATGCAAAGTACATTTTCAAAAATAACTGGCTTTCTTTTAAGATCAAATAAATAGTTCAAGTAATCTAGCTTGCTCCACCTTTTGCAGATTTCCATCTCCCATTTGAACAAATCTTATTCTTGCAGACCCTTTCCTTATGCTTCTCTCAGCTCCACTATCTAACACATACAGGACATCATCCTTTAGTTTAGAATCAATGCTAACTGACAATGCTTTAGAGCAACTTACCTCAGCATCTTCATCTTGAATCTCTACTTCATCCTCATTCTTTTTTGCAGCCATATTAATAGTAGCAGACTTGCCTCTACCTCTACCATAGTTTACATTCCCTCCTCAATTGCAACTCAATTGATAAAGTCAAATCCATTGCCTGAGGATATGTTACAGCTCTAAACTACTAGGACCTTTGGCACATCAGCAGATGCAGGTCATCTTGTTACATGCTTTGCAAGGCAATTGCATCAAATGTGCAGCATTGACTTGATTATTTTGCAATGGCCTCACACCATGGCCATTCTACCCACCTACCCTATAATTAAGAGAATTAGCATGGAGGATCCATCTTGGTGCACTACAGGGGACCATTAATAAAGTCGTTATTGCGGCATAGTTTAACGACGTCATGGCATCGTTCAAGTCAAATCACCTCCTATGTGCATCAGCTTTATTTGGATTATGATAAATCAGAGGCTTATGCCCAGTTGCTAATAGATGAGATATCAAGAATCTTGCAACTGCCCACATTGGAACAGCAACAGTTTTATCGTCCTTCTGGATATAGCAGAGCAATATTTTGGGGAGAAGGCAGACCAATAAACCATCATATACATCTCATTTCCCTTGGAACAAATAGGCGTAACAAAATACTTGGAATTCATAGGTGCATCCCAGACGCCCAACTCTTCTTCCTTAGGCTCTGCTGCAAGGTCTACAGGTGCCGGCTTAGGGTCAGAAGTTGAAGACATGGACATGGACAGAGAAAGCATCTCCCAGTCTTGTGCTCGAGGAGCATTATTTTCACCTTGATTATCCATGTCTTGCTGCAAAAAATATAAACCCAGATAGCAATAACAGTTTAGGTCCTCCGATCTCACACAAGAAACGAACTATTACAAAATCCTTCTGAAACCAAAGATCTACCTTCTGAAAACTTAAAAAAACTTAAGGATGAATGTAAAGCTTTTAAATGACAACTCAGACTAGTAATTGATCCTGCGATTACAAGCAATCAAGCTGTACAAATGTTACATCCAAGGCAAGATGGCATATACATTGCAGAACATCAACAAGAAATGTTTTATCTTCTTGACCACCACTCCAGAACATTTTGGAGGAGATTGTTACACAAGCCTCTACAACCTCTTAGCAACATCTCTCCAGATTAGTGGATGCAGTACTTGATGCAGTTTGATGGCCCCAACATGCTCCACAATATTGTGCCAACACAAACGGATCCTTCATTGGCTACAACGTAGGTAGATGTCATCCAGGGCTTGCAACGCCTCACAGATGGCAAGGAAATGGATCTAGAGGGCATGCAGGCAGAACGATTATAAAGTATGCTGGACCTTAGATTGCCCAAGTCCTGACTAGTCTTTTCGATAGGGCTCTTCAAAAAGGCTTCCCTATGTAATGGACTGTCAATAGAGTAGTTCCAATATATAAAGCAGGGAACTGACAATGTCCCTCCAATTATCGTACAAATGGTCCGTCCTTTGTTGGCAAAACTGCTCTGCGGAATTTTTAAAATGAATTGGCATCATGGGCAGAGGAAACAGGGGTACGGGCACTTGGACAGGTTTTAGACTCAGGCATTCTAATATTGATCACATTTTTACATTGCACACCCTACTAGAGGACAACAAAAATGAACGACCGGCCAGGGGTCCACAACATCTTAAAGCTTGTTGAAAGGAGAAATGTGCATGTCGGTTCGCCAGATGAAATATCTAGGAGCATGGATATACAAGTGCAGAATAATGAGTATCACACTCACTTGAAGTAGTATCTCGATACATGCCTTGGTAAGCTTTGGGATGCCAATGCTTTGAAAAATGTCAAAATAGCGCACTACAAAAGCCAGGTTAATCACACACTTACCAAGGGCCCAAATACAGATGAGGCAGTCAGGAGCTTGAAAATATGGTATGTCAATGTTGTGAGACGAGAGCCATTGAAGATGAATGCCACACTCTTCAGATCTACCGAGGGTTTGCGATTATTCAAGCACAATATATTGGCTTGATTAAACAATATCACATTGTGTTCAAAACCACAGCATTTCTAGACTTCAACTTGCGAAAATCATAATGCACTCCTCAACAACTAGAATTTTGAATCATTGTCCTATGAAGAATCACAAAAGGTTTGCCATAACCTCCTCATAAATGCATTGACTGAGTATCTTATCCTGGGCTACAGCAATGATTCCACGATCAGATGAATAAATGCTTTGAAAAACGTGGTGTCTTTGACGTTCCTAGATTGACCATAGGAGCCAACCAGAATCAAGGTGAAATGCCTTTTGCTTAGCTGGGGGGTAAGATGCCAAGAGGACACATTGGCAATCCAGTGTGCTGTTAAATAAATCTTATAGCCAGGACATGCTAGTTGGACTTTTGGACAAGCAAAGAAAAAAGGCTCAATAGTCTCAACGTCTGAAAGGCAGAGCGAGCATACTACAGATGGGCCAATATAGTGGCGATTCCTTAAGGCATTAACACAGACGCCTATGGATAACCTACCACCAAAACACAGATACTTTGGGATAGAGAAGTTTATCCCAAAGTATGAACCCGATTAGGTTCTGAAATCTGCAAGTGCCACTAGTTTGGTAGTGGGAGGGGCTGCGGAGCTAAGAGAATATGATATATGGAGCTGACAAGGTCCTTGCCTTTGCGAATATCCTCGTGGCGGCCCCAAGCCAACCTTTTTGCGACACCAACCTCCACCATAAATAGTAGATTTTCTGCTGCCTTTTCATAGAATGACACAATATCCAACGGGAGAGTGAAAATTTTGTCTGAAACTCGTAAGTAGGCAACCACCTCCGTACCATTCTTGAATAGAAACAACACTTGTAAGGATCCATCGTCCCTGTGTAAGGGGATGGACAGATGCAACAAGTGGAGATGATGAGAGATTTGGTGGCAGTGGTGTCTACCACTATGGAATCTGTAGTCGGGCACAGGTGGAAGGGCATGGCCAAGAAAGATGTTTGACTATATCCTATGCTGCCAATAATCCACGTAGAATTGGAGAAGCATTGGAAAATGCTGAAAGGATGAAATAATGCCCAAGGTAAAATTGGTTTTACGGCCTTCTTATCTAGAGGAATACAACGACAAAGAGATTGTTTGAGAAAGCGTAAAATAGAAGAGTCATCTTCATTATTCAATATCCTCCAAATGAATTTTGAAATGAGGACTTTGCTCTGCAGCGAGAAGTCCATCATGCCGAGACCATCTGCCCCTTTTGAAAGAATGCATTTGGACCAGGCCACTTTAACTATAGCCCACTCCTCAGTGCCAGCCCATATGAAGTTTCAGACTGTTGCGATGAGTTCATCTGCCTTGACCTATCGGGCTAGCAATAATAAAACCATATAAATATGGGTATTGTTGAGGACTGACTTGGCCACTATGATGCGACCAGTAAGAGATAATTTTATGGTATACCACCAAAATAACCTGGAGGATCTAGTATTGTTTGCAGTATGGGACATGTACGAGCAATACAGGGGGGCTTTCTTACCATTTCATATTTGTATACTTACCATGGGAAGTTTTTCGCCATTATCTGGGGCAAAATATATACTTTAGGGGTTAAATTAGCTTCCAAAGATCAGTATACCAGGGATGTTTTTGGCCACCCTTCAAAAGCAGACGTCCATATTCCCTTATTACTAAGTGCATGCCTAGGCAAAGCAAGTGTTTCTCCAAACCCTTAATGATCTCTTCCCACACAGCTCCATACTGATATGAATACCAACTGGTATTTAAGCAACTTGGTAACTTATCCATGACTAAGTAATTTCCATGGATAATCATGAACACATGCTGGAGTTGGAGTGTCCAGCGTTCATAGAGTTGTACACTTCTACCATCCCACAAGCACACTGAAAGCCAGTGAAAATATATCTAAGAACAATTTTGCAGTCTCTAGATTCTCAGAGTTATCGACTAGAAAGAGGAACTTGTTGAACTAGAAAGAGAAAGAGGCCTGCTGCTTCTCTCTTCCAAAGTAGCACTTGTTGCTTCTGGGTAGGCTCCAAGGGGTTCTTCTATTGGATGTGCCTAGTTTTTCTTCTTAGTGTAGTTTTGTGCCTTCCAAAGTCTCCTTAACTTCCAAAGTCTTTCTCCTTTCGGCATAGCATTATGGCTTCCGATTCTTTTCGTTGGACGTGTTTTGCTATTGATGTTCTAGTTTTCTCAATCTTCTTTTTTAACTTTGTGTTTGCTAATAAAATCTTATTCGGTCATTCATATATCTTCATTTAAGATTTTCTTCAAGTCGGCACTTTGTAAATGGCAGGTTTCTTCTAACTTAACACTTTGACGGATGGCGTGGTTGATTTTTCCTTGCTTTGCAGTTTGGAGCGATAGTCGAGGTGATGGATTTTGGCATATATTCTAGGGCTGCGTGTTGTGGGGGTAGGACCTTTCCCAAGAAAGATTTTATACACTAAGGACAACAAAGCGATTGGTCGCCAGTCTGAGACAGTTTGGGGATCATTGACCTTGGGGATCAATGAGATGGCACCTGTGTTCAAAATTTTATCCAACACGGTTGACTAGTGGATTTGACAAAAAGCATTAAGCACATCGTGGCCAGCCATTTCCAATATTCTTGAAAGAACTCAATCGGTATACCATCCAACCCTGGACACTTGCCTTTTTTAGTGCAAAGAGTCGAACCATAGCATTCTCTAGATGGACGATGTTCCTCATAAATAATGGGAGAAATAGAAATCCTAGACAATGCCGCCTCACAAATTTTTGCCTAGAAAGGCAAATGTCTCCCAGCAAAAAATAGCTGGAAGTGATTGTACAGACACAAGGCACCCAAAAATTTAATTGTTATAATAAACCACTGAAAAACCACTACAAATGTATGCTTAATTTTTTTCTGCTTAATACAAATCACATAACATAATAGTTTTCCTAACTTTCCGCGCTTATCTTCAACTAAGAGTTCTTCAAAATTTAGGGGAAAATGATGTATAGACGGTTTTTATAGAGAAAAAATCAACAAGATGTTAATTTTATAGCCAAGATTACTTGCCCTCAAAATATTTGGAAACGACATCTATGTGAGACTAAGCTTCACGCCATTTAGTGATAGAATAGGGACGATGGAGGGATTGCTCTTGAACACTGTAAGATTACGAAGAAACATGAGATTTATAGTGTGAATTTGAATGCACAGAAATCATAGCTTTATTGATGAGCTGTGAACTTTCGTTACATGTAATTGTTGTCTATTCTATTCTATGGACCTAAGCGTCTTGTGCAAGACGTGAATAAAATTACTGATATTTTTGACAATGCATTCTAGATCAAGTGTCATGTCGCATTCAAATGGTCATCCATAAGAAATTGGAGAAAGTGACATAAGTTTTTGGTAACGCCGTTCTGCACTTATAACTTTGCTTATAACCACAAATATAGCAAATTTGGAATATGAATAATAGTTTATAATTGTTTACATAGCTATTATATGTGGCAAATTTCACTTCATGTGTGTTTCATATTTTAGCAACGCTTGCTCAACGACTTGAAGTCTTACAATAGACCTGGAACACCAAAAAAAAGACAAGCTTAGGAGAAATATTTATCACCTTTGATCTTTTAATCATGTATGTTTTAAGACATCAATACATACTAAGACGTTCAAATATTAAGAATGCATAAACTTCCAAAGTGAAAACTAATATTTTTCTCGAAAATAGAAGGAATCTGAAAAGCGAGAATGAAGAGGAGATGAAACGAAAGGTATGGACCAAATCAGTTTTGCTTGGCTATCTATATGCGATCATATGTTGACAAGCAAACAAAATGTGTAATGAAACAGTGACTTTAAATATGAAGCACCATTCAATACCATATATAGCATCAAGTAAATTGAAATACTTCACCTGACAACTTCGAGATGGTAAAAACAATGTCAAAGAATACGGGCAGTTATTGAAATAAGTTTCTGGTTTTCCAATCACGCCTTCAGGGGAAGTTGAATAAACCTCCTCATGATCAATCTAAAAATATTCCTTGCATGTTAACACTGGTTTGTAAAGCTGCATTCTCTTAAGAATGAAGACAACTTACAATAAACCTACAATAAAGAAACATACGAAGACCAGCTTGAAGCAAGGCAAAAGAAAATATATCTTGTTCAACATTGTTGCATATCGTCCTAAAGGCATTATCAATTGCATGTATGTCTAATGTACAATGCTCAAAAACCTGTCAGCATTTAAATACATATTGCTTCTGAAATGAATATTCTACGATATTCATCTCAGAAGCAATATAATATATATAGGCTTGATCAATTAATACATTCAACACTTTTAGCATTCAACAAGCTCCAACGTCTGTGGATCAATCAGTACATTCAGCACTTTTAACATTCAACAAGCTCCAACTTCTGTGGAAATATTCACTGGACGTGTTTCCTAGCCGATGGATGAATATTCACTGGACAGTGTAACCTAGCTCGTAACTGAATTTTCAGTGGACAATGTTTCCTACCTGGTAGATGAAAAACCTTTCTTACATGTTTTTCTACTTTGCAATGAGATAGCATATCCTAATTATCTACTAAGTCGCTGAGCCTGATACAGAATGAGGATTGCTCGGCTATGACACCATGCTGTATAGCTTCAGTTACTGGTGTTATAGAAAAATGTCACAACATAATGTTTATCCCCTGCTCACATTCTTGGTGCACATTCTACATAGATGATCAAGATATTACAGACCATCAGGGTTTAAAATAATCATGCCGATGGCATCTTAAAAAATTACTAGATGATTTATTATGAAGCTGTCTTCTTTCCCAGCTAATTACGAGAAAATCCTGGATTATTTATGATGATTTATTTATCCTAGCTATTATTTAATTACTAGATGATTTATTATAATCCTGGATAGCTATGAAGTTTTCTAGGCCTTTAGGGTCTGAAGTCCACATAGCTTTAAGATATTCGCGACTATCAGGTTACTGGCTTCTTATATCGAGGTTCATTCCAGGGTATTTGGGAATATCAGCTTGTTGTATTAACTTGTATAGCCTCTTTGGCATTTACAGAGCTGTTTAAGCAAAAGCATTGTTCTGATATCTAATTCCGAGAATCCCTCAAAAGCAGTTATGTTCCTTTGTGTAACCGTGGAACATATCAGATGATGTAAACATACAACATTGCAGTATTTCGAACATATGTAAAACTTGGAGATACCATCCTGGCTATTCTATTTTGTTAATACAAACATCCTTAGTCCTGAACCAACATGTGTAATAACCCATGACTTCATATGCAAAACATATTGAACCTTTTTTAACACAAGACCTAATAGCAAAGAAATAAAGATAGTTTACCCTGCCAAAGCCATCATATTCAGCGGCATCACTGTCCAATATTATTCCATAAGTTCCGGGTGAATGACAACCCACTTTGTATCTAAACTTAAAAAGAAAAATTAGTAGTCATTCTAAAACAAGAATGTTATGGACAGCATTAAAGAACCAACAAAGTATTACCGTGAGTAAGAGTTTGCTGAGTGGAAATTGAAAATAAATACCAATTCAGCTCGTTCAAAAACAATAACCTACAAAAGAAGACACGTTATTTTTTATACATAGTTTAAATTTCTTGACTTTTAGTTCGTTCATTACATGGAAATCTATATGCAACAAGAGATAGAGAACGAAAGAACAAGATATTACAACGGGTACTGACTACTCACATGCAATTACTAAGAGCACATCACGCACAATTGGGAATGATAGAAAACATGCTTGGGATACTGAACTTAACACTACTAAATTTATTTCATAGAAAATGTTAATCTTTCTAGACCATGTGTCGTTACAGTGTCTTAATTCACACAAGACTTTGTAAACAATAAACAACTAGCTAAACAAGAAAAATAAATGTCTGACCTTGCCATCTTCATTTGTGTTGGATACCATCCAATTGGGTGAGCTTGAGAAATGAAATTTCTCATCAAGTGCATTCATATCTCTATCAAAGTTATTCATAAACTGTGCAAGCAAGATGAGACAATCTGAGACATTAACATTGCGGGGAAGTACAAAAATAAGGCATCCTAAAGACCTTATAACGAAGATCTACTCGGTCCACCAAATCCCACCGCCTTCTGCATCTTTCAAAGCTCCAGGCATTCCCTTCTCTAGGGAAATCAACCCATTCTGGGTGACCAAACTATCAGAGGAAGCCAATGTATGATGTTACTGCATGGACTAATATCAGGAAGTAAAGGCTTGCTTAAAATGCATCATAAATAATCTAAGTTACCTATTTTAATCTACAATGATGCGGCATGCCTATATTATCATATCATGTACTTATCGCATAGTGTGATTTGGATTTATTTATTAGAAATAACTTTATATATCGAGAACCCTACTGGTGAATACTAGCAAACAGATCACGCAGGGTAAGCTCTTTGTATGGGCAGAGCGATCTCGTACCTTTTCTACAACTTCTGACTATCATCTAATAATTATTTAGTGCTCTTATATAGATAAACCGACGTTGATAGATAGGTGCATATACTTCATGCTAAACCATCTTGATAAATGTTTCTGCTTGTCCTGAAAGAAAGACTGGCCTTGACTAAACCTGTCATCAGCGCTTTCCCTTTTACATTTCCCTCTTTTACTTTTAAGGAGTGTGTATATGTATAATTCCTATAGCTTATTACTGAAATAATATATAAACTAACAATGTCTAGCATATTCTTGTGCCCTGCACATGGAGAATAATGTTTGATATGAAACCTTGTTGTCATGCAACCTTTTGTACTGGTCCAACTCTTTTAAAGATAATCAGATATGTGGCATGACACATGAGGTAGTATAGTAAGCTAAATATTTAAGAAAATATACCTCATTTCCCATAAAATTGAGATAGCTTTCTCCACCTAAAGCCATGGATATAAAGTGGATCATCTGCAAGTCAGCAATTACAATCGCATGTTACAATCATTAGATTGTCGATGTTAACTAGCACTTCAGCAACAGTGATACTCCTTTCTTCCTCTATCTTCGCTAACATTCCCACGTAAATGCATGGCGTATGCTATCTAATAACTGGACTCCATCACTTTGTATGCCTAGTAAAATTTATGACATTGATATGTGTGGCAGTATCACAGCCTACAAGGAAAAGCTTCTAGGTGGATATATGCAATCATTTGTAGATTAGTAATCTAAATTGATGTACTTTTGTCAACTATGAAGCTTATAAGGAGGGGAACATTAGATACAAATTACTACTGCTAGTACATTTTAATGGAATGTTCCACGTACTTTGTGAAGAGCTATACCACGTTGAACAACAGGAGATGGTTCTTGCAGTACAGACATACCAGTGAACATCTCATCCCCCATAAGGTCCCAAGCATAATGGTTGTCTCCTACAATACACTTTATAATGCAATCAAACATTTATTGATTCGATGCTCCAAAATTTGTTTTAAAAGAGCAAAATAAATAAGAGAAGGATAAGGACCTGATCGTGGCATTCTGCATATGCAACACATCTTTCAGTATGCCTTCGATACAACATGGTGTGAACAATCTCACCCATTGACCATTTGTCATCAGGCCTTTTCTCTTTTAGGTAATGCATCCATCTATCAGGAATTCCCATTGCCAAACGATAATCAAACCCCATGCCACCTTCTGAAATAGGTCTGCACAGGGTGGGCATGCCAGATACGTCCTCGGCAACAGTGATTGCATCAGGGTTTAAACTATGTATGAGCTCATTCGCTAGTGTCATGTATATAACAGCATCAACATCAGTGTTTTCACCAAAATATTCGAGGTAATCTCCTGAGAAAGACATATTGATTCCATGATGGGTATATAGCATGGATGTAATGCCATCGAATCTGAAACCATCAAGCTTAAATTCGTCTAACCACCATCTTAAGTTAGATAACAAGAAACGTTGCACTTCCCAATTGGCGTAATTGAACAAACGGCTATCCCAAAGGATGTGGTAGCCACGCTCTCCTGTATGAAAGTAGGAATCTTGCGTGCTTTGCCCAACATCATAACCATTCAATCCATCCAATTTATTAATGCTCGCATGTCCATGTACAAGATCCATCAGTACTTGAATCCCCATTGCATGAGCTTTATCTACTAGATATTTGAAATCTTCAGGCGTACCATACCGACTACAAGGAGCAAAGTAACTAGTTACATGATAACCAAAGCAACCATAGTAAGCATGTTCTGCGATAGCCATAAACTGCACTGCATTATAATTGTTTGCTTTGATCCGTGGCAGCACATTATCTGCAAATTCGACATATGTCGACACCTTTGCTTCAACTGAACTCATGCCTACATGGCATTCGTAAATTCGAAGAGATTTGGACCTCTCTGGAAGAGGATATTTAAATGTATACCTGGTGGTTTTAGCCATATCAGAATAAATGATTAAAATAATTTCTCTGTCATACAAGCACAAAAGGACTAACCTCTCTGTTGGAGGGGGATCCCAATAAATTCCATCATAAGTTCCAGTCTGATCATAGCCCTCAGGCATTTTAGCAGGATCAACAGCAGCGAACTTTATCCATGCAGGTATCAGGTCAATCCAGATCCCATCTGGCTTTTTCATGCGAAATTTTAACCTGGAACCATGAGGAATTGCAGGTTTCCCATTTATGTCTGCAATTCGTATAGTCCATATCCCATCTTGATCCTTTTCCATCTCATGAGCACTGCCATTCCAGTTGTTGAATTCTCCGACAAGTTGTGCAGCCCTGCCAAGCGATTGAATTGTAGTAAGTAGGACAACTTTGTATATAAGATGCACTGTCACAACCACCCTTTCTTGTACAGAGTGATAATGACTATGGAAAGAATATGCATGAGTGTATAAAAGCAATCTCATTATGTCCACACTAAAACGAACATGACATACATGCTCTACAAAAATGTCTAACATGGAAACAGGTAATAAAAACAATATGTTCCTATCAGGTGCTGTGGCTGAGACTTTCTAGATTGTACTTGTTTTTTACTATTTATTCAATAAGACTAGCTGAGCAGTATAGAGACGGTTATGGGGATGATTTATGAGAAGTGCAATAATGCTAAGTAGGTTTGAATGTTTGGCTAATTTGGTTATCTTTGAGCAGCAATTTTCCTATCATTGTTGTACCTTATTGCTATCTTAAAATCATACAATGCATAAACTTGTTTAGAGCCTAAATAAGAGTAAAGGCATAGATTCCATACTTCGCAGCAGGAGCCCATTCTCGATAGACCACGCATCCATCACCACGGTTGATGCCAAATTTCTGATACCCTGCATACGCAGAAAAGAAAGACACTTTAGAAATTTGGGTATCATAGATTAGTCCAATCGAAGTGCATGATTAATCTGTGAGCTAAAGGTCCCCTCAAGAGATGGATTTCAAAAAGTGTTCTTTTTATTAAACGAAAGTATCGATGCATAAAATTCTCCCATATAACCCCGGTGCATTTATTGGCTCCCCGATTATGGGTTGGATTCCAATGGGGTATTAGACTCATAGATTGTCTTCTAAATTGCAAGTCGATTATCAAAAATGGGGTATTCGACTTGTAGATTCGCATGTAAATTATGTGAGTCAAACACGACCAAAAAGTATTGTGTGAGTCGAATACCTCTCCAAGTAAAAAAATGTTAAAAGGCAAGTTCGAACTCGCGCAACAAAGTTGAAAACTAAACTAACTAACCATCTGCGCCACGCAGCACTATTGCAATAGAATTGATTTCCATATAATAATAAACATATAATTTTTATGCATGACATATCGGCTCGCCATTTTTTGGAATCCAACCCCCTTTCGGGAGCCAATATTTCGCTCGATATAACCCATATAGCAACCTTTTTGAAACACTACATGAAAGCGAAGGGAACTAGCTTTTTCTTTTCTTTTTAATTTTTTGTGGTGGATGGGAGAATATCCAGGGCTAGACTTACGTACGATAAAAGATCCCCTATTTTGTAAAAGGAATAAAGGGAGGATCTATAGAACAATGTTAGTCTATGGGAGGATCTATATGGGTATGGGCCAATGAAGATGTCAATAGGGACTACTTCATGTCATGTTTAAGTTTAGATAGGGCCACATGAAGATGTCAACTGCAGTAGAGCTCTTGCACCGTTATTCGGTATTGCCAAGCATCCTCAGATTTACGACACGTTGAGGTCCGGAGGATTCATATTGACATGATTCCATTCAACCGAGTAGAGAGTCGGCGAAACAGATCAACACCAACATGAATTCCGTCATATCAGAAAATTGCATGCGACCTTTTTGTTTTGGGCTTTTTATATCTATGGATAGATGTCGGCGTCTTCATGTGACCCTGCCCTAAAGCGACGTGTTCGAAAAAAATGTTCTTTAATTATTTACAATTGATGTAAAAAAGTCATTTTTTAATCATTTATTTAATATACGTTAAGCATACTCGTCTCCCCCTCCTCCTCCCCTTACCTTGGCGCTTGGCTTTTGGCGCCTGGCGCCTGCTGCGGTATTGCACAACTGCCCGGCGGATCACGATGATGGATGGCGTTGGGTAGCGGCGGTGAAGGATGGCGCCCACAGTATTGTGTGCTACGAAGTGCATGTCACTTCTTAGCGCATACACGGGAAGTCTTTGCCTTGGCCTTGGTGGAGGATGGGTCGCGGAGGCACCTCAGATGGGCGATTTCCACTGGCCGGTTTTCTCGGCGCCCGCCTTCCCTGCCCCGGCGTGCAGGCGATTGGCGTTGGGAAGGCGTCGTTTTCCGACACCAGTTGTGAAGAGGTTACGGTTGAACGCTTGGTGAAACCTTATCTGTTTGGAGGTATGAAGGTATGCTTGTTGCTTGTGCGGCGGCATGGATTTTGGATCGGTGGCGACCATAATCATCGGCAGCGGTTTTCGAGGTGGTTTTAATCCAGGGTCATGATGGTTGTGGTCTTGCTCTCGTTGTGCTGGTTTAAGGGCTTGACCCATGTTCTTGTTTGGACTTGATTAGGGACTTGGTCCCTTATGTACTTAGTCCCATAAGATTGGGTTCCATGGGCCGTTAAAATTTTTCCTTTCCTTTCCTTTCCTTCCCCCCCTCCCCAAGGGCCTTTTTTTGCTCCAAGAAAATCATTTTTGTGATGTCCATAATGGCTATCGATATGACTTCCCAAATCCATGTTGACGTTAACTTATATTTACTTGTTTTATTAACCAAATGATTGCAATGCTTGTTATTTCTATATAAAGCAAATCAACCTAAATATGTGCATCATGCATTTGAGAAATACGCTTACCCAAACTAAATTTTAGTAGACCTCCTTCACGTGTTTCTATATCCTTCTTCCATCTCTTATATTCCGTGTACCTGAATTTCAGATGCTTCACATGTGGAATTAACTCAGGATCTACCTTCAGCACCCCTAATTCTTCCATTTCAACGTCTATGATTTCCTGCAATTTCTCATCCTCGATTTCCTTTATCATATTTGAATGAGTGGAACTCCCGTTTTCTTCCATCTAACAACAATAATAGCAAATTGTATTATAAATATTTCACTAGGAAAAAGAAAAAGCAGTTGTAAGGGCTCAAAAATCATATGATTTGTCTAGCGAACCTGAAGCACGAAGACAAATAATTTGAAAATGAGGACCGTTGGTTAGACTCTACTAACATAGAGACAAGTTTGATGTTACATGCAAATTATAGAGAATGAACAACAACATTGTGGAAATAGTTCTAGTGGTGTGCCGAAGATCTTACACAAGATGACACCAAATTTTTTGAACTTACGAGCATCATATATAGCTACTCTTTATCTACATGTTTGTAAGGGCATAACGGGTTGTAACTAGGAGATACATTAATGTACATGGAAAGGCATTCCTACGACAACTGGCCAAATGATAACTTCGCGTTCCTTCTAATCCAATTTTTCCAAGTTGCTAAGCAATCCATGTTCACTTCAAAAATGAGAGCTAACCATGTATATGATCAAAACTAAAGAACGAGCAATGCCTTTACCAACCTATCAAACCTAAACTCTTGCACCCATCCAATTCTAAGGGACACAAGTTATAATGTTTGAAGAAAATGTCCTTGTCCGTTAGAATCAAATTTATGCCATGAGAGCGAAAAGCACTATAATAAATAAAGTGCTTTTGTATGCTAATGGGAATACTTTTGAGCTATAGAGCATCACCATTACGGAATAACTTTGTACAATGTGGGTCCTTAGATACATTATTTAGAAAGTGATTTCAAGCAAAATCAACTATTGAGTATTATGTTTCTTCTTACAAAGGATGATGTGTGAATGTTACACATTAAATCATTTATCATGGACTAAATGACAAATCCTCAGAGTGTAGAGACTAATTAGATATTGTGCATGCTAAATAGGTACAAAAGCTACTATATTTTTTATATCCTAAGCTTCCAATTTTAATATGTTGCACTTTAATCTTCTTACATTTTTTACACTCATTATTGTTTATATAGAAGCTAAATTGAACCTTAGGCAAGCATAGTAGAACACAAAGAATTATAGACAACTTATAAGGGAAGAAAGAAATGGCATGTGCACTTGGAGTAGACATTTGAACCTGCAACATTGAAAGTAAGTAATCCTAATGTGGTGGTTCAAATGAGGGTTTGGCAAATGCATAAAGATATAAGAAGGCGAGTGCTAACAAAACTGGAATGAATGATAAGGTAACACACCTTGATTGAACTGAAGAGTGTGTTGAGCTCCAATTCAATATGCAATAGTGGAGTGGAACAAGCGAATTAGAAAGGAAGAAGGGATGAGCATTGAATGGTCATAAATGAGACAAGTAATGGAAATTCTATTATTGTGTCCCTACAAACCGCCCCTTCTCAAAAATTTAGAGTTATTGCATATGGTCCTGCCGACCAAAAAAAAAAAGCTTCAAAAATAGAAAAGAGAGTGCTTCAAAAGGAAATTATGGGTCCACACTATCTTTGTTATTTGCTTTGTGATTCTATTGTCATGTGATGTACTTTCAAATTTTTGTGAGTCACCAATAAATTGTTCTTGCAAATGGTTCAATAGGCAGCATCTTCATCACTTTTCTTGTTTTTTTATAATTTCCATCTAGGCCACATGTTCATTATTTGCTTATTTTGCTTAGAACGTCCAAAAGCTTTGGGAATTATTGAGGGAAAAAATATACCATTTTGTAAATTAAAATTCCTTTGGAATTAGTGCGAGATTTCAAGGGTTTGTCATGCACTAGCAACCTCAAACCAAAATAGGATCTATATCGGTTTCAAACCCATATGGTCAAAACAATAAACTAGAAATGGATTTGGAATATAGATATATATCAAGTGATATATCGTATGGGCAATTTGTAATACATGTTTCTGCCATCAGTTTGCATCGTAGAGGTGGCATGAGAAGGGTCGTTCAGATTATTGATGGGGCATGAATAGGGACATCAAAATTTAGGGTATACTATCCCGGGCCTTAATTACAACAAGAATTTGATATGGTCCATAGGGTATGGGATAAAGCCTTGAAGAGATTGGGGCCCATTAAATAATGATTTTCATAAAGGATCTACTCTTTTGGTGCATTGGTTAGCACTAGGGGGGGGACGGGAGGAGACAAAGGGGAGGGGTGCTTAGTGCATAACATTTGGTATCGAGCAAAGGTTCAATTCCTCGTGGCAACAGTGTGTTCCACGTGCCCAAGCATCTTAAGGAAGAAGAGGAATTCATATGGTTTGGGTGCATATTCATAACGGGTGACTCACGCAGAGAGCTGTTGGATAGGCATATTCACCCCTTATTCCTTAATCTACCGTCACGTAAAGTTCCTCGTTTGTGGGGTATGCAAAGTACAAAATTTGCTATCTTGGTATAACAAGATTTGCAAAATACTATAAGATTTCAAAGAAAATACTATATGGTGTTAATTTTATGCGTGCCAAATATAATTATAAGGGCTCTCGGCGCCCTACGTCACCCAGTGTGAATATGCACCCAAACCAAAGGGGGTTTAAGGGGATTTTAATTTAAATGTGTTGGACCCAATGATTGTGTTAATTAATGTTAATGGTAATTATGTGTTGGTTGTTATCTTAAAAAAAATTTTGGGCCCTTCGGGCCCTAACAAAAACAAACATTTATCTATGTGCACTTAGTTACACATTGACCAAAATGTTAAAGAATACAACTTTGCATACATAAAACACAAGTATTTAGAAAACACCATTGTTATTTTCGTCCTTGTCAACTTCAAATTTAAGAATGTGATTTAACATTCTCTCTAGTTTACACCCCTTACTCCAAAACTATAGCGTTGTACAATGTTCACAATAAAGGATGCCATTCCCAAGGTAAACAAACCTTCTTGAAAGCATTACAATCCATACCTAAGAACCTATCTCTTGAAAATCATAAAGTTTAATCATTGTTATAAACTTTGATACAAGCACCTTAGATACAAGCACCTTCAATGCTTTCGAAGGGCACATCTAGCCTTACTTTTCAAACAATTAAAACAAAACTCACATTACAAAGGCACTATCTGAAACCTCGCTTTTTATGCATATTTAAAATAGAATCTTGCTGATGAAGAAATCGCGTTGAAGTGGTTCAACCCAAATAATCCAAAATGTTGAATGGTATGACGGATGCAAGAAAGAAATAGACATTATTAAGAAATAGACATTAATATCATAATCAATGAGAGACCAAATAAGATTGCTTATCTTGAATGGTTTCCTCGGACCAATGCTATAACTCCTCGCTCCCAATACCTTTGTGCATTTCAAAAAATCGTCTTAGCCACCAATAAAAACCTGGCCGATTATCGAAGCGCTTGCTTCTGGAAGTGCTTATACGCATGTTTCTTTGCTAATTGGGCTTCTTAAATAAGAAGTCTCTTTCAGCGCCACAAATTCCCAGGCGGTTAGCAAAGGCTTCATGTGTGCGCTTCAACGCCACCGACTACGAGAGCAAAGCAATAGCATGGTGGGACGGGAATTATACAAACAAATAGTAGAGTCGGAAAGAACTTGTAGAAGAAACCATGTCAAAACATGATTGGCACTAAAACTTGGAGTGCATCAAAAAGCGTAAAATCTCAACAACGAGAAAACTTATGTTGGCCGATTTGAAGATGAATAAGCTACAAACATTTGTCGATTAATAAGCAAATGCGGTTCGGGAGCGACCTTTGGTGCGGCCGAAAACAAAAGCTCACAAACAAGTCCCAACGTCCATGCCCATCTCTGCGACTCAAGGCCGAAACCCCCACGAAACCCACAAGGCCCACGAAATCCATAGCTACAATACCTCCGGGTCACCTAGAGAAAGAGAATCCGGGCATCTTTGCGGAAATTGTGAAAGCGTAACATGCGGGAAGAGACTGCAGGCGACCTAAGGCCCCGCCCCTGCGTGCCCTTGCTACGCCCATGTCGGTGGAAAGGGTTTGAACATACCTTGAAGCTGCCGGATCTCGCCAGAGTGGTAATCTACTGGCGTCTACGCAAGAAGAATCTCGCTCAAAGCCATTGCCTCACCAAGCCCTAGATAACTAAAAAAAGAACCCTAAAATAACCTGGCTCGATGCTTGCATGCTCGATTTGGGATAGTTTTTGAAATCATAGTTGTAACCATTGAAAAATGCCACTGAAAGTATCGTGATAGTATGCGCACTCTAGATGTACTAATTAGTACGTCTCATCAAATACGGTCATCAAATCATATAAAAACCTTAGGAAAAAAAGTACAAAAACACAAAGAAAACCCCCTGTTATTATGCTACATATGGAGGTTGAGGCCTATTGGATAACGATTTTCATGAAGGATCCGCGATTTTGGTGCATTGGTTAGCACTAGGGGCTTAGTGCATAGCAAGATTTTTGTTAAGTTTTTGTAAGAAGTTTTAAAAAGTTGCCTAAAACTGCTAATAAAAGCACAATCAATGAAATAAGTGAGATATCTATGCATTTATTATAAGAACTAATTAGGTGCTACTGCATTTTCGAGAGAACCTCTTTAGAATAATATAAAAATCATCGATGGAATAGTCCTAAAGAAATCTAGGAGAATCTTAAGGGAATCGAGGTAATGCAAAGCAAATACCTAAAAGTAGAGTTCACTACAACAACATATTGAGATACTTGTATTAGACAATAGGTGACGACAAGTTGAAAGAGTTTCTATGCATGCAAAACAATTATCACAGAGTAGAGCTTTAGGAGTCACATCAGTCGCACTTGTTTAGGATGTGTAGAGTTCACTACAACAACATATTGAGATACTTGTATTCGCACTTGTTTAGGATGTGTAGAGTTCACTACAACAAGTTTCTATGCATGCAAAACAATTGTCACAAAGTAGAGCTTTAGAACTAGTCACATCAGTCGCACTTGTTTTAGGATGTGTTGGTGGGCCCGATGCTGTGGAAGTAGAGGGGGCCAATGGTATCACTTACCATTTGGAAGGAATTAGAACAGGTACAAAAAGCCTTTCTGACCTAAGCACTTGGAGTCAAGTCCATAGTCCCACATCGGATTGTTCTGCAACAAACCGAATTTCTACGCCTTCAAAGAGCTTCTCTGGAATGTCATATCATCTACTGCCAAAAAGTGATAAACATGGGAGATTCACGTCTGCCAAACCTCACCTACACACAATTTGCATTTCTTCATATTGATATGAAGATTGAAATGGTTCTGTAATCATGGTTCAATTTCATGAGTTCTTATGAAGGGACCAAATAAGAAATTAGACCCATATACACCCTCTATATATGTACAGAACAGTTCTAGGCCCGGAATATTGTATAAATATTGTATATGGCATCCCACATACTAAGAAATTGAACCGTTAAATTAACACCCACCCGCCTTCCCCCAACCCATGATTGTTTTTGCTGACATTCGTACACGGCGTCTAGTGGTAGGCGAAGTAACCTATATACACCTCTTTTCATAACCTTTGCAATGCCATTTATTTCTAACAAACAATTAACTAAAACTTTCTATAAAATGAGTCCCGCCTAATGATGGCTAAGATCGCCTGAAATCAACATTGAACGGCTCTTCAGTGACTCTACTATTTGGATATTTTGAGGCTGGTTGGTCTTACACTACGAGCTTCGATTCCCTTGTTTATTTTGAGTGATGTCTAAGCCCTCAATATTCAACTTAGAGAACATCCTATGTAAGTCCCAGCCATTCAGTAAAGTAATTTTTAATTTTTTTCCCAACCATTACAAAGTAATTTTTAATTTTCTGCCAGTCTTTGCTCATGGAAAAGGGTTAGTTATGGGAGAGTTGGCCTTACCATCGAATCCACCGGGAAGCCATCCTAATGCTTCATAACTGGGGACACCCCATTTCAAATTCCTGGCAGGACCATGCTGCAGGAAGAACTCAAGATTAGGATTTTGTCCTGTATGATTTGCTGATTGAAGCCCGATCTAGGAAGCTTAAATCGATACAAACCATAAATCTAAAAACTCATTGTAAGATAATCAAAAGGAGTGGTTTCATTTATTCAACAGCATTTGTGCTTTCTGACCTGGCAAATCTTGGGTGTGAAGAAATTCCTGCGCATCTAATCTAAATCCCCTGCAATTGCGCCTTTAAGTCCCCCTCTACTTAGATTACATCCTTGTGGAAGCGTACTTGGTGATAAGGCCTTTTACTCGGTGGAAAGACAATTTCATACATGCACAGAATTTTGCACTTCAGATATTGTGGCATTACCATGCTCAATGCTGTCGAATAACACATACAAAAATAAACTAGAATTGCATGGAATAATCCATAAGTGCAAAAGCGCAACTAGATAAAATCAACGGCTTGAAACAAGGACATGGCAAAACTCTTCAACAGCAGGGCAGAAGAAACAGCACAATCTGGAAACTCATCTAGGTTCTACATTGGTAATCAACAACACATGCAGATTATCTGGCTGTTTTGCAATTGTTGTCTCTCTGCAATACTTTGAAATACGATTTCATAAGTAGATCTCAGGATAATTTACTTGAACTTCATAATTAAGAACGTGGCTTCTCCTTTTTCTCCTTGAACAGTGCCAACAATGATACACCAGATACCTTTACCACCTTAAATCTTACTCCTGGAATATCTCCCACAGCATGACCTTTACGCCCAAATCCAGCAATCAAGACCTCATCCTGTAGAATGAAGTGAAGTTTAAAAAAAGTGAAAGGAAGAGAATGGACCAGAAAACACAAATTAACACCTTTTTGGCTTACTTACATTTTCCTCAATGTAATTCAGGCAACCATCATTTGGAACAAAAGCTGCAATCTTTTTACCGTTCTTGATCAACTGAACTCTAGCACATTTTCGAATGGCAGAATTGGGCTGTTTAGCTTCAATGCCTCTGAATGAGCCAAAAAATAATTCAAGGCATGTTATTATTGGTCCATTACAGTAAAACTTCAGCCTTGCAAGGAAAGAATTAAAGAAAGGGGAGCGGAGCTCACATCTTTTCAAGGACTATGCCCTTAGCATGAGAAGATCCGGCAAACGGCTTCTTCCACTCGTTTCCCAGGTGGCTTTTTTTGTAAGCCTTATCAGCCCACAATTGCGTTCTACGGTGGGTTTTAAGCTTTCGGCCAGCTCCCATACCCCGAGTCTTCCTGCGCTACGGCAGCTCCGGATTCAGGCATAACAGCATATAATAGAACAACGAAGAATAGAACAGACAACTAAGAAACGAAAGCTTACCCCATGGCTGCTTGCTGATGCCTGCGACCTCCTCTCCTCCGACGCGCAGAAAGCCCTAAAGCTCTGAAGTCCTAACCCTAATCCTAAACCCATACATCCAATGTACCCCGTATTGTACACTAATGGACATCGTATATCAGAATGTAATCTTAAACGTCGCGCAAAGTCACTAGAAACCGGAGGAGGATACTTTTACACTGGATTGGGGGATCTAGGACCGAGAGGTGTGATTTCGGAGGACGAGATCCTTCGGAGGTGTGATCTCGGAGAACAGGATCCCACCTTACTGCACAGTAACTGTGCAAAATTTCTATCCTTTACAAGACAGGCATGCGCTGGCGTTGCCGCCGCATTAGTTAAATGCTAAATGATTTTAATAAATTAGGTTTTAATATATCATAGATTTGATAAAAATAAGGAACGTGCATAGAAGAGCCTCGATCCGCTTTTTTCGGTCGCCAATATGCCGCCTAAAGACAAGACAGAGAAAAAGGGCAAACAGAAATCTTGGACTAACGAAGCAGCTACAGTGGTGGATGTCAACATTTCTGACCAAGAAACTGAATTCGTTGTAACAGAAGAAAAACCGAAATCTCAAGAAATCGATGCTACAGTGACGAAATTTCAAGAAAGCGATTCCGAAATCTCAAGAAATCGATGCTGCCGCTGTGCTGTTCAAAGCAGACGAAAATCAGATTGGAGAGTTGCTTGTGGGTGATGCGTCAGTTCCTGGTATGTTTGTGAAAATTCTGAATGCAGTAGAAACTCTGAGAGCACAGGTGACTAGTTTGCAAAAAGAGAATTGTCAATTGAAAACAGAATTGATTTCTTTGCGTGAGGCAGTAACAGAAGCTAAGCAAGCAGTGGTTATATCACACCAAGAGATCAAGGATTTGAGAGCAGTACAGAGGGATGTGAAAGATTCTAAGCCAGATGAATTAACAGCTGACCATATCGTGGAAGAAGTGGAGACTAGAGTATCCACTCTTCTAGATGAAAGGGCAAAAGAAGAACAGGCACGGGCATATCGTCAATTAAATCTGAAATTAACTGGTTTGGCTGAAGATGAACCGGAGGATGTGGCTAAAACGGTAAATGAATTCTTTAAGGATGTAATGTTCTTGCACGATCCTGGTGTTCAAAGCTGCAGAAGAGTTGGGAAAAAGCTAGAAGGTAAGCCTAGGCCTGTAATCATACGCTTTCGAGATGTGGAAGCTCGAAATAGAGTCTTGCATACTAGAAGTGCTCTGAAAGGGCAAAAGCTATGGATAAACGAGGATCTAACTCCCAAGCAGCAAATGGAATTGCGGAGTTTACTGACTGAGGTGAAGGAAATTAAAGCGATGGGCAAACTTGCATATATCCAGGGGGGTAGAGTTATAGTGCGTGATCGCTTCTAGGAACTATTATCATAGGATTGGAGAGATCAATGGCTTTGAGAAAGTGCATACGCTATGGAATGAGAAAAGAGGAGTTAGAGGGAGAGGCTTTGGTGGCATAGCTTGCTTTGCGCGAAAACAGGTTTGTAAAAATATTACAGTTGTTAAGGCTAGCAGGCACAACCAGTTTATGTGGATTGAAATTAAAGGAGGGGCCTCACTTATATATATTGCAGCAGTTTATTTTGCTCCCTTAGTCTCTGGAGGGATTTATGATGAAGAAGATTTAAGTTTGAATGACCCGTGCACTCACTTGGCAAATGATATAGCAGAATTTAAGCAAAAAGGCATAGTATTTTTGATGGGGGATTTTAATGCAAGGGTGAAAGATTCCCAAGCAAATGTTTTTCTAGGAGATTTGGATAATATTTGGCTAGATGAAATTCCTGCTAAAAGTATTGGTTGGGAGAGGACCTCTGCAGATTACGATAAAAATTCTGTGAGACATTTGATATGGTGATATATAATGGAACAAACCAATTCCCCAAGACTGATGTTTTCACTTGTAATACCCCTCAAGGTTCTAGTGTTGTGGATTATGCTATTGGAATGCCAGATACTGCCGCTTTGCTTAAAAGCTTTCAGATATTAGATCAGCCAGATTCTGATCATGCTTTATTGAGCTTTACTTTGGAGATAAGAGCTCCAAGACATCAATCATGGAAAACACAAGGTGGTAAGTTGCGCTTGTGTTGGAATAAGCGAGGGACTTTTCAGTAAGAAATGAAGCGGTTTTGGGAATTTGAATTGGCCGAAAAGGCTAGTAGAAACAGAATCAATTGTTTCTGTGAGATATTGCTGAATCTGCCAGGAAAAGGTTTTGGGCGTACCAAAGGGTATATGCATAAGAGAAAAAACCAAGCATGGTGGGATGTAGGCATCCAAAGCTAGAGCATTATTTTAATACTCTAGATAAGCGAGAAGCACAAAAATGTTGTTCAGAAATTTCACGCTTCATAAATGCGGGCATTGTGGCAAAGAAATGGCGACAACGTTTGTTGGGCGTCTGAAGAAAAGACCAAAAACTTAAGGAACCGATTCTGACAAAGGGGTGCCTACGGGAAATTTTTAGACGGGACCTGTTTGAATATGTTAAGGATCGTACAGTATGTTCGGAAGTAAACCATTTGGAGAGGTGAGTGAACAAGTGGGATATATTCTGGTGATGATATTGCATTGTCTCTTAAAAAAAGATGTCTAATGGCAAAGCAAAGGGATTGAAGGAATGGCGATAGAAATTTTGAAATAGGGGGCGTGCAAATATGCATAAGGATAGCTAGAATGTTTAATTGACTTTAAATGAGGGTTTTCAGGAGAAGTGGTCTATGAGCTGGTTAATACCTATATTTAAAATTTGGAGATAGAGATCGAGTTGAGAAATTATAGAACCATTATGGTCGGTAACACTATGGCGAAATTATTTGGGGCTGACATTGGAGAATAACATTACTTGGTAGGCGAGATGAACATGGGAAGAGGTCCTTAATGCAGGGCGGGGTTCGGAAAAAATCATTCTCTTGTTGACCATTTGCTAACATTGCGAGTTCTTCTTTGAAGGGGCAAAAGGGGTCAAAAATACATTTTCCTTTGCCCGTAGATTTTACAAAGCTTTTGTGAGGTGTCAAGGCAAAAAGTTGAGAATAAGGCTGGAGAATTTGCATGTGCCACATCAACTCCTAAATGGGTAGCTCGTTTATATGAAAAGGTGCTTATTGAATTATCCTTCCCAATGGATGGAGATTTGGCAAAATAGAAAGCAATGTTGGGTTAAACAAGGTTGTCAGCTATCTCCTACACTCTTGATTTGTTTATTGATGAATTAGAGGAATGGTTGGAGAGAGAGGAAGGAGTTGTGGGGTGAGATTAGAAATGATATATGATTAAGGCATTGTTCTATCTTTGATGGCGTTGTCCTCCTCTCGAGAAACGAGAAGATGGGCTTCCAGCGATTATTAAATCTTTAGAATCTTTTGCCATGAGAGGGGGAATGAAAAGAAAATGAGTAAAACCAAAACTATGGTGGTAGGAAAAAGGCAGTTGATACATATGAGATTTGAAGGGGCAAGAATTGGAGCAATTACACGGTATAAATATCTTGGAATAGATTTCACAGTGATTACAAATGGAATGTGGGGGTTGAAAAAGAATATTTGGAGGTTTCTGAGCTTTATCACGATGTTTTAGTATGTGGAGAAATATGGAAGTAAAGGAGTGGTTCTTGCCAAAACTTATGTTGAACCTTGGTACAACCGGTGGTTTTATATGGATGCCGGTTTGGGGGCGGGGTTAGCAAGAAATAAATGGGCTAAGATTGAGAAAATCTGAGAAAAGGTTCTTATTGCAAGAATTGGGCGTAAAGGTTCAAACTCCATATGAAATGATGTTGGCTGAAGTGGGTATGACTCCATTTTAGGCTGAGCGCTATACCAAACACTTGGTTTTTATAATAGGGCGATATATATGGGCCGAGGGCTCTAAACAAAGCATCAAGCCTGGTAGAATCCCCGATCAGTGGTTGGCCATAATGGATGGTACCAACAACTTGTTTCATGGTCGGGAATGGTGGGGCATTAGTCTTACGGACCGCCGGATCTTGATGTGGGCTTATGGGATTTGGTAGTGGGAGAACATGGAAAAAATTATGGAGCCAACCACGAGTTAAGATGGAGTTCTATCGAAATGAAGTGAATCCAATGTTGGTTTATGGGGAACAAGATTATTTACATGCACGTATAGGGATGAAGAAGAGACAACTTATATAAAAATGAGATTAAGTAGCCATCATTTAGAGATAGAAGCGGGGAAGAGGGAAGATACCACGGGAACTTGATTACATCGCTAACTGCTGCGGGAACCTCAAATTGAAGATGAGCATCATGCCTTTTTGAAATGTAATATGTTTCGCTTACTGTGAAAAAACATGGCATTGATGGGATTAATTTCTCTTCGAGTTTCTTTCATTAAAACCAACACTTCTAGGAGATTTTCTCAGAGTGGTGGGAACTCAAAAACTCTAGATTTGAACCAATATATTGACAAGATCGAGGCTCAAGGCCTCGTTTAGTTGTTTATGTCGCCTATGGACCTGGGGGTCTCAAAGGGCGTGACAAATAAATAAATAAAATAAATAAATAAATATTTGTGGATAACGTTAGCAATTAATGGTAGCTTTATATTTGTTTCTTGCAGATTTTGATTCTTTTGTTATGGTTTAATGGGCTTATATTACTGTTGTACTTGTTGATTTAATCGCATTAAATATCAAAGATGAATTTTAAAGTTCAGATCATTACATAACAGAAATTTACAAAATAGATGTCCAATGTATTTTCATCTTTGTGTATACTATTTGCGTGTTAATGAAGAGCAGCGTGGGTCATTGTTTTTATCAATAAGAAAGTCATGTTATGACAATATTATGGGAGAATATTATGTTAAAGATGAAGAGAAAGATTTTGTATTGTTCAGAATTAAGGCGTAGCTCGAGAGCAACTTTTATAACACTCATTTGGATGTGGATAGATTGGAGCCCTATGTCGATCTATATGATGACATACAGCAGCACAAACAGTTGGGCAAGGTTATGTTGCTTGGCGACTTTAATGCACGCATACGGGGCGAAGCGGGTCCCAAAATTTGAGCCCCGCGAGGGCGTCTTGCGAGTTGAGCCCCGAGAAGGTGGCTTGGTCAAGGATATCGAGACGACAACCATATTTGGCGCTATATGGCGGTTATTGTTATTCTTTGGATAGTGTCTTTGACCTGGTTATTTGTAATGGGTTGGCACAATGGCCATCTTCCGCCCCATTTGCACTTGTAGATAGGAGAACCAAGGGGCGGCTCCGGTAGTTGAAGCAGGATCAGCACCTAGTTACCCATTTTTCCATTGGAGCGGACACTCGGACGAGGAAGTGGACTCGGACCATCAACCCTCGTTCGTGCATCTCCATTGTAGGCTCCAGATTGCATCGCGCTCCAACACCCGAGGTGCCCGGTGCGCTGGACTTCTGACGTCTGAGGGGGACGTGCCCATTTTGCTTGACGTTCTTGCAACTCCCCACACTTCGCGGCAATGCGCTTTCCGGTGACTCACACAGCGGCGGCGGTGGAGAGATGCTTTTGGGAAAACGCTCACGGTGAACCTCGGGTGCTACCACCTTCCCCCAGCGGATGGTTCGATGATGGCGTCCGGGCTCCACGCACTTTCCGGCAAGTCAGCGATCCCACCTCAGCCCAGGCCATCAGTCAATACCGCTCCTTCCTTAAGAACAAGAAAGCCATATACCTATAGAACCAAATGTTTGGTCTCTGGATCGGCACCCAAGACATTACGGGAGGGTCTTGAAACAAGGCTGCCCGACCCACGGGGAACATCACCTGAACAATGGAGTGCGGTACTTGCAACAGCTTTATGACCCTTTCGGGGGCGGACACCGGTCCCTCCCAGAGATAGGCATGGCTCGGGTCATCACAGAGGGGAATGTCATCATGGGCCTCCTAGCGTCTAGCTAATGGGAAGGCAAACTGATTTAGATGGCATGCGGTGACGAAATGAAATGGCGGGCCTCCAGGTTCCTATCCTCTCGGCATTATTCAATAAAGCATTGCAAGAAGGCTTCCCTCATGATGGACCACTAGTAGAGTTGTGCCCATATACAAGGCTGGACCACTAGTAGAGTTGTGCAGGGCAACTATCGCACTATTATGGTCGACTCTCTCTTTGCCAAAGCGTTGGTGACATCCGCCGTGGCAATATGGGCGTAAGAGGGATGTGCAAGCTCTCATACATGCTGAGGGCTTTGCCGTGCATTCCACCATTGATCATATCTTCACTCTTCAGCACATTGATTGAGGATAGCGAGAATCACCGACAAAACCCAGACCATTGTTGTTTTCGTGGAATTTCGCCCAAAGCTTTGACCGCGATTGCCACAGAACGGGTTATGGGACATCAGGGGCGTGGGGACCCCCTTTGACTTCGAGAATGCGATTATATAGGCTATCTGAGGCATGCTCGAGGGCCGTATGATCATGATGGCCGTGTCGGTAGTATTGGAGTGCGTCCGGGGTTGCCCCTCTCCCCCACTCTTTGGCCTATACATTGACCATTTGGAAGATTGGCTCTACGAGAAGGCATGGAAGTCTTGGGCGCCCATCTCATGCATCTGATGGCCGTCAAAGATAATAATATATGATCGAATCATATTATCTGCCCACATCCTGCGTACATGTCATTTGTGACATGTACTTGGGAAACAAGAGTTGCACCTAGGGGCAACCTCGAATGTTGTGCATGTTAAATAAACATACACAATTATAAACTCAATGGACCCCATTGCCAAATGGCTAAACCCCATTTGGCCAATGTTTAACCTAACCCTAAGGGTTTCTATATAGGGCTTTCCCCTTAAACCCCTAAACCTTTTCTTCTCTTTGCATTTAGGGTTTTCCTTGAGCTCTTTCCTCTCCTCTCGCATTTAGGGTTCTCTTGAGCCATTTCGGCCAAGCCAAGACCCAGGTCGCATTGCGAGGCTCTAAAAGCCGCCTTTGCACAAACAGATCTTGAGTGCCGGTCTTGAAGGCAGAAGATCGGAGGCATGGGCGCATTCGAGGATGCGGAACAGGTCAGTGCACTAGTTAGTCATTACATTTGTGCAAAAGCCTTTGGCAAGGCAATAAATAAGCTGGTTTAACATATTCATTCGACCATAGAGGCCTTATAGATCCCGGATCATAAGCCTAACAAAGGAACCTAACTCTAGATGTTAGATAGATAGATTAGATGTTGATCTTCATTTTGATTACGTGATGATCTTTGGTATTTCACTCTGTGACCTCCATTTTATTGGGAAGGGGTAGAGGCCTAAAAGCTATAGTATGGAGATGACTCTAGGCAGCCCTACTAGTTCCCAAATACATGCGGCACATGCACAATGAGCCCTTTGGTTGTGGGTGGAGGGGGCTAAGCCGATGAAAAAGGGACTTGTCCCATCACGAAGAGTTCCTCCGGTGTGTAAAGCCTACCGGGAACCTTGTTGACCCTGAGGCTTAATGGCTTACCACTGCGTGTGGGCAAAGGCATGAGCTCTCACACCTTTGGGGGCGTCGTCGTCTTCCATGAGGTTAAGTCGAATAGGGGCGGTGGCCCTCTAGCCTGAAGGGCATGCATGCCCCGGAGGAGAGGTGACTCTCCTCCGGGCCTCATCTGGGTGGGGAGATGCAACCCAAAAGTAGCCCTCTTCGCTACGATACCCCGGCGCCACCTGACCCTGGTCCCACACTTTTCAACCTACTGCAAAGTGTGCAATGGGAGGGACCCGGATGGTGTGGACTACCCTCGACTATGTTCTTATGCTGACCAAATCCGAACCCATGCCAATGATCCTACGGAGGCCCAAGCCGTCGGTCCAACCCCCCTTGAGTCCGAACCTGGGTAGGACTCCTTGTTGCTATTGTTCATGTTGATGTTGTTGTATATGTGATGATTATGATGTATTCACCTTCGAGGTGATTGTGATATATTATTATGATGTGCTCATGTTTATTCACGATTCATGGCTAGGTAGGCCAGAAAGAGAGATGGGTGAATGACATCCACTCTTCCCTATTGGCTCATTCCCTTTGGGAATGGGGTCAGTGGATAGCCCTTGCCGGTTTGGGCTCAGGGGGAATGCTCCATCTTCGATATGATGTGTGCATCATTATAAAGTAGGGGACATCACGGTGGTATCGAGCATGATCTTGGTACACCAAAGGTCGACGACCATTTCCTGATAGGACTAACAAGTAGACTTCAAGTCTTGGGAATAGCCACCCAAGCATGAACCCAGAAAATTGGAAAAAATTTCCAATTTCTAGTGCAATAAGTAGGTTAATGCTAAGTTAATAGTAGATTTAGCAAAACCCAACCAAATTTGGCCAAATTTTTGACACCTCACAGTGCGCCCGGACCAAATCCGCCATTCTCGGATTTGCTCCTGCACTGCTTGTGTGAGTGGTGGAACCATGTTGACCTAGTTAAATGCATAATTTAGCTAATCTAATAGTGCGATTCAGCTTATCCCTTAGATTCTAGCTAGTTTTGCATGTTAGATCACTAAGAAACTCTTTATAAATTGAAAATTGGACCCAAAAGAGGTGACCCTCCGAAGTCGCCCAGACCAAATCAGCCATTCTCGGATTTGCTCCTCGTCTGTAATGCGAGTGGTGGATGCTTTTGGCTACATAAACCTAATGCACTTATCATATCTATACTAATACCTCCTAGAGCGGCATAATATGAAATTGCGGGTCAAACCCTAAAATCCCCCACCTACAAGTAAGACAATTAGAGTTCCTCATTTACATTTACCTCCTCCGGAAGGCTCCTCGTCCCGGAGAGGCGATTTTTAGGCGCCGGAGTCGGATTGCGTTGATACAAAACATGGCCCAAAACCAAACGTATCGTACCTCGTGATCGTGAAGTGCTGAGGGCATGTCACGCCTACGAAAGTTAGCCACACAACATACGACAGTGCCTTGAGCGAAAGGCCAAAGCAGAGACAGATGTGAGGTCAACACCGCATCGGGCCAAGAGGAGGTCCAGGAGGAGGAGCGAAAGCCCAATATACTGGGAGGAGCAGCCTACGGCTGAGGCATGAGTTCTCGCACCCAACCAACCCTGTGAGGAAGAGGGAGTCACAGAGCCGAGGAGGGAGCGAGAGGGAGCTCAAGAGATTGGACAAGAAGGAGCGAAGAGAAAAAGGGGAGGACGAAGAACACAAAGTCAAGAAGACTAAGGAGGAGCGCCGGCGAGAAGGAAGAGCCGGAGCCTGAAGGAGGAGAGGGAGACAGCCAAGGAGGAGCCGCCTAAGTAAGAAGGCAGACAAAGGAAAGGCCCCGAAGCCGCCTGGAGGAGACACGGCGGAAGTTAAAGACGATCTCAAACAAAGGAGCCGCCATTCGGGAGCAAGAGCCCGATAGTCGCCATCCTCCTCCTACACTACGAAATGATGAGGAGTTAAGGGTCCCCGTTTTCACCGAGGGCCCGTGACCCCGAACACGAAATGAGGAGGAGGAGGTACAGCATGGGTACCCCGCAGACTAAGATGGTCGCCCCCAAGCACCCTAAGCAAATGACAAGAAGAAGCCGAGGCCATGCTAGAGGTCCTGTATGTACTAAACACTCCAGGTAAATGAAGAAACTCAAAAGAGTACCAAAGATATGAAAATGTAATGAGGAATACTCAAATACTATGAGGAGCACAAGGTCACCTATGCAAGAAGGCAGCCAACCAAGAAGACTGGTCGGTTCCCCGTGAGAGCACCAAAGACCTCCGGTGAAGTCGACAGAGAAAGGCCGACTCATATTTTGCCGGAGCTTCCCTGCAGAGATCGCACTCTGCAGAGGAGCTATGGACCGCTGATCCCGGCAAGCTCCCCCTCAAGGTGACTCACTCACAGATTTTGCAAGAGTTTGACAAGACCAAGCTGGTAATCGATGACATGTTACAAGGCACACAGAGGCAAATGAAAGCGGAGGATTGTCCAAGACTTTGAAGACTCCAGAGCATATGCACTATCTGTGAAATGGTAACATGCATGCCTAAGGACATGAGGAAATGGCCGGATATATTAAGAAGGAAGACTGTTAAGTCTATTGTAAATAATTTTTGTAAATACAAATTTATGTTTTGCCATGTTAATATGTGAAATCATAGTTATCTAGGTGTATTAATAACTTCCGCGATTTGGAATCACCAAATTTGGAGCAAAAACTCGATGTTTTTGGTCCCACCTCACAGAGTGCACCCGCACCAAACCGCCATTCTCGGATTTGCTCCGCAATGTGTGAGTGGTCGAGCATCGATCTTTGCCAATAATTGTCCAAATGTGTAGAAAATAAGGGCACCATCCGACTCAACTCATTGTGTTTAGTAGGATTTGACCCTTAGATTGTAGAAATTGGCCAACCTAGACCCAAATAGAGCCCCACCCCTTACAGAGTGCGCCCAGACCAAATCCGCCATTCTCGGATTTGCTCCTGCACGTCGGTGTCAATTAGACCCTAATCTAAGCCAAAACTTGTCCAAATGAAGAAAGTAATAACAATCAGAACCTATCTCGACGAGATGAGCAGGATTCCATCCTTAATTTGCATGTTTGGCATCATCCTCGACCCAAACAAGGTCCCACCCCTCACAGAGTGCGTCCAGACCAAATCCGCCATTCTCGGATTTGCTCCTCGTGCACTGTGTGAGTGGTCACACCATAATTGTCCTAATTTGTCCTAACTTTCTCCAAATTAGATGAAATTTGTTGCAATAGGATCCTTAGAATGCACTCTTCAACGTAATTAGCCTGTGGATTGCATACCAGTACCTTAGAATCATAGAGATTCCCCAATTTTGAAATTTCCCAAAATTAGGGTTTTGCCTATAAATAGACCACAACCTTCATTTGCATCCTACACCTTTGCTCCTCAATCCAAGCCGATTTTCTAGGCCCCTAAGGCGCTTCCCCATCTGTTTGATATCCCCAGCTGCTCTTATACCATGGCAACATCTGCATTTAGGCGATGGTACAGCGCCACAGCTCATGTGGCCGAGGCCGACATCAACTCCGTCTTTGCTGTCTTCCAGAAGGAGGTTGATGTGGAGGCTACCATCAATGCCACCCCTTTCTACCAAGACATCATGTTTGAGTTCCATGCCAAGATAGGACCGTCTCTAGTAGAGCTCCCATCTTGCATAGGATACTTTGCTCCAAGCATGGCCCTCAAGACAGCTCTGCAAGACATCCCCCACATAGACAAGTACCTAGAAAACAAGGCTAGCCGCTTGCCTAACTACATGTCCATATTTGTCAATAGGAGGAGATACTTTTCTTACACCACAGCCGTAGCTATTTTCCTATCTCATCGAGCCCAAACCCAGATAGGAAAACCATTTGTGCAACCCTTAGACATCGAACCTATGGCCATGGCGGCAGCTGAAGAAGAGCAGATGCACCTTGCATAATGAGGAAGCGAGGGAAGGAGAAGAGGAAGGGCGTGGAGTCTGACGCTGAAGACATCGCCCGGCGTCGACCTATTACAAGAAAGACAAGCGGAGAGCGGCCCGGCTCGAGCCGAAGAAGAGTGAGACCCACAAGAATAGCTCCACCACTTGGGTAAGGCATCACAAGCTTGACCCCAGTGATTATCCAAGGGAGGCATACTTAAGCCTCCACGACATCAAGAACCTCCCAGAGTGCCGAGACAGGGGCTATAGAATAGATGAACTTCTGCATCTCCTATGGCAACAACCAGACCTCGACGACTTCATCGACCAAGAAACACAGGACTTTCCCATCAGTATAAGGGAAGCCCGGACCTACACCGGCCAGACATCAACGGACATTGAAGCCTACACCGGCATCAGACAGATGATGGCTGAATAGGAGTTGCCCTCGGAAGAGGAGTTCTTAGCAATTCAGGAGCGCATGGGAATCAGAGGAAAATCAACATCCGCGCTCCGACCTAGCACATCGGCATTGGCACCGTAACTAGCCGGCTGGGCAGCATCAACCCGGCAGCCTTCCATGTACCGTGATTACACAGAGATGGTGGAGATCTGATGAGTTGATGAAGACACACAGAGCAAAGATCAGATCCGCTGGAAGAGGTGGCATGACAAGGCCCTCAAAAGTTCTACCTCCCCCTTACTCATTGATGGAAGGATAGCGGTTATACAATCGCCAATTCAATACCGGGGTGAAGAAGGAGTTTTCATGCTCATTGATCTCTCAGGATTCGGAAGTCATGCTCGTATGGCCCCAAACATCGACCATGTCATCCTTGTCAAGAGAACAATAGCATTGAGCATCTTCGACCTTGTAGCCCCTATAGATCTGTAAGGCATTGGCGATTACTGCATGGCCTACACATCAGAGAGGAGGATTGAAGACTTAGTGATCAAGACTTCAAGGAGGCACGACCACAAATAGGGGCGGACAATCACGGACGGCGAAGAAAAATTTTGGAGGACAACCTTGGGATTACTTAAAGAAATTTCAAGAATAGAATTAGAAATGTTTTCAATTTCCATGACTAATGTCTTGAATGTATAAATAATATTATATCCATGAATATAAGCAAAGGATCTTAATTATGTTTTCTTGACACACAATTTTGCCCCACAATTGCATCATCAAACAAACCAAAGCTTAACAACCCAAACAAGGAACTAATCATCGAGTTCAATCTAATGTGGAAACTAGAGCACCTAGGAATGTTGAAGAACAAGGACAACGTGAACAAGAGCGCTTCCACCAAGGCGTTTCACCAAGAAATCTGTACCATGAATTTGATGCACCAACAGGAAGAGGAGCTATCCCGCATTAAGGCGGACATTCATGAGATAAGAGCATTCGCGTGCGGGCAAATGCGAGGAGGGAGGACGAATGTGCAACGAAAACCCCACCACCGACAGTTCAGCCAAGGAAGAAGCCGGAGAAGGAGATCACCTAGCATGGGGTCCTCGACTCTAGTTCAGTCCCGATTCGGATCTAAGAGCAGGAGATAGAGAGGCAGGACCGCGGGAGGGTCCAAACTATGATAGGGCGAGGACACAATCGACTATCGAAGAAGGTCGATTCTACAGCCAAAGAATGTATGGAAAGCTGAAAAAGATGGAGCAATTCTCGGGGATAGCAGGTCCCGAATGGAAGCGTAAGCATGGTTGGATGAAATGAGGGAGTATGGAAATGCCTATGGCATGAAGGACAACGACAAAGGCGTGAGTAGCTACTGACCAACCTAAAGGGGAGCACCCGGGAAGTTTGCTAAGGCATTCAAACGCCATTATGTGCCAAGAGAATATAAGTGTGCAAGCTCCCAAAGCCCAGCAAAGTTGGTGAAGGAATTCCATGACTTGTTTCCCGATGAGATTAGCGACTTCCACCTTACGAGAGTCGAGTGTGAAATAGCACTTGAGCGAACTAAGCCAACAAGCAAGGCCCCTACGCATCGCGTCGACCCGTGAGTTGACGGAATTGAAGAAGCAACTGCAAGAATTGCTAGACCTAGGGTTCATAAGACCTAGTGTCTCTCCTTTTGTTTTTCCAATACTCTTCGTGGAAGAAGAAGGATGCCTTAAGATGTGCATTGACTATCATCAATTGAATAAGCACACCATAAAAACAAGTATCCTTTGCCTAGATCGGATGATCTAATGGATCGATTTGCGTGGAGCGAAGATCTTTTCCAAGATAGATTTGAGATCAGGTTATCACCGGTCGTAATCAAAGAAGAGGACATCCACAAGGCAAAGATTCGGGACAATATATGGTCACTAATGAAGTTCACGGTGATGTCGTTTGGATTGTCTAATGCTCCACAACCTTCATGAGGCTCATGAACAATGTGTTCCGTGAATTCTAGACTCTTTCATCATAGTTTTCTTTGATGATATTCTAGTTTACAGCAAGTCCCTAGAGGAGCATGTCTAGCACTTAAGAAAGGTGCTTGAAAAAGCTAAGAAGGCATCAACTCTCGCTAAGCTATCCAAGTGCCACCACTACGAATCCAAAGGGTGGAGTACTTAGGGCATGTGATCACAAGCTAGAAGACATCTCCATGGACCCCGGGTGGAAGGAAGTTGATTGATTGGCGGACCGAAGAACACACATGAAGTGAGAAGCTTCCGGCCAGCGTGATATTACAGGGAAATTCGCGGAAGAACTTTGCAAAAGTAGCCACAATCAGATTTAATCTCATCAAAGCGGGAAAGATAAAGGATTGGGCAAGTCATTGGCAAAAGAAGTCCCATACAACGTAAGACCTTGAAAAGAAGCCTTGTTTCTTGGCCAAATCCTAGTAAGTTGCGATCCGACTAAAGATAAACTTGTGGCATTGACGCTTAGCAGATAGCAACAAAGCCCCTCAGCGGGGAGGAAAGGGTAGTGGCCTATGACTCCAAAGAAGATGAATGAGGCAGAGCAAAGGTGCACGACGAATGATCAAGAGCTTCGCTATAGTAAGAGCTTTAAGAATTTGGAGGCACTATCTCAAAGTGAAAATTCCAAACCAGATACGAATCATCAAAGCCTCCAATACATTTTACACAACCACTCCTCAATTTGACGCTAAAGGAGGTGGATGGAATTCCTAAGAATATGACTTCAGATAATTTATAAGCCGCAAGCTTAACGAAGTTGCGCATGCGCTTTCAGGAAGCCATTGAAGACGAGGGATGCACCGTAATGCCATATCAACGCCACAAGTGAGTATGGCAAGAAGATCGGCGAAACCCCGCCAAAATGCATCCCGACTTTAAAGAAGTTTGGGCAAGTCTTTGTAAGAAGGCCGGACTGATAAGGAAAGGGAGATGTTCGTGAACTATAAGAAAGAGGGTAACTTTGGTATACCATAAAAACAAATTGTGTAAACCAAAATCCTCGTGAGTGAGGAAGCTAATCCTCCATGATACACAATAATAGTCCCATAAGGTGGCATGCGTGGTTTATGAAGACATACTTCAAGATTAGAAGCGCCTACTCGGGCCCCGCATGAAGAAGCAGATAGCAAGATACATGCGGGAGTGCCGATATGCCAAAGAACAAAGGCGGAGCAACCCAATCCCGAGAGCCTTGGAGCCGCGCCGGTGCTTGGCACAAAGAAGCCATCAACTGGGCCAACGAACGGCGGAATGGAGTGCCTCAAGCAAGTTGTTAGCTCCCATCAAAGGAACATGCAACTCGCGGTTCGGTGCAACTACCACATCGACGTTAATCCATTTATGCAATCATCGTGCACCGTGAACTCCATGACGCATACCGCACAAAGGTTCCTTCTCCCACTAAATGGCCGTAAGAGAATTGTAAACACGCTTTGGCTCTAAGGTAAGGTTCTAAAATCTCCTTTCGGGCCTCATTGGCAACATTCGAAACTACAAACCGGACCCGGACACGCCTTTGATGGATGTTTTCTCGCCCTCTAAGACGGAGCTCTGCTCGTTGTTAGAAGCACCGACATAGTTAGTGGCGCTGCCCTCGCCGTCTTCCCTTATGATGTGTACTTCGTGACGGCGCCTTCTTCTTTCTTTTGGTTGCTGGGATTGTTAGATCCCATTACCGCTATTCTCGTGCCATTGTGCCCTGAACGGTAATGCAACAAATGAGTGGACAAGATTGATAAATATGCAATGTAATGACTTAGAACAAATATCAAAAGCAGACAACATCGATAACAAAGATAATTATATAAAAGTACATTTCTACCGTCGCGAAAACGGAAAAGATAGCCACGAACCAATGCTTGCACTGACCGTGTACGATGCGCGAATAGCGTTAATCTATAACTAATTCCCTTAACTTCATTCGCACTGCGGGTAATGATGCTAATACTTGTCATTCATCAATTGAATACCAACTGTTTCGCGACCGTGTCCATCGCCAACCTAACATATTTGAAACATTATAGTTGCACATCATGGTCAATAGTTATACATTAATATGAATTTGTTCATACAATTGAAACCCCGTAGTATATCTTCTACCCCCGCCCGATCCTTTGTGGATCGCCACTTTAACTTGTCTCGGCCGCACTAGAGCTACACCATATCTGTTTCTTTTTCCCTCAACTTTTCTCCTCAATATTCTAGCCAACGCCGTGTCTTGTTTAGCTTTATCTTTTTGTCTAGTTTGCGATAATCCTTCTATAGAACCATTGGCACATCGTTGTAATGAGTTACCACACCAACCTCATGTTGTGTGAACCCGAAAAAGCATTCTTTGGCTTGCTTATGTGACTTCTCCATTCCCTCTGTGATTCCATATTCCCAAGCTCCTCGTGACTTTGCTAAAACCACAAGCCATGGGCGTGAAGTATATGAATGTAATGTGTGACATTGTATTCTCCCCATGCTTGTATAAACGACTTCGTGAATTCGCCATCGCTACTTTGAATTCATCTAACTTTCCATCCCACCATTTTCTTCGCCATCAAAGTTACGGTGATCGCCGATTCGCCACGCTTTTAATTTTTCTTTTAGTTTTGCCTCCCATGTGAAGTACCTGGGGTCATCTTCTACTACCGGCAAGTCCTTATACCCCTCCCACTTTCCAGTTGGCAATGATCCATTCTTACTGAATTTAGTACAAGGCAGAAATCTTTTCGCTTTCACCCCACCCATGGATGGTTTACAAGGAACCTTGCCTCCCTTCTTAGGATCTTGCAAGATTTTATAGTCACCACCATGAAGACCAAGATCGGAAAAGGACGTTTCAACATCTTTCATACACTTTTCTCCGGGTTGATTGTGGAGACTTATTCCAAGCAAAAAAGAATGCTCATGTACACCATCTTATCCACTATTCTTAGAAAGGCATGGAGAGTGCAATATGTACTCTCTTCACAGGGAATTGCAAGTCACGGGGATCAAAGTTTTGTCCTCCTTCTCTCACCGCGTTGGTTCAGCATCCTGGGTCACATTCTGAGTACTCATTCTCTTCCCTTATCATCTACCCCTAGCATACAAGCGGTAAGGACATGCGTGGGTAGTCTTACCGTAACCATGTTTCATGTTATACATGCACTTGATGGTCTTTAGATCAGCAGCCAAATGCCATTCAACCTCGTAATCTCGTAGCCGTGAACCCAAGCTTCTTCTCCGACTCCATGAGCAGCAATAATAGTAGGAATAGGTAATGCTGTGAAAGACCCAATCAAGAACACCATGATTTTCTTCCAAGACTTGAAATATCCCTATCCACCAAATATGGTCCTCCTCGATTGAACGTAGAACTTCCCTTCCTCATTATCGTAATTTGACAATGCCCTGCTCATTAATTTGACAAAGAAACCCTCTCATACCCCTTGATCAGTTCATCTCAATCAACTTTATAGCAATTTGGAGAAATTCTTCCCCTTTCATATCATACTTTCCATCATTCTTCTCATTAAGAACAAATAGATCATTCCGGAATCACCCTTCCTTTTTTCTGATTAGTGCATTTGGAGTGGAGATCGTACATTCAACCAAATTTCGCATTTCCTGATTCCCTCATAGAAGCGAACAAATAGATCATACCATTAGCAAACATCTTAAAGAGAACAATTATGACACCCACATTGTCATTAGAACAAATAGATCATTTTGACTCTTTTCCCAATTTCTTCTTACTTTTCTTAAATGGTTAGCTCGGTGAGCTTGATCTATAACATCATCTTTATTCCCGCGGGCCGCATATTACTTCAGTTTCTCTTCTTCTTTCAAATGCATTTTAATAGCGTGGATTCTTCTTCTAGAGCCCCACCACGCAAGTATATTTAGGGCAAGATGGTTCCTCATGCCCGGCGGTGTCATTTTTCAGTCTTTTAACCTTCCTCTCCAGTTTGTCATTGTCCTCGTGAGCATCTCTTCATGGTCTTAATGACTCCTTATACAAGCAATCTTTGATCAGAAGCTTGCAGTGCCATCCGCGAACAAATGTCACGTTGGAGGCAATTACGCTTGTCATGATACCATTGCAATGCACACATAATTCTCAAATGCTATTTCCTGAACTATTCAAGGTAAGCACCTTGATTGCTCAACAATAAGCCCTTTTCTTAAATGGTTAGCTCCGGGAAGCAATATTCAACATATCTATAACATCATCTTTAGTTACAAGATTTTTCAAGGGCTAGCCATATTACAAGGTTTTTCTTCTTCTTTTCAGCCATAGTAGGATCCACCAGATTTTTAATAGCGTGGATTCTTCTTCTAGAGCCCCACCACTAGGGGCAAGTATATTTAGGGCCTTTGATTTTTTTCCTCTCCCTCATGCCCAAATGTGGTGTCATTTTTAGGTCTTTTTAACTTCCTCTCAGTTTGTCATTGTCCTCCAGAGCATCTCTTCAATCCTTGTTTAAGTGACTCCACCTCCATAAGCAACCTTTGATTGGAAGCTTGCGGTTCACGTATTCTTAGACCGTTGGTTAAGAAATAGTTACATAATCGTTGGAGGTAATTACAAGCAGGTTACCATATTGCAATGCACACATTGTTCTCAAATGCACATCAAATTACTTGAAATATTATTGCAATAGCCAAGCAAACCTTGATTACCCTTACGTGCAAAATGAATAAGCCCCCATGGAGAATGAAATTCAGGATGTCTTCCGTGATCGGACGATGGGATACAGTTCCCCGCGCGTGAGATCAATATTCATTGCACCAGAAGCTCAAGAGCATTCTCATCGACTGCTCCTTCCGATTATATTGATTTTTGTAGGGCAAGCAGTTCTTGGGCACCTCCAATCCTAATTGGCCTTTCGCCAGATTCAAAAGAATTACTCATTGTCATTGCCTCAAATTAATAGAACAGCTACCTCCGCCATAGATCGAATTCAGAGTCGATGATCGCTTTCCGAGCTCCACAGTCCGGCGACCAAATTGATGCAATTCTTTCGCCAAAATAATGGTAAGGAAAACTAGAGAATTCCTTCGGATTTGGGCGAGGATTGACATCAAACTAAATTTAAATGCCCTTCAAAGCTTTGGCCCAATTGAGGCACTCTTAAGGTGTCAAAACCAAGCTACCCTTGTAGCTTCAGGCCTCTGGGTGGGAAGGTGGGGGCAGGAGGGATTTAGGCGTAATGAGTAAAACAACAAGTAATAATGACGTTTACGTGTTGGCTTCTTCAGTATTGAGGTTCGGATTAAGGTTAAGTGGGGCTTTTTGCCCATACCTGCAGGTTCGGGTACCAAGTAAAATCCAAATTTGGGAAGGGCTTACAAGGGCGTTAATAGACTCCACCAAACCTCTAATGCACGTTTCCTTTTGGTTTGGAAATAAATGGAATTGAATTGACTACAAAGTACCCACCTTTATTAAGGGCACAAACCTTATTATAAAACTAGTAAGGACTGCGCTACTTAAAAAGGTTGGATTTTGTTTTTGTTGGTTTGTTCTTATGTTTATTATTAGTCATATATTTCATATAAATGCACATATGTAATGTAGGTAAGTGCATGTTAATAGTATTTTATTCTATAGGAAATCCTGCTCCCTTGTAGAGTTACCAAAATTTTGCCTGTAAGCTAACAAGGGCATCGGATTTTTGCCTTTTCATTGAATTTTTGGCAAGAACTATGTTCTCGAAAACAAGTAAGGTTTCCGAATTTTTTCAAGATATTTTAGATTTCTGGATTGAAATCCCCTATTTTTTGCAGCCTGGCGTCAGGCTAGAAGACCACACTATCTATCATCTGTGGTATTGTGCTTTGCCCTTGATAATCCAAAAAACTGTCAACTTTCTATTTCCTCTGAGCATTTTGTTGCTTTTAATCCTGCTTTTCCATCTCTAGCTGCCAAAATTTCTCTGGATGATCCAAAGCTTGAACTTGACTAGCCTTGACTGGCAATCTGTTGTGTTTTTCCCTATACATCTTTCTGGTCCTGGGACCTATATAACACTAAACAATGTTAATCAAATACACTCGATGCCTGCCTTCAGTGGTGGGGATTCAACTCTATTGGTAGGAGGTTCAACTCCCACTATTATGGGGATTCTTTTAAATGAGGTCTAAATGGGCTATCTGTATTTACATGTTATTCATAGAGGTGGCGCTATTTTCTGTTAGTTTTTCAACCTTAGAATATGCAATCTTGCAATTTATGCCTAGCTCAACAACAACACCTTTGTACAATGACTTTAGATTTTTTTTCTCAAACTGCTCAAGCTTGAGAGCCAAGTTATGGTCACTAATCTCAAGCTTGAGGTGTATATTCAAATTCAATCACATAAACAAATAACTGCATTTAATGCGGCGCACCCATAGATCAATCCCCATCTCTCCTCTGTGTTCTTCAATCTTCGTCTTCTTGCATCCTTTATAGTTGTATTCCGGCGGTTTAGGCATTGAATTCACTTTCCAATATTTGCTTCAAACCTCATTATGAATATCCCACAGGCCGGACGCGTAACCCTAAACCTGCGGGCTGGGGTTACCTGAGTTTTTCTAGCGCGTAACCCTAAACCTGCGGGCTGGGGTTACATGGGTTTTTCTAGCGGGTGTAGAAACGTCAGGGTAATAGCAGCCCACCGACCTAATTTTGACCATTGAACCTTGTCTTCATACTTCCATGTTTGACCTACTGCCACTGCTTCTCATAGGTAACCTATGCATATGACTTCTGTTGCAATTAATCAACTATAAGCTTACCCATAAACTTAACACTCCTCCTTCAGCTTATCAGTTGATGACATTAAGATCTGTCTTGAACTTGTTGAACTTATTTTCTGCAAGAGCTTTAGTAAAAATGTCAGCAGTCTGTTTATCTGTTTCAACATACCTCATTTGGATGTATCTTTTGTCTGCTAGATCCCTGATAAAATGGATATTGAGTTCTATATGTTTGGTCCTTTCATGCTCCACTGGATTTTTTACAATGGCAATGCAACTTTGACTGTCTGTCATAATTTTAGTGGCTTCAAGTTGTAAACAATTTAACTCCTCCAATAATCTTCTCAACCAGGTGATCTCTTTGGCTACTAAGGAAGCTGCTGCATATTCTGCTTCAGCTGAACTCATTGCTATGGCTGATTGTTTTTTACATTTCCAATTGATAACTCCACCACCTAAAAATATTGCATAGCCAGAAGTTGATTTTCTGCATTCTAAATCTCCACCCCAGTCTGCATCACTATATGCCACTAGCTGCAGATTGTCAGTAGAATAACAAATTCCTTGATTTTGAGTTCCCTTCAGATATCTCAGTATTCTTTTTCCAGCTTCCCAATGTTCTTTAGTAGGATTATGACATCTCCTGCTTATAATATTTACTGCATAAGCTATATCAGGTCTTGTGTTGTTTGCTAAATATAACAAACAACCAACCAGAGCTCTATAGGGTATCAATTCCATAGCAGCAATCTCCTCCTTAGTTTGAGTTTGGATGTCAGTTAACCTATGACCTGTCAACATTGGGATTTTGACAGGATTTGCATTTTCCATGTTGAATCTTTTTAGCATGTTTTCAACATGCTTGCCTTGATGTAATCTTAGCATCTTTTCCTTTCTATTTCTGATCACATCTATCCCTAGAAATTTCTTTAATTCCCCTAGGTCTGTCATTTGAAACCAAGACCTCAATATTTTTTTACATTCATTGAGAACATTTAAGGAATTTGCAACCATAATGCAATCATCCACATAAAGTGCAATGATGCAAAATTCTTCACCAAGTCGCAACCTATATAGATTGCCATCATTTTTGAATTTTTCAAATCCATGTTCTGTCAAGAACTGATTCATACAAAAATACCATTCTCTTGGTGATTGTTTTAAACCATACACAGCTCTCTTTAATTTCCATACCATATTTTTGCCAACTTCAAATCCTAGAGCTTGTTTCATGTAAGCCTCCTCCTCAAGTGTGGCATTCAAGAAAGCGGTTTTCACATCCATGTGATGTAGTTCCAAGTCCAATGCATTTGCAATTGCCAGAAGAACTCTAATACTTGTGCATTTTACAATTGGAGAATATGTTTCCTCATAGTCTCTGCCTTTCTTTTGAGTGAATCCCTGTGCAACTAGCCTTGCTTTGTATTTCTTTGTGCCATCAGAATTTTCTTTGATCCTGAAGATCCACTTGCTTCCAATAATGTTTTTCTCTGTATTTAATTTGACTAGATCATAAGTTTCAGTTTCTTCAAAGGATTTTAATTCATCTTTCATAGCATCTAGCCACTTGTCTTTGTTTACACTTTCTTGAACTTCTTCAACACAAGATGGTATCAATTCATCTCAAGAATTGCCATGATCTGCTCGAGATCAGGTTCCTTTTGTTTCTCAATTCTCCTGCTTTTTCCTTGTTCATTCCTGCCATATGGCATTTCTCCCAACTTTGCTTCTTCAATTAGTTTTTCTGCTTGAGTTTTTCTCTTTTTTACAAGCACTTCCTCAGTCCTTTTGTTTTCATCTATAATCTCTGCAGGTGGTAATGTTGGCTCAGCTGTTTCCTCTGTATTTTCAGTGCCTACATTAGTGTCTATATTAGTGGGAACAACCTCACTAATATTCTCTCCATTTTCATCAATGTCTAAGTCTGGTACAGGTCTGGTTATTGTTGGAGTTTGCTCCTTTATTTGAACCTCCTGCTTGTGTCTATCCTTATAAAGAATCTTTTCATTAAAGATGACATCCCTGCTGATAACAATCGTCTGCTTTTCTGGAATTAGAACCCTGTATCCTTTAGACTCAGAGTCATAGCCAACTAGAAACCCAACCTCTGCCTTGTCATCTAATTTTTTTCTTAATTCCACTGGTCTATGAACATAACACAAACAGCCATATGATTTGAACAATTCAAAGTCTAGCTTTTCATGAGGATTCCAAACTAGATTTGGTATCTTACCTTTAAAACTTGCAGAAGGTAACATATTTTGAACTTTGACAGCAGTTCTCAGAGCCTCTTCCCATAGATTTCTTGGAAGACCACTGTGCTTTAACATTGCCCTTATAGCATCCATCACAGTTCTATTTCGTCTTTCAGCCACTCCATTTTGCTGAGGACTATGCCTGCAAGTTAATTGTCTTTTTATGCCATGAGCAATGCAAAAGGTTCTGAATTTTTCAGATAAATATTCTCCTCCTCTATCAGACCTCAAACATTTAACCTTTTTCCCAGTTTCCCTCTCCATTTCTGCAACAAATTGCTTGAAAGCTTGTAATGCTTGAGATTTTCTTGTTAGACAATAGACCTTGCATTTTCTACTATAATCATCAATAAACGTGATGAAGTATCTGTGATTTGTTCTGCTTCTTACATTTAAAGGACCACAGAGATCTGTATGAATAAGTTCTAGAACTTGATTTGCTTTAGATTCTTTTTTCTTAAAAGGTAATCTGTTTAGCTTTTCAACTGCACATCCTTCACATATTGGATCCTCCTTTGTTTCATCCTTGCACTCTATGACACCAAGTTTGTGTAAATTTCTTACATTATTGAAATGAGAATGTGCTAATCTATTGTGCCACAATTCCAGGTCTATTTCTTGTACAAGATTTATATTGTTTGGTACAAGTCCATTCATCTGAAAAAGATTTCCAACCCTTTTTGCTCGAAACTTTAACTTTTCATTCATGAACACATTACATTCTTTTGAGTCAAAATTGACTCGATATCCTAAGTCAACGAGCTGACTTACAGAAATCAGATTTTTAATGATTACTAGCACACAAAGCACATCTTCAATATTTACAATATTTCCATCCAAATCTTCAAGTTGCAACAATCCTTTGCCTTGTATTTCAGTTAGGGCCCCATTGCCAACTTGAATTTTTCTAGAGCTTGCTGTAGAGAACTTTCTAAGCAACTCAGTTGATTTCACAACTGATCTTTCAGCTCCAGAATCAACTACAAGAAGAGCAGTTTTGTCAGCACCATAATTTTCGTGAACAATAGCAAAAGTATTGGTTACCTCTTCATCATTACCAATCTCAGCTTTGTCCTTCTCAACAATTTCTTGGGCCAAGTATGTCCTTTCCATACTTTTACCTCGACCCCTGCCAGAACTACTTCCCCTTTCTTTTCCTCTCCCAAAGTTCTTTGGAGTAGGACATTTGGCAGCCATATGACCTCTCCCTCCACAATTAAAATAATTAAATTCCTTTTCCTTTTTCAGTTTTGGACATTCACTTTTATAATGACCTTGTTCATGACAATGATAGCAAGTAATATTTCCTTTTTTCTTAACAAACAGGACTTCAGGATTTTCTTGACTCTGCCTTAAAATCTTCTTTTGTTCCCATTCTGTTCTGAGAAGATTTTCAGCCTCTTCCTTTGATCTACATGTATTTCTAACAAACAGAGATAAATTCTCATTCTCACTAATAGCCCTTGAAATCTGAAGGACTTGACTCCTTTCAGATATTATAGTGCCTGCTCCTGCCAAATCTGCTATCATATTGTCAAATTTGTTAAAATATTCAGTCACATCTTCATCTTCCCTAAGCTTCAGATTTCTTAATTCATTCTCTAATAAATCCAATTGAGAAGATGTTTTTTCTTCATAGTGACTTAACAAAAACTTCCACATATCCTTTGGAGTAAGAGATCTAAGTTTCAATCTGATAGTAGGACTAACCTTACGGGAAATAATTCCTTGTGCCTCTTTGATTTTTGCTTGCACAGACTTTCCCGAACTTCCAGCAGGTGTAGTACCACCTGTACTTCCACCTCCAGCATCTCCAGATGCAGATTGATCAGATCCTCCTGCAACAGAACTTGCTGAGGCAGTCCTGACCAAGCCACTTGTACTTACAGCCAACCTGCTGTTGGGATCTACTAGTTCCCACAAGTCTTCAACCTCCAAGAGGTGAATCGTGGCATCTTTCCAAACCTGGAACCCAGACCCACCTTTGTAGACCTCTATTTGATTCAATAGACTTGCTCCAAACCTGCTAGCCATAACTATAGCTCTGATACCACTGTTAGTTTTTCAACCTTAGAATATGCAACCTTGCAATTTATGCCTAGCTCAACAACAACACCTTTTTACAATGACTTCAGATTTTCTTTCTCAAACTGCTCAAGCTTGAGAGCCAAGTTATGGTCACTAATCTCAAGCTTGAGGTGTATATTCAAATTCAATCACATAAACAAATAACTTCATTTAATGCGGCGCACCCATAGATCAATCCCCATCTCTCCTCTGTGTTCTTCAATCTTCGTCTTCTTGCATCCTTTATAGTTGTATTCCGGCGATTTAGGCATTGAATTCGCTTTCCAATCTTGGCTTCAAACCTCATTATGAATATCCCACAGGCCGGACGCGTAACCCTAAACCTGCGGGCTGGGGTTACCTGGGTTTTTCTAGCGCGTTACCCTAAACCTACGGGCTGGGGTTACCTGGGTTTTTCTAGCGGGCGTAGAAACGTCAGGGTAATAGCAGCCCAGCGACCTAATTTTGACCATTGAACCTTGTCTTCATACTTCCATGGTTGACCTACTGCCACTGCTTCTCATAGGTAACTTATGCATATGACTTCTGTTGCAATTAATCAACTATAAGCTTACCCATAAACTTAACGTTTTCAATAAACAGACCACTGTTTTAGAGCAATCTAAAGAGAGAGGGAGTTGGAGTGGGAGTGAAAATTGAGTGAAAAATAATTCTGTCAAAGTCAATGGCAGGTCAATGGCATTTAGAGAATGCAGTCAACATCGCATAGAGAGAATTTTAACCGTGTCATGACTAGTCAACGATGCCTAGAGAGAAGCTTGGGGGGTATGAGGATTGCATCTTGTTTTAGTATAGAATTAAAATATCAGCTTGGCAGATATGAGGACTGCACTTGGTTTAGTAGAAAACTTTAAAAATCAAACTTACCTCTCCACTTGCCCAAATTTGCTTCCTAAAAATATTTTTATAGGTGTATTTGCAATAGATAGAAATGAGGTTCTCGAATAGTTAAACTTTCCAGTGAGACTGCTTATAAAAGCATCCCCAACATGTAAAAATGAGGTTTTCGAATAGTTAAGCTTTCCAATGAGACAACTTTCATCAATTGAAGCTGTTTAGCTCAAGTTACCTATCTTGACGAAAATTTTAGATGGTCATGACAGTCGTATTTGATTTTAAAATCTAATTTTAAAATCCAAGTTATCCCTCAACCCCGTTCAAATTGACTTTTTACCAATTTTAGGTATTAAATTTTGCTATATTTGAGGGTTTTCCATGACCTCAGTGGTCTGTCAAGCTTGATCTCAGTGACCTGCCATGGTCTATCATGACTTCAAGCATTGAACCGGATTGTTTGACATTATGCTGAAGGCCCCTTGTGTATTAGCGAACGGGGTGGTTTCTGAAGTTTCCAGAAGTGTTCTTGGAACTTCTTTTGGGACTCTAGCAGATATTTTGGAAGGTTTTAAAGGAATATTCTTGGAACTTTTTGAAAGGTTCTTGAAATATTCTTGTATAAATATGGGTGATGATCATATACATATGATATCGATAGGTCTCATCTCATATGATGCCGACGATTTATAGAAGCTGAAGCCGGAGTATTTGAACTCAGGTAACATCTAACACTCAACAACTTTATCAAAAGCATTATTTAAATTCATGTTCGATCACTTGGAGAGTGTCCTCATTCGAAGCGATAAAAACGTCGATGAAGAAACTTAGTCCAAAATCTCTTCTAATTCTCATGACTATGAAGGAGGCATTCGGGAACTCCAATTTGAAAAGGAATTGGTCATATGTGACTCCAACAAAACAACATGAAATACTGGATATAGGTGAACTGTTGGAGGAATGACATCACTAATCTGAGCAATGATCCAATAAGGACCAAGACAACGATAATGAAGCTTGTTGCAGAGACGTGCTGTGAATCATGTTATAATGGTATGCTGCACTTTGAAATAATGATCACTTATGTGAGACTAGGTTGAAGCTAAGAGTTGATACATTGAGGTTAATGGTGATTAACCTATATTTTATTGCTTAAGATCATATGGTGCAAAGGGTCTAGGTTAGACCATGGTCGAAGGAATACCAAATATAATAAAAGTAAACAAGGCCGGTGGTTGACACGAAGTCGTCATTTAAAGGGGGAAAATGCTTTCAAAAGTCCAGATTAAGAATCCGTGAAAATAGAGCTCGATCGGTCCGCCATGACGGCCGGATCCAGATCTATAACTACAATGAAGAAGGATCTAATTGGTATCGGAGGTGTTGAAGAGCAGATCCGATCAACTGTAGAAGGATTTAGAGATGGTTCAACTGTGCTACAGTAACCCGGTCAATCCCATTGCTACAGTGAAAGTACTGTAGCAATTCAAAGGTTTGAAAATATACTTCGAAGATATGAAGGATAAATCAATTGTGAATAATGATATAAACAATGGTGATATCTAGATTATTTGGAATGTTGATCTAGACCATTTATTATTTGAAGTTGAGAATCTAAGAAATGAGCATATGAATATTGTCCCTAGGCTATTCAATGTCATCTTTGTCTAGATTGTTTGAGTTGCATAACTCACTCTCTGTTGTTTAAATTCTTCATTGGTATCAGAGCTACAGATCCAAGGAAAAGCAACTATGTCTAGCACATTTGGAGCAAATTTGCTTAATGGCATTGAAGTATTCAAGGGGGAAAGTGGTTTCCAACTCTGGAAACAAAGTATCCAGGAAGTCCTGGAGTTTGAAAACTTGTGGTATTTGGTTGACACAAGTGCGACCAGGCATCCTAGCACCAATGTTAGTGCAGGATCAACAAATGCAGGGGGAGCTAGTTCGAGCTCAAGTACAGGGGGTTCCACAGGTGGTGGAAGTGCTGAAGCAAGCATGGGAAGAGGGAGTACAGTGCCAGCAGTAACTTCAAGCACTCAGATTGATGAGATACTGAAAATTAAAGAAGCTCAAGCAATCATTTGTTGTAAGGTTGGTCCAGTCATTAGTCCTAGTGAAATGTGGTCTTACATGATAAAAAATTATGAAGCTAAAACATCTTCTCAGATAGATGTATTAGAAAAACAGCTGAGAAAGTTGAAACTACATGACAGGGAGAATATAACAGAGTTTTTTCGAAAAATTTGATTCTATTGTTGCTGATTTGGAAGGAGCTGGTGTTATACTTAATGAACAATACCAATTGCTAGCTATCTCCAGGGCTGTGTCTCACAATGCTTATCTAGCCACTTTGCTAAGGAATATTGCTAGAACAAAGGAACATGCAATACAAATGATAAGAACAGAGTTTGAGCAAAAGCAAATAGGTCAAGAGGAAGATGAGCAGGCTACTAAAGTGCTCTTTGCAGGAAAACACAAAGAAAGAAGGGGATTTAATAAGGCAAGCAAGGAAAAGATTGGTCCATGTTACAATTGTAACAATTATGGTCATTTAAAGGCAATTTAAAGGCTGAGTGTACAAAAGCAGGAAAGGAGATCATTTGTTATAACTGTGAAGGTAAAGGACACTAGCCCAAAAGGTCAAAACCTCAAAGGAAAAGGCAGGGGCAGGGGAAACAGAGGGAAATTTGCTCAAAAAGGAAAAGGAGGCTCAAAGGACAATCCAACTCTAAACTTGACTCAAGAAACTCGAGGTGAGGAGGACGAGCAGAATGAAGATGATGAGGTAAGTTGTACTGAATTATGTCATTTGATGCATAATGCAAATGATCATGATATGATAATTATAGATTCAGGAGCTGAGAGGACAGCGACATCTTCTGCCAAATTGCTTAAAGACTACAGAACAATAAAAAGGGGGCATGTCCAACTGGGAAATGGAGACTTGCAGGAAATCAAGGACACTGGAATGCTGGAGCTGTTTGATCTTGAAGGAAAGGCAGTCAAACTAGAAAATGTACTTTGTGTACCTGGGCTTGTTAGAAATCTGATTTCAGTATGTCAGTTAGTAGACCTTGGATATAAGGTTCTCTTTGAGAGATTGCAATGTAAAGTGTTTCTCAATAATAAATTAAAGTTTGTTGGCAAAAGGGTTGTGATACAATTGAAGAAATTGCAATGAAATAAAACCACAGCTTATGTCCAACACCGATTCAAGAGTAAACAAAAGAAATCAAGATTCTATTAATCCGTGTTACAACCGGACCAAAGCCTGGACAACCGATAGGAGCTCTCTTTTAACCACCCAACTGGGCTCAAGCACAAGAAACCGTTATCTTGTCTTCAACAAGGATCCAATAACCTCTGTGGCAACAAATCTGCCTGGAATTTCGTGCTGGCGACAGCTATGGCAAGGATTTCTGAAAACTTAGGCAGGGATATCGACTATGGGCGGAGCTGGGTTGGCAGAAATAGGCAGAAACAACGAGCTTGGCTATGCTAGGATCGGATGCCATCAGTGCAGGGTTTAGAATTTATTTATACAGATTGAAGAGCCGCCCTTTTGCTGGATTCTTCCCCTTTTTTTCTAGAAATAGTTTATGAAAAAGGCAACTAAGAATAGGTTGAATAGGTTCGGCCATGTTTAGGCAGAAATCGGCCTTTTCTGGATCGAATCATCCCTTTTTCCTATGGTTCCAGAATTCCAGCATCCTTCCGATGGGCTTTGAACAGTTTTGAATCAATTCCAGAAGGATTTGGGCTACGGGTCATGACTGTGAATTCGCCCTCCATTATCAGCCGTGGTCATTACAATTTTATAACAATTGTTCTTTAGACAATTTATTATTGCTTTCCCCATATATCATTGCCATGGCCATTGAATCTTTGTTGCTTGAACCGCCTCCCCGAAGCTGCTCCGTATCAGGTCCTTCCCTTCTTTCAGTCGATCGACCTCGATCGCTCTATAAACCTGAAAGAAATTCCATCAAAACCCTTTTGATTGTCATAAAAGAGGTGTTTTGGTCCTTCCCTTCTTAGGACTCATCTCCTTCCCCTGAGAATGTTCTTTTTTCTGATCCTTCAAGGCAGGGTCCGCACTTGAACAGAAAAATCTCAATGCTGATCCATCAAGCAGGTGTCCCTCGCTTGAACAGTCATGGCATTCTCAGCCCTTTCTGGTATTCCAGGTAGGTTCCCACCCCTACTCGGACAGAAAGTAAATCCCTTTCTAACAAGAAAGATAGTTTCCTTCCATTAGGAAGCAATAAAAATTTTCATTCTATTCAAATAAAAAAAAAACCACATATTCAAATAGTTATGCTTAACCTACTAAAACTCAAACCAAACTAAGATAGATGACCGATAGTTAATCGGCTTCTCTCAAACTCCCTGACTGCAGCTTTATCAGCTTTCCCATGAGAGCTATCGGATGTTTCTGCAATAGTATGCATTAACACTTTTCCTTTGTCTTCCTTGCTCTTGGGAACTTCAATTTCAGTTTGGGGCTTGTCTGTAGGTGTCTGCCTTTTTGGGCAAAAAGCTTTGAAGTGAGGTCCACCACATATGTAGCAACCTCTTTCCGATGCGCGCGTCCGCTCCTGAGTTGTACGTTGTCTTGTGTTCCGGTTCCTGGTGTTTCTGTCTCTACGTTCGTCGTTGAATCTAACCATTCGCCTTATCAGTGTCATGCTTGCCATTATTTTCCCTGGGGTACCCTTCCCATATATCATACTTTGCTCCCTTAGGATTAAACTTTCTTTTTGCAGCTTCGGCTTTCCATACCGCTTCGTCCAATGTTTGGGGTTCAATTAGCCTAAGCTCTGCAGTCACTGAGACCTTCCATTTGAACCGACAGGTGGTTAAATTTACTTGTGTACTGATAAACAGATTCTCGTTCCCCTTGTGTGAATATATCCCATTCCCTTCGCAGGCCTACATAGTAACTTGCAGGTAAATTATGGCTTTCGAAGGCTCTTTTAAATTCCTGCCATGTCTTAATCACTGGGGCCATTCTCTTTCTTCCCTGCCACCAAATTCGGGCTACATCAGTAAGATACTTATCCATTGCCTGCAGTTTCTGCAACTCAATGGCTCCAACTCTTTCGAAAAAACTTTCCCATGTAGCTAAGAATCCCATAACTGTAGGGGGACTCCTCTTTTCCCCTGAGAAAGTTGGCATACCCTCCACTTTCTGCAGCCATTTAATCCTGGCAGAAGCATTAACTGGATTAGGAGAATTTGGCGGGGAATTTGTAGGCGGCGGTGGATTAACGGGTGGAGGTTGGTTTGGAAGTGGAGGCTGGGAATTGCTAGGTAAGAATCCGTAAAGCAAAGCTATTTTCTCCAACTTTGTTTGATAATCTTGCTCAGATGTAGGCGGTGGTAGAGCAATTTGATTAGCAATTTGCTTGGCTATAAAATCCGCGGTTCTCAACGCCTGCTGGTACTGTTGATCAGAGATATTGAAGCAGTTGGCCATTGCATGGGATATAGGATCTAGGCTCTGATACCACTTGATACAACTGAAGAAATTGCAATGAAATAAAATCACAGCTTATGTCCAACACCGATTCAAGAGTAAACAAAAGAAATCAAGATTCTATTAATCCGTGTTACAACCGGCCCAAAGCCTGGACAACCGATAGGAGCTCTCTTTTAACCACCCAACCGGGCTCAAGCACAAGAAACCGTTATCTTGTCTTCAACAAGGATCCAATAACCTCTGTGGCAACAAATCTGCCTGGGATTTCGTGCTGACGACAGCTATGGCAAGGATTTCTGAAGACTTAGGCAGGGATATCGACTATGGGTGGAGCTGGATTGGCAGAAATAGGCAGAAACAATGAGCTGGGCTATGCTAGCATCGGATGCCATCAGTGCAGGGTTTTAGCATTTATTTATACAGATTGAAGAGCCGCCCTTTTGCTGGATTCTTCCCTTTTTTTTCTAGAAATAGTTTATGAAAAAGGCAGCTAAGAATAGATTGAATAGGTTCGGCCATGTTTAGGCAGAAATCGGCCTTTTCTGGATCGAATCATCCCTTTTTCCTATGGTTCCGGAGTTCCAGCATCCTTCCGATGGGTTTTGAACAGTTTTGAATCAATTCCGGAAGGATTTGGGCTACGGGTCATGACTGTGAATTCGCCCTCCATTATCAGCCGTGGTCATTACAATTTTATGACACAATTTATTATTGCTTTCCCCATATATCATTGCCATGGCCATTGAATCCTTGTTGCTTGAACTGCTCCCCCGAGCCGCTCCGTATCAGGTTGGCAATTTGTTTGGATTAAATATAGATCATTATGATCCAAGTATAAACCTTGTGACATGCACTAATATTAAAACATGGCATGAGAGGATGTGCCATGTAAATTCTAAAACAGTGCAGCTCATGATAAAGAAAGGGTTGATTAAAGGGACTACCACCAATGATGAGAAATTCAAATGTGTTGGCTGCATCTTAGGTAAGCACACTAAACTTCCCTTTAAGAAATCATGGAAAAGGGCAAAAGATAAACTGGATTTGGTTCACACAGATTTGTGTGGACCCCTAAATGTGACCAGCTTAGAGGGAAGAGGTATTTTATGATCTTTCTTGATGATTATAGCAGGATGACTAAAGTATACTGCCTAAGAACAAAGGATCTAGCACTGGAAGCATTCAAAAATTTTGCAAATGAGGTGCAGCTGGAAACTGGGAGGAAAATCAAATGTTTGAGGTCAGATAGTGGGGGTGAGTTCATGTCAAATGAGTTTAAGCATTATTGCAATAAACATGGCATAAAAAGACTATTGACATGTAGATTTTCACCTCAGCAAAATGGAATTGCTGAGAGGAAGAATAGGACTATCCTTAATGCAGTGCGAAGCATGCTTAAATATTCAGGCTTGCCTAATTTTCTTTGGGAAGAGGCTGTCAAAGCAGCAGTGTATGTCTAGAATTTGGTACCATCTATAAGTATTAAAGGGAAAATTCCAGCAACATTATGGTGAGAGAAATCTCCAGATTATGAAAGGCTTAAAGCCTAGCATTTGTTCATGTGCCTGACGAGTTGAGGAAGAAACTTGATGATAAGGCATATATAACTTACTTAGTTGGTTATGATCAAGAATCAAAGGCATACAGGTTGTATGATCCAACTAAGAGAAAAATCGATGTATTATTTGATGAGGAGCAGTATTACAAGGTATTGCCAAATATCAACAATAAAGGTCAGACTACTGATTGCAAAGTTGCAGAAACAACAAATAGTCAGAAAGAGCAAGCTGAACCTGCAAATGTGATTGACTATGAAGAAGATGAAGATATGGATACTAAACAGATTTTAACTGACCCTAATATTGTTGATTTTGAAAATGTGCAGTCTGAAGCCCTAGCTAATCAACAAGATGAAAATCAAAGTAAATTCTTGAAGAGAAGAAAAAGAAATGAAGCAGAAATACTACAAGGGGAAGCTGATACTAACCTTGAAGCCTTTGGACGAGATGACTTGGGAAAGAGCAAAAGACTCAGAGAAAAAGAAGGTGAGATACTTGGCCTCTTTGAAATATTAATCCATCTGGATGTTTCTGTACCTAAAACCTATGATGAAGCAATGTCCTCTCCTGATTGCAAGAATTGGCTAAAAGCTATGCAAGAGGAAATGCATTCTTTTGATAGGACAAACACTTATGAAGTTGTAGATATGTCCAGTGACAAGAACATTGTTGGAAATAAATGGTTGTTCAAGATTAAACCCAAGCAGATGGAGTAACACCCAAATTTAAGGCCAGATTGGTAGCCCAAGGCTTTACTCATAGGTATGGGCATGATTATGAAGAAACATTTTCCCCACTTGTAAAAATGAACAGCATAAGGATGCTGTTGTCAATTGCAAATGCAACAAACTTAGAGGTACACTATATGGATGTGACCACAGCATTTTTAAATGCAAAATTGGAAGAGGAAATATACATGAAAGTGCCTCCACGATTTGAAAAAGAGACAGGGAAGGTTTGGAAACTTAACAAGGCAGTATATGGTCTTAAACAGTCCCCAAGAGAATGGTACAAGTGTATAGATTCTTTTCTCAGGGAACAAGGCTTTATCAAACTGCAAAATGATGGTAATCTTTATAAATTTCAGAAAGAAATTGAATGGTGCATAATAGCACTTTATGTAGATGATAACATTATGGTGGCAAATGATATGAAAATCCTGGAGCATTACAAGAATATTCTGAAAAATATATTCAAGATGTCAGATCTTGGTGAGTTAAAAAAAATCTTGGGAATAGAAGTACATAGAGATAGAGCAAACAAAGTTCTGACCTTAACTCAGAAGGGTCAGATTGAAGGAATGCTCAGCAAATTCAAAATGAATGATTGCAATATTAGCAAAACACCTATAGTACCAGGTTGTGTCCTAAAACAAATTCGAAACGAGAAGAGATGAGCATTGTGCCTTATATATCACTAATTGGATGTGGCTAACTGCAGTAGACCAAACATAGCCTATGTAGTAAACATGTTAAGCAGATATAATAATGAACCAGGGAAGGAACACTGGATAGCAGCAAAACGAGTTTTGAGATATTTAAAAGGTACAATGAATCATGGCATTAGGTATAGCACTAAAAATTTGCAGCTATTGCTTATTGTGATGCTGACTGGGGAGGAGATCTTGACACAAGGAAATCCACATCAGGTTATCTGACCGTTCTAGGGGGAGCTCCTATTAGCTGGAAATGCAAAAAATAGAATGCCACAGCTATGTCAAGTGCTGAGGCTGAATATGCTTCAGCTGTGTTAGCAACAAAGGAAGTAATATGGGAAAGAAGACTGTTGATTGAACTTGGTTACAATCAAAACAAAGTCACTGAGTTATACTGTGATAGTACAAGCTGCATAGCAATGAAAAAAGATCCAGTATTTCATGAAAGGTCAAAGCACATAGAATTAGAACTTCATTTTATCAGGGAAATAGTTGGAAGGATATAGTCAAATTGATATATGTGAACACAACAAAGCAGTTGGCAGATATGCTCACAGAGCCTTTACCAGAAAGAAGGTTTACAGAATTAAAATGCCTGATATAGTGTTTGGATTACAACATGAAGGGGGAATGTTGAAATGAATCATGTTATAATGGTATGCTGCACTTTGAAATAATAATCACTTATGTGAGACTAGGTTGAAGACTAGGTTGATACATTGAGGTTAATGGTGATTAACCTATATTTCATTGCTTAAGATCATATGGTGCAAAGGATCTAGGTTAGACCATGGTCGAAGGAATACCAAATATAATAATAGTAAACAAGGCCGATGACACGAAGTTGTCATTTAAAGGGGGAAAATGTTTTCAAAAGTCCAGATTAAGAATCTGTGAAAATAGAGCTCGATCGGTCCGCCATGATGGCCGGATCCAGATCTAGTTATGATTTGGTTAGTACGTAGATAGCTTGGATTCCTAGATAGTCATAGGATTAACCCTTGTATGCTTAGAAGATAGCTAGGATTAACCCTTGTATAAATAGTTGTATGGTTAATCTCTATTTTATGTTCTATTCGAAGCTATGGATGGATGTATAAGGATAGCTCTGTTTCTGTTCCTCCTTTGTTATATGGGTAAATGGGGGGGTAGAGACCTAAAGGCCATCTAGAAGTAGAGATGTTCCTAGTTAGAACCTTTAAAACCTAGTAAATGCGGCCTATGCTCAAGAGCCCATCTAGCTGTGGAGGCTATGATGTGATTGAGCATTAGATAATGGGTACTATGGTGAAGCGGGGGTGGAGACTTGCTGAGCGTGGCTATTGGGGCTCCTACATTGTGCTAGGCTTATAGTCGGTCCTCGTGCCAGGTATGGGTCTGACACCTCCTGGGTCGCAGGATACGTGCCTATAGGGACGTCCTGGGCTCGATGGGTGCGCCGAGGCGGCCCATGGATTTTGGGGGGTTAAAGTCGGTACAGTGCGTGTGCACCGAGGTGGCACGTATCCTCTAGCACACCCAGGGTCCATTGTGCCCAGGGAGGGGACGCCTCCCTGACCTGGCTCATCGGACCGGGGAGATGTAACCTGGAGTGGTCTCATAGGGTGATTCCATGAGATTGCATCTCCGGAAGGCTATAACCATGCCATAACATGTTTCAGGCTATCTACAAAGTGTGCATAGGGAGGGCGGACGGACTAGCCATTGTTCTATGCTAGTCAACACCATGTTATATCTGTCTGCTGTTATCCGGAGGCCTTGACTACCAATCGGCCCCCATGTGTCTGAGTCCGGGGTAGAGCCCTATTTTATGGTGCATGTCCTTTGTTATATTGGTATTCTGTTGTTAGTTATATTGATGATGATGGGCCACCCTTCATGGTGGTATATTATTTATTTGTATTGTTGCCAGGTGCTAACATGTATGTACGCTTCTGCTATATAGGATTCCCATAGAAGGCGTGGGACAAATGACACCACCGTGTCCTTCACCCAGACACTTGGCCATCACAAGTGGTCCGAGTCAGACGGGGCGCCTTTCCGTGGTGATGGAGTCGCCATGGGAGGGGAATTTCTCGTATTTATACGATGGGAGCATTGTATGGATTCGGGGAGCGTCAAAGTGGTATCAGAGCATGATTCTGGTAGACCAAATCATTGCACTGGCCATGGTCTAACTCGTTAGATTGGTTAGTTGTAGAGGGGCTTTAACTTAGATTAAACTATCCCAATTCCATAGCTAGTATGTATGTTGACCTAGTTATGGGAGGATTAAGCTAGTTAGGAATTAAGGCCTGAGTCCTTAGAATCAAGTATGTTAAGTTTTTGGAGAAAGAGGTCGATTGTTTCCACGGGCCATAACTTTCTCTAGGTAAGTCGGATTGAGCCTTTTTTTGCACCAACACGTTGGGGACAGTCCAAATCTTAGGGCACCAGAATCGGGCATGAAAATGGCATCAAATGGGCTTGGAAGCACAGAGTGCGCGTCGAGCATATTGGCGACTCGAAAAAGAAACTCGTATTTCACCCGATGCGCACTCGTATTTAGAAAATTGTATTTCAACCACATAAATGTCTTTTTGCCCCTCAACATAGATTTGAACTCACCCGATGCGCACTCGTATTTAGAAAATTGTATTTCAATCACATAAATGTCTTTTTGCCCCTCAACATAGATTTGAACTCGCAACCCCCCAACTAAAGCCTTAGGCGCTTACCACCATGCCAAACTTACTTGAATGTATTTACATATTTTCTTGTGCACATTAGAAGTCTGTTTTCTATGCATAGCAATTTTCATATAAAAGTGTATTATGGGGACTTGAACCCTTGACCTCCAAACACCAAGCCAAACCCTTTATCAACACGGTAAGCCTCCTTTCAATGGATAAAATAATCTTTTATTATACTTAACCAATATTATCTTTGTTCCTCTAGTAAGACTTCTGTCTAGTAATCACCCTTCTCTAAACCAACACTGTGGTGGCAACAACTCCGCCGGACTTGTGCAACCATGGTGAGGTAGGAATAACCTAAGGGTTCTTACTATCACTGCAGAATGGTTCCCACAACCATATCGACGAACTTCCATGCTGAGCGATGGAAGGGAACTCCTTTTGAGTAAGACAGAGACTTCTAAGTTGGTTTCTAATCTACTATGACCTTTGATATTTTTTTTGGGCGACGGTAATAATGTCAAGTTATCGACATTCCTACTCCAGAGCTTTAAATATTTTTTTCTCCAACACCTGTCTTGGTAGTAAATTTCTCTCAGCCCTGCCATAACTTAATCTATATTACATTCATGTGCTTTATCTTATCTCTTACTTGACTTTATATACTGGGATTAAGTAAAATTCATAGAGACCACCATAGCTCACGTTATTTTTCTTCAGTATCCAAGTCTTAACTCGTCGCACTTTCCAGAGAACAAATCTCCCTTGGCCCAATCAACTAGGGACTGCCATGCAGCACCCCTCTAGGCCATGGTTTTGGATTTCATTAATCCTACATAGTAATTGCTCGTGTTGAAACCCCCAAAGCGATGTCAATACTTTACTCTAATTTATCTAGAGTATAAGCTTTAGTATTATTTTGTGCCAAACTTCACCGCCTATATGGCAGTGATTAATTGTCTCTGTCAACGCCTGTCAAATTGACGATGGCCTATCCTCTTTTGGAATTGTTCTACTGTAATGGTCTAATGGCATCCAACCATTGTTGAATAGTCATCTCCTTCTAGGGTATCTAGATATGGTTGGGGCAAAGTGTTTCCAACCATTACTTAGTGCCTAAACGTCATTAAGTTCCACAAATGAACTTACATATTCCAAGGGATTATGTGGATATCCCAAAGGATAGTACCACTCAAAGACCTCTCAAAAGTGGCCTCTTCTATTAAAAAGGTTCTTGGTGAATTCAATCCACCATGTTGTCCTAGGAAATGAAAGCCTTCTTCCCTAAGTCATGCACCAAACCTTTAAAGAGCTTTCCCGCTCTTGCTGCCTTTCAAGCCGAAAATCTATTTTGCATGTTAGGAAAGACCACCCTTCATGTTAGGTAATAACCTTCCCATCCAGGCCGCTAAATATCACGAACAAAGGTCCTTCATTCCTCATCTTCCTTAATAAGCTTTCTACATCCATGGTCAATTTTCGTTATCCCTTTCACGTGGTACAACATATAGAATTCACCCTTTGGTTGGGGCTTTTATTCCGTAGGGTCATCAATTCATTTACTCCTTTAGGTATTCTTTAACCATCTTGTGGCTTCTAAATATGCCATACAAATTAATAGTTATGTCCAAGGTTGCTTCCAAACCCCCCCATGTTGTTAACCCACATATCGTTGGGGTTTATGATTCAACGTTATCGTACACCCTAGAAAGGTTAGTCATTACGTTTCTCTGTCATGATGTTATGCTGCTGTTGTGGCATTCCCATTGACTTGGCATCCTCATCTAAGCCATAGTCATGGCCTAAGTTAGCAAGTGAGCCTTCGTATGAATCGTAAATTACCTGGAGTCATCAGGATGCATGCCTTGCATTTTGTGAGCCTTCCTAAAATACCTACGTTTGATATAACTCGGGCTTGTATCGATGTTCGAGCCCTATATGTTCTAACTTATACCTCCACGTAACCCATGGCGTTCACCTCTGCCTGATCCAGGTATGGATTATGTGGGAGATCTAGTCTTTGGTGTCTATGCAAGACACATTCGAACTTCTAGTGGGTAACTGCTATTTGCTACCCATCTTGAAATTGTACTATTGTACTGTTCAACCCCATCATCTTAAGCTTTATATTATTGCCCGTTGATATTAATTTCCAGTTCCAACTACAATATCCTACCTTAGCATGCAACAGATTGACTGTTATTTGCACATTCCAGACCCTTCATTGGTACGTATGGTGTACACTTGTCCTTCTCTCCTCGTGTCACTGCATAGATTACCTCTCCGGGGTGTTTATCATATGTGTACATAGTACGTACATAGTAAACACATACCCAATCCCACAATGATAGAGCTCTGCTCTAACTTTGAAACAAAACCCATTGCTTATGTATCTTTATAGTGTGGCTGCATCACCTACTTCCCAAATGGACAGTAGCCAACTCTATGTTGGAATGGTATATGCTGCATTTTGATAGGGTCCCTAGGTACTTCAACCATTTCCTTAGTGCCTTATAGTACTTCAGTCCGTATATAAACTATGGTTCCCCCATGGGATTATGCCATAATTCCGAAGGCTACTACCCCACATAAAGAGCTTTTCTAAAGGCTTCTTCAGCTAAATATTCTTTGTGCCCCAATATTAACTATGCTTTGTCACAATTAACCTATTTGCTTAGGTTATCATGTCAACTTCAACTTTTGATCGGTTTTAGATGTCGTTGTCTTTGGCTCCCTCCTGATGACATAGAGGCATTAGACCCTCTTAATCTCATAATAGAAAACCCCTATGTTCCAACCTTCGTTAGTAGCCGCCATATGCTTATTCGATTCCTCACCCCCTCATAATCCAAGGCAAGGGATCCTCTACCCTCTACTTCGGGGTCTAGCATTGGCCACAGGGATGATTCTTGCATCGAACACGCCATGCTACACCACTAAAGAATGGGAGCTTGTGATGCTTCTTCGAGATAGGGCCGCCCACGACTTACGGAGCACCATGCAGTGGGGATGGTCCTATTGGAAAAACAAAAACGAGGAAGTACTGCTCGATGTTGAAGACCACCTTTGGGAACTCTATCGAGCAACGAATAACTTGTTCAACCTTTTGGTAGTAAGCCCGACCATGGAGTATCAGAAGCTCGTCATAAGTACGACTTCCTATGGCCCTTACGGGACAACACCCTTGAAATGATCGTGATCCACACACATCTCCAAATAACTACGCCTAGATATAACATCTTATTATCAATAAATCTTCACATTATGTTTTGTCTGTCAAACGTGCCTGAATCAATACTATTTACTTTTTACTCGCAATGCTCGCTCTCAGTCGACAACCTTCCATCCTAGCGTTCCATGTCACTTTCTAATGTTATAATTATATTCGCCTTCGGGCACTATTCTAAGTGTAGCCCTATTTCGCACTCTCATTTGTATTATATAAAAAAAAATTAATAATTTGTTCGTTAAAGCTATGGATAGGATCCTTTATATATGGATGCTACGTGTGTATGTAGCATCCATACACGTAGCATCCATTAACTGTATACCTGCACTTATAACCTGTAAAGCCATTAGCTGAAGCATACCCTTCCCACCAATTACGGCAAGACCCGTGAGGTTACTGATAGCAAGTTTCACGGTGGCTTATCAATCATCCTATACCCATTGGCAACCTGGTGGATCTCCTTTAACCAAGACTCATCATTTATGTCGCAGAATTGGACGAGCTTGCAGGTCCGGCAAATACTAGCGCTTGTAGAGGCAATCACTTTTTGATCCTTGTCAATGGACTTCTCCTGTTCAGTATCAGACTCAGAAGAGTCGATGAAGTCCGAATTGGAGCTAGGTGTGGTTGTAGGATGTGGGCGTTTAACGCGTCTATGACATACAGGCACACGACAAGCCATAGGTGGTGGTGCACATTGCCAAATATACGCCTGCAATTCTGCCACCTGGCGCTTGATAAGAATGATCTCCTGCTTGCAAGTCAAGCACGAGGGGGCTATGGGGCTGGCTATGGGGTCTGTCGTATTCCATCTATAGCAAAAGCCTATATAGCAAAAGCCTATTCAACACCTTTGCTCAAGCTTTCAAAGCTCGCTAACTCATAAGTTCAGCAACTTCCGAACATGGTACGTGCACTTGCCACCAAGTTAGTAGCTAAAGCCGCAACAAGAACCCTTGAATTAGAGGGGGCAGCCCCTATGCTCTCGAATCCAGGACCCTCAACCTCTACTCCAAGCCAACGCCCAGAGCCTGCTAAGCTGGACACCATTATGAGTGCTACACAACAACTTCTTCACTCTATTTCGAAAGAAACACAAAAACAGCTCCGATAGGATAGGGTATGTTTTCAATGCTTTCGCCAAGGACACTACTTTCGGAACTGCCCCTTTCCTTGATGCAAACAATTCCGGCGGCGATACCAAAGGCGCACAACGACCCATCAACCCCCCTTCCTCGGCTCATCCCCGCATCAGCTTAACGGTGCCACATAGAATGTATCTGTGAGATGTATCTGTGCGATGTAAATATAAGAATCTCTATATGGCTGATAACTGTATAGATATAACTAATGAATTAATATGTGTACACATCTGGAAGTAAAGTATGGTTAAGAAAAAACAATGTGGGTCTGGAAAGATGCGAGATAGTCAAAAGAAGAAAAGTATTTCAAAATATGGTGGAAAGAAAATGTTAATATAATAAAGTGTAGAGTGCATGCAGTGTTATATAGAATAGAAACGGAAATATAATTATGTATCTGTTAAACAAACTATTGAAGGAATAACAAGATTTACATTGTGATTATAAAAATGTTATGAATAATAAATGATGGAGAGTGAGTGTGTGTGTGTGTGTGTGTGTGTGTGTGTGTGTGTGTGTGTGTGTGTGTGTGTGTGTGTGTGTGTGTGTGTGTGTGTGTGTGTGTGTGTGTGTGTGTGTGTGTGTGTGTGTGTGTGTGTGTGTGTGTGTGTGTGTGTGTGTGTGTGTGTGTGTGTGATTAATGTTAAAGTATATTTGTAAAAAAATGTGAGATATAGTGCAATATATACTTGTATTAAACGATAAGTATAAATGTGATGCACTTGTAAAACACTGAGGATAGCAATATATGAGTTGTTAAAACTGTAACGAAATAAGAAAACAAAATTTTGATACAAAAATAAATTAGGGTAGACTGTAATAAAACAAATTATAAAGTGAAGGGAGAGTATAATAGACACATAGACAGACATTAATATGATTAGAATGAGTTTGTACTAAACAGTGCATAAATTATAAGTCTGTATTATATTAAAAGAACAAATAGAAGTTGTCTATGTCTATGCCCGTGTATAATATATAATCAGCTACATGTGTGTGAATAAACAATGATTTCTAAATTAGCTATACTGTGATATACTGCCACTGCAATGTATATCTATAATATAACATGAATGAATAGTCTGGTAATGAGAGGTGTAGATCTGCCGGGTACGTAGCCAAGAGGGCTACTATTGGGTTGCATCTCCCCGGCCCCGATGAGGCAGGAGGAGAGTCACCTCTCCTCCAGGGGCATGCATGCCCTTCATAGGTGGCTAGAGGGCCACTGCCCTTATTCGACTTAACCTCATGGAAGGCGACGCATCGCCCCAAAGGTGTCGAGCTCATGCCTTGCCCACACGCACCTAGCTCACTAAAGTTCCTGGTAGGCTTTACACACCAGAGGAACTCTTCTGTGATGGGACAAGTCCCCCTTTTTCATCGGCTTAGCCCCTCCACCCACAACCAGGCGGGCTCATTGTGCACAGGCCGCATGTATTTGGGAACTAGTAGGTTGTCTAGAGTCATCTACTATATAGGCTTTAGGCCTCTATCCCCCTTCCCAATACATGGAGGTCACAGAGGGAAATACTAACATCAAATCTATCTATCTAACATCTAGAGTTAGGTTCCTTTGTTAGGCTTATGATCTCGGGATCTATAAGGCCTCTATGGCTGAACGAATATGCTAAACCAGCTTATTGCCTAGCCAAAAGGTGACTTTACTGAGAATGACTAATTACGGTATTTTCGACGACCGCTCCGGATCCTCGGAATCGTCCATGCCTCACGATCTTCTTGAAGGCCTAACGCTACTCGAAAAATTGTTGTGCAAAGCGACTTTTCGAGCGGCAATCACAATGGGGTCTTGGCTTGGCGAAATGGCTCAAGAGAACCCTAAATGCGAGAGAGGAAAGGAGCTCAAGGAAAACCCTAAATGCAAAGAGAAGAAAAGGTTCCCGGGGGATTCACCTTTGATCAGGGTATAACCCATGAGAGTTCAACGGAGGGGTGTTTTTGGACCATTCGTGACGCATTATACTTAGGGGGTTAGGGGTGTTTTTTAGGCACTAATTTGGAGCAATATATATACAGAGGGGTCAAATTGCCTTTTGAAATTGCGTATACAAGGGGGGTTTTTTGCTACCCTCCGAACGCAGATGCCATACCCCCCTTATGTATAAGTGCACCCCCCAGGAAAAGGTTTAGGGTTTAAGGGGAAAGCCCTTATATAGAAACCCTTAGAGTTAGGTTAAACATTGGCCAAATGGGGTTTAGCCATTTGGCAATGGGGTCCATTGGGTTTATAATTGTGTATGTTTATTTAACATGCACAACATTCGAGATTGCCCCCTTAGGTGCAACTCTTGCACCCTAGGTGCAACCCTTTACGGCTCCCAAGTACATGTCACAAATGACATGTACGTGTGACGTGGCAGTATAATATATGTATTCGGATCGTATATTATGTTGGAACGTCACATTCTCCCCACCTTGACTTGATGCTGTCCTCAGCATCACGCGTCTCCCCACCTTGAAAACCCGCATATCCTGCAATCGTATTTAATCTATATAGAATTTACAATATGATTACCTCAAGGTTATATTTTACCTCACATATCCTTGTATAATATCGTACTATGGTGAGAGGCTCTTTCGTCCTCTACTTCATCATCTATTATTCACAAAAATTTTATGGCTTATACCATTATTATAACATAGTTCCAAATTTTCCTACTTAAGGTTCCACATCGTTCCCTTACACACATCATGACAAAATTATGTGTTGCAAGTCTTCGTAGTATGACCTTCCTGCCGCTAGACTCTCCTATTGGCCTGCAGGTCCAACACTACGTTAGTACACATTTAATTAATATATATGTTGGTTGTTAGGGAACCACCCATTAAATACAATTACATGAATGCAAGGCATATCTCCCGGCGTAGGAAGATTATGTTTCTTCTATCATGGCCGTGGAGACAGCGCCCTATCATGCCTAGGATGCTCACTCATGCCTACACCTTTAGTTGCCTTTGGCATGGAGGATAGCGTCCTTCCCGTAGTGGCATTGACTAGAGGTGCTTTCCTATCAATGCATACCTGAATGACCTCTTATCTCTCAAGGTCGTCTACTTCCGTGGGACACAGAAGTAGACTTTTTAATCTACCTTCCACTCACCTATCGAGTCGATGTCGACTATTTTGGTGACGAGCCGACCCTTGCATTGCTCCATGAATTCGGCATACTTGAAATCTGATTGTAGTATCCACGTAGCGTCTTCCACAGGTAAGTGTGTCCATTTCACAAGGTATTGGAGAAATTTGGATCTTCTTGTCTTCTTATAAGCCCTGTCAAGAAGAACCTCAGGGACGATTTCAAGATGGTCGTCCATCATTTCCAGTAACTCAGTTGTCTCCAATACTTCCTCTAGACTAGGAGTGTGCTTCTTTAGGAGACTTACATGGAAGACCCTATGGATTTTTAGATGTGCTGGCAGGTCCAACTTGTAGGATTGCGTACCTACTCTTTTGCTTATCCTGAAAGGTCCAGCCCATCTTGGAGCAAACTTCTTGCAATTTCTGATGCGGAGCTTGGCCTGCTTCACCTTGATCTTCAACCATACATTGTCTCCACACGAAATTCCCTGCGCCCCTATGCTTGTCGTGATGCTTTTTCTTTTGCTTCTTCTTTGCTAGGAGGTATCATCTTACCTCCTCCACCAACTCTTGCATCTCTCAGAAAGCATCTGGCGGGAGACTTCCACCTTGGACCTTTGGATTGTGCCAAGTATCAGAATAAGACAATGGTACCCATAATTGATCATAAAAGGAGACATCTGCGATGACTCCTGTTTGGTGTTGTTGTAGGCGAACTCTACTAAGTGGATGAAGTCATCCCACTTAGATTGCTTGTTCCAAACATAGCTTCTTAACATATCTTCGATGATCCTATTGGTTCGCTCGATCGACCATGCGCTGCGAGATGATATCTCGTGCTCATGGAGAGCCGTGCGGATGGTGGTAAATAGTCACCCAAAAGCACTCATGAATTTAGAGTCCCTATCGGAGATTATCTCCTCGGCATGCCGGTGGAGTCTAAAAAATCTCCTTAGTAAATAGGGACGGTATCCAATGTTGTGTCGGTTATCTGCCGCGGCACAAAGTGTGCCATCTTCGACAACTTATCGACCACCACCATCGGGGGCATCCTTGCCTCTTCGTTCTTGGGAGCCCTGTAATGAAGTCCATGCTTATGACTTCCCACTTTAATCTTGGCTAATGAGATAGATTACATCCACGGACTTCCTCGTAGAGTGCCGAAAGTTGGATTGGTGGGGAGATAAACCGGGGGCCGACTTGCTTGGAGGCACAATGAGAATGCTAAGCCCCATGAGGATGACCATCGGGATGTGCATGTCCGGAATGTTCTGTTCTTTGTTGAATGAGGATGTGCACATCCGCACCGTTCCTTTGCTTTGTTTCGAATGTATTTCAACCCCGAATGTTATGTACCCGAGGTGTCCCTATCAGTCCCATGCCAGCTCAAATCCTGAGAAAATATCGTTCTACAAAGGCGTGCGGTACACTGTGGCGGTTGTACGAAGCCGTAGTACGAATCTGATGAGTGGTTTTTGTTGAGCCTTTAGAGGTCGCGGAATCCGATGACGCGTAAGAGGAAGACTAAGCCTAGCAAATTGCGGAAGAAACTTGAGCTCTCGTAAAGGCCCTCTAAAATTTGAATAAGAAGGGCCAGCCGTTTAAGCCAAAGTTTAGATGGATTCGAAATCCAGAGCACTTCGAACCACGTGGAGTGGGTGCTTCGAAGCTCACAATGGCTAGAATATGTAAGGAGGTGGTTCATGAGAGATACATTAAGATGAAGAGGGATAGTAGAAAGTCTGGGATCTTTGGTAGAAGTTTTCCAATGCCGGAAGAGGTGACTCGATTCCTGCAGATGCCCTTGATGCTCTGACGAGGCGGCTGAGAATCACATGGTCGAGTTCTTCAAGCCCGCGTGTGAAATGTGTGCATTCAAAGAGAGTGACAATAATGAGCGAGGATATTGCCTTGACAAATTACTTTCGAGGCATGTAAAGTGTTTTATATTAATGAAACGATTTTTGTTGTATATTTTGTTTGCTTGCTAAGTATTTTGATTGTATCTATTCTCTATGTATATTTACAATGCAGATTTGCCCGCGGTCTTGAAAATGGGTGTAAATTACTTTGTGAGGCGGTATTTTTCGCATGCGCGTGGCCCGCGATGCGAAATTCTATAAATTCTTGATATTGAGGCGAGGCTATTTCGCACCGTGGCCCGATGCGAAATTGAATCATTCCATAGAAAGGCGAATCACAAGATCAAAGGGAACATATTAACATATTAGAGAATATATTAACATATTAGAGAACATTTAGAGAACATATTAACACGGTATCATATGAATTATGTATGATAGATAGCAAGTAATGGCGGTATGTCCAAGTAACCTTCCCCTAGGTTTCTAACCCTTCCCTTCCCTTCCCTGCGAGGGGTAACCCGCATGGCGGGTTGGAAACCGGAGCTCGCTGCAGTATCCCGACTGATTCTTCCCACCATATGGGATACCTAGTCATTAGAAAAGTAATTCCACATGATGATACTCTAACGGAAGAAGAAGCGGACCCAACTCCACAAAACCGTTGTACTTTCGTTGTGATGCGCCCTAATGAGGCCATACATCGTCCCTTACAAATTTCATGAATGAACTTCGATATGTATTGATCGAGAGTGTGCTAAATAATAAAGACGAAGAAGAGGCCTCAAAGCTGGTAGCATCTCGTCCGAGATAAGGAGGGGGTTCAAGAATTCCCCTCATTGCAAGCCTCCTATAACATTGGATGGATTGATTTCCATCGGTGGCTCATGACCACAATCAAACGCTCGAATGATTAACTCCATTGCAAGCTCCTTGGTGGGGCGTGGTGCAACCTCCACTCCAAGAAATGGTCAAATAGCTCATCAGTTTCGGGCCGCTGGAGATAATGTCCGGGGCATGCTTGCAAGCCTTTTGGAGTGGCCGGGGAGGATTGGGTCCAATCATTTGCAAAATAACGAAGATCAAGTAGCAAAGAACAAAGGAGCCGCGAAGATCAAGTAGCAAGAAGCAAGGATCAAGGGCGATCAAGGAGCAAGAAGATCAAAAACAAGGAAGATCATGGAGCAAGGAACAAGATGAAGTAGCAAGATCAAAAGAGCAAGGAACAAGATGAAGTAGCGGAAGAACAAGCATCAAGATCAAGTAGCAAGGAACAAGGAAGACCAAAGACCAAGGAGTGGGTGAAAACATGGAACAAAGGTGAGAAGTAAAGCAAAAGTGAAAGAATTTATAGCTCTGAATCAATAATGTTGAAGTATAATACTAATACTGTTGAAGTATAATACCAAGAATGATGAAGAATAATACCAATAATGCTGAAGTATTATACGATTCGGTGGTGGTAACAAAACGGGATCTATGTATTTCGCACCGTAGCCACGGTGCGAAATAGGCCCTTCAATAATTTGTAACTGAAGCGATTTACGCACACCGTGGCTTCTGATTGCCGAATATGACCACAAATAGAACAATCACATGAAAAAATACAAGGAAAATGATAGAAGATATCATTCAATTACACTAAAAGTGTAAGATTGCCAAGATAATACATGATAAGAAAAGGATGTTACTTAATTACACGGAAATCACTTGCTTATATACTTAATTTCTATGAAAATCTTTATACCAGTTTATACACATATTCCAATGGAGTATCTTCGTGGTATATGCGTGATTATTATGTCTTTGTGTGCTATGTAGCCATAGGTCACGTGTATCCCAAGGAATTGTATCCCAGGTGGGGAATTTAGACAGTAACCACAGGATGTTGAAGTCAAGGGAACGGAATAGGAGCTTACCAATATCCACAAAAGATTTGTAATGGAAGTTGTAAAGTTCAATGAGGATATAAATCCTATTCTTCTCACTAGTAGGAATGACCAGAGGCACATACTGATCCAGAGAGTAGGCCATCATGGAAAAGCATGTCCTTCAACTGTTCTAGCCTATCTTCTAAATCTGAGGGGGGTTCAAGAAGTCCCAAAGCACTTAGAGTGAACCTTGCTTGACTCGGAATTGATCTCCTCCGGTGGAGGGAGATAGCGCAGTATAGCGATCGATAATGAAGTTGATCACTGCCTTGCAAGCTCGTGGTTGGACCGTGGACGCCATCGATGCTCCCAAAAGTTGCTAAAAAATTCATCAAAAGTGCATATTCTACGCATGCTTGCGGTGTATTAGGATCAGCCCGGCCGAGGATGTTCTTGCAAAGTTACCATTTGCAAGAAATTAGTGGGAGCGAACAAGAAATTAGTGGAGCGGGGGGGAGGCAAGGAGCGAGACAAAGAGGCGGGACAAAAGGGAAAAGAGGCAAAGCAAAGCGCATAAGAGGCAAGGAGCAAACAAAGAAGCGAACAAGAGGGGAAAAGAGGCAAAGACAATGAAGGCATAGATGCCTATTTAAAGAGAAATCAGGTATATATGCTATGGGTGTTTTTTTGCTAGTGGTGTACAAAAAAATGAAATTCAAACACTAAATCAGCACCTTCATAGGCAACATGTGTGATCAGGGCTTCATATTACCAATATGCTCATTATATTATACATAACTAAAGAACATCCCAGTATTTTTTGAAGGGCAATGAAGGGCAAGGGAAGGGCAATGAAGGGTAGCTTGAAGGGCAATCAGCACCCTATGTCCTGGACTGCTTTATTGTACACCACCAATAAAAAAAGACCCCTATATACGTACATTATATTGGTGTGAATTATTGGTGTTCATTGCCATTATACGAATACCATACAAGTATGTATATAATCCAATAATTTCTATGTATATACCATCAATAATTTTGGTGGGTATATACCATCAATAATTTTGGTGGGTATAAATATACATCAAATTGCCGAAAGTGCAGCAACATTGGCCTCCGATCTAGCCATGTGGTCTCATTGCGGTCCTGAGCATTGATTCCATTACGCAAGATGAATCACGAAAACTTCAAGCGATTGTCGCGCGGCGAGAAATACCCATGGAAGGCTGGATGACCACCGCGGCTCTCAATCCTCGCTATTATCCCGATCCCTTCGATGTTATCATCCATCTAATATGGAATAGAGAGCATCAAATGTACATGATAGAAAAGATCTTTGGGGTGCACGGTGATAATGACTCAGAAGAGTCCCCTTAAATCAATACTTTCGGAAGGTATATATGCTATATCGTACATTATATACATGTGTATTTTGTACATTATGCTCATTATGTATAACCAATAATCTTTGCTATAGTGCATGTCAATAATTTTGTTCGATATAAGTACGGCTCGACTCAATGCGAAGGCATCCATTTGCTATGTCTCCGCACGGTTATTCTTATTCTGGGGGTCTACCTTGCCTCCTCATCCAGAAGATATGGACTTCATTACTTGCACTATGACATATAATGATCTTTATAGATGTTCTCGGAGGGTATCCCCTTGATCCCCGGGGCTGGAAGGAGTAGAGGAGGGTCGAAATCGTTCTTCAGGAGGGTTTTATCATGTTGTTATCCACCTTTGGAGGGTTCGAGGCGTCAGCGTCCTATGAGATTAATCGCATCACTCAACTACTGCTCATGATGATCCCGATTGAATGAACTACGCATTCATGTATGCTATGCCTCTTATATGAGTTCTAAGTATATGCTATGCCTCTTATATGAGTTATAAGTATGTAACCATACACATTTTCCTTACATGTAGATTCTAAATTCGGATAAGCATTCTCTTAGCAATGTGTGTAGTCGCGGTCGCGAAATTGCACCTCCAAAATGTTGGGCGCTATTTTTCGCACCGTGGCGACGATGAAAATAGACCTTCCGCGAAATGTGGAATAGTCATTTTATCGCGTGGCGGCGGTCGCGAAAGAGACCTTCTCACAGAATGTGGAATAGTCATTTTAGCACCATGCCCAAATTGTACGGTGCGAATATTGGTTAGTTGTAACCTGGACAAACACGGTTTTCGCGACCGCCGTGTACGATGCAAGTAAAATAGAAGCGTAAAACAAATTAAAATGGCTGAAGTTTATGTTCGATATAACAAGAATGGAGATTTCAAACAAGTCTTTGCATTAATTGACAATGGTTACAACTTCATTTTCTTAGAAACATGTAAGTCATCGGACACTTCGACTTCTTCCAATTAGGACTCTCGGTTGAGACCGGCATCCGCCGGTACATAAAGGCGAGGAGGCTCCCTCTCTTCCCAAGTCGGTCCAATTGTAGCCTTATCCACTTGGGACAAGGCCAATGCAGCTCTTGGCGACCATAGAATACATACTAAAGCCACCAAAAATATGCGTGGCGATATCTCTCCCCACGGCCACTACCCACGTCGGAATTGGCGGATAATGGGATGTGATTACCAATCAGCGAGAGGGCCTTGAGTTTCAAGACCTCTTCTGGTCCATATGGGTTGTACTTAGAATGGAACACAACGATCTCTTCCTTATAAAGGTAGCCCATATAGTGGCGATACTTGCATCTCTCGCCAAAGGGTAACTCTGTCATAATGGGCATAAAAAATCGTCCACAAAATCTCTGCGCAATAAACAATCGTTCTTAGGCACTTAACAAAATAAGCAAACTTATGGTAGCTTACCTCCACTTCATCGGATGCAATAACCCCTTTGGTAGAAATGTTGATGGGGCGACCTTGAAGAGCTTGATTAAGCTCTTTGATACTTGTTTTGCACTATCTTTTTAGCCGATGAACTGCGCCTCGAACTTTACTTTTTGAGACTTCCTTCAAGCCCATTTCTGCCATCTCGAACTCTATCAAAAGCATTCTCGGGGAGCTATTGAAGTTCCATCATAGGTTAAGAGATCGTGCGGCTCCCTAGGCACTTCGGCTCGAAGTCAAGCGAAGTCCTCTAGACCAACAACGAAAGCATAGATTTGTCCAAGGACCTCATCTTCCCTCAAACCGGTAATGGAAGATATATCGTGGAGAAGAAGATAGTCCTTCCCTCCTATGTTAAGCGGGCAAGGCTTAGTGACACCCCATCTATCAAGATTCTCTTCATGCTCATCTACGTCTTCATCCTCGTCCCCGTCGAGCTTTTCCACCAGTTCTGCTCTTTCTGCATCAAATACCTCCTCTGGGTGATTGAGGTTACTGCAATAGCCTTCACTGTGGTTCTTCCCTATCTGTTGGTGGAACCGTATATATCATGTAAGTAGCAAACATGATGTCAATTGGATATAAATTATCCTTCCCATCCTTCTCACATAAGTCGGTGGCGGTCTCTTGAGCGACCTTCGAACCTTATCACGGTCACCTTTGGGAAAAAGCTTCGAAAGGACTTTAGACTCAATACAATCTTTCGGTCGAGGGGAGAAGGGCAGCTCGATTTACGCCACGGCCATGAAAACTCTGAATGTACTCCCGACCATACACGTCAATGTGTTTGTTAGCCTCGAGATTATATCTGGATTAGGCGAAGTTATTGTAGACTTCTGATGGGTGTCTACAGGGTTTTGTTTGTTGAGCAAACTCATGCGGGTGTGACGGCCGATACTGCTTTTCCTTCGGCGATGCGGTCATACCATGCTTAGGCTGTTCCCAAGCTTTCTCATTTTCGCCGTTTGGCATTGCGGAATTGTAGTGCCTCCTTTAGTGCAATAAAAAACCGATTGCCTAAAAGTGCACAATGAGTTCAGGGCGAGAAACTAAAATGTCTTAAGTGTCACGATGAAAATATGTCGCCACCGTGGCGATCTTGAAACAAAATATCGCGCCAAAAGACAACAATACATTATTAGCGCAGGTGGCCGCGATTGTGCGATATTTCTTAGAAAGAAGGCCAAAATTAAGTTAACTACAAAACATACTACCGCAGGAGTGGCCGCGATGTAAAACTACAACAACCACGACTACACGAACTCCACATGTTTTCGCCGCGGTGGTACGGTGCTGACTTTGTAAAAGGATTAAAGTTATTGGCAAACAACACCGGGATTTGAACCCAGTAACACCATTGTTATTTATTTGTTTAACTGTTTTCACTTAAAGAAAGTACAACAAGAGGCATACAGAGCTTTGTTGTATACAACTCTTCCCTACGTTTTCCTACCTTGACACCATCACATTCTGATTCCAAAATAATTCTTACATCAAATAAAGACCATGCTTCTTCGACTTTTAAGGTTTTAAACAATTGACTACTTTTGAAGATAGCAATGTCAATGACCATGAGAATGGGTACCATCAAGATCGTCTTGTTCCTTTGGAACCACGCCCATCTGCTCCCTTCCTTTACTTCCCTCCATCTTACGTATTTGAAGGTAATGTAAAGCTTGTTTGCCAAACCACGGCGCTTTCTTTCTTTATCCTACAATGTACCTTCTCAACTCCTTCATGCAGACGGCAATTGTCTTCCATAGTATTGTCATGCTTAGACGGATGTCTCTGCTCTGTTGGATCTATTTATCCACTGGGATTTTATTCATACCATCCCATTGCATCATATATTGTCTTTTGAATGTAATTAATAAAGTATGACATTCTTCCAAAAAAAAAAAAAAACCAGACAGCACTAGCCTTGACATAAGCCTTACTAGCCGCCTCTACATACCTCAGTCAATCCCTTGGTACTGTTATCATCCCAATCCAGGCCGAGCTAACCTAGACTGGCATATCTATTCCCCAGGACTTATTATTTATTGCTTAATGCATGCACATTACATTTTTTAATTATGTGATCCATTTCCATCTTTCTTAGACTAGTATCAGCCCGCTACAAGCTTTCAGATATCCATTTTGCCTCTTAAATCCACATACAAACAGTTATCACCATTATCCATTTGTATACATGCATGATTACAATTCTGCAATCTTATAAGCCCATTCATATATGCACTAAATTTTGATTCTATTCTCAGTATCAACATATATTGTACTCTCAATATGTAATTTATTCCATCCATTAACCACGGATGTCACTATTTTTAACCATGTTAATAAAAATCCATTTACTATCATGTACATTGTATCATCTGTTTATAAGGTCAGAGATCTTGTATTTTCAGTTCCATCATTTATGGGAATGTTCTATAGTATACTACTTAATAATGTATCCATAGTGATTCATATCAGATTTATAATGCAGCTGGCTAACCTCCCTTTCTTTTTGCACAAGATGGAAATTATTCTTTCTGGTCTGCTATCCTTAACATATGCACTGCTATTACTTCAGCCCTTTTACAAATAACCTCATTTAAGCTTATTCATGTATCAAAATCGTTACATACTAGCTGTCTTTCAGCATATAAACTTTTTCATGTTGCAAAATCATAATATATTTGCTGCTCATTCAGCTCACAAACAGCAATACAAAATCGGACTAATATGCTTGTGTCACTTAGATTTTCAGCTAGATCACTTTACTATAGTAGTACATTCATATTAAGCCTTGAGAAAATAGTCAAGTACCTTTGTCATTGTTTAAACTAAGCATATAAAACCTGTTTTATGCTAATAGACTGATATGAACTTCAGAATCTTCTGCAGCCATGTAAATCATGTATCTTCCGGATATTACTCTTGATCTTGGGACATAAAAAACCACAAACGGAGAAGAAACACTGTACCTGCAGCCAAACAAGCAAACATTAGCAATATTCTTGGTAATGATGCAAGGGCCAAAAGGTACATTGGTGTTTCTTGGCTTATCGCCTTTCACCTTTTGTACCTTTTATGCCCTTGATCTAAAATAATATCATAATACATTAATAATAGTATCTACACATCCGTCATAAGCCAATGCTTGTTCTTATGCCACTAAGTCTTACATGTTATCTTTCAGCATTTACACAAATAATCTAAGCAGACTTATTTCCTGCCCTGTTTCAATTCATTCAATGTAATGTACATGCTGCTAGTCCAGCGCCCTATCATTTTTGTTTGTTGTATTTCAGTACCAAGCAGTCGTACCCATTCCTCAAGTACTCCAATGCCGTCTACAAATTTAGAACAGCTTATCATGAACGTATGCTCTTAAATCTACTTTACCAGTTCACCTCCTTTGTTATTACTTGGATGCTGCCATATATAGCTATGCAAACAGAGGCTCATAATACCTGATTATCGCCATGCTCCTGGTAGAAACCTTCATCATCCTGAGTTTCCGGGACATAGTCATCCGGTTGCTGCCCTCCATGCCTGTAGTTACTTTGCCTATTTCTATTATAGGCAGTGTTTCTCCTATTGAAGAAATCCCCATTTCCATCTCCATAGCTCCGCTTATTATCAAATCCCCTGCCTCTTCCGGATCTATCCATGCTCCCAAAATCACAGCCGGAATTGTGGGCGCACCACACAAGCTCCCTATTTAGTTGGAGCGCATCTAACTCCTCTTGCCATGCAATGGTCTCGTCTTCTTCGCTTTCAGACCCTCCCATGCCTAGTTTTTAATTTTATTGGTAAATATTCCTCACCAAGATTACCATTTCCGGCCTGCCCACAGCATTAAACCATTTAGGTATACCTTGAAGCTTTGGGAAGTGTCCCCCATGCAGCCATCATAAATGATTCAACCCCCACAAATCCTTATCTCAATCTATTCTACAGATCTTGGGCATCAACACGTCTGGCCCTTGTCTTAATTTCCGGCTGCGCCATAACTTCATTTGCTGTGGCATGGTTATGCCCCATCACATTTCTCCCATAATATAATTTGTTAGAAAAACCTAAGGTTATATTTTAAGCAATAAGCTATTTAAAGCAATATATACCCTTCATCAAGGGTATAACGTTTCCTCATGTTAATTATTAGACCTAGTGAATCCTGGACATTCTCAAAGTTTAGGTACATATAAGAACTAGACATGTTAGTCAGTGTCTTAAATAGGAAAAAAAAAAAAAAAAAAAAAAAAAAAAAAAAAAAACCACTACACACTCTATGTTGTATAGTTGAATGCATTGAATGACGAGCTCACAATGAGAGTCCATGGTTTATTACATAGTGTGAACTTAGAACTAAAGTGTATATCTTAGTTCAACTTTTTAATTACAATATTGCGATATGTTGACTGGTTAATAAATATGTGTTCTTTGCAAACTCCTGAAGTCAACTCATTGACTTCAATATTGTGGGACTTATTGACAAACATGCTCTTTTTTGCATTAAACATCATTTTATAATTGCTTGAACTACTCCTCTTAGATCATTGACTTCAATATTGTGGGACGAATATCATCTTATTAACAAACAAGCTCTTTCTTTCATTAAGATGTCATTTCGACGTAATCACAATTGTGCACGATTTCTAAAGGTCGTAATAATGGATATCTTAAGTCTATATCTTATTTCAACTCGTTAATTACAATATTGCAATATGTCGGCTGGTTAGTAAATATGTGCTCTTTGCAAACTCCTTAAGTCAACTCATTGACTTCAATATTGTGGGACTTATTGACACACATGCTCTTTCCGCATTAAACGTCATTTTATAATTGCTTGAACTACTCCTCTCGAATCATTGACTTCAATATTGTGGGACAAATATCATCTTGTTAACAGACAAGCTCTTTTTTTTTTTGCATTAGGATGTCATTTCGATGTAACCACAACTATTCCGACATAACCACGACTATGTGCGACTTCTAAAGGTCGTAATAATGGATATTGGATATAAGTCTCAATAGTAGTGAAGAGCATCATTGACAAATGTACTCATCAAACATATGACTAAGTGTGGCTCTTTTGATAATAGAAAGGTCAACCTCCTCTATTATAGTAGTATATACTTGCAACGTGCATCGATGCTAGAAAGGTCAATGTTAGAAAGGTCAGTGCATCGATATATAGTCGGAAGCATTCCAAAGCAAAATACGTTGTATGATAGTTTTATGGTAGAAAAGGTCATTCTTTGTTGTCATTTTTCACAAAAATTTTAAGACGCATTCGCCATGATTGGATAGCAAAAAAAAGGAAACTTTATATGTGTAGGGTACAATTAATATATGGTAGTGTTTCACACTATTCATGGGTGTCAATTTTAAGGTGTCCACGAGGAACTTGCCTTATAATTTAGAGGTGACGCAAACATAACCGCCAAAAACCACTGGCCTGTAAAGGGGAGGGTGGCACGCGTCTAATTTGTTCGAGCACAAATTAATGGTTGCATTGTGAAGGACACTTTTGCATGTCTCGTTGCTCAAAATATGATAAAAAACACAAATTACCTAATCAGTTGCTCAAAATATGATAAAAAAACACAAATTACCTAATTTTGCGTTCCATTGAACTCTATTCAATTGAACAACATCGATTGAATGCTCCATATTCACCATGCCCGAGATCGGCTTAACCTCCATCAAGCAGCCCCGATTGAGAACCTGAAGATCTACGTACCACATCATCTTCCTGCATTAGAATTGTCATGCCGCCCACGCCCGAATGGCCGCTTAATCCCACCGCAAGATCTGGGTTTGGGTACGGAGGATATCATAACTTGGCATTATGATCTGGCCATGTGGCCCATTTGCCACCTAAAAAGCTCCAAAATCAAGCCCCATCATTTTGATAAGACACCTGGCAATCTTTCCCCAAGATCTGTTATGTCTGCCTGTACTTAATGCATTTTCCATGCATCATATTAATTTGCCACAATTAGGCTTAAACCCTTCTAAAACCTTTGCAATTGAATCTACAGTTCTAATGACAAAAGGCTAGAAGAATCCTACCAATGCCATCCATGGTTTGGATCTTTTTAGAGCACGAGCTGCTCCATGCCTAACTGTCCATCGTCAAGCAAGTTTCTACATTGCTTTGTAATGTTTGCTCATTCCACTATCCAAAGAGTTTCCTGCTTTTCTGAAAATCCAGGACGTGGTTTTAGTAGGGCAGACTGTTATTCCTGTGCCCGAATTACAAGCTACGGCATGACAAGCAGTCTGAGAAGTAGACTTAACTGAAAGGTGTGAAAAGAACATGCCCGGGGGATTCACCTTTGATCAGCATATAACCCATGAGAGTTCAACGGAGGGGTGTTTTTTGGACCATTTGCGTACGTATACTTAGGGGTTAGGGGTGTTTTTAGGCACTAATTTGGAGCAATATCAATACACAAAGGGGTCAAATTGCCTTTTAAAATTGCGTATACAAGGGGGGTTTTTTGCTACCTACCGAACGCAGATGCCATACCCCCCTTATGTATAAGTGCACCCCTCGGGAGAACATGATCCTAAGTACAACGTGAAGATATCGCAACCCTTACGACGTGATCATTTTCTATTTCAGCTACCACGGGTATCACGATGTGATACAACTTCAGGCATCACGACCCCCATGGCATGACCCTGTTCAAAGGACCGCCCAACCCTCCCAGCTAGGACGACCGCTCAGATTCTTTAGCAAGTATTTCAAGAGGTGGTCGCTGCTCCATTTCTAGTGGTTTTGCTATTTTTTACTAGAAAAGCCATTGTACTATATATACCATGAGCATGGACAGATGTTAGACAAGACTTATGTTTTTTTTTTCTTGTTTCATATTGATATCTGCATTGAGCAAGATCACTTTGTTGTTAGTTATTAGTTATCAATACATTCTCATTTCTTCATTTTGTCTTGTTATTCTCATTTTGTTTTCCCCTTGTCTTTATTTTTCATTTTTGCAAAAGCAAAATTACAATTGTTAAAGTGCTAATGAAATCTTACCACTTAAATGAAGTCATGGATCTGTTGTAAGAGAGTTATCTTGTCATACTTCAGTCCTGGAAAGGAGCCAGCATTGATATATTTTGTGACCCTTTTAAAAATACCCAATTGATCAAATCCATTGGTCACAAATATCCTTATTAGTTCACATATATCTTATGCTGCCTTCATGGGGCTGGAATTAACATACATATAAGGAAGTAGTTGTGAAATAATCACGTTCCTAGCCTGATAGTATGGTCTGCACCCGCTAGCATGTATAAATTTGATAGCTTGAAATGGTAACTTATCCCTTTTATCATATCTAGCTGTCGAGAATATGCCATTGGCTCTGTTAATAATTTCAATCTTCATATTGAGGAAGCTAATCTTAGATCCAAATAGGAATTTGGGGTCTTCAGTACTGGTCAGAACAGTTTCTTCTTTGATCACAAGACTACCTAGATCATAGATGCATAAACCTTTATTAACCAAGTTTTCTTCCTTCTGTAGGAAGGATCTGATTTCAGGGCAGTTAATGGATGCAAGGTCATCCATGTATCTAAAGGTGTGCTTAAATTTATGGATGATGTCAAATCTACCTTGGCAAGCCAAATTTTTGATAAAGTTTAGCTCATACCATGCAAGGTATAAGTTACACCAACATGGGCTGCAAGCAAAGCCCATTGGAATACCACATATTTGCTTCCAGACCTTATTGCCCATTTTGATGAAACAATTAGTGAGTAGCCATTTATTCATGCCACAGAACTTCTCTTTGCTAATATATGCCCAACATTTGCCCGTAGGGTCTTGTTTGAACCACTTGACAGTGAACTCTTCCTTCATGCCTTTTTTTATCTATAATTTAAATCTTTTGTTTGTGGACAATTTGTAGTCCCATGTAGCCTCAGTTACCAAATCAATTGTATTGCATATACCGTCTTTCCCATCTAGAGGTATGCTTTCATAGCATTTAGTTATGTTTGCAACAAACAGATCTGTAATCTTTGGGGGAAGGTTTAAAGCAAGATCATAAATAGAGCCAATGATCCAATTGGTGTTGACCTTCCCAGGAAACAATGTAAACATACTAGCACATAGAAATTTAGATACTTCTGGCCAGATTTCCAGAACCATAATCAGGACAGCATTAATCATTTGTGAAATTTCAGTGTAAATTGAGCCATGGGCATTTGTAATCCATCTGTAGTCAGATTTGTGCACTTTAAAAATCCCCAAGAGGTATTGAAGTTGTACACTTTGAAAGGTAATGTTGCCAACCACATTTGGATTCCATTTTCAATATTGATAGTTACACAGTCCAGATCCAACTGTTCTTGCTTGAAATCTTCACTATTTAGACGGGTAAGAGACATTTCCCTAATATGTCGTGGGCATATGAAAGAAGGATTATTGGAGGATTTATCAACACCAGCAATATATAAATTTTTGACTAGCCATTCAAGGTTTTTGATAACATCACTATCATTTAGAGGAAATTTCCTAGTACTGTCCAAGCTGTACGCTGCATGTACTTTGAGTTTGGTAACTTCAATCACTTTACTTTTTATAGTATCAATCAGTTCAACTTCCATGTTTGGCACTTTAAATCTATGCATGTCAAAGATATTATCAATAATAGTCATGATTTCTTTTTTGAGTTCACCCCATTCCAAGCACCTGTCAGGTATACGGCCAAGTCCTTTACTGAAGAGGTTCCGAAGTATTTTATTATGAATGATCCTAAGGTCAGTAGATCTGATATGACCAATGCTGGGGTCAATGAACTTTTTTAAGTTGGGATTACCATAAGGGCAGGCTGGTTCTTGGTCTTGTGAAAAAATCGGGAACGGTTTGTAACAAAGATCTTTGAGGCTTTCCACATACCTCCATGAGAACATTGTGTCCATCATAATATCATTCCCTGTATCACCCAACACTTCCATAAAAGTCTTGCTTATGGTTTTTGGCAGACATATTTTATCCAATACTTTGGATAAGAATGAGCAATGCACAATTTTTTTCTTATTCTTATCTTTGTCATCTTTCAAGTGCATTCTCCCTTGACAGTCTTTGAATGCGCTCCTGCTACACTATATTCCAATAACAATAGTTCCATAAGAATCCGGTTAAAAAAGAACTACAAAGGAAATAATGCCACTTTTACTCATATAGAGGTCGGATTGGATTGATGTTGGAAGCAAAATATGCAATTCCAACAACAAATTAGCCCACAGGCAAGTAAACTAATTGATCCATGATCAAAGTCCAACAAGGACATCAAATTTTTGATAAAATTCCAAAGTAGAATCACTTAAGGAATCCAATACATAACTACAGCAAGTTAACTACTTAGTAAAAAAGACTTTAAAGTCGTATTTAATTAAAGTGGGACAAATCTTGAATTTTGGGACTCGGACTGAAAATGGGACTCACACACCATAAAAGAAATTTCTGAATTGATTGCTTGAATAGAATTACACATGACACACATAGAATTGGGTTACTTGTTTTCCTCATAAATTTTACAAACCACTAGTTGAGATAGTTTTCAAACTTCTCAATATTATGTGCCCTCATACAATGATATAGCATGGAGGTTGCTCATGGCCTTGTCCATCTCCCTTCTTGGGATCTTGTGTGTGTTGTCCTTTGCAACGTGAGAACTTGGATATGACCATACCACACACTCCACCAATTCCCTCCTTTGAGGGTCAGCATAATTTGCCCTCCACTTCTTCTCCCGGCAATGGTGTATTGCTCCTTCAAGTTGCCCTTCTTGTGTCTCCCAATGGGCTCCCAATATTGAATTTGGAATCCGGGACGCGCTCCTCTCCATCGAGGCATAGTGGTGGTTACATCAGGAGAGTGCCACCCCTAACCATATTGGACAGTCCTCATCATCGGGCCTTACTAGCACAAAGTATCCTTCCTTGATGTCCTCAAAGGGATCCCACTCCGGAAGATCAAACCACTTTGGCTTTGAGGCCTTACTTCCCACAAACCACTTGGAAGCCTTTTTGGGACCCAAGTGAGCATTCTTAGACGTGCTTGCACCTTGAGAACCCTCCCATCTTGACTCGGCAAGAACCCGTCTCTTAGCTCCCTCCCACATGGTCATTGGGTTCCAAGCATGTCACAACTTTCTCCCCAGTACTTGATTAGGGAGTCCATTTGATTTTTTCTTAAGAGTGGAGGTGTGCTTTCCATTTTGAACATCATCCCGGTGTGTAATGTAATCCTTGATGCCCTTCACCGGTTGGCTAGAGTCTTTGACCTGCCTTGAAGGGAGGTAGTGGTTTTGGTTGCCCTTTAGGAATGAGAACTTCACCAAAGCAGCCCCCTTTGCCACAACTTCGATACCTTGTATGCGGGCATCCACAACTTGTCACCTGGTCTCCACTTATATTGCATGATTGGTATTCCATCCCTAACCCAAAACTTGAACTGAAGTGGCTTTGTGTGTCCTGTCAACTGGTCCTTACCATCTAGCAAGTATCCTTCTACAAATGATTTCCAATCTGCAACCTCATCCATCAAGAAAGCCATTGGGTTGGGGTCAATGCAACTCTCAAACACATCCATTAGTTCAGGGAGAGTGGTCACGTTTTCTCTCTTGAGCTTGGTGGAGAAAGTTCCAAAGAATCCATCTATATCATCATGCGTATGCCCAACCATCATGAATCCCACTTTCACAACTTTGAATACTCCCACTGTTGTCAAGTATGACATTGCCCCAAACATCCATCTATTCTTGTTTTCTTTCCAACAGTTGTCCAACTGAACACATAGCTCCTCAGGCAGTGATTTCTCAAGTAAGGGGAAATCATCCCAAGTCCTCCTTGATTCACTAGACACCTTGGATGTGAGCTTTTTTATCTGCCTTTGGTAACAAAGCGGTTGATCATCCATCAAAGCCTCAAAAATGGGTGCTGAAGGGGAATACCTCCTCCCTTCTATCGATCCTTTCTCTAGTGTTCTCAGGCACTTGAAAATAGAGCTCACATGGAAGTTTGGATCATCTCTCCATAGATCAAGCACAAAATGACCATATGTTCGGTTCCATGACCATGTGTTAATACACCCGCCGACTTACTTTCATCGAAAAGCGTTTTGACAACGCTTTTGGGTAAAGGATCTAGCTTTGGCAAGAAAGTCTTGTGTTGGTCCATCTTATCATGAATTATACACAAAAATTTGTCCGTTGCATCTCGTAAAATGTTCTCCACCGCCAAATACAACTGTCTACATGATATTTGGTCCCTTTGGTGATCCGCAAATTGCTCCCTAATTGCCATTCTTTCTTTTCTCTATTGCAGTTGATGCAAGTGTATCCTTGAGTTGAATGCAAGTGTTGCACTTTGAGAATGGCATGTTGTTGTAGGACACTCACGTCCAAGAAGTGAGTGCTCCATAACTTCTTGAAATGTGATTGAGAAAGAGGCCTACCTCCAAGTAGTTTCTAGGATGGAGTTGACTTCCTTAAGGCACTCCTTACGGATATAGTGTTGTGGCAACACTCTTTGCACCACTCGCACACCGCGGCTCGCTTTCCTTCGACTTGTGAGGCATAGATTGAGACATGTATCTCACAAAGCTCTCAAGACCGCAATGGCCTTTAGAGTATTTGCTCTAGTTTTCAAAGTGAGTGCATTACCATGTTGGAACAAAGTGTGCCCTTTTCTTTGCTCCCGGCCAGTAAAATGAAGACTTGCTCACCCCAAGAATCCATCTCAATGCTCTCATACATACCTTCATGCCCCTCAATTGATATAGTAGCCCCTGTGTTTTTCATCATTTTGGAATTCCTACACAAGGAGTAAATGAAATTAATCCTATCTTTTTGAAGTCTGTCCAATGTATTGGGACCTTATCTGCGAGGTCATCCACATTGTCTTGCACTATGCAATCTAGGTTGCAACACTCTTGTCCCCTAATTGCCTCCATTTTTCTTTGGTTGGTGCCATACTTTCCATCCTTTCTAAATATTTGTCACTTCTAGGCCTCTTGGGCACCTTTTGGCTGCCTTTTATGAAAGACATAGCGTCTCTTCCTTGTGATCAAAGGATGCTCATCGACCACCAAATCTTCCACATGGCCTTGGGTGGGCCTTGGGGTGTGTAGTTCAAGAGGGCAATCTAGAGTATCACCATTCTTGTGTGTAATATATCTAATTGGCCATCTCAACTGAGCTTGGGACTCCAAAGAGTCCCCGAGCACACAATGCAATCACTAGAGCTTCCCCGGGACATGATTGTATCAACTTCGATAAGAAGCTTCACAATGCCAACTCCAAGATGTTCATCTCCCCCTCTCATCATTCACACTATCAAATGGATCAACTGCAGTTATTATACCCCCTCGAATACCGTGCAGTTTGCAAGGGTGCAACAAAAGGCAACCCATCTTCCTCCATTGGAGCCTAGGGCAATGGCCTCCTTTGGACTTCCCTGCTCCATTTTACCATCTCACATGTTCCCCAATGAAAAAGCTCACATTAAAAAACCATCCACAAATATGACCATATGAACCATATAAAACCATACAAACATATTAAATATAATCATATTATATCATACAACCATATTAACTAAAATCATACAACCATATTAACTAAAATCATATAACCATATTAAAGCATACAACCACACTCATTCTAAACCATATGTAAACATTGTAAACATATATAACCATTGAAACTATTCAACCATTGAAACCTTATTAAATACATAAAAAATAACATATATAAACATATAACCTACCCTTTTCATATCTTGTCATGTTCCACGTGGCGCCTCTTCAGAGGGCTGTAATCGCAGGGCTATGTCAAGAACCGACCTTGGCCACGCCATGGAGGGCATGGCCCATTGCGTGACAATGGTTTTATTATTGCACTTTTACGGGGCCCGAGGGTGCAGCCGCACTTTGCACCCTCTTTCTTCTCCCAGACCATTCTTCCTCCCCTCGCTTTTCCTCGGACACTCATCCTCCCCTTATTTCCTAGGGCGGCATCGATCAGGCGATCGATCGAGCCGAAGCGACCTAAGGCCATCTTATGACAAAGAGCTTGAATTCACGGATCAGGATCGGCTTCAATACTGGGTTCTCGCCAGAGATTCATTGTTCGGCGGTTACACCGAGAAGAAAGTGAGGCCCTTTTAGTGCTGCTTTTAGTTTTTGTAAGTCCTTTTGGTGCATTTTTTACTTATATTACGTTTGTTAGAGGCTCTTATTGATCCTCGATACAATTCTGACCCAGAAATCCTTATTCACGCTTTGCCAACGACTATACCCACATGGAAGCGAACTCGAAGCCTCCGCATCATCAAAGAAATCTTCCGTGTATGTTTTTGTAATATCATACCCTTTTTAATCTCATTTCTCTCACTGTTCTCCAATGTTCTCTTACTCTTCTCCACCGCTTCTCTGCTTTTCTCATTGATCTCACTAATCTCATCAAGTTATCCGTTTTGTATTGTTTTTTTTTTTGTTATCTTTTTCTTGCTTGTGGTTGAATTGAATACATTGTGCAAAAAGCACAAGTGAGAATAGTGGTTAGAGTAGTAGCAAGCAAACCGAGATAGAAATCATCGAGACTGGTGTTAGGAACTAAGATATTGCAGAGCATTAACGTAACATAACTAGGAATGTCTTTCTCCCAAAGAAGAACTAAGAATAGGAATTGCTTCACAGAATCTCCATTTCTAACTCACAAAGCAAATCCACCTGCAGGAGACATGCAGAAGGGAGTGGCGAAGTTGGGAATACTTACTTGCCAACAGCCCCAGAAGTACAGTTCTTCTCGATTTCCGCGAAGTCGAGAACTTCCGACTCGGGCGAGGCAGAAGAGGGAGGTACACTCTGGACTGTTGGTCAGTTGAGGGATTCTCACCATGATTCGATTGCACAGCTACCCAATGTCTTCACATTCTTTAGAACCTGCCGCAGTACTTTCTCACTCGCGGAGTCGAGAATGTGATACCCCGCCAATGGCTCTTGTGTGCCGCAGTGCCTCCACCCAGCCTCGAGCCACTCTTCTTCAACCATGCTCATCGAATATTGCGAAGAGGACCGCCCGACCGGGTGGAGGCCTCGGGCCACTAACCACAGAGTTGTGGCCGCTTCTACCTCGTGAGTCGAGAAAATGCGTGCTCTAGTGTACTTAGAGCTGGCCGGCAGACAGTCTTTAACCACTCTCCTTCTATCTTCCTCGACACGGCGGCGGGAAGTGGTTTTCACCGCCTCTGTGCCAACTCTAGCAACCCAATTCTCCGCGGTGGTCGTTAGTATACTTCTACCTTAATCAAAGACCTTCCTTCAACCATCTTCGCCGAATATTGGGCTAAGGGATGGGCTCGGGATTGGGTGGAGGCCTCGCACTAACCGAGCCGAGGTGTTACCGCCGACCGTGAAGTCGTGAGAAAAACGCCAGCTGTAGCAGCACTTAGAGTATTCGCAGACAGCCTTAACAACTCCTTCTATCTTCCTCGATTACTGCTTAAGGGAAGTTGTTTTGATCGTCTCGCAGGCCAACTCTTAGCAACCCACGGTGGAAAACCACAGAGTTGTTGTAGATGCATTCTCGGCTGAAGGAAGGGAATGCCTTACCCAACCGCACTCCATGTGTACCATCCGAGTTCTCGATGGTTAAGGCATTCTCGACTTGGCGAAGTCGAGAATATAGACACGGCCAACTCTCCGCGACAGTGGAAACCATAGAGCTTTGTTGTCATTTTCCGCCATGAGTCGGAATGCCTTAACCAAATGTGCACCCCCGCGGTACTAACCGAGTTCTCGATGGTTAAGGCATTCTCGACTTTATGAAGTCGAGAATGTAGACAACGGCCTGGTCGCATTCTCGACTGCGCGCAAGTCGAGAATCCCTTTAGCCCGACCAATTCTCGGTATGGTAGCAAAGGGCCCCGACCCAGTCGAGTCACTCTCCTTCAACCATCTCGCCGAAAGTATTGGGAAGGGGAGGGGCTCTGACCGGGTGGAGGCCTCTACAACTAACCCGCGTGGAAACCACAGAGGAAGCCAAGGCTTGCATTCTCTACAAGTACTTGCACTTTCTATTCTCCCTGTTTTTAGTCCCAAGTGCATCTATCCCATGCGGAGCCTACTCTCCCTTGAACCATCTTCCCTCGAATATTGCGAAGAGGAGTGGTTCGACAGGTGGAGGCCCCTCCGACTAACTACAAGAGGATGCATTTGAACCCGCATCTCCCGGGCCTTAGTCCTAGCCTCGATCTATGTACAACATTCCAAGTAAACAAATCCATGAAAAACACACCTAAAACGGAAATCGTTCTTTACCCTCGATCCATTGTTTTCCTTGCCGAGCATCTCTCAACCCGTAGAGTAAATCATCTCATGAAAAAATTTGGACAAGGAAACGATGAATCCGTTGAGCTTATCAGTAGTTCCATTATTTAAACACATACGGCATGTTCTACAGTTTAAATAACATAGGCATCTCTCAAACTCACCTCTTCACGCTAGTAATTCCTTGGGCCATCAGACACGGATCCCGCAGCCTCACCTAGAGTCTTTGCTTCTTTCGGTCGGTCTCTTCAAGAGTGTATTCGCATCTAATACTTGTATCATCATGCGATTCGCGTATCCCTCGCTCCATGGCGCCGCAGTGTAGAGTTCCCGTGGTCCGGCATCCCTCTCCGCTTCCTACCTTAGCTCCGTGCTCATCGATCAAATCAACTGCTTGCAATAGGGACGCGCGGGTCGAAAAACACATATGCAAGGCGCCAGCAGCCTTACCGCTGCCGTCTGGGGCGCCATTCGAAGTCGCTAATCGATGCTCCCCCTTCCAATCCTCGAGGTCCCCAATGCCGCATGTGGAAGATAAACTACGCCCGCCTCACTTAGTCCCTTGATGTGATTAAATTTCGAAATAGTGTAGCCATGGCTAAAGCGTAATCGCGGCTGCACTTTTAGCCCGCTTCTTTTCATAAATGATTGCATGTCCTTAACTTCAAATTAAAGAACACGCCCCCAATCTTTTTACATGCAGTCCTAAAACTCACAACGCTTAGAGGAGACTTAATTTCTGAGAGGGGTCCTAAGAGGATGAGAGGGCATAAAGACATGACTGGCCCAAGAAGCGAGGCCGGAGGGGATGCTTCTACCAGCGGCAGCAAGAAGAAGAAGACAAACACCCGTGTGTGAGCTCGAGGTTTTTCTTTTGTCGGAATACCTTAACTGATCCATCCTTTCTCTTCTTGCAAAAGCATTCACCTCGACTCACCGGGTGATCACCGGGCCGAACTCCATTCTTCGTCATCGAGGGACTGAGACAGAGCTTCTTGAAACAAAGAAGCAGATTCTTGGTGGTATGTCGAGGTATCGACAAGCGGGAAGGAGAAAGATCCGTTTCTACACCAAAGGGACAAGAAGAGCTCGGAGGAGACAAGTACAAGAAAATCGGTGTTGTGCTCTCCTCTCAAGCGCTTGATTCAAAGCATTTAACACTACATGTCCAGGACCGCCGTAAGAGTAAGTTCTATCACACCAAAAAATTAGCAGTTTCAAATTATTCTCACTCTTCCATGAGCAAGGCTAAGGGCACCTAAAAAAAGGCCATTTTTTTAAATTGTCGAACCTTGGGTGGAAGGATCCGAAGGGATGAAGGAGGCCGAACCCTAACATCCGTGGAGCTTGGTATGGAGATTTCCAGAGTCGAGGAAAACTGCTCAATACGGGAGCTTCACTTCTACCGTAGTCAAGACTCTACAACACTCTGTTGGGGAATGAAGTTGTGGTTCATACACAAAAAAGTCCACCAAAACAAAGATGGGGATGATGACACCACACGGAGGAATCAGATGACTAAGGAGACGAAGATATGGTCGACTCCCACCACGGATCCGTGATGATCGATCAGGATTTCGCAGAGGGGCACGTAAAATGGAGCGGCCGCCTCAAGATATCCGCTGGGAATATCACACAAGCCGCTGCTGACATTAGACGAAGGTTTGCACGGAGATGCCGCCTTGTTCAACCATTGTGGAATTTAATCCAAACACATGCTGGAGATTCTCGAACCTCGATGGTGCGACATCCCGCTGCGGCATCCAATGCCCGCGGATGTCATACCTTTTAGCAGATCGACCGGGTGAGTTGTTCGTAAACCGAAGTCCGAGGGAAGATCCAAGGGAAAGGACATCCGCTCGGTTGGGTTGTAGACGGTCAAGATTCGCTTAGGGCGGCGCAAGTATTGCGTATCGAGAAGGAGGTGCCGCGAAAGCGATCAAGGATAGATATGCCAAGCCGAGAGTGCAGAGTTCTTCGGCGGAGACGCCAAAGAACCGAATCGGGCCAAAGATAGCCAACGCCTAACACAATAGTAGCGAAAAGCGAAGCCACGTAAAGGTAAATAACTCTCTAAATCCTAACATTTGCCGATTATCTGGGGTTTTTCGACTTCGCATGAAAGCCGTGGTAAATACGTGAAAAATCAAAGGATGTGAGCTTTTTCGACTTCGCGAGTCGAGAAAACCCGTGAGAAGTAAAAAGAAAATTAGACATTCAGGGACTTTCTCGACTCGCGAGTCGAAAGCCCTACCATCTTGACGTTTTCCGATTATCATGGGGGTTTCGACTCGCCAGTCGGAAAGCCAGGTAAACACGTAAAATCAAAGGATGTAGAGCTTTCTTTCAGCGAAATGAGAAAACCCGTGATAAGTAAAAGAAGGGGTGTTTGTAGATACTATCATGCTCGACATTGGTACATTGGCATGCAGCCCTTTATCCTGACGAGATCATACACGCCGAGGCAAAAATTGGAAAGCATTGTGTTGTCCTCACCGGCCCTAAAAGGAAACAGGCTCCCTCGGATAAGTGGAAGACCTTTTGAGAAACTATGCAGATATGTTCTCACTGAGGGCCAGGAAGATGATGAGGGAGAGGATGAAGAGGAGAAGAAGAAGAGAACACCAAGGAAAGGTAGGAGTCTCTCAGACCAATATGACCTCATTCTTAGCAATCGAGGCGGTCCGGGGAGAAATGGACCGAGATATGGGCTCAATGGACAAGAGGCAAGTCAAGGACAGCAATGGAGAATTTCCATCCGTGCCGGACCCCAAGTTGTTTGACAAGCAGTTCATGAAGAGGATACTGTGGGCCTCACGGACAAAGAAACGCTTTGACCGCAAGGCGTAATCTTGGATGGAACAATCCCCGCTAAGGAAGACTAGGAGTTCTAAAATGCACGGGCGCAAAAGGATTATGCCACAGTCCCTAAAGCGGCAAGTGCGTTAGAAGAAGGCATCACGGAGTTCTCGCAATGTTGCATCTAATGAATACCATGACTTTGATTATTACAAGGAAAAGGCTGCCTTTGATGAGGAAGACATGAAGGAATTGAACCGCCTATGTCAACCCTACATCAACACCAAAGCTGGAAGCGTAACGCCAAAACCCTTCCTTTCCCTCGAACATGCTATGGCAATTTCAAGAGGAAGCTTGGATTCGGGTGGTCCCATTTAAGGCCCGACGATAGCTCCCCCCATTTCTGGTAACTTTGGGACACAAGGGATTTGGTGGTCCGAACCGGCACTGACCCGTGGCACTATTTGTCATCAATATGATCGAAGACCCCACCCTTTTTATGACAAAGCTGACATAGAGCAAAGTGGTACAAGACGGTTGCCGACATGACCGACCGGATACTTTCAGTTTCCTTTGTCTTTTGCATGCCGCAATCGCATAACCGCTTTGTCTCCCCAATGGGCACTGATATTAACTTCACCAACAAGATCATGTACTCCATATACTAACTTGATCATGAGTGTAGACTTGGCTTTGTCAAGGCACCAAGCTTTGCCAACATAGTTTTGGTTTTGATTTCAAGATCGGCTGTAGACCTGGATAAGTGGTGGTCTAGCGAGCATCATTATCTCGACAGTTCATGATCTCTCAAGAGCGTATGGAACCCCTCGAAGGGGGGCGATTTATGGAGGATGTTCCATCGATGGACAAGGTCAAAGCAAAGATGGTGCGACAGTGTCCTATACATAGAATTCCTATCCGCCAAGAGTTATCAAGTACTTCATAACCAGCTTGGTCGAGGAAGATCAAATTGTGGCGCGAAGTGGTACATGAATGGCCCGTTTCTCTCGGGGGGCTATGCTGTTTGGAATGAAACCTATATCCGTGGTTGGAAATAAGGACATGGTTGAAACCATTCGGGTCATACACGGATCGCTTCATGAGCATTTCAAGGGGAGGAAGACAAATGGAAGCAAAGAAAGACGACGAGGACGAGGGAGACCAAAGCGGACGAGGCGTGAATGTCGAAGGTTTAGACAAGGATCTTTGCCAACAGATTCTTGAGAATCTGAGATTGAGGTGAGTTTACTTTTGTTTCTATCGGGTGTTTCTCGACTCGCGGAGTCGAGAAAACTCGCTTCCTTTCAATACCTTTTCTTTTCATTCTCGACTGCGAAGTTGAGAAAACTCGCGTTTCCTTTCGGCGGACAGATGTCATCATTTCGTGGAATTCCGTGTCAACGAAGTCCGGATCATTGTCATTGGGCAGCGGTTCACGCCGCGAGGAGGAGAAATGAAAAGGACAAAGACAATCCGAGCAAGACACCGCTCTCCGCAGCCAGAAAAGGACCTGAAAATGATAATGATCCCGCATTTGGATCCCGATGAACCGGATATATGGTCGTGAGCCAAACTCAATCGGGATCCAGCTGGTCCCGCCAAGCTTGTAATATTTGACGTCAATGGAGTATTAGCTGCAGTATACCACGATAAAGACGTCCCCGAGATTAACACCTCGCAGATCCCGACCAGAACGGAGCATAAAATAGTGTATCCGAGGCCTAGAGCTAAGGAAATTATTGAATGGTGCATTGAACGGGGATTCGAAGTGGGCATATGGTCTTGTATGGCAAAGAAAAATATTGTCAATGTTCTTGGTGTTCTCGGCATTTCAGTTTTGAAGTTCAAGTTCGTTTGGGGAAGCGAAAGGGTCGAGCATGTGTCAGACCTCGATCCAGCCATCACAAAGGGGAAGCCTATAATGGTGAAAAGGAGGAAGGTAGGGAAGAGGATGAACGTTGGGCGCTACTTTTTTGGCCTCGAACTCCGCGGAGAATACTGGACCGATGGATGAGGCCTTCTTGAGGTGTTCTCCGTGGTCTTGGCTTCGGAGATCCCCAATGGCTCGATGTGACAATGGCGCCTTTTAGATAGTATAATTATCCAATCGCACAATTCTAGAACAAGAATAGGATTTAGCAGATCCGCACATAGGAGTCATTATCTCAAGCATTCTTTGCTTTGATAGGGTAGGTTCTATAAGAGTTTCGCCCATAATTTCGGCTATCTAGCCTTTAGGCAGACATTTTCAAGAAATCTCTTTCATATCTCGATTCTCGAAAGGTTTTGAATCGAACCCATTCTTCATCGGACCGAGTTTTTCGACCTCGGACCGGCCCGGTTCTTCATGTGATTTCTGATTCTTGTGTGGAGATTCGGCGGGAGAAAACTAGTCATGTCTCACGAACAAAGGAAAAATGGTTTGGGGGCCTCCAAAACTTATCCGAAAGCAAGAAAATGCCCTCGAGAACCATAGAGGATGATGAATGGACGAACATTTTCCCGGGCCGGAAAGTAAGAATGATAAGGTGTGGGAAAAATTGAAGACCCTTTACATAACTTTCGCTTATCCAAGATCAGCAAAGAGTCGCGAATCTGCATGGATGTTCAGGAAGACGGAGTGCTGTGTGATACCTTGGGTAAAATGAGGGCTTTAGAGAAGGATTACGCCTCAGGCAGAGCCAATGATCGGGACTGGGCTTGGAACTTTCTGAAATTACTTCAAGAAATGGACATAAACCTTTGCAAAAGGATAATGGTGAAACAGGGGCCTCCCGAAGCCTGACCGCTGTAGCAAAAAAATAATATCTTTCAGAAATCAATGGATGAACTCCTCAACTCAGCGAAAGCCCTGCTCATAGACCTAGAAAATCTTAAGTGGAATTCTAAGGCTTCGATTAAACTAATCAAGAGATGGGAAGAAGCTGACGACACGGTTATAGAAAGGCAGCGAAGGCAAGCTAAAAGTAGGCTCCAATCAGGTCTTCGACCGCTTTGCTAGAGGAAGTCTCTCAGAGTATGGGATTCTTGACCGACCACGCCAAGAAAGATACCAGCGCATGCAAAATAAGGGACTCAAATGGATACTTCAACCCTCCGAAACGGACCAATGCGATTGCAAGAAGCGCATGAGTACAAATACATCCCGATCGGCAAAGCAAGAACTTTTGTAGGTGATCGGAAGGTCAAGAATCGGATCCCGATTTTGGGCAAAAGCGACAAAGCAAAAGGTCAACCTCTTCCTTCTTATAAAATGCTTTGCTTAACGTGTAGTTTCTTGTGATAATCCCTCGTCATGCCTAAAGATAATCTGGATTTTTATTGATCTATCGGGTATTCAAGATTCTACAATTTGCCAATCTCTACACCGATAAAGGTCCGATCATTCACTTCCCTATCAATTGCCCCTCCCTAGGAGAGGTTAAGTTCGGATCACCAAGACTTCGAGAAAATACCTATTTTGTCCTTGCTTAAGATCGATGCGGAACCTTTTCAAATCTTATGCAAGGATAATTTTAGTATCTCCCACATTCTAAAAAGAAATTGGGCAAAATTAGTAACTGTGATTTTTACATTATGAGATGGAGCCCTGCTTTTACTCCGGGAAATAGTGATTATATATCTACTGCTACATGGATCACTTTCCCCAATTTACCCCCTGCTCTGTGGACTCTCTCCCATCTTAAGGTTATTGCAGGGAACCTCGGAGACATTATCTCTATCAATATTCCTCAAACTAACTTCCCTTCCGCTTGTATTTCCAAGAAAATAAACTCTGATGGATTGAGGAATGTTAAGATCAAAATTTCTGAGGGCAGAAACATGGACTTAGACATTGTTTATTCTAAGCTCCCGGTTATTGATATTCCCGTTAAGAAAGCTCCTCCGGATAATGAAAATCCCCCGAATTTCAAACCCCCTCTCATCATCAGACAAGAGTGGCGCGAAAAAAAGATCAATGAGGAGGAGGTGCAAAATGGCAGCAAAACCATTGATATTATCCCCAATGCCAAGACTGAGTTACCTTCCAATTATAATCTGAATGATCCGTATTTTGACAGTAACTGGAACTTTATTTTCAAAAATACTAATATGGCTGTCAAATTGAACAATGGGTTTGTTACTCTCTCTTTCCCCCTTAAAGAAGTGGATCACCCCTTTAAAATCGATTAATCGAAAGTAACACTCCGAGAATGACTTTCTTCACTCCTGTGATGATGAAGGATGGAACCAGATAACTAAGAAAAGAGGTAGAGGACAAAAAAAATCTTATGTTGGGCCTCTTAGAGTAAGTCCCAAAAATTCAGCCATTCAATCTAGAATGGCCAAAGGCTTTTACAAATATTAATGTTTAATTCCCTTAGAATTATCACCTGGAATCTCCAAGGTATCAACAATATTATTAAAAGGGAACGTTTAAAAAGTCGCCTCTCCTCCCTCAACCCCTGACATCTTATTCATCCAAGAGCATAAGATCCATGATCTTAACCATAATACTATTATTTCAAGGGCTCTCCCTCCTAATTTTCAAACATGGTCTATAAGTGCTAATGACTCTTCTGCAGGCATTGCTATAGCTTGGAATCAGAGAATTGATCTGCACATTCATCACATGATCAATGATAATAATGGTAGGTGGCAGATTCTGGTATGCAAAATCGGATCAGGTAATGTTGCCCTAGTTAATGTCTACTCTTATCATAATCCTTCTGATAGAATTCTAGTCTGGAATAAGATTAATTCCAGCTTAGCAAATTTAGATGTGGATGATATAATCATTGGAGGTGATTTCAATATGGTAACTGATTGCTTTATGAAAAATAGAAATTTCAAGCCCCTTATTCCTTATGAGATGAATGCTTGGGTCAGTCTTCTCTATAATCATAATTTAAGGCTAGCTAGGACCAAGCCTAATGCTTTCAGCTGGTCAGACCATAGGGCAGATCCCATTTGCTGTCTTCATGATAGATTCTACCTTAGTGAAAATTTTTGGACCTTTAGTAACAGGGTGGAGAATTTAGCTGGCTATACTCTTTCTGACCACTACCCTCAATTAATTATTTTAAGTGGGGCAGATCAAAAAAAGAGAAAATCCTTTTTTAAGCTGAATGTCAGCCTTCTCGATCACAATGACTTTATGCCCAAGCTCCAAGATATCTACAACTGTCATCCTACTCCTGTTGCTAACCAGGGTTGGATGTGGTGGTGGATTAATCTGGCTAAGCATATAAAAAGCTGGCTGAAAGAGTGGGGTAAAGAGATCCATCATAATAAGCAAGCCAATCTAGCCAACCTTAGACAAAGGCTTATCACCTCTCCAGCTAATCAGCAGAATGATATTAAGATCCAGATAGAAAAAGAGGAGCTGGAAATTGCTAAAGGATGGAAAACCAAAGCAAAGGTCAAAGAACTCAAAGAGGATGAGAGGTGTAATTCGAAATATTTTTTTGTCAAAGCCAAGACTAGGATCAAAAGGAACCAGATCCATGATATCAGGGTGGGGGACAACCTTATCTCTGAGGACATTGAGCTTAAAATAGCTGCGGTTGAGCATTTCCATTTAACATTATGGGTACTAATTTGATTTGTCCCCAAGATATGATGGATACTTTTATCAAAATAGGGAATAAGGTAACCGACAATCAGAATGAGTTAATTTCCTCTCCTTTCTCTGAAATTGAGCTCAAGGAAGTTATTATGAGTATGGATAATGGTAAGACCCCAGGTCCAGATGGTCTACCAGCCGAATTCTTTAAAAAAACCTGGCCTATTCTTGGCATGGGAATTACAAACTTGGCTAATGAGTTCAGGGTCTGCAAACGTTTGGATGCTCGGATTAATACTAGTCTTATCACCCTTATTCCCAAAATTGACTCTCCTACCTCTTTTGCTGACTATAGACCTATTTCTTTAACTAATGTTGTCTACAAGATAATTGCAAAAGCCATAGTTGCCTTGAGACTCAAAAGATTTTGGACTCATATCAGCAAACACCAGTCTACATATTTAAAAGACAGATTCATCCTTGATAATGTGGTGACTGCTATTCTTGGTTTGCAATGGGCTAAAGACTCCAATCAAGACATAGCCCTTCTTAAGTTGGACATCACTAAAGCCTTTGACACGGTCATTTTGGAAGTTTCTTTACAAATGTTGCGGGGCTCTTGGCTTCAATGAGGAAAGTATAGCTATGTTTAATGCCATTCTCGGCAACTCCGGATCTGGCTGTTTCTAATTAATGGTGAGACCAGCCCCTTCTTCTCTATCCGAGAGGGGTAAAACAAGGTTGTCCTCCGGCACCCTTTCTTTTTCTTAATTGTTATGGAAGCTTTACACGCCCATTGGAAGATGCGGGATTAACAACTCAATTAAAGGCCTCAAGCTCCCCGAAAGCACTCTCAAGAAGACCGGATCCTAAATGGGCATTTTGTGTGATGACACTTTTATTCTTACTTCTATGGACCAAGAATCCATAATCAATACCCAGAGTATCCTACAGGATTTTGGCTCTGCTTCAGGCTGCAAAATCAACCCTCTCAAATCTGCTATCCATTCTAGGGAGATCGAGAAAGGTACTCGAGCTGCTCAACTTTTTGGATGTAAGTATTACTCCCCTTGTACCAAATCCAAGATTCTTGGGATCCCATTTGCCATAAGGAGCAATGCATCAGATTTATGGCTCGACATAGTAGAGAAATTCTATAAAAAGGTTGATTCTCTTAACTCTAAATATCTTTCTAAAAATGGGAGAGCTATTATTGCAAACTTTGTGATTTCATCTTCTCAGGTCTATCAATCTTCTGTCATTCTGGCCCCCAAGAAGATCACTAACAGGCTTCAAAGTATTATTGGCAGGTTCATAGCTTGTGGTCAGAATAAAAGATGCTGGCATCCGATTTCAATGGAGGAATGCTGCAAACTGAAAAAGAATGGAGGTCTCGGCACCATCAATATCAGAAAACAGGGTTTAGCTTTAGCTGCTAAATATTTTTACAGGGCTTGTTATGACAGGATTAAACACCCTATATCCGTCCTGATCAGGCTCTATATCAGCAAATGTCATCCGTATGGATGGAGAATTCTCAAAATGGAGTTGCCTCATTCTATCTACTTTCCTTTCTCCATCCCGGCTGCAACTCCGAAGTCAAACATATGTATAGCTGGGAAAATGGCCTCTCGATGAATCAATCAATTTTCTGGAACCCAGCCTTGATCCTTGATAATCCCAACCTATGCCTGGCCTGTCACTTCCCTGAGCAAGCTAAGCTCTGGAAACAAAAGGGGATATCTCTCATCAGCCACCTATTTGAGGATAATGATATTATCCCCTTCGTGCTTCTCGTTTTCGTAAGAGGATGATCAAACCAAATTGCTCTATGAAGCCATTACTAATATCATATTGCGTATGATGGTCTCACTCTCCGATTCTTGGAAGCACAATGGTAAAAGTGGCTACATACCAAACCGGCTTACAAATTCTTAATGAGTAACCAAGAGATCACAATCCACTCAAAATGGGATGTCTCGGGAAAGCGAGAAGGAAGAACTTGGTTTTATGTGGAATAGCCCCATCAACCCAAAGATCAAGGCCTTCATGTGGCAACTTTGGCATAGGGGCCTTGCTACTAATCGTAAGAGATTTCATTTTAGCTATGACTAACTCGGATTTATGTGATGATGCTTGGCTAACAAAGAAGATGAAGAACACCTATTTAGAACACCTTGCCTATGGTGGGAATGGGTTTTGGAATTTGCATCCAATATCTTAGGCCAAAACTTGGTTGCCCTTAGCCACAAAGACTTCTTTATGCCTATCAATCTTTCTCGATTGAGAATTTACATTCTCCTATGGAGAATCTGGAAAGGAAGAAACAGCTTTATCTTTAATTGTGAAATCATCCCACCAGAAGGGATCATAAAACAGGTATTGTATGACATGTTGCTGGATTATGAATATTAATGGATGATGTTTTCGCTTCTGAATACCTTATTCATCCCCGACTAGGAGACTTGAATGGAAGAATATCAAAGCAGAAATCAACAATGAATGGATCAAGTTTTTGGACCGCTTATTACATCGACACACTTGATGCAATTTGTACCGTGGTGTTGTAGACTTAACTATGACATCGAAGAGATGCCATCCGCATTGCCAAAGATACTAAAGGCAGATACAACATGGCAATGGCAGGCTCATGCATGTGTATTTACTGTGTCTTTCATTCCATCTTCAGGGGGAAGGCCAGAAGATGCACAAACCATAATCTCCTATCTATCCATTGAGTCAAGACTCAAAAACATTATGAACTTTTTATTTCTTGCTTTTATCGCTACCATATCTATCTTAACTGTCATCCCCAGATAAGCCGATGCTTTTTAAGGGTTAAACTTCCCTTGAAAAAAGTTTTTGTACACTTTAAATATACTTAAATAATATATATAGCTTTCAATCAAAAAAAAAAATATAATGGTGAAAAAGGCCGGGGTTTATGAGCAATTCCGGGACTATGGCAAACACAACACGCCGATCATAGACGACTCGCCTACAAGTGCTATCATAACGCCAAGCAAAAATACAATCATTGCTAAGCCATATCGACCTGAAGAATATGAGACGGATAGGTGGTTGTCCCGGACTTGTGTCCCGCCTTGGCGTAATCCCCGCTTTGCCATTCTTGTCGCCGATGTGCTTCGAACTATCCGAGCCTCCGCGGAACCCGATCGAGAGAGCAAGGCGATCATGAAAGCTATGGGCGACAAATATTTTGGTGAACAAGAAGAGTGACCTCTGCGCCGGATAGTCAAATTGTGTGAATATTGTAAACAAACGTGAAATGTATTGAACATTTTGTAATGAATATACTTGTATATTGAGTTTTCGATGCCTTTCTCGACTCACGAGTCGAGAAAGGCATGCTTGTCCTGTTGATGAGACCATTTGTATGTTTGATTGTGTGATCGGATACAGCCACAATGTATTATGATGATGCTTCTACGTTGTGTTTCGGGCCTTTCTCGATTTCGCGAAGTCGAGAAAGACACTACTTCCCACGCCATTGGATGCGGTTGTATGGAATGAATGTTCTCCATTGTAATTTGATTTCAACATTCTTTTCTTCGTTTTGACTAATGGCACCGTAATTGTTAATCATACTCTCCTTGCTCCAGGTGGTTCAGGCACATATCCGACACCAAACATGCATCCCGCCAGGCATCACAGAGGCCGCTCCAGGGGTACTGCATCCCGCCAAGGCGGAAGAAATACCGTTCGGCACGATCCCTGGCCACGCTACACTCTTGCCCTCGCCTTTGGGATAAGGTTGCTTTCGAATTCAGAGGTTGCTCGCTACACCTCGGGATAAAGAACAGCTAAGAACAAAGAGAAAGTCCAGAAACTCAAAGCATCTTGCAAGCATTGCATAACATCCACGGAGGTTGGGGAAGGAGCATATTCGGATGGAAGGTCATGGAGGCGAGTGGAGAAGTCGGGTGGACAGTGTCGGCCGGTAGCTCCAGAGGCACCTCCACGTGAGGCATTCCACACCCTTCAGGTTGCCCCCAAGGCTTACAGTCGGCGTGAAGAAGCGCCGCTAGTTAATCCCCTAAGGTGGACCACCTACGAAGATGATGTAATCAGAGTGACAAAGAAGACCACCATGGTCTCTATGTCCGATGTAAAATACATTGTACTGCTCAATTTATTAATAAAAATTCTTTTTCAACTAGATCTTTGGTTTCAAACTTTAATGAATTTCCTTTGTTTCAGTTGCATTGTTCTTGTTCTCGACTCGCTAACCAGAGAAAACTGCAGCAAAGCTTGAATGCAGAGTTTTATTCAAAAATTCGAATTAAGGATAGTTTTCGGGTCGGGGTGCTCCTTTTTGTGTAAATTAACAGGGTTCCGGAAAAAAGTGGGAATGGAATGAGTCCCACTTTAATTAAATACGACTTTTTACCATGTGGTTCAGAAGAGTTTTTGTGCAATCCCCTCCAAGTTTTCAATATTTATGTCCCTACCAGTCTTGGTGATCGAATTATCGATCTCACTGCACAGTGTAGGTCCCTTGGTAATCGAGTGTCCAACATTGCTTGGAGTACCTAGGCATTCAATAGATGAATTATCATTAGCATTGCGAGTACCTATCTTTGGAGGATCTGTAATCCTAGGTGGAGCCAGCACCATAGTACGAGAGCTGTGTAAGTAATTTAGATTTAAGAGCAAACTTCCTAACACTTATAAAAATAACAATAATTTGAATTCCAACCAAACACTAGCTCTTAGAATCCAAATCTTGTGACACAATGATTTTCACTAGCAAATCTCACTAGAAGAACTTGTCATACAATTAATAAGCCATTACCAAGTCATTGACTTAAATAAATATACTGCATTGTTTATTAACATGAAACCATACTGACTACTGTAGCAAACCTTATCAAACACTGTAGCAATGAAATATTGGAAACCTCGAATCCTTTTAAATTCAACCTTTGGACAAGTTCTATCAAAGAATTTGATCCCGATCACTTCATTGTATCTGTATCTATCTTACACCTTGTTTTATTTACACAGTCCGGCGGCAAATGCCGGACCGTTAGGATGTTTCCTGATTGCCTCAAAGCCCATGGCAATTCTGTATTGGACCGTGCTATTTTGAACCAAAAATGGCTCCATGTATCTCGACGACATCCGAAATATTCTGCTGCTAAATTTCATGGTTCACAACCATTATTTCATTGTTTACTTTTAACCATTGTAACTTAGGTTAAGTATTCAACATGAGACCCTTATTTACCTAAGTCGAACTCCAACCTAGATGTAGCATCAGCCTGTCTCCTTTCATATTGATTTGGCCATCCTCAGATGTTATCACCAACTTGTCAACTGTTCAATATTGTCTCTGTAAATTTTCAGCTGTGCAGCATTGTCTGTGGTCTGCTTTGTCCACTTAAAATTTAACATGCAAATTGTGATGTGAACTCCAACATTTTCCCTTTCATATCACAATTTATGAACTTCAATCTATCACAATTTTATGAACTTCAACCTCCCTTCCATATCATAATTTAATGTCCTTGCAGTTTATATCTGTTGAAAGTTTCTGATATCTTTTCCAGCTCAAACCTTTGGTCATTATGTCTACAAGCTGATTTTCTGATTTAATATATCTTAACTGAATGAACCCTTTATTCACCATATCCCTGATATAGTGCATTTCCATCTCAATATGCTTGGTCCTTTCATGCAACACAGGATTTTTGGCCATAGCTATGCAACTTTGATTGTCACAAAATAACTCAGTACTTCCTTCCTGTTTTATTTCCAGTTCATCATTTGCTGCCAAAATACAATCATCTACATATATTGCAATTATACAAAAAACCTTCTCCTCTCTTAACACATATACATTCCCATCATTTGCCAACTTTGTGAAATTTTGTTCTTTTAGAAAGCCATCAATGCAAAAATACCATTGCCTTGGGGATTGTTTCAAGCCATAAACCGCCTTCTTTAGTCTCCACATCTTTTCTTTTCCAACTTCAAAACCTAAGGCTTGTTTCATGTAAACTTCTTCTTCTAAATCTGCATTGAGAAAAGCAGTGCATACATCCATGTGATGTAAATCAAGATTCAAAGCATTAGAGATAGCAATAATCATTCTAATACTTGTTAGTTTAACTACAGGTGAGTATATTTCAGCAAAATCTACTCCCTTTCTTTGTGAATACCCTTGTGCCACTAATCTTGCTTTGTATTTGGGACTCCCATCTACATTTACCTTTAATTTGAATACCCATTTGTTTCCTATGGCTGTTTTCCCCTTTGGCAATTCCACCAGATCATATGTGGATGTCCTCTCAAACGATTTCATTTCTTTTGCCATTGCATTTTTCCAGTTTTGACAGTCATGTGAATTAATAGCTTCCTCCATTAGAGGAAATTTGAGATCTCATTTCATCCCCATAAGAATCCTCCAATGGAATGGCTTACCCTCTATTAACTGCAATTAATGCAGCACCAACAACTTCATTGCTGTTGTTTCCCCCCATAACTTTTGATCCACTTGTCCAAATGTTGCGGCGTTTGTTGCATTAGATGCGGAATGAAAAGATCTTTCCAATGATATATGGTTATGATGTATTTCAATATGGTCATATGCGTTAACCTTAAAAAAATATGATTTTTGCTTATTTTTATATATTTATATCGTAAAAAGATGTATGAATGGGTTATCACTAGATAGATCTTGTGAAGACGAACACATTGCTACAAAAGTTTTTGAATCGAGTTCGGATCAAAAGTTATAATGAAAAAATGATACTACGTAGTTAGTTGTAGTTGCATTAATTACGTGTGCTGCCACATAATTTGGAATGAGATATCTTGGAGCTCTTCTCTTATTGGACCGGTTTAAAAGTCGACATGGCATTTTAAGCATCCCTTAATGGGACAAAATGTGATCTCATTTTTCCTCTAATGAAAGCTTTATGGTATTCCAGATTCTAACACCATGTGAATTTCTTCTGTATCTTCCATTAGGTTTTGTAACCTGTTGCTTTTCCCATCATCTCTCCTGCCATATTTTTGTCAATATTAACTTCCTGTTGCAATCTTTCTATTCTATTCTATTCCTTCACCTTTCCTGTTTAATTGTTTATGTATTTTTTTCAATATCAGTCTCATGTCCTTCCCCTGTCTCATAACTTTCTCCATCATTATTATCTTCAACACTCTCTGTATCTTAATCTACATTTTCTTGGTTTTCCAGATTTTTATCTCCTTCCATTCTTGTGTTCTCTTCAACTGTGGTTTCTGATTCTGCAGGCTTCTCCTCTTTTCTTATTTTTTCTTCGGTCTATACAAAACCTTTTCTTCAAAAATCACGTCCTTGCTCACTAATATTCTTCTTTTGAGAGGATCATACATTCTATATCCCTTGGAGTGAGTGTCATATCCAACCAAATAGGTTATGATGGACCTGTCATCTAATTTCTGTCTTAATTGCTGAGGTACATGTGTGTATCCAAGACACCCATATACTTTGAACATTTCAAGATTTGGATGCTTCCCTGACCATACTAGTTCTGGACAACTTCCTTCTAGACTTTTGGATGGTAAAACATTTTGTATAAGCACTGCAGATTTGACTGCCTCCTCCCACAGAAAATTTGGCAAACCAGCATGTTTTAACATGGATCTTGTTGCATTCAAGATTGTTTTATTTTTCCTTTCTGCTACCCCATTCTGTTGGGGTGTATGACTGCAGGTATATTGCCTTTTGATACCTTTTTCCATGCAATATCTAATGAACTTGTCTGACATGTATTCCCCTCATCGATCAGACCTAACACATTTCATCCTTTTTCCTGTCTCACATTCAACCTCTGTAGCAAACATTTTAAATGCCTTAAATGCTTGGTCTTTAGTTCTTAGACAATATAATTTTGTTTTCCTGCTATAATCATCAACAAATGTAATAAAGTACCTCTTTCCAGTTATTCCTCTTATGTTTAAAGGACCACAGAGGTCTGTATGAATTAATCCCAGAATTTCATTTGCTTTCCCCTTTGCCTTTAAAAAAGGTAACCTTGAGTGTTTTCCAAGCATACAGCCCCTACACATGTAATTTTCTGTTTTCTTGTCATCTGCCTCAATTAAGCCTTGCTTTATCATAAATTCAAGATTTTTCATGTTTGTGTGTCCAAGCCTTTCATGCCATGTTGCCATGCTTGGATATTGTGTCAGATTAATGATTTCTACATGTCGAGCATTTATTCCAAAAAGATTACCAACTCTTCTTCCAAGAAACTTCAATTCATTTCCATCAAAAATCTTACAATGAGTTCTTTCAAATACTACCTTCAATCCCATGTCAACTAGCTGGGAAATAGAAATTAAATTTCTAACCAAAGTAGGAACACACAAAACATTTTGAAAATTCACTATTCTGCCATTCAGATCAAAAAGTCCCAACATTCCAACATCTTCAATTCTTTGTAGATCTCCATTTCCAACCTGTATGTGTCCACCTAGACTCCCTTTCTTTTCTTTCAAGATTTTCGAACTGCAGGCAATGGATCTTTCTGCTCCACTATCTAAAATCAGAAAATCATTGTCAAAAATTTTGTCATTAGTAGCAATTAAAGCTTTGTGCTTTCTTACCTCATCATCCTCTCCATCAGGATCCTCTTCAAGTATAACTTCTTCTGCCACATTTGCCTCAGAGTTGACCCCTTTTCTAAATCTGCCCCTTCCTCTTCCCCTTGCAGCTGTACTTCCTCTAGTTCCCTTATCTTTTCCTCTTGAGAATACCTTTGGAGATGAACAGTTTGATGCAAAATGTCCTCTACCCCCACAATTATAACAATTTATTTCCCTTGTTATTGAGGGACAATCTACTTTCAAGTGTCCATATTGATTACAATTATAACAAGGGCCAAGTTTCCCTCTTCTCTTGTTGTCATCATTTGCTTTACCTTTTGCAAACAAGACTTGAGAAGTTTCTTCATCTTCCATTACCCTGTTTTGTTCAATCTCTATTTTTAACATCCTTTCAGCCTCCATTCTAGTCTTTGCCAAAGTTCTGATGAAAATAGCTATATTTCCCATGCTGGTTACTGCTCTTGAAATGGCTAGAACTTGCTGTTGTTGAGTATAGAATACTCCTGCCCCTTCCAAATCAGCAATGATATTGTCAAAGTTTTGAAAAAAATCGTGAATATTGTCCTTGTCATGAAACCTCAACCTCCTCAACTCATTCTCTAGCACATCTATTTGTGAGGATGTCTTTTCCTCAAAATTAAGGAGCATATAGCTCCACATCTCACTAGGATGCATGCCTCTTATTTTCAAGACAATGCTCGAACTTACCTTGCTCATAATTATTCCTTGAGCTTCTCTTATTTTGGCAATCTCACCAGTTCCTCCTCTTGCAGATATAATTTCTGCTCCCTCAGTAGCATCTCCTCCATTTACAGAGCTCGAACTACCCTCAGCAGCAACTCCAGAGGTTCTGCTTGTTCTCACTCCTTTATCACCAGGCTCTATAATTTCCCATAAGCCTTCATCCTGCAGTACATGCTTGATCTTTTCCTTCCAAACTTGGAAGCCAGAATCTCCCTTAAAAACATCAATTGCACTCAACAGACCTGCGCCAAATCTGCTTGCCATTTGTGTCTTAACCTGCTCTGATACCAATGTAAGTAATTTAGATTTAAGAGCAAACTTCCTAACACTTATAAAAATAACAATAATTTGAATTCCAACCAAACACTAGCTCTTAGAATCCAAATCTTGTGTATTCAGTGATCAACACAATGATTTTCACTAGCAAATCTCACTAGAAGAACTTGTCATAAAATTAGCCATTACCAAGTCACTGACTTAAATAAATATACTGCATTGTTTATTAACATGAAACCATACTGACTACTGTAGCAAACCTTATCAAACACTATAGCAATGAAATATTGGAAACCTCTAATCCTTTTAAATTCAACCTTTGGACAAGTTCTATCAAAGAATTTGATCCCGATCACTTCACTGGATCTGTATCTATCTTACACCTTGTTTTATTTACACAGTATTGGACCATGCTATTTTGAACAAAAAATGGCTCCATGTATCTCGACGGCATCCGGAATATTCTGCTGCTAAATTTCAATGGTTCACAACCATTATTTCATTGTTTACTTTTAACCATTGTAACTTAGGTTAAGTATTCAACATGAGAATACCCTTATTTACCTAAGTCGAACTCCAACCTAGATGTAGCATCAGCCTGTCTCCTTTCATATTGATTTGGCCATCCTCAGATGTTATCACCAACTTGTCAACTGTTCAATATTGTCTCTGTAAATTTTCAGCTGTGCAGCATTGTCTGTGGTCTGCTTTGTCCACTTAAAATTTAATATGCAAATTGTGATGTGAACTCCAACAAGCTGGTAAATCCTTTGGACTTGTTCCTCCTGTTATGGTCAACAGTACTATTACTGCCAGAAGCTTCCGTTTTTTTATTGTCTTTAGTTGGCTTGATAGTATTTTCACATAATTCAACCATTTTACACCTCGGGAAGTTTACCTTCAAGTCAGCCCAAGGATCCATTGCACATGTCATGGTCATATCAATCAAAGTTTGTCTGATGTGGAGATAAGACAAGTAGGCAATAATGCTGGATTTCAGAGTAGTTTTCAAACAAGTTCTCATGGCCACCATTTGTCCAGCTACAGATAATTCAGGATAAATCTTATCCAAATTGTTAGACATGAACCAAACCCCATGGTCCAACCATGTCATATTATCTTTGCATGTATTGCCCTTGTCCGGGGGGTCACATGGGCATTTAAAGTAGGGGCACATGGTCCGCCACATTTTCTTGAGGAAAAAGTCACTCCCGCGTTCAGCAGAGAAGGCCATGTGCCCTTTCTGGCTGATGTACATATGCTCATCCTTATTGCATTTTTTGTCGAAGAATCTATTATCGAATCTGAGCTCACTTTCTACCTATTAAACGTTCTTTCCATGGACTGTGCAGCTTTTTCTGTAGCTATTTCTTGTTCAGGAGTGATACCCCCAAGTATGATCTAGTTGTCTCTACTAATAGGGGCTAAGGCCCCAAAGTTTTTAGTTCTCTATATCCCATGGTTGCGTAGAGCTGCAAATCCCTCAACCAGACGTTCAGGGATAATTGGAAATGTGTGACAGTTATGTAAAGTGAAACCAAAGTTCTCCTTATCTGTGGGGTTTGTACCTGCAGTTTTCTTTTGTAAGATCTCTTTATCTTTATCAGACAAAAGGCATTCGCCAAAGGGATCATCCCCATCATTTATATCTGCAGCACATACTTCATCTTTTTTCACTTTAGAAGTATTGATCTTGTTTATTTCCTCCAGTCCTGCCAGGCCAGCAAAATACATGTTTTTACATTTATCTTCCTCCATGGTTGGGAGGTCATCATACATCTGGTCCACAACTTTGGAAGTTGCTGCCCAATCATCCTCCAGCTTGTTAAAGATGGGTACCATCTTAAGCCAACCGTTGAATCCCAAATTAGATATAGCAGAGAATTCCTCTATTTTTCGGGTAGCTTCTTTCTCAAGTATAAGTGCATGTACCTTTGGCTTCTTAATACAACACATTAAAGTTTGGATAGCATAATTAGGGCATTCAATCTTACTAGTCCCTTTTCCATAACCAATTTCGTCAAGCTCCTTGTTCCATACAGGAGGTCTGTATTCAATCTTAGTTTCAGCTGAGCCTGCATTAATTTCCTGCATATAATATGCATGTTACAGGTTAGTACAAGAAATGTACAAAGATCAGGTTATTCATATATTATTCTGAACAAATGGGTAAGTAACCAACACACTCTTGGTGTAATAAGTTCACTCATACTGTTTGCCAAGGATATTTAATAACAGAGGTATAACCACTGAGTTGAAATGTCTAAAAAAAACCCAGATCACACTAGCCTAGACAAATTGCTATACTAGCATAATCATCCATATTGGTCAATCCCTCTACGGTATTATCAACCCAAGAATCTAAGTGAGTTCCTTAAATACTTGGTATTAAATTATCCTGGCCTAAAATCTTAGACATATCAATCATATGCATTATTAAAAAGCCATTTAAGTAATAAACCTTTAAGATCTGAGGTAAATGGAGCAGTATTATCTTAATATGTATCGTGCCAGGATCTATTTCACCTAAGTAAAACAAATAATGCAATCTTTTTTGACTAGGTTTTAAGTTGATATATTTATGGCTATAACAAAGCCTTCTTAATTGATCAAAGTAAGCATCTAAAGTCTGTTTTATAGAGCATAAATATAAGAAATTGTATTACTTCGTCCTTTTCATTACTAATGGTACCAAATCGTGACCATTAGACTTCACAAGCTGCTTATTTGTCTAAGAGTCAGCATTTGAAGAAATTATTTATCAAAAATCAGAGGTACAATAGATCTACTATGTGTAAATGAGAAAACAGTTTATGTAATAATAGAAAATGGACTTCGATATTCAGGTTTTTTAACAGAGAACATATTTAATATGCGTCAAAACCTTATGTTTGTAGGCCTGTTAAGCCTGCAACATTATCTGTTTTTTCAGAGACAACTTAAGCATACAAATGTGTAGCAGGAAACTTAAGAATATAGTGTCGTTAACTCAAAGCATATTTCTATAAATAGTTCCCTATGCTGAGATCTGTGAAAATTTCTGTACTAATGTAACATTAACCCATTACAATAGTACTAACAAAGACTATGAGAGATAAGAGACAGGTCCCTGTGAGTAGCAGATTCTCTCATATATAACTTCATGTTTTTCCAAAATTCAGGCCTCTAGAGTAGTACAATAAAGCAGAAAAGCATCACATTGAGAGGGAAAAACCCGTACCTGCAGCCAATCAACATAGAATTAGCATGAAAATGGTAAATCTATGAGGGACAAAAGGTACATTGGGTTTTTCCGACGTATAGCCTTTCGCCCAATGTAACACTTTTGCCCAATGCACTACTAAAGAGGAATTTCATAACTTACAAAAGTTAAAACTTAAAACTACAGTGAGGTAAATAACAGATATATTACTGTCGAGTAAACCACAGCATTACCATATTACTGTCATAGAGTATACAGCTCATGTATCTAGAGAAGCCTACCATACTGTGTTTTGAGAAACACTTACATTATGCAGGGCTTGTAATCACTTGAAGTGTTTAGAATAGGATATATTACCATAGGTAGCTCTAAGAACCTATAAGCACGAAGATACCTGATAAACATCCGGATTAGAGTTATATTCCTCTTCTTGTTGCGTATCCGGAACAAATGATCTATCATTTTCCGATTGATTGTATCCTCCACGCCCATAGCCGCCCCCTCTTTTTGGGTATCTTGGGCCTTGATAGTTACTGTAACCTCTTTTGGAATCCCTTCCAAATTGTAACCCCTTCCAAATTTTTCCATGTTTTCAGCTTCAACACTAAGCCTACAAAACTCTAGCTCCCTTTCAAGCTCAATATTGTTCAGAATTTTTCCTTTGGCGCCAGAACGCTTAGATCTATGCACACTCATTTGTGATATTAAAGCCAAGGTTCAAACCATATCTTTACTTGATTCCTTTTCTAAAATTCCTGCTGTCAGTCATAACTGCCTGTAACCTATAAACTCGATTCACGGTGCACCATAAATATGTAGCCCAAGACAGTATAAATTTATTGTGGCAGTAGCATAAAGTAAATCCAATGTTTATAGATTTATTGATGTATATAACAGGTGGCTATTAGGTTTATTAGGAGACTAGAGGTCAAGGAACTAATAAACCATAAGATTTCAACACCAAACCCTAGGTGTAACATAAAATAAAAGTAGACTTAGCACAAAAAAAAAAAAAAAAAAAAAAAACCACTACACACTCTATGTTGTATAGTTGAATGCATTGAATGACGAGCTCACAATGGGAGTCCATGGTTTATCACATAGTGTGAACTTAGAACTAAAGTCTATATCTAACTTTTTAATTACAATAATGCGATATGTTGACTGGTTAATAAATATGTGTTCTTTGCAAACTCCTGAAGTCAACTCATTGACTTCAATATTGTGGGACTTATTGACAAACATGCTCTTTTTTGCATTAAACATCATTTTATAATTGCTTGAACTACTCCTCTTAGATCATTGACTTCAATATTGTGGGACGAATATCATCTTATTAACAAACGAGCTCTTTCTTTCATTAAGATGTCATTTCGACGTAATCACAATTGTGCACGATTTCTAAAGGTCGTAATAATGGATATCTTAAGTCTATATCTTATTTCAACTCGTTAATTACAATATTGCAATATGTCGGCTGGTTAGTAAATATGTGCTCTTTGCAAACTCCTTAAGTCAACTCATTGACTTCAATATTGTGGGACTTATTGACAAACATGCTCTTTTCGCATTAAACGTCATTTTATAATTGCTTGAACTACTTCTCTCGAATCATTGACTTCAATATTGTGGGACAAATATCATCTTGTTAACAGACAAGCTCATTGTTTTTGCATTAGGATGTCATTCCGACGTAACCACAACTATTCCGACATAACCACAACTATGCGCGACTTCTAAAGGTCGTAATAATGGATATTGGATATAAGTCTCAATAGTAGTGAAGAGCATCATTGACAAATGTACTCATCAAACATATGACTAAGTGTGGCTCTTTTGATAATAGAAAGGTCAACCTCCTCTATTATAGTAGTATATACTTGCAACGTGCATCGATGTTAGAAAGGTCAATGTTAGAAAGGTCAATGCATCAATATATAGTCCGAAGCATTCCAAAGCAAAATACGTTGTATGATAGTTTTATGGTAGAAAAGGTCATTCTTTGTTGTCATTTTTCACAAAAAGTTTAAGACACATTCGCCATGTGCTTGTAGAAAAGGTTGATTGAATAGCAAAAAAAAGGAAACTTTATATGCGTAGGGTACAATTAATATATGGTAAAGTGTTTCACACTATTCATGGGTGTCAATTTTAAGGTGTCCACGAGGAACTTGCCTTATAATTTAGAGGTGACGCAAACATAACCGCCAAAAACCACTGGCCTTTAAAGGGGAGGGTGGCACGCGTCTAATTTGTTCGAGCTTAACAAATTAACGGTTGCATTGTGAAGAACACTTTTGCATGTCTCGTTGCTCAAAATCTGATAAAAAACACAAATTACCTAATCAGTATTTGAATTAACAATTTGAATTTTGCGTTCCATTGAACTCTATTCACACAACTAGCACATCACTATTATTATTATGATATGATATTACCAAGCTTCTTAGTAATTAAGTCTACATGCATATATGCCATCCTTAGTGCCCGAAGGCCTTTATCAGGGCCCGAAGGGCCCAAAATTTTTTTTTAATATAACAACTAGCACATCACTATTATTAACATTAATTAACACAAACCATTGCATCTAACACATTTAAATTAAAATCCCCCTGAAACCCCCTTTGGTTTGGGTGCATATTCACACGAGGGGTTTACTCCGACATCGAGAGTTGTCGGATGGGCATATTTGCCCTTTAAACCTTGATCTGGACCGCATATAGCAATCCTCGTTTTGTGGGGGTATGGTATCTAAAGTTTTATATATTGTATATTGAGGTTTGTAAAATACTATAAGGTTTGAGGCAATATACTTAATGGTGTTAATTTTGTACATGTATTGAAAGTTTTTTTAGGGGCTCGCCCCTCACGTAACCCCTTGTGAATATGCACCCAAACCAAAGGGGGTTTGTGGGGATTTTAATTTAAATGTGTTAGATGCAATGGTTTGTATTAATTAATGTTAATAATAGTGATGTGCTAGTTGTTTATTAAAAAAATTTTTGGCTCTTCGGCCCTGATAAAGGCCTCAAAGCACTAAGGATGGCATATATGCATGTAGACTTAATTACTAAGAAGCTTTAATATCATATCATAATAATAATATGACAAAACAAATCATATAACAATTGGTTATGTAAAGGTGAAGGCCTCCTTGAATCGAACAGTTACTCAAGGCCCATTAAAAAGAAATATGCATGCCTACGACATGTTTGCCTCAATGGGATTACTCCCTAAAGGGCCATTAAAGAAATATGCATGCCTATGGTGCATGTTGCCTCTAGCGTGCCTATAATAATATTATCAACAATACACAAACATGTAATGATAGATATATATAAATGAGTTTTTGTCACATTATCTTATCTTTGTGAGACAATAAATAGCCCGCATGTTTAAACGTTCTGAACGGAAGGACTACTTTCGAGGAAGGGCGTAGTCGTTACAAGACCAATGGAGCACACATCAAAGCTCAAATAGTAATGACAATGGCGAAAACCAAGCCAATCAAGTTGCTCAAACTCCTTGTAAGAAACTCACCATACAAATGCTCTTATGAGGGAAACCAAACTTGGTACGCAAAGCTTGTAGGCGAGTTATCATGGGTCTTGAAGGTGTGAATTCATAACGGTAGAGAGGAAAGGATGCATCGAGTTCATGGGTCTTCAAGGAAGGCTAATGACAAAGCTTTGAATTTGAAAAGCTATAAGCTCCAAATTGAAATCACTCTCTCGATTTTTTCATGAAAGCAACCTGTTATTGAACGGACTGAAGCTCAACTTTTACAAAGCGGATCCCGGTTGAGAAACAAGTTTTAAAACTTTTTAGGCGGTAATCAAGCCTGCAGTGGGTTACCTTGCGACATTACTCCCCATTCCCTCCATCTTGAACCCATTCCCTGTTCATAACAACAACAAAAAACTTCGAATAATACCTTCAATCTTACGGAAAATCAATCCTCTTTGCTGCAAAAATTGTCCGCAGCCCAAGCAAGAATCGTCCTTTCAAGTTCTAGTGCAAGTTTTAAAAGTCATATAAGTAGAATTTTTGTTGGTTAAGCGCCATCTAAATCTTTGGGCAGTTGGGACTTACGGGTTTTAGAAATGGAAAACTAGATGAACAATATGGTCGCTTCTAATTTGCATTCTTTAAGCCCTTCTTCTGAGAGATAATCTACTTAAAATGGCTAGTACACAAACAAGGCAAAAACACATTACCAAAAGGAGGCCCGGACTATTAAACGGCGCCATAAGTTGGTGGAACAAACAACGTAAAAAATATCAACTTATCGGCCTCCACAACTTCCAATTCGATTTCTCTAAATAATCATCTTAGATCCTTATGAACATAACCTACAAACATGGATTTGATAAAAATAATTTCTAACTTTGATGTGTGTTGTCCATGGGATTAGCATCTCGGCATGGCATCGCATCAAATATAAATTTGTGTACATCAAATATCATTTGTATTACTTTTAAAAACAATCGCCATAAATTTTTTGGGAACAAACACCGTAAAAATATGAACTTATCGGCCTCACAACTTCAATTCGATTTCTCTAAATAATCGTCTTCGTCCCTATGAACATAACACGCAAAACATGGATTTGATAAAAATAATTTCTAACCCGATGTGTGTTTGTCCATGGGATTAACATCTCGACATGGCATCGCATCAAATATCAATTTTTGTACATGGGGGTTTTGACAATTGGCATAGGTACGTGAATACACATTCTTTACAATCGCATTTTACAGAACACCCAACTACCCGGCATCCAAAGCTCTACTGCTCGCCATAGGCATTTCTATAAAAGATTCTCCAGAGGCGGTCTCTTCATCTTCTTGTTTTTGGTGAGGAGGGGCTCCCCAGGCAAAACAATACCCGGAGTTGGGCATGACGACTTTTACGGAACGGAACAAATACCCATAAAAATCACCGCTTTCGTTCTCTTGGAAACATCGACTAAACCCTATTTCTTTTTCCAAGAACCCTAAAGTAAAGGGTCTCGATACTTGCATGTGTTTTCGAATTTGTGGAGGAATAAATATGCAATGGAAAACCATTGTAAAACCATAGATAATATGCCATTGAAAATATGCGCACTCTAGATATAATGATTAGTATGCCTCGTGCAATACCCATGAAATCATATAAAAACCATGCCAAAAAGCGTATAAAATCACAAAAAAAACCCTTTTGTTATTATGCTACATATTCAATTGAACAACACTGAGTGAATGCTCCATATTCACCATGCTCGAGATCGGCAACCTCCATCAAGCGGCCCGATTGAGAACCTCAAGATCTCATTACCACATCATCTTCACGCATTAGAATTGTCATGCATGCCTTGAATGGCGCTTAATCCCCCGCAAGATCTGGGTTTGGGTACGGAGGATATCATAACTTGGCATTATGATCTGGCCATGTGGCCCATTTGCCACCTAAAAAGCTCCAAAATCAAGCCCCATCATTTTGATAAGACACCTGGCAATCTTTCCCCAAGATCTGTTATGTCTGACTGTACTTAATGCATTTTCCATGCATCATATTAGTTTGCCACAATTAGGCTTAAACCCTTCTAAAACCTTTGCAATTGAATCTATAGTTCTAATGACAAAAGGCTAGAAGAATCCTACCAATGCCATCCATGGTTTGGATCTTTTTATATAACAAAGCTCGGGCCTAACTGTCCATCGTCAAGCAAGTTTCTACTCTGCTTTGTAATGTTTGCTCATTCCACTATCCAAAGAGTTTCTTGCTTTTCTGAAAATCCAGGACGTGGTTTTAGTAGGGGGGAGTGTTATTCCTGTGCCCGAATTACAAGCTACGGCATGACAAGCAGTCTGAGAAGTAGACTCAACTGAAAGGTGTGAAAAGAACATGATCTTAAGTACAACGTGAAGATATCGCAACCCTTACGACGTGATCATTTTCTATTTCAGCTACCACGGGTATCACAATGTGATACAACTTAGAGCATCCACCCCCATGGCATGATACGTTGGGAGGACCGCCCAACCCTCCCAACTAGGACGACCGCTCAGATTCTTTAGCAAGTATTTCAAGAGGTGGTCGCTGCTCCATTTCTAGTGGTTTTGCTATTTTTTACTAGAAAAGCCATTGTACTATATATACCATGAGCATGGACAGATGTTAGACAAGACTTGTTTTTTTTTTTCTTGTTTCATATTGATATCTGCATTGAGCAAGATCACTTTGTTGTTAGTTATTAGTTATCAATACATTCTCATTTCTTCATTTTGTCTTGTTATTCTCATTTTGTTTTCCCCTTGTCTTTATTTTTCATTTTTGCAAAAGCCCACCTGACACTTTATACATAGCATCGATATGTTTGATTCAAGGGTCCACACTGTGGCTGTCTTGTAGACGCTTCCGAACCTAGACCCCAAACAATTTTATTCCTACCTCCATTGTATGACGTATTATCTTTTGAGTGTTATTAAAAAATTACGACATTATTAAAAAACCACTACACACTCCCCATATTGTTTAGTTGAATGCATTGAAAGACAAGCTCATAACAAGAGGCCACGGTTGATAAAATAGTGTGACTCAGAAATGAGTAAGTCTTATATCTTAGTTCAACTCGTTAACTACAATATTGTGACATGTCGGCTGGTTGATAAATGTGTGCTCTTTGCAAACTCCTTAACTCAACTCATTGACTTCAATATTGTGGGACAAATATCAACTTATTGACAAAAGAGCCCTTTTTTGCATCAGGATGTTATTTCGACGTAACCACGATGGTGCAAGACTTTTGAAGGTCATAACAATAGATAGTAGTGAGGAGCATCATTATCATTGACAAATTTACTCATAAGGCATATGACTAGGTGTGGCTCTTGTGTAATAATAGAAAGATCAACCTCGTGTGTTATAGCTGTAGTCATCAATCATAAGACTGGGTGGTGCTTTTTTAGTAATAGAAAGGTCAGCCTCCTGTGTTATAGGAGTATTGACTTAAAACGTGCATCGATGTTGGAAAGGTCAATGCATAGGTGGAAGAATGCGGGTCAAAGTATGTTGTATGGTTGTGTTGTGGTAGAAAAGGTGATGTTTTCGTTGCAAGACACGGTTGCAAGATGCTTATAGAAAATGTAGATTGAGGAGGAAAAAAAAAATGTTATAAATGTATACATATGGTACAATTAATGTATATATATGGTACAGTTAATGTATGGGTAAGCGTTGACAACTATTCATAATGGGTGTCAATTTTAAGGAGTCCACGAGGGATTTGCCCTGCAGTTTAGAGGTGACGTAGCGGCGAACATACTCGCCAAAAACCACTGGCCTGTAAAGGGCAGGGTGGCACGCGTCTACCAGCTGGGGAATTGGCGTAAGCTTTGCGTCCATACTCGGGTGGTAGAAGCTGGCTATGGAAATCCGAGACTTGGCAGAATTAACTGTTGCTCTGTGAAGAACACTCTTGTATGCCCCGTTGCTCAAAATCTGATCAAAAAAAACACAGCCATCACATCAGCACTTCAATAACGAATTGAACACTGCATTACATTGCATCAAATCGAGTTGAGTTGAATTGAATTGAATTGAATTGACTTGACTTGACTTGAGTTGAATTGAATTGAATTGAATTCACCAACCTCGATCGGGTCTCCCATATTCACCACGAATGTGCCCGGGATCGGCTTCACCTCGATCCACCGGCCCCGATTGAGCACCTGAAGCCCCACCACATCATCTTCCTGCATCAGAATTGTCATGCCTCCCGCGTCCGAATGGCCGCTTAATCCCACTGCAAGATCTGGATTTGGGCATGCAGGATAGTAATTTAGCATCATGGTCTGCCCATGTGGCCCATATGCCTCCTGAAAAGCTCCAGAATGAAGCCCCAGGCTTTCTGATAAGGCACCCAGCAATCTTTCCCCAAGCTTTTTTATGCCTGTGCTGTACTTCAATGCATTTTCCCTGCATCACATTAATTTCCCATAATTAGGCTTAAACCCTTCTAAAACCTCTGCAGCATCAGCATTTTTTTTTTCTTCTTAAGAAATGAATTAATTTAAAATACCTGTAATTGGAAGGCTGATCAGGCCAGCTGCTTGCAATTTCAGGAAGAGGACTGCAAGGATGGCGAAGATAATCGCGCCATTCCTTTGTAGAATCAGCAGAGGGATTGTAGCTGGTGCCATATCTTACCAGCTTGGTAGTATCATTGGAGAAGTAGGCCATTTTTTTCTCAGGCGGCATGTCGAAGAAGTCGCGGGCAGTCCGGATCATGGATTGCATGGTGGATAGGGGAATGCCATGGTTGGTTACCTGCAGGATTAAGAAGAATAATTGAATTGACTTGAATTGGAGGGAACTGCACTAGTTTGACAACAAATTTGATTTTTTTTTTTTAACGTCCACGGAGACCAAATGGCCTATAGAACTCAACAATTCAACATTTGATGCTGAAACAAGCATTACCTGAAAGAATCCCCATTCAATGCAGGCTTCGCGGATGGCAGATAAGGTCTGCGATCGGAGAGGACCGTCGAGTCCAGAGAGATCAATGACAGGAATTTTGATGCCCTCAGGATTATCAGCCTTCACCACCCGCTCCGAAGATGGCAGCACGTACTCAGTAGGAATTGAGCGAATGCCACCATCTACGAGCTCTTTCACACCCCGGGGAGCCACAGCAACCATTTTTCTCGATCTACTACACAATTCTAAAACCAAACAGACAAGCAAATGCACGTAGGCCAAGAACAGGTAGAACAGATGGAAGATCTTTCTGTAATAATGTACTCAGATTTTTCTTGGATTTCTGTAATAATGTACTCAGTGACATATCCACAACTCCTTTATATAGTAAATGCAAGTGGACCTACAGAAAAAAGTAATGTTTTCACCGACCAGCATTTTAGCTCGTTTTTCTGCACTTTGAATGCCTATTTTTACACTTGGCTCTCCAAGCGTGTATGACGTACATGTCGGTATATTATAGTAAACGACATTTTCAATCCGTATGGCAAATCCATATGCACGTTGAGCCACGTAGCATGATTTATGGCCATAGCTTTCTCTGACTTAATGTCGGCATCGATAATCTACCGCAAACGTTTCTTTTTTGGGTTCTCTTTTGCTACATGTTGTGGTGGTCCCTTCAATTGAATAAATTGTGGTCCGTTATTTTTTGTTTTCTCGTACTCGACGATTTACAGCACATATTCAGCCCATCATTGGAAGTCATGAGCATGAATAATGGGTGGTTCACATGGAGAAGAGAAGGCCCTGCGCTGAGTTCTAACGGAGTCAGCACTGATAAAAAAATTCAGCGCTGATAAAAAAAAGTCAGCTATGCAAGTTGAATCTTGCGAGGGCTGATTTTCTAAAACGGGGCTGAAATTTTTTGCCTCAGCCCAAGTTCAGCAGCTCAAAAGCCAGCCATGTGGACCCAGCATAAGAGCGTGCACTTTTATAAATTAAATGAACTCTAGCGTGAACCCAAGTAAATTGTTGAGGATGTAGTGAAAAAACAGCATGCCATTTGTCTCCGTGAACGTACATAATATACATATTTGGAGATGATTCAGCAGACTGCTCCTATCTTGGCGTGCGCATCTTTTCATACAGTACCCCTCTCATGCTTGTGATATCTTATAGAGCCACCAAAAGAGACTGAAAGCCAATACCCTTACCATTGAATTTACCATCTCATATTTGCACATATGCATATGTATTGGATAAAAGTACATAGTTTGCTGCATTATCAGGATCTAGTTCAAGAACCTGGTCTGCAGCGTGCTTTCCCCATTCAATATTAGAATGTTTTCTGCATGAACTGAGCAAAATAGCCCATGACATAGAATCAGGTGGCAATGGCATGTTGTTAATCAAACACATAGCAACATCTAATTCTCCAGCTCTGCCGAGGTGGTCAAGCATGGCCTTGTAATGATCCAAGGTTAGCATAATGCAGTAGTCTTGAGTCATGGATACAAAGTGTTGACAACCTTCATCCACAAATCCTGCATGGCTACACGCGCAAAGAACACGAAGGAAGGTAAATCCCGTTGGCATGACATCCTCCAGATTCATTTCCTGGAAGACCCTAATTGCTTGTCCACCAAGCCCATGTTGTGCATACATCGAGATAACAGAATCCCATGATATCACATCCCTAGCCAACATTCTGTCAAATACAGCCAACGCTTCATCCAAATCTCCACATTTTCCATACAAACTCATGAGGGCAGTACTGCAAATGAGGTGAGGTTTGAGCATAACATTTAGCATGAAGGCGTGCATCTGTTTGCCCTCAACTATAGCTGTTTGTTCAGCACATGCATCAAGGATAGTGACAATAACAGCATCATCTGGATCCATAACATATTTTACCATCTCCTGAAAGAGCTGAAAGGCATGTTTTGCATGACCATGTTGAGCAAAAGCAGAAATCACTGCATTCCATGAGACAATATTGCGTTGAGGCATCTGCTGGAACAGATAAAATGCCTCACTGAGATACCCATACTGGGCATACAAGGAAACAATTGTTGTCCAGGATACTACATTTCGACAAGGCATTTGCTCAAATAACTCCAAAGCCCCTGCCAATTGATAATTTTGAGCATATGCAAATATCATAGCATTCCATGAGGCAATATCTCGCATTGGCATTCTTTGGAAGAACAAAAATGCCTCTTGTAGCAATCCTTTATGGGCATAGCCCACAACAATTGAAGTCCATGCCACTACATCCTTTTGAGGCATTTTCTCAAGTAATTCGAGAGCCTTTTCAATTTCACCCCTCTCAGCATGTGAAGCAATAAGGATATTCCATGATACTGTATCAGGATGAGGCATCTTTCGGAACAACATAACAGCCTCTTCTAATTGTCCATTGCAAGCATAACCAGAAATCATAGCATTCCATGCTGTAGAATCCTTTAAAGGCATTTCCTCGAAAATCTGGACAGCCTTTTCTAAGTGTCCTTGTTGTGAACATGCCGAAATCATAGCAGTACAAGAAACTACATCCTTTTCTGGCATTAGTTTAAAAAGCTCCAATGCTTTTTTTAGATGACCATGCTGTGCACAACAAGAAATAATGGTAGTCCATGCAATAAGGTCCTGATGAGGCATTTCAGAAAATAGTTCAATGGCTTTCTCAATCATCCCATGTTGTGCACACGCTGAAATCACGATGGTCCAGGAGACCACATCTCTGCTAGGCATTTGTTGGAAATGTTCCAAAGCTTCCATAATTTGTCCACACTTGACACATGCTGAGATCATGGAATTCCATGAGACAATGTCTTTTTGAGGCATGTGTTGGAAAAGTTGGATAGCCTCCTCAAGAAGTCCTTGGTTGATATAAACAGCAAGCATGCCGTTCCATGTAAAACAATTACGTTTTGACATATTGGCAAATGTTGTCTGCGCATCAGATATGCAATTACATCTATCATACATTTGTATAAGAACATTGCCCAAGTATCTATCACTTTGTAATCCACATCTGATAATGCAGTTATGAAGATATTTACCCTGGGACAGGATATTGCATTTTTGCAAAAGTGATGCATATTTATTTACATCTACTGCATCCTGACTCAGTTCAAGCTTTGAACTTAAACTTCCAGTGCAATAATAAGCATATGCATAAAACAAAACTCGTGGTGTAGCTTTTCGAATCTTGACTGGCATGAGACTTGCCAAAATTGGTTAGACAACTTGACATGCTGAACCATGTTATAGCTACTCTTCATCGTGCATTTTATAGAAAGATTAAGAATAACAAATGCTTAATGGGCAAGTACGTACCCAAACAATAGCCATCTTCTCTCCATGGCAAGTATCAGTTCACGAACCATTACTACATTCTATATAACCAACGTGGAATACTCAAAAGCATCATTGAATCGAAATTGAATCGAAGCATCATCAATATTCAAATCTTCTTTCCACATAAAAAGATAGCCTGCGAAGAACCCCTAGAATCAGTGGTCAAGATCAAAGCACGCAAATGTCTTTATGTGTTAATGTTTTTTTTTTTTTTTGGGTTGGATGAAAGTATAATCCTGAGAATATGCCAAATCAAGGGTGTCAGATTTTACACCTCACTCCCCGTATATGAACACGCTCCCCATACGTTTCACATACGTACACCAATAACAATGGTAATATTTGTTGTGATGTAATAACGATGGTAATATTTGTTGTGATGTAAAAATGTTTAAATATCAACAATGGTAATATTTGTTGTGATGTAAATATGTTTAAATATCTACATTATTCAATAGGCCACATCCGTGCCTGCTAAAAACACCGGAATCGATAAAACAAAAATGTTGTACATTGAATTTGTTGACGTCGGTTGCACACGTGTTCTTGGGCAATGTCTGAAACCAGCGACCGCGAGGATATCTTGATGCTGCTAGATTTGGTCATCTATCTACTTAGGTCCATATCTAAGCTATAATTGATTGCTAAAATGACAACATGAACAAGGATCGAAAACTAAAAAGTAATTGTTGACATTTTATAACACGAGCAAGAATACATTGTCTCACTTAACAAGATATGGGGCAACCGGTTAGGATTTAAGCCTTCAATCACCCACGTTACTCCCCCTCCGACTTATGATTACTTTCGATCTCGACAATTACGGGCTCCAATATGCTCCAAGGCAATCGAAATCGGCCTCACTCAAATCTTACCTCCACTACCAGCAGGCGTAGAAGATGCCATGTGACCACAAGCGAAACCCCAGCAGACCCAATTTTGGCCGAGAGGGACCCTTTGTACATCGCTCATTTTGCCCGGGGCACCTACATCAGGCTATTCTTAGCGACCCAGGTGAAGCCAAGAGCTGCTATTTCCGACCATCTTGAGCGGGGCACAAAAGCCCCCGGACCATAGGGAAAAATTCCAAGTCCCCTTTTTCTGGCCCACCTACGCCCAAATCTTAGGAAAGAGATATTTTGGGGTATAAAAATAAGACATGTCTTATTTAGGTTCAAAATAGGTTTGGATCCCAAATGGAGTCTTATTTTATTCTGGGGGATTTCCCCTGCAGTAAAATAAGACACCTAGTCTTATTTGAATATATTGAGGGTGATTTTCTACTATAGTCATAAAATAAGACTGTTACATTGAGATATGACACTGTTTATGACTCCAAATAAAACAAGGTGCTGCGCACAGAGGGTTGCCTTCCAATGCCTTGGGATGTGTATTGCATAATCTCCATCCATATATTGGAGGAGATCGAGAGAATATATTGCAGCAATGCCGGGTTAGCTTGGCTAAGACCCAAGATCAAACTCGAACTAGATCGATCTCAAAGTTGAAACTCTGTGACCTTTAGTCAAAGGAAAAATACTTAAGCTAACACCCAAGGGATAAATTACCTGCAACAACAGGTTTAGGCCAGTTCAAAGAATATCTAGGTTTTTATTGGCATATCACCCTCCCTTCCACCAACATGAGCAAGATTTTCACTTTAGGGGCAAACAAAAAATAAAAGGGCATAATGCAAAGACAAATGAATAGAATTTCTTTATCTTTGTGCAAGGTTTGCCAAAAAAATTTGCCTACTTTTTCTTTGTGAAGGGTTTGTCAGAGGATCCTACGTGGAATAACTCGTTGCTTAATCCATTAAGCAACTATATGAAGCTATATCTATGAGCTGTTGAGCAACCATGGATCTAAATCAACAAGACTTTAATCGTTTTCTACACATCTACATCAGACTTAATCATAAAATAAAGAAAAACCTTCTGTGAGATGCATTTTGGGTTGTTTCATACTTTGATTTCCAAGCCCCAAAGTCCTTCTTCCAAACTCGTTTTTGCCATAGTACCAGATGGAAGGGATGCAGTCAGATGGGAGGGATGGACAATGATCACCAGTTAAGCTAACATACCCGATCAATCTCATCTATTCTAACCTAGTTGATGCAAAATCACATGCAAGCACTCAGCATCCCAGGTCAGACAGTTGGAATGCACGATTGGAGCTTTGGTTTACCTTGGCAATTAGCCGGTTCAAACATCCGCGAATGCCGGTGACTGCCAGTTTACAGGGAGCAATAGGTTTGTAGTCGTTACCGGCATATCCTAGGTATATTCCAGCATATATCTACAATATGCCAGAAACCCACATAAGCGAGGGTTTGCCCCCCTGGGGGCAACCCAAAAATTCCATGTGATATACTGCAAAATACATAAACCCTATAAGTAAAGTTGTTATGCAAGAAACAACGTATAGAAGTAAAATTGTGTAAAACAATATTTTCATAAACGTTTTCCAGCTAATGCTTGTCAAAAATTACAATTCCTCTCAAATACTCTAGAGTTCAGATCTACACTTATGGTGCAAAGTTGAGGAAAACTTGCCACCATCTAGGAATATCCTAAACGGTAGCCAAACTATCTTCTATGAGACTCATATGCATAGAGCCTGGTGAGAAAACATGCTCTTTGGAGCCATGCCTCTTAAGACTTAATGGTAGCATGTAAATGACATGAAGCTAGAAAAATGCCCTTCTTGAAGATTTTGGTGCAGTTATACATGCCTAATCTCCATTTTTATTTACGGTTGATGAAAATCTCGAAATGCTAAATATGCAAAGCATCCTTCATTATTATAATGCTTCCATTCAATCCTCTCACCAATCAACTCTAAATCTACAGAGGATCTTCTAGGTCTGACACAAATGTTGAGCAAGTTATTAGAACGAATGCTTAAAAAAAAAAAAATTGGAGTCTTTGATAATGGTCATGGTAAGAAAATCATGCTAATGCCAAGGAGCTCTCAACGTTGCCTCAGTGGCTCTTGCATGAAAAATGGCAGACCATGTGATTCTACACATAGTTGCTATCCAAAGAGTTCATACCTGCAGAACATGAAGTCATGCATTGGATGGGACGAAATTCTGAGGGGCTTAGTAATCACGAGAGTGCGCAACTAGCAAATGGCCACCTCAATTTCTGCGGATGGGTCTTTTGCCAAGACATTCAAGCAACAACATGCAATATAACATAAGATCAACAACGAAAGGTGGTCCACATCCTCGAAACTACACCAACATTAGAGCATGGAGATGGGTCATGGTCACACACTTGATGCTTTGATTAAGTTCATTTATTTGGATTTGTCTAGAGATTGCGCCTTATTAAGTTTTAAGAGTGGTCAACTCATGATGCGGTGCATAAATAGGCGATGGGGAGGATCCAAATTAGGCTGAAATGCGTCACATAGTTAGTAGCGATGTATTGAGGTCCATTTTATCAACAACCAAGGCATTTTTGTGCGATTTCTGCATCGTGAAATCGAGACAAAATACCCATGCCATCTATTCGGATAGGTAGCTTAAGCGAGAACTCTAGCGGCTATGATAGAGATACATGGTCCTAGTAGTTTTTCCATAATGTTTTTTTTTTTTTTTTGAAGAGCGTGATTTACTTCATATTATACACTCAAAATATTACAAAGTGTAAGAAATGTCACTGAAGCATCAATCACTTTGAGATGATCACTCCATATTGGAATTTTAATACGATCGGGGCCAATTGGAATCTGAAAGCAATTGTACAACTTCTTCACGAATTTCTTGAAGCACCACACGAGAAGAAATCGCGGCTTATCATAAAGACCTTTCTTAAGCCTTAGCTTCCATACACTCCATATTAGCCAAGACTTTGCCATGTGAAATGCAATCCTTTTAGAAGCTTTGATCCAGCGATTTGGATAAATACCCAAAAGAAAGTCTTGACTATCAAAGATACTCCAAAAAAGAATGCGGCCGGGACCTAAGACTACCGACTCACGCACACAAATATAAGCGGTGCTCCAATGTTTCAATGCACCGCTCACACATTGGGCAAAGTGGGCTTACTCCCGGCTTAAAGCGATGAACCATCTCATTAACTCTCAAAGAGCGATGAATCACCTGCCAAAGTAGAACATTTACCTTTGGAGGATTATATTTCGACCAAACAAGGTTCCAGATGGATTGCCATTGAGAAGACAAAGTCTGTAAGTGCCATTTTCGAGAAGGTGATAAAGTATTTGAGGAGGTAAGCAATCTGTAGCATGAACTGACTAGCTTCTTCCATAATGTTTACCTTTACATTTCTACGAGGGAAGTGCTATAACAGGATATAATAAGAATAGTAGAGTGGCAGTAGATGTAAGTAAACATTAGTTCTTGCTCCATTGGGGACAACCTACAAATTGGAAAATTATGTGAATTTAACTACAAGAAACGACAGAGAGACATAAAAACCAAGTACTAAACCCACAAAAATGCTTAGGGTTTTCTGGTGTTGGAAGTGCACCTCCCATAAGCCTAATCAGGCCAAAATTGCAGAGCATGCATTATCCACATTAGTATGGTGTTAAGGACTTCCAATCTGTAAGGTTAGTAGCATGGATAGAGTGGAGAGCAGGGGTTGGCAAATTAAAACGGCACCATATGCTCTAACTTTTAAATTTCCCATTCTCAATCTCTTGTGCACAATGAATATGTCAAAAAGCACTTAAGCCTATTTCTATGACTTGAGTGCCTTTCACCATTGTTGTGCAGCAGGATTACCATGCAAATTTAGGAATGAGCTTAGAATATTCATCATTGAAGTTTTGTTCAAGCGCATCCACCAACATGCCCCAAAATGACCTTCCTCAAATATCTATCTTGTTGCCAGAAAGATGAAGATATTGCTACACTGTGCAATGAGCAGATTGGAGAGGGCAATATTAAATTATCTGTTCCCCAATCAAAATTCCTTGCACTAGAGAAACATTCTCTAGTGCTGGTATGTTTTGAGATATGTATTTGGATGGGCTGGTGGTATGAAATTCGTTTTATCCTCCTAGTTTAGAAGCAAACAAACCTTCATCCACAAGTGAAGTCGATTGGCATAACACTTGCAACTTCTAGATTGCCAGTTCTACCAAAAACATCACTATGAAGAAAGAGATTGGAGATTTAAGCAGGTTGGGTTACATCCCTAGTTCATAAAAAAACAGCCAGTTCTTCAGTCTTCTAGTGATCCATGGCACCTTTCTAATATATCAAAGATCTCATCACCTTGTTGATAGTCAACCACGAACTGCTACGCCATCTTGTCGTCCTAATTTTGAATTGATGCAGCTATATTAAATATCCTTTCAGCATCTTCCCACATTTGTGCATCAGCGTAGATATTTGACATGAGAATATATCCAGGACTGCATCCGGGATTTATAAGCACAAGATTTTCTTAGCATTTCTGCCCAAGCTCCACATCATAAGTCCTGCACGCATTAAGCAAAGATGTCCTACTAATTATATTTGGTTCAATGGTTTCCCAGTAAATCTTTAGCCTCTCCAAGGCATCTAGCTCTGCTGAGAAGATCAATCATGCAGGTACAGTGAATAAATATTCGGTGCAATTGCATGATCACCTCTCATAGATCGGAAATATCGACGGCCTTCATCCACTAGACCTGCACGACTGCAGGCAGCAAGTATGCTAATGAATGTCATGTTGTTTGATTTCATTCCATTGTGTTCTATGACAGCAAGGCAATGCCCAAGGAGTCCAAGGTCACCAGATCGAGCACACCCTGCAATCAATACATCCCATGACACAAAATCTTTGCTTTGCAAATTGTCAAAAACTGCAAGTGACTCTCCAATGCTCCCACATTTTGCATGCATGCCAATGAGAGTATTCCAAATAGCAACATCAGATTGAAGTCCACTTTCAAGGATCTTTTCATGCATGAGCCGTCCATGCTCTAATGCCGCTATACCTGCACATGCTTTTAAAGTGCTAAAAAATGCAACTCTGTCTGGGTTTATACCTTCATGGTGCATTTGTCCAAAAAAGGTTAGAGCAGCTAAACCATGTCCATACTCAGCATAGCCTTCAATCATTGCACTCCAAGCTATCACGTCTCTGTTTCCCATAACCTCAAAAATTTTGGACGCCCTTCTCTAAGCTCCCACACTTGGCATACATATCAACAATTGTGCTAGCAACAACGAAATCTGATTCAAGGTTCAAGACCATGGCCTATCACCTGGTCATGTATCAGCCTACCATGCTCCAGGGCTCCTACGTCAATGCATGCTCTTCTGTGGCTTCATTCCTTCTTGCTGCATTCTTTCATAAAGCTCCATAGCAGGATATCCATGTCCATGCTGACCATATCCCGATATCATTGCACCCCATAGCACCACGTCACTATTTTCCAGTTTGTCAAACACTTCCCATGCTTCCCTTAGACTTCAACATTTAGCATACATCAACAGACCGGATCTGGGTGCATCCCATCACTCTAAAATATCCTATGCTTGTGCCCTTCCGCTGCCATCTGTATGCCATCACCCAACCTAACCTTAGGGCCTCAGAAAACAGAAAAAAGACTCCAATGCCTCAAACTGCCCATGCCCCGTCGTTTTCCTACCACTTTTGCCATATGAATAATTTCTAATCAATATGTTCCAAACATCACCCAACGTTATTGCTTAAGATGCAAGTTAAGATTCAGAAATGACCATTAAACATTCAAATGTAAAACACAAGGATTAACAACTAGACTTCAGCAAAACAATCGTTCCAAGAAAATTAATTTTTTAGCCCCATGTTGAATGAAATATTAGGGAACACGCAAACTAAGCTTGGTGAAGTTTTAAAGGCCTGTTCCACTTGGAGAATGAAACTGAATTTGAATACATCTTTACTGTGACGGTGTTCTTTTGAGCCTACAATTGTGGGTAAGTTACAAGAGATGCATATCGCAAACCAAAACATGACATATAGTCAGAGGCCTCTAGCTCCCGAGTAACATCCCCGCTTATACGCACAGGTCCCCCACCCACTAACGCACCGCGCACACAACATTTCTTTTCTTAAAGATCCTACACATGCAAATCTTTCAAAAACACTTCGTCAGAATTTACAATAACTTCATTACATAAGAATTGATGCACATTATTCATTTTGTTAAAAATCATTTTCTTTATTACCTCAAGGCATTACCCCAATATATTTATTCTCCACATCCATGCCATCTAACTGTTGCATCCAACATCCACATTGGGATCGTAAAGTTAGGGGGGAGGATATTTCGCCATATTTCAAGCGATCTTAAAAGCGGATAATCTGGCTGTATGGCGGCTTCCTCTCCTCGATCTTTGGCTTCATCTCCTCGGTCTTTGGTGATAGCTTGAATGTCGAGTTATTGTGGCTTCGATGGTGCCGCGTGGCGGAAATATCCCCCCCTTAACTTTACGTTAGAAAATGTTAAGCCATGAGGCCCTTACAGCGAGTGCGGACCGGGCTTCGCCCTCTAGGGCTCGCCGGTCCTTACCGGCGTAAAAGGGCAAGCGGCTGATATCTCTAACTAAAAAAGCGCCTGGCGGGAATGCTTGCTGCCAATGTTTGTTGTCGCATATATATTTATACTGCCTGGCTATTCAGTAAAACGTAACTATAAACGCTCAACAAAGTTTCCATACATGGTTACATAGAATATAAAACAGACCTCCTCATGGTGCTCACAAAACTGTTTTCGGCATAAGGTGAAGTAGAACAATTCATAAGGAGTTCCTCATCAGACATGTCCAATACTGGATGTGCATAATAAACCCAGCACATTTCCCTGGAAAGGATATTTTATGTCTAAAACTTATCTTAAAAAAGAGACCATGTAAGATATAAATTGCATAAATAGAATAGAATAGAATAGAATAAGTTTTTAGCGTCCACGGAGACCAATTGGCCTATGGGACCCAAACAAAAAGCTAGGCAGCAAGCATATTACTGACAGGATTAAAAAACCCCCGCCCTGAAGCACCGTCATATATAGCAACCACAAAACATATTTTAAGTGCATTACCATTTAAATGGCTGAACCGTAAAGCAATCCAGGGCAGTAACGTAAGGTGTTCTTAATGTGGAGGAAGGCCCCATAGTTGCTGAGATTGCCCTTATGACTCCATCAGGACCACGGGCATCCTCTATAAAATTAGCAGGCATAATTTGACCTGTACAAGTTTCAATCTGCATGCATTAAAACACTATCAATGTGAAAACCAAGTCAAACCAGGTAAGTAAGGAAATAACAGAATTCTGTAATATATGTTGAGCGGCAATTATATGGACCTGGTTATGCTAATCACTTTATTTAATTATTTCGCCATTACACTTAAATCATTTCATGTCAAATTTCCTCGTTAAAATGCCAGCCAGTCAAATTTCCTTGTTTAAATGCCAGCCAACAAGGCTGATGCATAAAATCCATCTTTCTTTCTAGTATGCCATGGATAACTAGCTGACTATGTATCACTTTGCCCTGTTGGATGGTTCCTAGCATGTTACATGCCTTCAAAACAGTAAAAAACGTGGCTTTATGTGGGCTGGCATCTCCTTCTTGCATTTTCTCGAAATGTTCTAAGGCGCATAAACCATGCCCATGATCTGCATATCCTGATATCATAGCACCTCAAGAAACTTCGAGTCCTTCAAATGTTTTGCATGCCTCGCTTAGGCTTCCACATTTCGCATACATGTCAACCATACTACTTCTCACAACAACATCCAAGACAAATTTAAGTTTTATGATTTTCTCATGTATCAATCTACCTTGCTCTATAGCTCCAATGTTGTTGCATGCTTTCAAAATACGCAAAAATGTCACCTTATGTGGCACAATCGCTTTATTAATCATCTTGCAGAAAAGCTCAAGAAAGGAATACCATGACTATCGCGTGTCAACAACGGAACATCCCATTTTATCCCGCTTCTAGTAATTGCCATACTCTATGACTCCTATGCGCTACCACAAGCTTTCAAGGTACTGGAATAAGTGAAGTTTTGGGGCTTAAGGCCATTCTTCTGCATTTCTGCAAAAAGCTCCAGAGCACGTAGACCACGTCCAAACTGAGCATATGCTGATATCATTATACCCCAGGACACCACATCTCTATTTGAAATTTTGTCAAATACACTGTGTGCATCCTCCAGGTTCCCACGTTTTGCATAAATATCAACAAGGGTATTGCAAATAGAAATGTCAGGTTCTAATTCACCATCTATAATTTCATTATGAATCAATCTGCCATGTTCAAGAGCTCCTGTCAATGCGCATGCTTTCAGAACAGTAATACAAACATAATTGTTACTTCTAACGTATGAGAACTGCATTTTGGTGTATAAATCAACTGTCACATTGTCCAAGCTTGCTGTTTGCAGAAATGACAACATTCCATGTATATATGCTTGGTTTTGCCATTCCGTTAAAACCTTGATTGGCCTCAAGTAAACATCCATAAGAAGCAAAGAGGCGGATAAGATTGTCATTTAAAGTGGAGTATGAATCTAACCCATTATGGAGGACAACGTTTTGTAACCGCCTAGCCCCTGCTTTGTCCTTCTTTTCCGAGCATAAGTCCAAGTGCACAGAAGAACAGAAAATAGAGGGTCCATTTTTTTTCTTAGAATCCGGTTAGCCAGTTTTGAAATGGATGCCCAAGAACAGCCACGACCGCCAGTTTACACCCTACAGCCAGTTTTTAGCAGTCATTGGCATATTCCTGGCACATACTAGCATATGCTTGGAATATGCCATAAACCCACATAAACAAGGGCTTGCCCCCCTAGGGGCAACCCAAAAATACGACACATAAAATTGAAGTTATTTTTCCACTATAAGGTGTCATAAAATAAGACGCCATCAAAATGCTAGTGGAAAACCCAAAAAAAATAAGACATGTCTTATTTTAATGATATTTTTAACATATGTGACACTGTCTTATTTTATACCGGAGGAAATCCCCCGGTATAAAATAAGACTCCATTCCCCTTAAAAGGAGGAACCGAACCTATCCAAACCTAAGTGGGACATGTATTTTTAAAAGTAGAAAATCGTTTCTTTCTTATTTGCTTATGTGGCCCAATAGAAATGACTAAAATATGAGACACCACTCTAGTGGAAAATCACCCTGAATATATAACTAAAATGGAAAATCACCCTGAATATATAACTAAAAATAAGACGTGTCTTAATTTTTCATGCCTTTCCACTAGTATTTTAGTGATGTCATATTTGATGACTGCCATGCAGTGGAAAAGTAAGTTTAAACTTGTGTGTCTCATTTTTAGCCCTGGAGTCACAAATGCATATATTGTATATGACAGCTATATTTTGCGACTAGTGTGGAAAAAGGGCCTAAGTTAAATTATAATTTTTAACGATTTTTACATTCGCACTACTAGTTAAGTTAGCATATAGTAAAGAAATTTAGTTAACTTTTTAATAAAAACACCAACTAAACTTGCATTCGCACCTTGTTTGGTTAAGTTAGCAAAATTAACTAAAAGTTAACTAAATTAGAAATTAGCACTAAAAGTTAAATCACCCCATAAAGGTCACTTAAGTTTAGTTGAATGTGCTTATGATTTTTTATGCCTTTGGCTAACTTAACTAGACATGTTCGAAGGTGTTTAGTTAACTAGTTAAGTTATTTTTTAACCAAATTTTTTAACTAAACGAGTGCGAAATGGTTTTCCGTTAAGTTAGTCTAACTAAATTTTTCAACTAGTTTTGGTATGAAGGCAATCATCCAGTTAGTGTTGACTTAACTTAATGGTAAAAGTTAACTAAACTTAACCATGGGTGCGAATAGACCCTAAGTTTGTTATCTTAGTTTAAGGTATGTTTTATGGATAAGGGAACGACCCCTTACTCGACTTTCCATGTTGTCAAGTGGGCCTCCGCAGGGAAAGTCAAGTAAGGGGCCTTTGCCCTAACGTAAAGGGATTGGCTCGCGTTTTGCCACGTCAACACTTAACCTTTACGAAGTTTTCACATTTCATTTTTTCCTTCCTTTCTTTTTGCCAGCTTTCGGCTATGGCGATCGCTACGGCGCTCGCATCTTTTCTGAGCTTTAGGCTCCACATGCTAGCATGCCTTTCAGGATCATTTTTTTTGTAGGAGTGCCTTGGTTCTTGCTAGCAGCACCTTATTTTTCTTTATTTTGTGGAGTCTGGAGCAGCAGCTAGTTTTTTGCTTTATTTGTGGTATTGTAGCGACTAGCAGTCTTGATAGCAGCAGCTTGATTTTTAGGTTGTTTCACTACTACAAAAATAGGTAGAAATGGCACAAAAGTGACATTTATCCTCCGCCTTTTTACCGAGCATAAACGTCACTTTTGTGCCATTTGGGGAGTACAAACGTCATAAATGGCACAAAAGTGATGTTTATGCTCCGTAAAAAGGCAGAGGATAAATGTCACTTTTGTGCCATTTCTACCTATTTTTGTAGTAGTGTTTTCTTGATTTTTAGGTTGATTTTCTTGGTGTTCTTTGATTTTTGCGTTGATTTCTTGCAGATAATGGCTGATGAGGCACCTGGGAGTAAATGTGGACGAGTTTTGGAGCAGCGACTTATTTTTTGCTTGATTTGTGGTGTTGTTGGGATCGGAGAAGGAAAAATAATAATTTAATGGGATGGTAGGCATGTGCACGAAAGTGGGTCCTTTTGGGCCTGTAAATATTAGAGACGTTTAGAACATAAAGGTACCTCTGTTTTCTGGAAGATTCAATAGCAAGATGTGTTATGCTTCGAACTGCGCCAAATGCAAAAAGACCTCCTGGAAAGGATGTGGGATGCATGTAAAAAGTGTGTATGATGGGAGGCCAGCACTGCCTCTGTAAATCATGGCCTGGAGGGACCTTGCCCGCTTTTGAATCCGGCGCCTCTGCAGCAACCGAGACAACCCAAGCCACGGAACCTACTATACTAGCAGGATGTGAGTGATTTTTGGTACTGGGCTCTCCGAATTGAAGGTCTTGCTTCGTTTTTTAGTCGATTTTATGCAGTGTGGGAGTGTATTACTTCTTTCTGGCAGTGATGCCCTATGGCTATTTCTGGATAAGGGCAAAGGCCCCTTACTCGACTTTCCCTGTTGTTTTTACTTTGTGAATGTAACCGAGTTGAGAACTATATGAATGGAACTATGGAAAACTTCAACTGAGTTTTTGAACCGAGTTTTTACTGTCTGATTCTTGAATTTTTATTAATCTTTTTACTTCTTTTACTAACCATTCTACAAAATTTACTATCCATTCTCAAACTTTTACTAGTCAGTTCTAAAACCTTTGCCAGACTTTCAGTTAAAAGTCCTAAAAAGGAAACAATGACTTCCACTAAAAAAAAAGGTTTAGTGTAATTCTCGGATTAGAATGTGTGCCACATGGCACAAGAGGATTGGACAAGGGAGCAGAACGCGAGCCAACATTCCTTTACGGAAATGATCAAGGCCTTGAATTGTGCTTAAACTTGTGAGACAAATTATGTGAACATCTGTACTTAACCCTAGTGAGGGTCGATCTAATACAAGTTTCAGGAGCTTGATCAAATCAATCTTCTTTCTGTTAAGTCCATTGTTTGATCTTCTGTTCGATATTTCTATCCTCTGCTTGAATAGTTCAAACAGGTTATGTGCCCACGACTCTTCTGAGATCCCCTTTGTTCGATTCTGACTTCTTGTCATTGAGGTTACCCTTTGTCTTAATTCTTGTCACCCCTCCACACAATGGAAGCTGCCGAAGGAATTCTTCATGCCTATGAGTGGTGTCTTGTTCCAAGGTTCACCGAAGGAACTTCCAGTTATGGAAATGGAGAATCCAGATCCTCATTGAGGATAAAGGGCTCTATGATGTAGTTCATTTTCCAGTTGGTGTTGGGGATGGACCTGCTGCGGTTGCTTTGGATGTTTCAGATGATTCCACTGTTGAAGTGGTTCTGGATAACTTTGCCAAGGATCTTGTTGAGAAGTATCGGAAGGCAAGACTGATAATTTGCTCAAGCCTTGATGACACTCCGGCTCGTCTTTGAAGGGAGTTGTATCTGCTTGTGACATCCGACGCATTCTTGTGATCATTATATCTCAAATCTTGCTGGAATCGGCTTGCTTTGAGAAAAAGGTTGTATGGTCTTTAGCTGCAAGAGAGTGCAGATTTTATGGAGCATATATACCAGATGAAAGACCTTCTCGAGCGTTAGTCCACAGGGGTGGACATTACTGAAGAAAAAAAGGTGTGCATGTTGCCAAATAGCTTGCCACATTCCTTTGAAGGAATCGTGATAAATATGGAGGGAAGTTTATTTGCTTATACCTTTGAAAAAGCCTTGGAACGTCTCAAAGCCGGATTACTTCGACAACAACAGTTCAAGGCCCCTGCAGAAGAAAGCTTCATGTGCATGCATGCATCAACGTCTACCTCTGTGAACACGTCCAGGAACCTGGCCAAAAGGGATAAGTTTGATAGGAATATTACTTGCTTTATATGCCAAGAAATTGGTCATTGGCCCCCTGTGTTGAAGGTAACTGAGAAGGTCGAAAAGATAAACTTCATCCAGGAGGACAATATTTTTTTTTTTTTTTTTTGAGGGAATGAGATTTTTTCCATTAATTATATATTAGAAAATACATAGAATCCAAGTCTTTGATCAGAAGGGATCAAAGAACTGTAGATGTTGGAGCAAAACATGAAATAAAAGCCAAATAATAACCAAGTGCATATCCAAAATAATGAGAGATATGCCTTATATACCAAAAGTAATTGTTGTTCTGATTTGAGATACTAAGGAAATATAGAGTTGTGTATGCAAGCAAGAAAATCTTCTTCACGATAAAAGCTGAAGATTGGAAAATCCTTGTAGTAATGAAGAAACCAAGTCGCCATTGCCTGCAAGATAAAAGTAGAATAGACAACAGAGTGGCAGGTTAAGTAAGAGATAGAGTTTATTGATCAAGGAATGGAAAGCGTCGAGAGAAATTTGGGCTTAGGATGAAATTGGTTTTCTTTCCCAGTCCAAGCACTCAGTCGAGAAACACATGAAGTGGCCATCGGAATGAGCAAATTTCCATATGCATCGACTTTGCACTTTTGTGATAGTAATAGCATTCCTGTAGAAATTGAAGCGCACATGCGTCGTCATATGCATCTTTGGTAGTTTCAAAAACGAATAATGTAATCATCGATAAGTGCTTTTTGCGAGAACTCATAAGCCCAATGGATCTCGAGGTGGAAATTCATGAAGGCTCGGGAAAATTACATCATGGATTTTTGATTTCCAGTAATAATCCTGATAAGCATTCACCTGAGTGTTAATCTGCCCCTTATATCTGATAGCTTCCTTGAGGTCAAAGCTGGTATCCAGATCCCTCTTGCAAAACTCCAGATAATCTAGCAATGCAATTTAAATAAATTGAACTTTCCATAATAACTCCCAATACTATTCCATTTTTCATTAAATGAATCTGTTTGCTCTTTTTGAACAGTAGCAGTACTTTGCAACTCATGAATAATATTAAGTTTAATCCAGAAGATGGAGGTCGATTGATTCCCATATAGGCATCTGTTCCTGTGTTCCCATATATTCCATAACACAATGAAAAGAATAGTGTTGTAAAAAGCATCATTGGTTAGGAAATAATCAATAAAAGAGTTAGCCTTTTTAACTTTGAATTTGTCTTCACACCAACTCCACAAATCATTTAGTTTCCTGCAGTGAAAAATGTGAGGCATTGATTCAGCTGAGTCTTGACATAGAGGACACAAAGAAGAAATTGGGGTCAGGCCTTTTTTTGTCCTGCTAGGATTGTAAAGTTTAGCTGCAGAATCAAGATTTGGCAAGCTTTTATTTGCCAATAACCAAATAAAGAAGGAGATTCTTGGGGTGCAAAAAGAAAGCCAGATATTACTGCAGACTTTAGTGTCCAATTCATCATTCAAATTCCAATAATGTTTAGCTTTTGATGGCCTTCCATTATTTGCTAGCAAACTATATATCAGGGAGACCTTATATTTAGGCTTACCTTTACATAACCAGTCCATAGGCAAGTCAATATTCCCAATATTGACATTTGATAGGAGGGCTTTAATGTGAATAAATAACCTTTTATCAGACAAAGTTCCACTCACTTTCCTTTTTAAAGCAGTCCATGTGATCCATCTGTTATCAACTCGAAGATCCCCAATAACATTAATGCCTACATTTTTCCATTTTCTATAAATTCTAGGGTGCTTGAAAGCCAAGGGGATGCTTCTGGAATTTGAAAGAGAAGGGTTCCAGAAAATAGAAGTTTGAGAGCTGAAATTACTAACTCCCTGATGTTCAAAGCAACTCGAGATTTTATTCCATGCAACAATCATGTTCCTCATAATTGGGGAGATGTCAGGAGCAGGCTGAATAGGGAAGAAGGCAGAAGATGGCAAAAAATGCTCTACTGATGGATGGCCCTTAAGTTTACACTTTTTAAGCCAATATTTAATGAAAACAGTAGCAGGATTATTGGTTTGAAAAAGAGCTTTCCAAATGTATTTACCAACTAGAGCTGAACCTTGAATGAAAAGACCCTTACATCCAATACCCCCCTTCGATTTAGACTTAGTCAAGTAATTCCAATTAATTAAATGACGTTTACCCCATATGAAATTTCTAATGATTTTCTCCAGCTGTAGATAGATAGATTTTGGGGCAAGTAAGGCAGAGGAAAAATAAATGTGAGAGCTTGCAATACATTGTTTGCAATTATGGTTCTCCCATGCCATAGAGAGAGGCAATTTGCCAAAGTAATTCAATTTCCTTTTAATATTGGAAATGATAGGAGTCCATAGCCCTTTAATATTGTTGTCCGGAGATAAAGGTAACTTGATGTAATTTAGATGCACGAGTAGGATTCAAGCGGTTGATGCCACATATGGTTTTTGACTGTCTCACCAATAATATTACATTTGTTTAAGTTAAGGGAGATTCGAGGCTGACCTTTGAAAGCTTGAATTATGTCAAGATATGCAGAAATATTGGAGGCATTATTCTGGAGGAAGCTAAAAGAATCATCTGCATATTGCAGAATGTTCATGTTTGAAGAATTGTCTGGCAAGATCAAACCTTTAATATGTCCTAAACTTTGTTGATGATTGATCACTCTAGATAAGATCTCAGTGACAGCTATGAATATGTATGGGGTAAGGGGACATCCTTGCCTTACACCCCTAGCAAGAGAGAAAAAGGAGCCGGGAGAGCCATTAATTGCTTACAGAAGATTGGGATCTAGAGTTCAGCCCGAGAATCAAGCTGATAATCTTGTCAGAGAAGCCAAGGTAATTCAGGGCAAATTTTATGAAATTCCAGTGTACAGTGTCGAATGCCTTAGAAAAATCTAACTTTAGCAGAACACAGTTTTGACCAGAATACTTACTCCAATGAAAACCCTCAACAGCTGCAATATAGTTATCAAGAATATACCTGTTTGGGAGAAAAGCTGACTGAGAAGGATTGATGACTTTTTGAAGATGGCCTTTAATTCTATTAGCAATAATCTTAGCACAGACTTTATATGAGGTGTTTGTCAAAGAGATTGGCCTCCAGTCTGTAAAAGCTAAGGGATCCTCATTCTTAGGAATCAAAGAAATTAGGCCAGCAGAAATTGCAGGGTGCAAATGATTAGAGTTCCAGAAACCATGGATCATTCTAGAGAAATCCATTTGAATGATATCCCAGAAATGAATGAAAAAATCAGATTGAAACCCGTCTGGGCCAGGACTTTTCCCCTTAGCAAGTGAGGTTAAAGTTTTATAAATCTCCTCAACAGTAGGCAAATTGGAAATGTTCTGATTCATATCATCAATATGAGTTGAGGCTAGATTATTTGGAATATTCTGGATCATATCATAAAAAGCATTAGCTTTGCTGGCAGTATTCGAATCAAAGGCTTGTTGAGAGAAAAGCTCAGCATACTTAGAGTTAAAGAAATTGGAGATATCAGAGTGTTTATCAAGACTGGTATTATCCTCAGTGATGATTTTAGAAATATTGGATTTGAGTAGCTTATTCTTGGCAACCCTAAAAAAGAATTTAGAATTGCCCTTGTCTAGATTAGCATGGTACTTTAACTTGCATGAAATAGCTGCCCCTTTGGCTTCAAATTCCTCTATCAATTTGATTGAGTTTTCAAGATTTCCTTCCAGAAGATGCAAATTTGGATTAAGGGGATCATTTTGAAGTTGCATCCTGACATCCTTAATATCTTGCAGGTATTTAAATTTCTCAGCATTCTTTTGAATAAGCTGATTTTTAGCCCAGCTTTTAATCCAAGCTTTAGCAGCTTTAATATTGGCATAGAACTCCTTCATGGAGGTAGAATTACTCAAACCAACTCTGGGAAGATTTAAGTAGAAGGCTTTGAATTCAGCACAAAAAACCTCAGATTTCAGAAGAGAACAGTTAAATTTAAAAGGTATGTTACCTTGTCTCTTAGGTGAAATATCATGCTTAGTAGTTAAGAATTGAGGCTGATGATCAGAAATGGAGATGCACTCATCACTAGTTACAAGGCAATTATCCCAGAAATCATTGGTCAAATTGGTGATATAAAATCTATCTAGAGCACAGAAGACTCTCTTGTTACCATCTTGTTTGTTACTCCAAGTAAATTTAGCAGTGGAAGAGGGGATATGATGCATGAGATGGTTGTCAATCAAATTATCCCAGGAAATCTTCTTATTAGAGGAGAGATTAAGTTGCTTCCCTACCTTGAGGTCCCAGGATGGAGTATTGTTGAAGTCCCCCCCTAAAATCCAAGTTGAGATACCTTGGTTTTGAAGCCAGCTATTTATGTTGCACCATTGGGTTTCTCTCTCTCTGCGGAATCGGTGGAAGCATAAATATTGATGATTCCAAAAGCATTATCTGCTGAGGAGAAAGTAATAGCACCTTTGCCATCTATTGCGGGCTATTAAATAAGGAGGTGTGCTTAAGGTTCTTCTAGATAATGCATAAACCCCACGAAGTACTGTAGCTTCAATCCATATGGAGGCACTCCACAGGGGAAATCAATCAGCTAAATTTGAGCATTGAATTGTGGAAGTCTCAATTCACGAAGCATGATAATATCAGCCTTGTATTGCTTAATTTGAGCTATTGCTCTTCTTCTTTTAAAGGGGGCCTTTAATCCCCTTAAATTCCATGATAGAATCTTCATTGCGGGGAGACTAGGAAGAATGAGATTTTGAGATTAATGGTTTCTCAATTTTTCTTTTGCCTAGTATTAGGCTGCGGGAGTTTGGATAAGGCTTGGCCTTTTTATGTTTAGCTTTTTTCCCCTCTTGCGGTTTGAGCAATTTGGCTTATCAATCAATCTATCAGGAGGACATAATGGGAAAGAGTCATCTTCCCAATTGGCTGCACTAAAAGTGTTGGGATCAGAGTTTTCCTTAATATTATTAAACTCATCTACATCAGAGGAATGTGGGCACTCCCAAAATTTGGACTTACAACAATCAAGATCTAACATTGAATTAAGATTTAAATTATCAGGGATTAGACATGCTTGCTTTGGGAGAGTTGATCAAATCCTTTTGCTTGCATCCTTATTGTTCCTTGATCTTGCAACCCTTGCATTTACGTATCCTTTGTCATTTGGATTCGATTATATACGTATTGGAATCATAATGCATTTTATATTTAAAGGCTCCTGGCTTGTTTCCTCTCTGTCACCTATCTTTTCTATATCCATCACTTCATCTGCACTTCCATCAAAGATCTTCTGATTAATATGCTCACCACTATCTTGACTTTGCAGAGAATCTTTAATAACCAAGGTAGTGAAGTCCATATCTTGTTGCAATTACGCTAAGCTGGACTGCAATGGTAGGGAAAGTCCACCAAAGTTATCAGAAGGAATTGGTTGGGAAATAAAATTGGGAGAGAGATCAATGAGATCAGGTTCCAGGTTTGTTAAGGTGGGAGAGCCTAAGGATGAAGGGACAAAGGCAATTGGCTCCAATGTGTCTGCACAAAAATCTTCAGATAAGTCAGTTAGAACATTAAAGGTGTTAGAACAAAAAACCTTTGAAGATATATCCTTTGATGAAGTCTCTTTAGAGGTGTTGGTAGCAATTTCCTGATTTGTTGGTGAGGAGCATTCATGAACTAGTAAATTTGGAGAAGCAGTGGCAATGGCTTTCTTTGTGAAATCCTGCTCAATTTCCTTGTTTGGCTCAGAAATTGTCACTTTCTTTGCATTGGAGACATCAGATACAATGTTTTGCTCAGTATTTTCATTATGTATAATTAATGGAACCTCATTTCCATTGATATTTTGGTGAAGTGCTTTGACAAAAGTCTTGTCTCTGCAATTGTTGTTGTTGAAGCCAATTTTTCGAGTAGACTTTCCTTTATCTTTTTGATATGGTCCCAAGGTTGAATGTATAACAATTCCCTTGTTATATTGCTTGTGCTGCAGATCGAGCATAGCAGTATTTTTGCTAGATTCCAAGATGGAATTCAAGGTGCTATGGAGATCCAGAGTGCAGCTAGACAATGGAGCCTTTCCCTTTAATAGCATCATGTCTTGATTTTTAACCTGGTTTGATGTATCTGCTGAGGTCTGTTCTTGCAAGTTGAATTTCTCAGTGGGAACCTTATTGCTTGTTTTAAGGTTATCCACATTACCCCTGTTCAAAACATTTACTTTGACAATGGGTTGAGATAGAGAAGAAAAACCAGACCGAGATGAAAAACCAGAGCATTGACTCGAAGTTGAAACTTTGGCAGTGTTTTCTGTTACTTTGGCTTGAGCCAAATTTCTTTTCCTTTGTATTCTTCTGAAGCTACCATTACTATTCCTGAAGCTGTTGTTATCCACATGCTTCTCTTCATGCAGAACATGTTTGCCTTGCTGGCTGGGAACCTGAACATGACCTTGACATTGATGATCTGAGAGTAGGTCCAAATTTCCAGTATTTGAATGACCTGCTTTCTCTGGAGATTCTGAGCAATATGAACTAGAGAAATGCCTGATATTGCAATTAGTGCATAGGTTTGGTAGACCTACCCATCTAAGTTGAAAGGAAGCATTTGATCCAAAGAAATCAGTGAAAGGGATGGAAATGGGAATAGGAGGACAGTATGTCTATTGATGGCGAGCCCAAAGATGAAGGACAAAGTTTAATAGCGGAGGAATTTCTGTACGTTGCCAGTGAAAGTTCTCATGCTACTTTCGAATGTACATAGTTCTTAAAGTCCAAAGCAATGACTCCCATGACTAACGAGGTTTGTTCACAAAATATTACGTTCTTCAGCATCCTAGAACCATTAAAATGGGTAATCATCATAGCTAGATGGCAGTTGGGTCAGGTACAATCAAGATTTCTCTTGGAAGTTCAAAAGTGTCTGTTCATGATCTGCTTTATGTACCTGGATTGTTCAAGGACCTATTATATGTTAGCAAACTTACAGATGCGGGTTTTGAGATTCATTTTTCAGCTCGCAGATGTGACATTTTGGATGTTTTCAAAAGGAGAATGGTTGTAGCTCACAGATGAGAAATTTATATGGAGTGCAGCACACTGTTGGGGTCGAGTACTTGGAGCCTCCAAATAAGAAACATCCATCATGGCTAAATGACTATATTCTTGCCACAGAGGATCTTGTAGTAGAGCCACACAGTTTTAAAGAAGCCACAGAAAGTGCATGCACAAGAGGAGGGGGAGGGGTGGACCCTGGAAATACACAATTTGTTAATTAAACTAACGTGATGTGCTACTTGCAAGCCAATAGAGGAGGGGCAACAAATAGAACGAGCGCATTATGAGAAGAATAGGAGTTGTAAATTTTGTCTTTACTTATGGCTCCTAAGCATGTTATTATGATATTACTAGTAATGGTGCCCAACAATGACCTATGTGAACAGAAACCTGTTTAGCTCCTTCTCCTTTTCATAAATCTAATATAACAGAAACAAGTCCAGCATTGTTGGCTGATAAGAGGTTTTTGTGCATTCGACACCGTTTCTCCTTCCCTTTGCCTTTCGCTCTATCTTATCTTTCCTTTTTTCTTTTCCTTTCTTGTCATTTTTTTTTTTACACTTTTTTCTTTTTCCTTTTCCCTTTTTTTTTTCATTTTTCCTATACATTTTCTTTTACCTTTTCCCCTTCTTCTTTTTTTGAATCCCCTTTTCCCTCCATTTCCCTTACCTTTTTTCCTTTCTCTTTTTTCCTTTTCCTTTTTTTTTCACGGACTTTTTCCCATCATTTTCCAGCCCTTCCCCTTTTTCCTGTGCCCCTCTTCCTTTTCCTCTCTCGCTTCCTTTTCCTTTTCCCTTTTCCCACGCCCTTTTCTCGTTTCTTTGTTTTCCACCTTTTTCATCTGTCCTTTTTTCCCCCCACCCTCTTCCCCCTTTCCCCTTACTCATTCCCCCTCCCATTTTCTTCTTTCTATGCTTCTTTTTTTCCCTTCCCTTTTTTTTAAACATCTTTTGTAAATAAAATTCACATTCTGCTTGTCCGTTCGGCATTTATGTTAAATATAACACTAAGTTCTACATTCTTGCACTACGACTCGCATGAACACAACAACATCCCGATAGATAGGCTTTTCATTCATCTCAGCAGTTTTTTCTACAATGGTATAGGGTGGGTATTTGCACATCATGAGGCTATCAAAAATGAAAAACATAGGGAATATCCGGTTATAACACACGGACCCCAAATAAAATTTGTATTTCTGGTGTTGGCTAGTGTACATCTTAGAGAGTTTATCACTGGGATTAAAAACCCCGCCCCTTCGGGTTTTCGAGGAAAAACCCTAGCGATAAAATCTCGGCAAGGGGCTTGGACAGCGAGGTACGCTAAGCGCTCCACAAAAAAAACCCACGCTCCACGAGGAGAATACAGAAGTCGGCGCATCACCCACGGACCAGCGGAAAAACCAATAGAGAAAAAACCGAAATCGGGGGCTGGTCATCGTGCCCGCGAAAAAAAAACAACATTTACACCTCAAAAAAAAGGGCTGGTCCGCAGCGTGCCATGGCGACAATTATAACAAATATGAATATATAAATAACAATTTTAAGGGGGAAGGATGGGAGCCATGGATCTGGCGAGAGATGAAAGCGTCGATGAAGCGTCGATGAAGAACTACGCAATAAGTAGCGATCCCCAACCCGATCAGCGGCCTAAAATGCATGCGATGCATGCATGCGGCTTATCGCGATGCATGCATGTTTTATCTTGATGCGATGCATGCATGCGGCGCATGCAATGCATGCATGCTCGTCTTTAATGCAAGAATGTCGATTATTCACGAAATCGATGACATTCTTGCTGCTGCATTCCACATGAACACAACAACATCCCGATACCAGAGAACTTCAAATACTAGATCCGAGGAGAAAAGGTTGAAGATTGTCCTAGGCCGGACAAAAGGGCAAAGGTAGAAGAGGTTAGAAAGGATATGAATGGCCAAGAAAGAGTAGCTCATGCAAGAAGAAGCCCCTCCTCTGCATGAGATCAAATAATAGAAGCCATGGATACTGCTGAGAGATGAGAAAGCGCCGATGAAACGTCGATGAAGAACTCTGCAATAAGTAGCGATCCCCCAACCTGATGAACGACCTAAAAATGCATGCGATGCATGCATGCTCGTCTTGTGCAAGAATGTCGATTCGCTACGCGAATCGATGACATTATAATACCACGCATTTCCTTTTGCATGGTCTTATTGTAACAATGTTTGGAATATTATGCTTATCTCGATTTTATCTATAGTTTACATGATTCTTGTATTGCAATATTCAAATTACAATAGTTTACATGATTCTTGTATTGCAATATTCAGATTATAATAGTTTACATGATTCTTGTATTGCAATATTCAGATTACAGATAATGAATATAATGATTACACAAAATGTACTCATAGTTGTTTGCAATGGAAATAATTTGTTTGTCTTGATCTTATTGTGCTTTTTAGTAATTAATATTTAAGCCCATAAAGTTTACCTATGTTTGCTTTAGTTAGGGCCCGAAGGGCCCAAATTTTTTTTTAATATAACAATCAACACACAACTACCATTAATATTATTAACACAAACCATTCATTTAACACATTTTAATTAAAATCCCCCTTAAACCCCCTTTGGTTTGGGTGCATATTCACACGGGAGGTTACGTGGGGCATCGAGAGCTGTCGGATGGGCATATTTGGTCTTTATTCCTTGATCTGGACCGTACATAGCGATCCTCGTTTGTGGGATATGCCAACAGTATTTATAAAGCGCGTGTTGTATTTCTTTGTTAGTTTGCACTCTCAACATATGGTTTTGGCATGCACGTGCATTGCATGCATGCACACAATATGCACTTTGCAACGCATGCACACATTGCATGCATACCATGCATGCATGCAATGCATGCACTTTGCAACGCATGCACACAGTGCATGCATACCATGCAATGCATGAATGTTGTGTCCCTTTAGTACTTAACACCATGCAAGGCACATTGTTTACTTTCTTTTGCGGCCATATAGGTATTTTCACATAAGAGACATACAACATTCATCTTCACGGTAAATTTGCAGATTAGCTTGTTTGTATGAGAGCTAGAATTCACATCCCCAGTTCATACAGATATAGCTTATTATGCTCGAGTAGCAAGCTGTACTGTGTTCATGCAGACAGCAAGGTCCAATACTATGTTCATAAGAATCTCGTTGCTTTTGCTTGTATTTTAGTGCTTCAAAGAAGAACAGAAGGATATACCTCTCAAAACATAATTTGCAAGCCTCTTCGTCATGTGCATCCACCTGAAGAAAGCTTTGAAGTAAGCTTTGCCAAGTTGTATGATTGCATAATTGTGGTTTGCATGTTCGACAAGGGTTATTCCACAGGAGACCAAAGTTGCAAGTTGTAATAAGCTAACTTGCTGCCAATGGACAAACTTACTTATAGGATATTTTGAAATGTAATTCCAATTTGTACCCTGAATACATAATAATAATATTATTATTATGCAAAAATATTGGCATACATTTTATTATTATTTACACATTTGTTTGTCAATTTGTAATGTAAGTATAAGATTCATGATTGTTATTGCTTTCCTTTATTTGTTCGTTTTATTACTTGCTACAAGGTTGCCTTCGACTCTAAACATATTTCAATAGTCTGGGAGGCTATGGTATATTTCTAAGGTATTTGAAGATGCAAGCAACCTATCAAAGAAGAAGGTGTGCTCGACTAGAGATATTTACACTTCTTTATATTCTAGAACATACGATATCCCATCTTCTTTACTGTATTAATATTATTTCATATCCCATGACCCATTTTTCATGTAGTTCCATTGCAACATTTTCTAAGTATGGAGCTCGTATCATATAAAACCACCCTTAGGCCCCGAAGGGGCCAAAAAGTTTTTTGGACCCATGCACCCCTAGGCCATCCCCCTTTTATTTTCGTATACATTTTGTACAACATTCACACATATTTCGTACACCATTTATATTTATTTCGTACATATTATGTAGCTTATTAATCTTTATATAATATAAAATTTTATGGTGCGTCTTCCATGGAGCCCTAAATCTGACGGTTAAAATCATTCAGGCTTAGATCAGATGGTTTGTGCAATTTTTATCCTTAAAAATCTTTTTTCCCATTGTTTTTCCACGAGATGGTTGGCCACAGGTATGGCAATCATCGAGCTTGCTTCCTATCTATTCCGGTTGGATAAAGAAGCCAAAACAAGATTTACACTCACCGATTCACACGGTGACAGAGCTTTGCCATGGTTGTTGGAACTCCACCAAATTGCTCTTTGGAGAGGCTATTTTTCAGATCAGAGAATGCTGTTGCGCAGCTTTCCAGTAGAAACATACTCTTTTCTAATCCAGGTGCACATTCTACTCACATGTGAAGATTCGTGCTTAAAGATATTGTAGCAAGCTCTTAGTCAGCCTAAACACTTCAGCTATTATATGCTATTGTAGATGTGATTGTAGATTTCAGGACTTTTTTGCAAAGTGGTAAGCAAAAGGTTTTGATGGCAAAGATGGGGCTCTCATAACTTATATCAACAGATTACGAAGCATATCTCCGAGTTTGAAGGTATTTTCATCTTGACTCTATGCTTAGAACTGGCTTTTTCCTTTTCTATTTTCTTCTTTGCAACATTTATGTGCCACTTCAAAACTATATTGTGGTTCAAGCATTCACCATGAGGAGGAACTTTAATTGGAGGGTTTTTTTCATGTTGGCTTAGAGGGTTTACCGTGTCATTTAATTGCAAAAAATTACGAGAAAGAAACTTCAACACAAGGAGCTGCATACAAATCTAAGTTCTTTCATTTAATGAATTTGAGTGGAAAAACTCTTCAACACAAGAAATCCTTTGAATATATTTGATATCCATAGCAAAGGGTCTGAGCCATTACCAAAGTAATGAGTAAAAATACGAAACATCACTTACAATACATTACTGTATGATAAGGTTATAACAATGCAATAAGACTAAATGAAGCTGGTTATTCCGCACGAATGCGGCATAGCACATCATCCACAATAACTAGTTGGCTGACATCTAAGAATACCCTAGGATCAAGATTCAGAGTTTTAACAAATACATACATCAAATGCTTCATGGAATATAGTGTTTCTTGATTGCCCTAGCCAGGAAATGTGGGCACGTGCATGCTGGATGTTTACGAAGGCTTACCCTATATGTATCAATAGAGTGTTGAGTATATTACCTCCCCGGGCACTAGATGACATACAAATTGCAAAGCTTGCTCAAGCCTGACTTCAACCTCCTTTCCTAATTTGGTTTGGTGATTCGTATATTTGGTTATAAGATTTAGTAATGCTACCTTGAGCATATTGAGGAACTTAGGCATCCGCATCTTGGAAATGTGTAAGCCCTCTTATCCGGTTTATGGCTACCTGAATCAATGTGTCGGTTATATTCAAAGCTATCACTGTTTCGCTTGAGGATGGTTTGGTTTGGATGCACTGGTCGAACTCTGTATGCAAGGCAACTGAATTGACTGCAGCCATCATCTATAGGTGTCACATTGCTAGAACTAGAAATGCTCAATCTGCGAAGCAAGATGGCAATTCCATTCTGTACCCACAAAAAATGTCCTCTAAAAGATGTATACTTTGCACTTTGCATGACCGCTTTTGTTAGATCTTGCAGACAAGCATCATATAAATTTATATCTTACTAACTTGCATGCATAGACTCAGATTGGAATTTGTACATCGAAATAACACATATCGACTAGGTGGTGGCCTTATAAGGTGTTCATGTTTTCCAATGTGCAAGACATACCTTGTGGGGCAGGGATTATCAGACCATACATAGTGCAGTTTGCTATGGGTTCATTATAGATTGTTATGGGTTCATTATGGTTGTAATGGTATATAATGGATAATAAAGGGGAGGAAAAGGAGGGATTGGTTTATAATGGATAATAAAATGACAAAAATAAAAGCAAGGGGATGAAAACAAAGGTGCTGCCACACAAGGGGTCGCCCTCATGATTGGGAAGCAACGATTGTAAAAATGAATGATATTGAAAACAGTTGTCATAAATAAGACAAGGCAAAAAGAATCCCAAGCATTTGATTACTCTCTGGTCATGAAAACAATGTAAAAAACAAATCTTAAAGCACTCTCTATTTGGTGTAAAAAAAAGTAGAAAATGCATGGTGCTCCATAATAAATACTCGAATAAAAATAAACCATAATTTCTATGACCTCTAGAAGACTGGTCCATGATTGTCTCCAGAGAAACAAACTAAATACTCAAGCATACCTGTAATCCTTGCTACTTTCCATCTCCATAGTGTCCATTCTTACTGAAGGTCTAAGGCACCGTTGGTCGGCATTCCATGAATAGAAAGGACTACCAAACTCCATGTAATGATGGAGGGAGAAAATATTAGGAAAATAAGAACCCTATGTTTTAACCTTGGCCAAACTTGTTTCTACGACAACATATTCTAAACCCAGAGCAAAAGCGAAAAGAGCATTCCCTTGCAACAATAACATCTCTAAAAAACCAGAACAAACCAAGCCGGCAAGCAGCATATTGATACAAAAAACAAAAAAAACAAAAAACAATGCCAAGTAACCAAATATAGGAGGCATGCTTCCATCTCATGGAAAATGGCAGACCTTAACTTTCTAAAGATCACTATCAAATTTTGACCTTCAAACAACTTCCTTGAATCCCCATAAACTTCCTGAACTCAACTTCCTGAATCCCCATAAACTCGACTTCACTGCAATTTGTCATTGCAAATAGAAAGAAAGTGGTAAACGCTGCTCTCAATTTCCCTTAGCTATTTCTAGCTTTAATCTGGCCCTCAAATCAATAACTCTCTGGACATAACCCTTGGGGCATATCCCATAACCACGTTGAAACTCACAACCACGTTGAATAAAAACAAAAACAAAAGGGCACAAAAACTAAAACAAAAGGGGACGTTGGTTAAAGAAATGGGACGATGGCAAAAAAGACAGCATGTCTCTGTGCCGGAACTTCGCCAGCAAAATAACATCGCAGCAAAAGGAGGGCGCGCCGGCGCATGCCATGGTTTCTGCCTGGTGCTCTTTTTTATTGCTGAAGCTTTGATTTGCATATTCTAGAATGCATCAAACTGGGATGCACGTTGGCGCACCCATCTAATGCCATTGCATTTATCTACAATATCTATCCTGCAGAAACCGATCTTGGTATGCATCTATCTTGTTTAAGCTTTGATATCCTTTAAACTTCGATATTGCTGAGTTTTTAGTTCCTGTATCTTAAAACTTAAATGCTGTTTACTCTTGTTTTCGCAGAACTGTGTCGCGAACTGTGATGCGCACCGGCGCACCTCCCAAAAAGCCAGTATATTTTATCTCGAGAGATCAGGTATTGTTCCTGAATTAGATAAGTGGAATTAGATAAGTGGAATTAGATAAAACGGTTTGTTGCCAAATATTAAATACGATGGCTCTTGCTCACACATTCAAATAAACAACCGGATTGCCATAAAAATTGCTCAGCATCCAAGTTTTCCCAATCCATACATGCTTGAACAAGGCAATATCTTAGCTCTAGCAAAGTTAGAGTGAATCAAGCATAAGGCAACATGATGGCTTTTTGAAGTTGCATGCAAGACCTTTGTGGCTTTTATAGAGGATCACATCAAGAATCAGTGGCCATAAAATTCATTGCAGATATGTGGAAAACCCGAGACACATGATCGAAACTTTTTAAACCATATTGAAGTTTTGTTATGGGTCCAGAATTGGCCTGGTTGCAAATATCAGATTTTTGTATCTTTGCCAAGGAACCAGGTTCCTGTATAAGAGCCAGGGAGCTCTGCATGTTGATGAAGAACATACATTCAGGGAAGTTAGCTCATTTCGTGGAGTTGTTAGTTTTGCTACCTGAATATCAGTTGGATGTTATAATCTCAGGCTTAAGATTAGTGTGGCTTCCATGCCAACAAAATGAACTGATTGATTCTTTTGTTTTACCTGCACGATAGCAGGCTGGGTAAGTATAAATGTTGAACCAAATCAAGTCACGTTTATCAGTGTTTCTAAAGCAAGAGTTATACTTTTGGCAGAAGGAAAATGGTTGTATATAAAAAAAAAAGGAACCTTGCAGAACTTGAGTTGGTCCTGCTTAACATTGCTCCGGTTTGCATTAGATTTTGCTGAATTTGAGGTGCAAAATTTGAAGCCGGTTCATTTAGATTTATTGTTACTGATATCGTTGAATATGTTTGTGGTGCAATATTTTGACTGGAAAATTTGCTGAAAGCATAAATGCAACATTCAGTAAAGGGTATATATATCATGACGGAATACTTTTATTAGTTTGTCCTTCGCTTATGCTTCGCTTCGGGTGCTCATTTATTTGTTTGATTTTTTTACACAAAAATCGTTCTTGTCCTTCTTTTTGTTGTTCTTGGCAGAAGGCATATCTGAGGGCAGAACAAGATATCCATTCAATGAATAGTTTTTGTTATGTTGCTGCAGAAAAGGTATTCATTGCATCTGATCATTACCATCTTGAATTATATATGCATTGAAATTTGAAAATGCTGTCCTCTTTTGTGTTCCTTGAATGCATCAATTTAACTAAGTTACTAATGCATTCCAAGCGTTATGGACTTCATGCACTATGCCAGATATGACAACATGTATAATGCAGTTTCCTTACAGTGCCCATGGGATAGCATCTTCAAGTTTTGTAGTTTAATGACCCTGGCATTTGATGGATAAAGGGCAGAAGATCTTGAAACGATAATGTCGGACAATTAGATTGCCTATGGGTTTGTGCTATAGGTTCTTTAGCCATGAACATAATTACTAGTTTTGAATATTCAATTCCAAGTGGTAAAAAATTGGCTGTGGGGGTTCTTTAACTATGAAGATAGTTACTAGTTTTGATTATTCAATTCCATGTGGTTAAAAGTCTGCATTGTGTTTTATTAGTGGATACAATGTTAGTTGATGTGTAGAAACCTATTATACAATGTTAGTTGATGTGTAGAAACCTATTATAGGAAGCCATAAATAATGAGCAAACATCTATAGTGGATGGTTTGGCTTGTTGATGTCTTTCATGATTGATTATTGATTGATTATTGTATGCTGCATAGGGTTGATCCAATTCCAGAATAAAGTGCTAATGCTAAGTTTAATCTTCGCTTTGTATAAGCTACATTAGTTATTGCATTAGTCTTGCGTACTTTTTGAGAAATATCTCGATAATATTGTAATTGTAAGCGGCTTTACGCTAATATTTGTAGTATATCTTTTTATACTTTTGGCAATCGTTCAAATACCAAAGGTCCATATAAAACTAACAGATGCAGAGTCGAGCCTAGAGTCGAGCCTAGGGGACAGTGCGTTTATAGGATTTCATAAGGTTTTTAAATGATTGTGTTCTACATTTACAAAGGTGTACTGAAAGAATAGAATAGAATGAAAGGAGATGACAAAGAAATGTAGTAAAGATGCCATTCCTCAGCAGACAAAACACTTGACAATCGCAATCCACCAAGCACAAAAACCATTGGATTATGAAAATGCACCAAAGCTATAAGCAAATGTTATACTATGAAAGTGATCATTCAAAAGCAGATGCAAGCATGGACTTCTCAAACCTTGCTTTGTATTTATAGAAGAGACGACATTGATTTTGCTCCAACCGATGGTTCCGGGCTTCAACAAGAAGGCTAGATTACAACCATTTGAAAATAGAAGTAAAATGTTTTTCTTGCTCCACCATTACACAACCCATGTGACAATTTTTTGCGCTCCCTTCCGGGGGCGCACGGGACTCACATTCCTTAGTAGAATGATGAAAGAATGTGTAGACATAACAGTTCTATTGTTAAAAGATATAAAGCCAAGATCTTTTCTCACAAGCATTGGTGAAGCCATAAATACCAAAATCAACTGGCACTACGTGCAGAAATCTGGCCGATATAATGAAAAACCCTCTAAGCCTCACCAAAAAAACCCTCCAAAAATTCGGACTCCACCATGAGATGGATAAAAAATAATTGATATAACTGTTAATTAACAGAGACACATTTAATAATTCAATCTTTGACAGAGCCATAATAACTCTGTTGCGATCCTAGCCTCCTAGCAAGTCCTATGAGCCACGAAATATGCAAATCCTGGAAGGCGATTACATGTTCTTTAGATTGCAGTTCAACTAATGCCTGTCACATTATATACTTCCAAAGCACTATAAAAGGAAGTGTCCTTTATGCTGGACTATGACGTGTAGTAGCAGTTATTGAAGTTCAACCTTTGACAGAGCCATAATACTCTACTACAGGTCCTAGCCTCCTAGCAAGTCCTATGAGCCATGAAATATGCCAATTCTGAAAGATGATTACATGTTCTTAAGATAGCAGTTCAATATAAAGATTTGATTCTGGTAAAATGCAAAACCGTTAAACAACGAAAACCGAATGTGGATTAATAAAAATAGAAGATCCTTTTGAACTAATGCCTGTCAGATAATATACTTTCAAAGCATTGTAAACTATAAAAGGAATTGCTCTTTATACTAGACTATGATGTGTTATGGCAGCTATTGAACACATCACCCTCAGACAACGGTGTGAGCCCCTTGAATTTTTGCATTCATCTCAAACATATCTACGTTTGGCATTGTTGGTGCGACAAATTTGTGTTCTTAAGTTAGACATTGAGAAAGCACACTCTTATGCTTTCAGCACTTTGAAATTTTTGCTATGCAATTAAAAGTAAGTAGTGGTAAGGAGAGTGGGAGAGATTCAAAGTCATAGGATGACACTTACAGGCCAAGATTTACAACTTTGCTCATGGGCTTGCTGGTTGCATTATGGCCTCTATCATCGAATTGTGCTATATTTTTTGGTGTATAATATACTGAACGTTTTTCAGTGGTTTTAATGGCATTGCATATTCCAATGGTTGAATACAATGGTTGAATAATCAAAATTAAAGCACTTAAACATAGTAATATCCCATGCATAGTAATGAGGCCATTCCTCACTACTATATCGTATTCCAGTCCATTTGTTTCTATGTTTCTTGCGCAGCCACACCGGACATGCATCAAAAGTAAATGCATATATGAAACTATCAGGGATTAATGCTAGTAATTGCATCTCCTACAAGAAGGCAACTATTTCAAGGAAATGAAAGGAACATGATGAAGCTCCATGCTGTTCTATACATCAAAGCGATATCTATCAAACCGAATATATGTCCATGTATCTGCAAACCACCCCAAAATAGAGCATTCAAGTTGGCCTGCACATGAAGTAGAATCACACAAGTTGCCCTTGTTTGCCTTGTTTATTTAAAGGAATAAACTTTAGTTAGACGATAAGGCTCAAGTTCCGCAAAAGTGGCCCTTTATCTTTATCTTTTCGTACCCTTGTACCTAAGCAAGATTCAAAGTGGCCCTTATCGTTATCTTTTTCTACCCTTGTACCTAAGCAAGATAAATTCTTCCATCAATTTGACTGGGACATTATAGTGTCGATAGACATATTAACATGATTGGCAAATGTGATGGCCATAACGATTGTTTAAAGAGTGCAACGTGATTGTTGAGCTCGACTAGTTCAGCATATATCCATACGAAGAAACAATTTTCTGTTGTTCATCCAAATGACCCAAGTGTTCATTAAACCCTATGCAATCATTTATGTATATGTTTCTAACATTGCATGTTGTACTTATACAAGATATGTGCTTAGTTATCAATCCATGTACTATCTCTATAGACACAACCTGATTGGGGAATACACGCAATCTGATGTTAAAATAAACACTAATACTCGGAAGCATATGTTACAAAATTTGTTATCTGTGGGGAGGAGAAGACCTTTCTGTATACAAGAATCACCTGCTGCCTCAAATTCCGGGGTGGAAGCAGTGCCGACGCGTGAAGCGCGGAGGCGCTGCTGACAACAACAAGCATTTAAGTTTCTGTGCATCTTCTTCTAATATTCCTGACCAGTTCGCTTGTGTAAGGAGTTCTTCCACTGATTTTTTATATGCAAGGTTATGCTCATAACGTACTTTCAGCTTGGGATGAAAGCTTTGCATTTGCATCCCTGAAGTTGTTAGCAGCTTTAGTACCATATGCAATGGTGCGTGATCCGATTCATGCGGTTTGTCTCCAACAAAAAAATTTGTAACCAGCTCCTTATTTTTTGCAATTAGATAATCTATCGTACTGGCACCTGCATGATTATAGTATGTGAATTTCCCAGAATGTCTGAGAGAAGCTTGCCTATGATGGTATCCCTTTTTTGTCACATTCTACATCGTTTCCGCATCAGACCATCATCAGAGCAGAGTTTTCTGTAACAGACCATCACCAAGCAGAGAACTGCACTAGAGTTCTACAAATGCAGGAGCATCTAGAGCAGTTGTGCATAGACATCTCTGAACGATTTTTGAAAATTCTCTGAGAAAATGCTAACTATACATTAAATGCATATTAGAACGCACTCAAGATTGTAACATATTATTAGCATACTATATGCATTAACAATTGCATGTTCAATAAGAAGCAATTTCACAAGCAAGTTCAATTCTCATAGGTATTTCTACTATAGCAATGCAAAACGCTATTTTCAACTTTGATTCAATCATTCAACTGGGATTAAAACGGATTACAACTTTCCCCTTGGGCCAATACCAACTGCTTATCTGCTCTCCTCATTAAGACGATTCTCTGCTCTTATATCTTGATCGATTTCCTATCGGTTCGGGATCAACTTTTCTTTCTTACTATCTATGGTTTATCAATGTCATTGTTTTATTTGACCGACATCCCATTTCTTTGTATAGTCTATAACCGACCAATTTATCAGCATCACATACTATATCTAATTTCTGCTTATTATTTCACTCAATGGTCTTCTTACCACATAGTCCCAATGGTTTTCTTGCCCCATAGTCTCAAGGTTAACCATTTAGGTTAAGCCAGCATCTTTAAGTCTTCTGAACTTCATTCTCATGATAATACTGATTCACCTTATAATGTTAATTCATGATACTAACAGTTTCATTCCCCCTTCATGAATTAATATTGAATTGAAACATATTATTCAACTGTACTGAAACACATTAACTTTCACTGCAACTGTAACTTCTGTGCTTCCACTATTTCTGTGTAGTATCCTGCCATACTTCAAAACTGTTGTATGCTGTTTTTTTTAATATTGGTCGTGTTTATTCTATTCAACATACTCATCACTTATGAACTTGATTTTTTTTTTTTTTTTTTTTTTTTTTTTTTGAAGAACGACAATTTATTATCAAGGAAAATCAAGATACATACAAGAGACCTGTGACATGGGACTCAAAACCTAGAGGATGAAATAGTCCACTAAGCAAAACCACCCATACACAGAGTATAATCATAATCCTTGTGCCACCTTAAGGCGTTTAATGGCCTCATCACAGTCATCATGTTCTACATCATCGAGATGATCATCAACAGACATCAAATTCTCGTGCCATTGAATAGGATAGCCTCATGAGATGATATCACAGACTTCTTTCTCGTTGCCTTCTTCCAATTGACTTGTTGCCATGACTCTTTAGCGCACTGAAGATTAGGACCATCAGCCATAACAACCTCAGAAGCATGAGAGGCAGAAGCAGCAACGTGGAGAGTAGTAGGAACTATAGCTACAGTTGATGGTGCTAAGGATGACACCATCGGAACTGTATCTAGAGCATCTTCCATAGCCGAGGAATGCAAAGCAACCGGCAAACGTTGATCATGTATAGATGAAGAAATAACAATGGGAGCTTGAACTTGGGAAGAATGTTGAACAGATGCCTGAGACGCACGAGTACCTCGACGAAAGCTAACAAAAGCTTCCTTATCAGGAAACAAACGGGCTAATTCTGGACCATTCAGAAGCTTCAGATCCAGCTTTTTATACCAAGGCCCGCTCTTCACAACTATACAATCTGGTAAAGGCGAGTCCACTAGCATAGAAACACAAATTCTTGGACCATTCATGATGGAGTGTGAGATATGAACCCCAAGTCCCGTTACCTTTCTCATATGTTTCACCTTTAATGCCACTACATTCTTCATCCATATCTGTTGTAACACATCTATCTTTAGTTCTTCTTCTACTTTTTTACTCTTTTCCTAATTTTCTACTTTTAGTGTGCCATGTAGAACATCTTGTTCTTGAACATAATGTTTTCATCAAATGTCACATCTCTACTGATAATTATTCTTCTTTCTTCATGATCATACATTTTATAGGCCTTAGAGACCTCATCATATCCCACCAAGAAACATATAAATGCCCTATCATCTAATTTTCTTCTTAATTCCTTGGGAACATGCACAAAGGCAGCACATCCATACACCCTAAAACTTTCATATGTCACCTTTCTTCCATTCCATATTTCTTTTGCTAAATTTCCTGCTAGACTTGCTAGTGGTAATCTGTTCTGAATGCACAGTCGTATGCACCGCTTCTTCCCATAAATAGTTTGAAAGACCCGTATGCTTTAACATGGCTCTCACAGAGTCTAAAATGGTCCGTTTCTTTTGTTCTGCAACTCCATTTTGCTATGGTGAATATCGACAAGTCAATTGTCTTTTAATTCCCTTCTTTGAGCAATAATTTTTGAACTCATCAGGCATATATTCCCCACCTTGATCAGACCTAATGCACTCGATTTTCTTGTTTGTTTCCTTCTCCATTTCTGCCTCAAACAACTTAAAAACATCAAAAGCCTGATCCTTAGTTCTAATTGTCCTTCTAGAATAGTCATCAATAAATGTTATAAAATACCTTTTTTTTTTTAGGGTAAGAGTATATATGATAATAATATAACAAATTTTACAATGACCTCCCCATGGTGGTCTAGATAGAAATTGTCACATTACTTATCCCTTCCTGAAGGGAAGCCCAACGAAAGAATTGTATCTTCCTAGAGCATAAAGAAATCCAAGAGTTGGCCAGCAGTACCTTGGTCTCTTCCTGGTTTAGCCCTAGCTTATCCACCGCTTTTAATGGTGATGGTGACATCAGTACCATAAATTGTTCTAGTACACATGTATTATCGTTGATGGGCGCTCTAATCAATTCCCAGCCATTAGATAGGGGAATATTCCGAGGGATATGCCCTCTAGTGCGATCCCATCCCTACACCTCATCGGGAGATGGGGTCAAACGCTGATGTGGCTCTATTCCTAAGGGGCCGTTGACATCCATTGCAAGGGATTTTGATGTGAATTGACTTCAAAGTAGCAACTGCCACTATTCCAGGCACTAAAGCAGTAGCGTCTCCTGCAACTAAATTAGTAGGCAGTGAGGTTTCTCCCACAAGCTTCCCTGATACAGTGGCGAAGCAGCCCAACAGTTTGGGAGCCGTCAAATCCGAGGCTCTTGAGCACCTGCAAAGAGAATGGACAAGCAAACTGGGGGATTTGAACCCCCTGCCACCGCATTTTCCCATGCTTTTTCTAACTGTCATGTCTGATCATGCAGACAATGCTACCTAAGTTTCATTGACTTTGCATACGAAATTGCTAATGCACAAAGTGCATGAGTTCAGATTACATACCCTTTACCTGTGAATGAAGAGCAAGAAGAAGCCAGGGCATGTAAATTCGCCACTGTATAGCAGTGAATAGAAATTGAATAAAAAGAAAGCGAACAGATAATTCTGCATGGAGCCCAAATTAGAACACAGAAACAGCCATGCATCTTAAAATAGAAAATAGTGCAAGAAAAGCTTCCTGTGTACATACCTGAGGCAAGCGTTCACATCCACCATAGAAGCCTGAAGCAGAAGTGCACCTGGAATGAACCGGGGGATTTGAACCCCCTGCCAATGCATTTTCCCATCCTTTTTTTAACTTTCATGTTTTATCATGCAGACAATGAGCAACAATAACAGAAAAGAGAAAAGAAAGGCAAACAAAGAAAGAACGAGCAGATTTTCAAGCCATATCCACCTCTGAGACTTCAAATGCTTCTCTTATAGGACAGAATCAACATTCTACGAATCCATCTTCTATTGCTTGCTTTGCATTGTAGAAAGGACGAAATTGCTCTGTAAGTCAGAGATGGCTTCAAGCATGGCTGCAATCACGGAAACAGAATGGAATGAAGATGAAAAACCTGATTTCTCCATCGCCACTTTCTGAAAACATTGCCCTGGCCGCCGCTTCCTGCCGTTCATTTCAATAACAAATCCAAACCCTAACCCTTATTGGGCCTTTACGTTTGACCATTAGGTTTATTTTTGTGTCTAGCACCCATTGCTTCCAGCTTGCCAGGAACAGAAAGAGGCGCCTTCCAAACATAGCACCTGCATGCACCGGACCTGCTTGCCCACATCCGCGAAAAACGTAGCCTACTAAATCTAACCTAACTACTGGATCTAACCCAATGAACAAGAGTAGAAATCGCAAAGATTCTTTTAGGCCCCATTTATGTACACATTTCTCTACAATACACCCCATTAACAATTCAAACCTTATGTTATAAACATACCGTTTCATGAACTAGCAAACCTTATACATTGCCACTTTTTGCATCTCCTACGGTCATTTGCTATCTTATACTGTTTTGTATGTCGCCCTAATTTAGGCGGCTTAGATTCAGTTACACTCTAAATCCGACGGTGAGGATTTGAGCTTCTTTCGATCTCTTCATCCCTCACCGTGATGTAGAAGTGTGTGTCGATTTAGGACGTATTGAAGCTGAAGATCTTAGTACTGTAGCAAGATTTAACTTCCAGCTTCGGATTCTTCAGATTCTTTCGCATCGGTTTGAGCAAAATACAGTGGCCTCTGGTTTTCCGAAAGGGTGGCAAAGTTCAGCAGGTTTATCCTAACTGCGTCGGCCCTGCAGAGGTACTTCCAGAGGTATTTGATACCTCCAGAGGTATTTCTGCTCTGGTGTATGCTAAGGAACCTAGAGGAAGAGCTGTGCTGGACGATTGAAGTTTATCAAATCCAAAGCTTCTGCACACTAGGGCATTTGCAAATCCGCCATGAAGATATCCCACTCAAATCCGAGCTTTTGGGCATGGCATGAAATAAGAAACAGCACAAGAAATCTTTCCTATAGATCTCTTCTTCCGTTTATGTTAAATTGCATGCTATCTCTTCTTCCGGTTGCCAGCTAAGAAACGGTTTACATGCACTATAATTCTTTGCTGTTCTGCATGCATGTACATCTGCTTCAGGCTTCCAACAAGGAAATCAACGGTAGAATGGGTTCTTACATTTGGCAAAATGAGTAGAGGTTATTATCTTTTATGGCTTATTCATGTGCCGTATTGCAAGGATGGTGGAGCTTGGAGCTCACAAGATGAGTTTCGATCCAACCAATGATGTTTTCTAGAAAAGGCTTATCTATGGAAGGACAAGACTATATACCAGCGACCAATTATATGAGGCTGCAGCATATCACTGTAGTATCTACAGCCCTAGGGCAAGAATGATGCTTGATCACGGCTTACTCCTGTGCCCTGTTTTTGCTAATGCTGTGGAGTCTGAAGCTCAGATGACAGAAAGTGTTCCAGCCACCTGTCTTCAGAATCATATAGATGTTATTCTACCTCAGCCAGTATGCTACAATGTTGCCATAATTATCTGCACGAACACTATATGGGCTTTTAGTGTGTTGCTTTAACGATGGTGCAGCAGTTCGGTGTGGATTCTTGCCTCAGAGTTCAAATCGGTAAGGTCTTTCCAAATTCTGATGATTCCAGGGCCTTTCATGCAGATTCTAAGACTCCATATTGGGGGATTTGTTTTATTCTTATCAGGCCCCAAATATGGCCTACACAAGGACGGAATTATTAGTTGTAATTGAAAATGGCCATTAGGTAAGCAGATTTAATTGTGTATGCTGTTGTTTGTCTATAGTATATCATGCAGCAACACTTATAAATACAATTTATAATGTTGTTATTTCTTAACCATGCAGTCAAATCATGTTCTTCACATATGCAGACTACAGTCTGAATGCATAGGTATTAAACCTGTTATATGACAAAATAGACATACATGTAATATTGCTACATCTAAGCTTTTGAATTGATGGCATTATTTAGGATTTATGTTTTAGATTCTACCACTTGCAGAAGTTCTCATGTATATTAGAAATGTTTGAACAGTAGCAGTCCTTGCAGCTATTGGCAAAAGTTTTTCCAAGGATAATAACTTTTTTGTGCTGTGCTACACAGCCACATTGATGGGCTTATATTTAAAGGGTTACTTGCTTGAAGATGACTGCATATACAATGGATTTGAAGGTGGAGCTGTGGGCTTTGGTAAGTAGACAATGTTTATTTTTACTGTTAGTTAAATATTTTTTAATCCTACCATAAAAGTGCAGTAGATAAGCAGATATATATAGTCAGAAAATGTGTGACAGATATATTTCAAATACAAGTCTATGTGTGTGGAAAGGTCTTCTAATACTTTCTCTAATTAGCTCACATGTACTTCAACCAGTTCGATACATAAATGGGCTTTCTAGAACTCCCAACAAATTTTTAGTTTATTTTTCATTGTATTTTATCACTGCGTTTTACGTATAGTACAGACTTGAAATATCAAGTGATTCAGGGCTATTGATAGGTCTTATCTGATACGAAATTCTTTTAACAACTAGACATAGTTGAAGCAGGTGCTTCCAAGGCCTATCTACGCTTTTTGTACATTTTAGGAATTTGCCATGGAAATCTGCCAATATCCTTCCTTTCACTATTTGGACTTCTTGGACAACATTATTCTGGCATGCTCAATAATGGTAAGTTCAATCGGGTCACATTAATGGCGTGAGTGCTAAGTAGCAGTATAAAAGAAAGCTTATTCTTTAAGTCAAAATTTATGCATTTGAATTCTAAGGATGATTTTGGGCGGCATGAGCTATAAGTGCCAAACCGGTTTTTTTTCCGTATAGTGGATCTGGTGCTCTTCATGTTCTGGCATGCTAAGCATACATGAGCAAGTTGTATTAGCAAGCTGAAAATAAATATTATGTGCATTGTTATTACATTGTCTGGATCCAATCACTCAAATCCAAATCACTCAAACTGCTTGAGGAAGCTTTTTAAATCTTTTTAAGGTTGGGGTGAGAATGTCATGTTATTATCCATTAGTAGAGTTGACAAGGGCAACTAATTTGGATATTCAAGGTGTCTACAATAGAAATGATAAGCTTTGAATTTGGTATGTGCCCACTAGATTAAGGCATGTATGCCACATAATGTATGCCACATAGATAATGCTGTTGGATCTTGATGTACAAGCTCCATTTCACATAACATTATCGTCTCTTCTGTTCCTAGAATTTTAAGGTGCAAGTAAGAATGGATCTTGCAAATATGCTAGAGGACAAGTCATGTAATAATAAGCAAAAATCATGCAAATCATCACTATAAACAATTATTCTCATCAAAACAACATGGGAGTATTGACGTTCCATTTATTTGTTTGTCTATCACAGTAACCATGTCTGCTATGTAAACCATGGTTACTGCTATGTAAACCTTTACAATGTTAACATCGTTCACACCTAGCAAACAATAATGATTTCTAGCCACGATCATGCTACAAAGGCCCAAAGCATCATTTTTGAGATCCCACTACATTTTTGCAAATGAGTTCATAGTCTTCATTGGCTCAATCCCAATTAGCATTAGAAACAATAATCCCCAATAAGCACTATATACATTTCATTGCCCTCTCTTAAACATAGTGAACATCGCCCTCAAAACAAATTAACTTCCATTCCATTGCTCTAATTTCCTATTACCAATAATAAGTTCACAACCATCATTTCCATTTATCAATTATCATACATTTCATTGAACTAAACACCTCTAAAGCGAACATTTTCCAACAATCAACACAAATAAAAATCATAGAACTACACACATATCAATAAAAAACATTGTTACAAAACCATCTTGACAAAGGACTACCAAATAAACTTCTGATAAGGTCACGACATAATATGGTCCAACATTAAACACTAAGAATACATTGCTATTGAATACTAATTATTGATGCTAACTTATGTGCCATTCTAAAGCACACATAATACCTAACTACATCATTTCAAAAAAGAAGAAAATCTAGAGTTGCAGAGTATGTAGATTGAATCGAGTAAGTTGAATAACATGTTCCAATGTTAGCCCAGCAATGCTGGGCACCATTACTAGTAATCATTCTAAAAATTCTCCTATCTCCTTCCCCTACACCTTGCACCTTGGCTTTAAACCTTGTCCAGGAAATCCAACGGTCATTTTCCCATAAATGTTCAACTCTTGTTATCCCTGCTCCACGCCATCTCATGAAGACTCGTGGGTGGACCAATGCCAGTGGAAGTAGATCTCTATCCCGTATCTGTGTATTCCAAAATAAACTCAAACCACTAGCCTCCCATGGCCTTTTTGTTAAACTGAAAAGATTTTGTACTTCCTGCCAGGCATCCAATATCTTCCTCATTATAGGGGAGTGCCTGAGCCCATTTTAAACTTGTAGAAATAAGATGCCTTCTCATCTCTAGGAGTAGATGGTCTACCTTTTATCTTACTTTGCTTAAGCCAATAACGTATAAGCTCTAAGACAGGAGATGTTTCTTGTTGAATGGCCCTCCATACAAATTTTGCTACTAAAGCTCTTCCTTGGGTCAGTGGGTCTTTACAACCTAACCCACCTTCGCTCCTATCTCAGCACATTTATGACCATGCAACTTGAGTCATTTTGCCCAAAATAAACCTACGCATGATGACTAGAATCTGATCATATATATACTTTTGGGCCACTATTGCCGAAGAATAGTAAATGTGAGTGGCATTAAGGATGGCATTTGCAACTGTCACCCGCCCCAGAGAGAGATTTACAAGACCAGGGATTAACCTTTTTTCGGATCCTTTCCACCATCGGTGCCCATAGGCCCTTCAAATTCTCTGCTAAATTTAATGGCATTCCCAAAAGTTGAACAGTCTCTGAGGAAGCTACTACTCGATAGTTCCAAGCCTTAACCCTTGTATCTACTTCACAGTCAAATGGTCAGATAACTGCACATTTAGCGTGGTTTAATCCAATCCCTGATATTGAGTAGAAGGAATTCAAAATATCTTGACATATTAAGAAACTTCCATCATCGTACCTCAAGAAGATACACGTGTCGTCGGCATACTGCATTATCGACAACATCTGATTTGAGGATGGAAGAAGCAACCCATTAAGCATTCCTCTAGCCATCATTTCCTTCATCATAGAAGTTAAGAGGTTTGCCATAATTAGGAATAGATATGGAACAAGGGGGCATCCTTGTCTAATACCCTTCCTTAGTTCGAAAAGTCCAGATGACTGACCATTTACCAGAACAGACGCTGATGCCATCTTATTCAGACCCAAAACTAAATTGATAAAGTCTACTTCAAACCCCATACGAGCCATTACCTCTCTTAGCCCACTCCATCGCAGTGTATCATAAGCTCTACGGAAATCAAGCTTGAGCATGACACATTTCTGATGAGAAGTATTACCCCAATGGAGCCTGTCTCTAGCTGCCAAATAATTGTCCAGGATGTTTCTTCTGGGTAAGAACGCTGACTGTTCACATCCAATTACTCGAGCCAAGATTGGCTTAATACGGCTGGCTATAACCTTCATGATTACTTTATACAAAACATTTGTGAGTGCTATCGGTCTCCATTCATTAAGGACCTGAGGTCTACTTACCTTTGGTACCAATGATATAAATCCAGCTGCCAAGGCTGGGTGAAGATATTTTACAGCCCAAGCCCCTTTGATTGCTTTAAGAAAGAAAGGTCCCAAGATATCCCAAAACTCCATATAGAACTCTGGTGGGAAGCCATCCGGACCTGGAGATTTTCCAGAGGCTAGGGAACATAGGGCCTTATAAATTTCTGCATCTCCTGGTACCTGAAGGAGTGTTCTATTGTCATCAGTACTTATTGACGGAACTCTACTTAGAGGGGGTAACCATAAAGAGCATTGAGTAGAGTAGTCATTCGGAAGAGGATCTCCCCTAAAGAGCCCCTCATAGCTATTTCTAAAAAATGATTTGATTTCAACCTCCTCTTTAAGGAGTTGTTGCTGATCATCTATAACCGAGGTGATGCTATTATCTGCCAACCTAGCCCCTGCCATTCTAAAGAAATGTTTGGAGCTTTCATGGTCTACTTCCGCGTACCATTTAGTTTTGGATCTCAGTGCTGCCCCTCGAGCTTCCTCCTCCTCCACTACTTTGACTCTAATAGTCAGTTCATTCTCAAGAGTCTGATAGGAACTATTGAATGGATCTGACATTAAATCTTGCTTAACCTTCCGGATTTGATCATAGAGGTCAACCTTAGATCTGCGGAACTCTTTGGCCCGTTCTCTACCCCATTTTTTTATCCATTCCTTCATTACCACAACTTTTTGGACCCATGATTTCATACTAGGGAGCTCATCCTCCCTTGATTGTGCCAGAATAAAATTTCTAAAGGGGTTACAAAATGCGTCCTTAGGAGTCCCGTATTGAATTTGAAGGGGATGTTGCCTCTGCCTCTAGCAGTAGGAAGACTTTCAAACTCTAACTTTTGTGGCACATGGTCTGATTGAGAGAAAGACAAGTCTCCTTCTACAAAGCACCTATCCATAAAGGGAGCGGACTTATTGGCCAGATAGAATCTATCCAGAAGACAATAGACTCGATCCGCCCCACTCTATGCCACCCGTTCCTCCCCTAAAAGATTCCTGTGTAATCCAATTTTTTTATCCCAAACATCTGTCATATTGAGGTCACCCCCTAAAACCCAATTGTCAACTGGTTGACGGAGCAACCATTCTTGAATTTCTCTCCAAAGCATCACTCTCTCTGCCGGTTTATTCGTTGCATATATATATTTATCAACCCCCATTGAATTTCATTTGTTTCGAATTGTACTGCTTGCCATCTTCCCTCTGTTCCCACATATTGAAGGGTACTAGTTAGTCCTTTCCAAATTATCCCCGTACCCCATTTAGTGCCCCTAGCAGCACAGGTAAAAGAAGAGTATTGGCTGCCCATCCAGCCACCAAGCGATCCACCCTCAAAATCTGAGAGCCTATGCTCCTGTATGAGTATAATATTCGCATTTATAGATCTTATGGCCGACAAAACTCTAGCCCTTTTTAAAGCACCTTTGATTCCCCTTAGGTTCCATGAGACAATCTTCATAATCTATAACATTTAAAGCTATGATGATCCACCTCCTTTACTAGTCCCAATACAGTGTAAACCCCTTGTGAAACCCTTATTTTTAGTGTGACGAATTAAACTCCTAGGGTCAATAGTCATTATCATCCCCTCTATCTCCATCCATACCCAAAAGTAAATGACCTTTATTCCATTTTCTCCTGGATTATCATTTCCCAATAGATTGTTTTTCGCTCGCTTATGCCTACCTAAACTTATTTTGCCCCCCTTCCTGACATCTGATCTCTGACCCCATAGATTGTTTTTTAATTTTGTCCATAAGAAGGGGCTATTTATGGGGATCCTCCCGCATGGATCTTTGTACCTTTGTCCCGGGGAATGATTCCCCAATAGCTTATCCACTAATGATTGCCATTTGTACTTCTGTCCTGGAATCCCACTTAACTTTTCCTGCAATGTTTGCACTTTTATCTTGGGATATATCTTCCCCATAGCAAATTCAACAAGTTGAGGCTCCCTGATACATTCTTCTCTTTTATATTTATCTAGCCTTAGTTTGGGTAAATCGATGATGACATTAACCCTCCAAGTCCCATAGGGAAAATCTCCCCAATCCCTTCTCATACAAAGTGGTTTAATGTAACTTGGTCTCAATCCCCCGATTGTAGATTCCTCCTTAGTACTGTCCGAGTACTGGCCACCTACTGGATCGAAGGACTGAAGACAAAGATCATCCTTAATGCAGAGTAGTAGGAGCCATGTTATCCTTGTAATGAAGTTAGGTTCCAATACCCTCTTTATGCAACGATTATTTTCAATAGTGATTGTGATCATCATGAATTTATAGTGATGGTGAAGGCAAACCATTCCAACCATACATTCCATATGACATTTCCCAAGAACCCTCATGCTTGTTACTTGGAGGACCACTTCACACATCTCGACCCATTCCCCCATTCGCTACTCCATTTCTGGACCCTCTTTCCCATTTTGTAGACCCATATCATCCTTCTACATTTTTCCCATACCCACTTTAGGATCCATTCCCCCTTTTTCTTAGCCCTTTTCAACTTTCTTTGTTTGACATAATTAGCTTTTCTGGTGTTTCGGCCTCCTTGACACATTTTAGCATCAAGATAACATAGCCAAACTCTAGATGGTCTACTTATGGGTATTTCCTTTACTATATTCATGGTTCTAATTGTATATTTAGTTAAATTTAGCCATAACTGCCTTTCAAATGGCATACTTTGTGCAGGCAAGGGTGGACGTGCAATACCAAGTTTTCTGTTACCCTTTGATGCCAAAACATAGTAATATTTTCCCCATTTTTGCTGCCATTTTGCAAAGAGCATATATATTGCACAATATTTCTGGAAATTTGTTTGCATTTTTTGATTTACAATTCAACTTTTACACCAGAATTACTACAACCTTCCAACACCACACACGAGGTATGTTTTGTGGAACTCACCCTAAAGTTTCCAATCTTTGTCAGCTTGCTGCTACATTTCTCTGAGCTACCTTCTTTTAACCTTTGCTTGTTTCCACTTGAATAACTTTCACCAAACTTCTTTTCCAGTTTCGTTCCCTGCTTAACACACCCTGTAGTTCTGATCTTAAGGCCACATTCATTTCTTGCTACCGACACTCTTGAAGTGAACATTTTGTCAAATCCATCTATTCTATATCTTATCCTTCCCTTGGATTTGGAAGGATAGCACATCCAAGTAGCCTTCCAACCAAGATACCAGACCAGCCAACTATTTATAGTTTTTTCTAATGCAGACAGAAATAGGTAATAGCAGGAGATTGAGTCAAAAAACTTACCTCACTTAGAAGATAAGGCTCCCACTTCAGCCCTTGTAGCCATATAATCTCGCTTACGGGATATAATTCCCTCTATATGTACTAGGAGGTGCATCCTTTTACGCTGGCCTCTTCCCCTTTCGAGCACCTTCTAATCTAGAGTGCTCATGAAGTATCTTAGCTACAACACCTGGATCAAAAAACACCTTCTTTTGCAGCTTCCCCTTCCTTTTCTTTACTGCACTAATCTCAATGATCTCCTCCGGATCACTGATTTCCTGCGGTGGATCTTGATCAGGCAAAGCTTCTACAGCTTGAACTACATGATCCGCTTCAACTACCTGGATTGCTGCCTTCAACTTCCATGTGACAGCAGTAATTGAGACTGCATTGCTGCCTTTATCAGTTTCCGGAGCTGCAAGGCTTCCCAAACTACCAATCAAGGTGGTGTGCAAGGTTGGCTCCCCTTTTGTAAACTCCAATTCGTTATTCTCCTTTGCTTGGCAGGAGTCTGGCTCCCCATTTGTAGGCTCCTTTTTGCTGTTTTTCTTTGCATGGCAGGAGTCTACCTCAATAATGGTGGAGTCCACCTCAGCAGTGGTCAAGCCTTTTTGGACGGTCAATGCAATGTGGCTGGTCTCACGGATAGATGGTACACATGTCGTTCCCCCTATTAGTAAAGGGTCCACATCTTGACCATCAGGGGGAATCAGGACCAAAGATTGAGTTGGATTAGTCCCAGATTCTGTCATGATCACCTGTTCTTGCTCTGGTCCCTTTCTGAAGGATTTATTAGTATCCTCTGTTGCCAATGAACTATGCCCCAAACAACCTAGATTACTTCCATCATTGGACTGTTCTTGCAGGCTGTTCTTAGAGTCAGAACTTTCTCCAACAAGAAAATTTGGGCCAGGGCTTCGTATGGAGAGATTGTAACTACCTCGGCCTCCATGAAGATTAGAGAAACATTTTCCCTTACCTCTGCTATATCTAGATACCAATGTATAACCATCATCCTCAGTTGCTTCCTTCCCTTTTACAGTGTCAGCCGTTTGTTTGGTTTGTTCCCCTGGAGTAATACAAAGGGCAGATGCATGGACTATTGCCCCACACATAAGACAAGGAGGAGGCAGGCCCGAGGTAACTAGATTGAACAATAACTTTTTATCCTTGTAACCTTTGAAGGGAACGTGATCTGGAATGGGCTTCAAAATATCCATGGAAATGCAAATCTTTGGGGCCTCATTGCTATTGCTACCCATTGAAATAAACCCACCCAATGAAGCTGCAATGGACTTAAATGCTTTTTCTGTCCAGTATTCAGAATGTAGGCAACTAAGTGAGATCCAAACAGGGTAGTAAAATGCATCCGGATTGAAGGGGTCGAAGTCTTCTCGCCACCTTTGAAGGAGAAACTGGCCATTGAGAGATGAGACTATGCCTTTTTTGAAGAGAATGTTAGCTTCACTCTCTGTAGCAGTAGTAACAATGAAGTAGAGATTTCCAAGCCAATGCAGTCTAGGTGGAATTTTGGCTCTACAGACTCTTTTTAGTACCTTTGTGATCTCCCCAAGATTTGGATCTCCCCTGATGATTTTACCAATAAGACCAAGTTTGTCTAAACGACGGATGCGATCAGCTACCTCAGGAATGTGCAAGGAGACACAATCATCTCGAGGATCAGAGGGAGGATCCTCAAGATCAGACATACATGGGATAACCTTTGGCCCGCCTTCAGCACAGTGTTGCTCAGTCATCTTTAGTAGAGCTCAAACCAATACTCACTACCTAGCTAGGCGGACGGACAACAAAAGCTTGAGCAGGCAAGACTGCTGGGTCAGAAAAAAAAAGAAGTCTAATTGTACGTCTAACACAAGTAGGATCTCCTTGAATAAGTAACCCCCCTAGGCATGAAATTGATCTGAGAAGAGTGACATGTTATCTACTAGAGTAGACCAAAGTTCGTCAACTGGGCCCTCAATCCATCCCCACCATAAGTAGATACCATTAGTTAAGATCACTGAACGAAAAATAAATTCAGATCTGCTAGGAGAAGTGGCAGTAGACAGATTTGACAGATGAGGACTGGAGTTGTTAGAGATGGGCTTCCATTCAAAGATTTCACTAGACATGGTATACTTCCAGAGAAACCATTTCACCCAAGGAGTGGAAAAAAACAGAGAATAGATATGTAACTGGGCGATCTTCACCAAGATAAGCAATCTTAAATTCTGTGGTTGTTGCTTGATGGTCTAAGGAGATGGAAGACTGCACACCTGAGAAATACAACTCTGGAAATATGTGCTCATCTACCAACATGCACCACAGCTCAGAGGATTGGCTCTCTACCCACCCACAACTAACTTCGTTTGAAGCAAAGATTATCACCAAATATTTACTGAGATGAAGAGTGAAAAGAGGAGAAGAAACCTGGTATTGAGAGGAAGACAGAGCTGGAGATGCACAAATCACAGCCAAAGGTAAAGGAAGACCCATAAAACAGAGGAAGATGATGGAATAATGGGCTCATGAGCTCGGTTCATATAGAAGGCCATGAAATGATTAAAGAAGACCAAATCCATAAGGAAGACCCATTAAATCTAGGAGGACGGATTGCAAATCTAAAGCTGAAAGTGATGGAGAAGGAGCCGAATCTAAGACTAGCCCCAGAAGAGTCGGATGATCAGGGCCAATTCCAAGCAGATTGGAAGGTCAGTGGTAAGAAGAGAAAAGAAAAAAAGGGGGTCAAGGTAGGCCTGCACACTACAGAGATCGTCAGAACAAGGATAGAAAGGGCAGATGTAGTACAGCCACTGCCGAAAATCCAGATCTGTCTGTAGCAGCTAATCCATCCCCTCAAGTTTAGAGACGACCCGTTCAAAGCATACCACCTGCCTCCTCAGTTGGAATTTCTGTCCCGCATCCCCCTTACCGGGGGGACTTGTATTGGATCTGTTGCTTCTGTTCTAATCAGCTATTGCGATCACCGGAGTTCAGGAAAGGGGCTTTTTGATAGAGAAAAGAAACCCATTGTTCTACATTCTCTCTTCTCTTACTAGCGCCTCAACATGCGCCTCAATTTCCAGATAACGAACATGAGCTTTTTCCGCATCGATCCATGCAAACTTCTCACATTCAAGGGCCACATAGGTCTGTGTGTATCAGCTCCAGAACTCTTTTTGCTCTCTTTTTTGACCTTGCAAATGCTAGATGCTAGTTGAGTGTGCTTACCTAGCTTACATCCAAGACAAGTAAAATTTTCATGCTCATCATCACAAGCATCATCCTAGAAACTTCACATTGTTTTGTCATGCCAAATTCTTGCTAAGGGTAGGGAAATAATAACATTTATACTTTCTGCCTGATGCTCATTTAAAAAACCAAATAAGTTGCCCACACATTTTGCCAAAAACTTGAGTTTATTATTATGAAGCACTTTACAAAATTGTCTTTCAAAAACAACCTTGTATCCTAAGTCAACCAATTGACTTATAGATATCAAGTTTTTGACAATGGTAGGAATACACAAAACATCTTTTAAGTTCACTAATTCTCCTTCTAAATCATAAAGCTCTAACAATCCAGTCTCCTCCACCTTTTGAAGTGTTCCATTTCCCATTTGCACATGATGTGAAGTCTTCAATCTCTTTTCCTTAAGTGTTCCTGCAGATTTGACTATGCTTCTCTCAGCTCCACTATCGAGAACATATAATTCATGATTAGACTTGTCATTTAAAATACTCAAAGTATTGCTTATAGTTACCTCTGCGTCAGGGTCTGTTTCTTCAGTATCAGCCTCCTTTGCCACATTAATTGATGCATGCTCCCTGTTCATGTTACCTCTTCCTCTTATATTCTTAGAACCTCTCCCATTATTAGAGAAACTTCTGCCTCTTCCACGTGGGCTGGAACAATTGCTTGCAATATGTCCATACCCTTCACAATTGAAACATCTAAGACCTCTGACTTCTTTATTTCTTGGGCAGTTTGCCTTTAGATGTCCAAACATCTTACAATTAAAGCACGTATCAATCTTACCTGCAGTGCTCTTACCTTTTCCAGCATATAGAACCTCAGTATGCTCTTCTTCTTCATCTTTTGTTAACTTACTTTGTTCTATTTCTGTTCTGATTAATGCTTCAGCCTTTTCCCTATTTCTACCTACTGTTCTAATTAGTGTACTCAACTGACCAAAACTAGAAAAAGCTCTTGCAAGATTGAGTACCTGAAACTCTCGTGTAACTGGCACTTTGGTAGCCTCCAAGTCTGCAATGATGTTGTCAAACTTCTGAAAAAACAATGTGAGATTGTTCTTTTCTTGAAACTTAAGTTTTCTCAATTCCTTTTCTAGCATATCCCAGCTGTGAAGTATATTTCATCTCATATGTTTTGATTAGATAATCCCATATTTCTTTTGGTGTTTTATCTCTGATCTTATGCAGAATGCTGGATCCCAACTTACTTGCAATAATCACTCTAGCTTCTTGTAATTTTCCTTTCAAATTGTTTCCTCCACTTGCAGTTGCTGTGACAGCAGAGGAGCCTTCTCCATCTGGCATATTTGTTGAGCTACTATCTCCTTCAGCTTCATTTTCACAATTTATATAATTCCACAATTCCTCAGCTTCCAAGACATCCTTCATCCTGCCTTCCACGTTTGAAAGCCTGCTTCTCCTTCAAACATGGTTATTCCACTTAATAAACTTGCACCAAGCCTTGTTGCCATGATAACCCTGCTCTGGTACCAATGTTGCATGTTCAATAAGGAGCAATTTCACAAGCAAGTTCATTCTCATAGGTATTTCTACTATAGCAATGCAAAACGCTATTTTCAACTTCGATTCAATCATTCAATTGGGATTAAAACGGATTACAACTTCCCTCTTGGGCTAATACCAACTGCTCATCTGCTCTGCTTATTAAGACGATTCTCTGTTCTTGTATCTTGATCGATTTCCTATCAGTTCGGGATCAGCTTTTCTTTCTTATTATCCATGGTTTATCAATGTCACTGTTCTATTTGACCGACATCCCATTTCTTTGTATAGTCTATAACCGACCAATTTATCAACATTGCATACTATATCTAATTTCTTCTTATTATTTCACTCAATGGTCTTTTTACCACATAGTCCCAATGGTTTTCTTGCTCCATAGTCGCAAGGTTAACCATTTAGGTTAAGCCAGTATCTTTAAGTCTTCTGAACTTCATTCTCATGATAATACTGATTCACCTTATAATGTTAATTCATGATACTAACATTTTCAATTTTAGCTTCCTTCATGGTCGGACGTGCTATGCTGAGTTGGTCAGGCCTGGCCAGCCGCTACATGTGACATTGAGCGTGGCTTCCGTACGGGTGCTGGGATCATACCTTCGGGAGGTTATGGACATGCGAGATCAGCTATGTCCTCGGGCACACACTTGACATGTATATATACATTTATTTCATAGATGTATACTTGTATAGTTTGACAGCATTCTTATTACTATCATGGTTTTTCCCGCGAAAACCCTTCAGGGTGGGGGTTTTTTAAACCGGACAGTAATAAGTTTGCTGCGCTCCTTCTGGGTCCCATAGGCCGATTGGTCTCAGTGGATGATAAAAATCATTCTTACTTTCTTTCTTTCTTTTTTGCTTTTTTTTTTTGTTTAGATTAACATCCATCTTTAATAAACATAACTAATTGGATATAAAGCTCAAGTACATGAATGTCTCTTTTAAAAATTTTGATTGTTTATTTTTAGGTGGGTTAATACCTTAGGTCTCTAAAACTTGGACTTCCTTTTAAGCATATGATATTTTGAAGCTTGATGTTATGGATTGGCAAATGACGTCAATTTTATCATGCAATAATCCCACCTCATGTAGACTTGATGTTATGGATTGATGTTATGGATAGGCAAATGGCGTCAATTTTATCGTGCGAATAATCCCACCTGATGTAGAGTCTCCTAATGAATAAATTATTGATGAATAAAGTTAGAACTTGATTTACATGCCTAGAATGAAATCAAAACTGATACCATCCATATTTGCATATTCACCTGCATATAACTTTGACTGGGATTCTCATGCAGTATTTTGTTCTATCATTTGATTGTTATGAATTGCTCCAGGCTTTTGCAATGGCATAGCAAAACATACGACAAAGGATGAAAATGTATAGGTGCATTATTTCAACCAAAACCCCTATATAATACCCAGAATGTCCAAATATTATGTTCTAACTATTTGTCTACAATCTCAGGGAATGCCCAACAAAAGTGGGCAATTTTCTATCTTTGGATATTTTTGTTATAATAAACTCATTGCAGTCAAGACATTTACAAACATCCAACTTATGCCCATCAACGCTGGGCACCGTTACTAGTAATAATATATTAATATAGCACATCGAGCCATTGAAAAGGCACCAAACATACTAAGAAATTGAACCATTAAATTAAACCCTCGCGACCACCCCAGTTGTTTTTGCTGATATTCATGGAGGGCGTCCAATAGTTGGCGAGGAGCCCCAAATACATATGCCAATATATGTGTATCGTATATATGTACAATGCACCTCACAACCTTTAGGTTAATTGTGTATTTGAAACTGATAGTTAACTATAACTTACTAAAAAATGAGTTGCATCAAATGATGATTGGGATCGTCCGAAACAGACATCCAACAGTCCGAGCCTACGGATGTGATCCTCTAAACCAACTTCAACTTATCATGTGAAGCATACCGTTCATCATGTTTGTAAAGTTGTTTGTATCCGACGGCATTAAGGTCTGGTTTTGAATCCATTTGTACAATGAATCCAGATTCTCGTGCAAATGGATTCTTGTGGAAATGGATTTTTGTGGAAATGGATTCTTGTATTTTCGCCATAATCAGCCAGCAAGAGGGCGGGGAGGAAAGATCAAAGTATTTGGGCATGTGGCATGATATTTTCAATTTGCTTCATCAATCTGAACCTGCCATCATTATAACTTCCTTTTTCATAACTTTTGGCACTACAAATGTGGCATAAAAATGTGGCGAAAGTATGCAAGATTTTAATCCACTTCAACGTGCTTTCACCCTTTGACCAGATAGGTGAAAAAGATTTTTAATTCTATACCAGTTATACTCTAGAATTATAGCGGTTCTAGTAACATGGAGGATGAATAGTCTCAGTTTTCTCAAGGCTACAATGCCACATGCAGACATAGTATACGAGATTTATGGTAATTGAATTTCTCTTTAAAAGCGATTAGTATTGGTGTATATCTCCACTTTAGAGTTGATAGAACAAATTATATATTAAGTAGATGTCGTTGTTGCATATACATTAATGGAGCAGTCTAGTCTAGTATAATATGTCTTAAGGCAAGACCCAATGAATGGAATAAATGGTCATCTAGTTGAACCTTCAGAAGACTATAATTTCAGCATATTCAATATATGTCATGTTATAGTAGAGTTTTACATATTAATTAACTCAAATGAGTATTGCTCTAGAATTTCAAAACCTTAAATGAACAAGAGTGTGAGTACTGTATGCTCTTTTGAACACTTTGTCATATATGGTGCTTGAAGTATTTGCATTACAGACGTGTTTGTCATATGATTTAAAATCTACAATGTCTCTAGTGTAAACTACTTAGAGGTAATGGATCTAACAGCTAATATAAGGCAGTTAGCATGTATGCCGAGTAAATTATTGAACAAAGTAATGAGTCTTATATGGTGCAAATAGCATTTGATGAATTTGTTAGGGATGCATTGAAATATGCAATGCAATTGAACTAGCATTCTGTTAAAGGCTTACAAATGGTATTGGGCCACTTTTTTGTAGGATGGGTTGCCTTCAAAGATTTAAGTATGTGTCAATTATTTAAAGGATCACAAAGACCAAAGGCATTAAGTACCAGCTTAGAAAAGACAAATGCTTGGTCTGGATTGATTAGATTTCTTAGGGATTGACCAGCCAGATGTAGTTCTAATATCAATTATTTCGGCCAGGCTTCCTTTTAGACACTTCAATTCACTGGTTCAAATGTTTTTGCATGTATCTTTAATTTGCATTAGTACTTATTTGAGCATACATTATCTTTACTTATCCATATGTACATGCTTGCCTGACACATACTGCACAAGATGGGCAGACTAAGGAAAGTGCTGCAAGCTCTTCTAAAAGCAAAGGTAACATACCCTAAAAATCATAAGAAAACTTATCAGGACTACGACTGTGGAATCTGAAAGCGCAACAGACTTGGCAAAAAGAGAGGTTTAACTCTGGTATCAAATATCACTTCAATTATCTATTTTCTTTTATATCTACAAATTATTCTTTATATGAGGGAAGCTTATAAGCATTCGAAATTCAAGACTATAACATGACGCATGCACCAGCTATGCCACTTGGGCCTGCTACACTATGCCACTTGGCCCTGCAGCCCTGATAGTCATCTTAAAAAGTCCTATATCGATCCCAAAATGCCTGATGCAGGATGTCAACAAAAAGTTTATAAATTGCAAATTATTCTAGCAATGGAGATCATTGGGTGTGCATTATGCATGGGGTTTAGGTTGGCCTTTACTGTAATAGTAAGAGTCAACCCACCCTTGTTGTATAGTGATCCACAAAAGAGCCGACTCTACTTCATGGTAGGAGGTAGGTTAAGACAAACCCTAGGAATTCAAAGTGTTACTAAGAGTTTTAACTCCTTAGACCAGATAACAAGCTGATTTCAATAAATGGGGATAATGCAATGGTTTACCATTGGATTATAGTTGATATCTTCTAAATACCATGGGTAGCAATATCCTTTAGACACGCATATTTTAGGGGTTTAGCCATCATAATAATGATAGGATTCTCTTTGTTTATAGTGTATATAAATGACCACATACCGATTATTGAAATTAGATTTTTACATGGCATTTATGAGTTTCGGTAGATGTCAGAATCTAAATACTTTTGCATACTTAAATTTCTACCTAGCCTTATGAAAATAGCCTTGCCTTACATGGTTTAACTTGTTTATCTAAGATATGGATGGATTTTCGGCACTTGTCCTTTAGGTTTTAGCCAAAAGCAGCAGGTCCACTGAAGATAACTTCACGGGTAAGTTTGCAGTATATTTATCTTCCTAAACTAGGGCAAATAGATGGCCAGGACTTTTGGTTTAACTCCGAAGAAGAATAGATGCTAGATACAAGTTTTAACTTTAAAAGATCGGTTGGATATTTGGCATGCTGCAACAGAGTAGTACTGAAAAGACTCTCTGGGTTTATAATGTTCCCGGGCTTTTGCCATGTAGATTATACATCATAGGGAACAAAATGACTGATTACGATACGATACAGATGGCATGTTCTTTAGCTCCGGCTCTGAGAGTGAGGAATCACTATATTGTTACTTAGATGAAGAAATGAATCCATGCCTTGATAAATTATACTTGGGCGATCCTGCATTTAGTATAGAAGCTGGTTCTGAGATGGGACAAAAACATGGTAAAAATGAGGCTCATGGAGGCAATAAGCAGTTTAGCCACGGTACTAAGTTGCCTAAGACTGATTTGCTACAACCTAGAAGGGATAGTGAAGCATTTGTTCCTGAAACACAGCCTGAAGAAGATCTTGATTCTGAACAAGAAGAAATACATGTAACTTTCTGAGTCTCCTTATGGTATAATAATTATAGTTCTGGGAGAATTAAACAATCGAAAGGAGACCACAAATCTTACATAATATGGTCTAAAGAATGCCTTTTGGCACAGGTTTGATTTCCACATGCATTTGTTTTTCATTTTTTACATGTGATTTTTTTTATTTTCATTATAACTATGCTTGGACAACTAGTACAAGGGGTAACAGCCATAAGCTGAGATTACCCAAGGTACCTTTTGGTCCTTGCAATGTCACCCATATTTTGGCTAACATTGTACTGGTTGGCTGCAGGTACGGGTAATCTCTTTCCTTTGTGCTTTATGTTGTCCTAGTTGTTGTTGTATGGTGTAATTGAGGATAGAATACGTGAAGACAAAAAGGAAACCAGCATTGATGCTGTTATATCAAATATGGGTGACTGATTATCATAACAGAATATCAGGGTAACAAGTTCCAGTTTTTCTGCTCTAAAATATACTATTACAGATGTGTTGTGTACTATTATATTTTGTTCAAACAAGACATAGGGCCTTATGGCTGGCTCCTCTATTTTCATAGGCGTGATAAGTACCTATAGTATTGAGCAAAATCTAGCTTCGGGAAACAATATTCTTGGTGTCAATCTTGTAATGTTAGGCTGAAATATAGTCTGGATTATGATAAACTGTTGTTGGACCCATTGTTTAAGAGCCTTGTTCTGGATCCACCACATCCAGTAGCAGAGTGATAAGACAATGGTGGGATTGACCTAAGTTGATGATTATGCTAACTATACTTCCTGAGATAGCATAGTCTGATGTACTATTTTAGACATTCCACTTGCATTGGTTCAACCTGTGCTTGCTGTGTAAAACTGGTGGTTCTAAGTTAACAAGATATGTACTAACCTTAATGGTGCATCTTTGTAGGATGAATTTGACAACAAAGTGGTAGCTCCAACTTGGAACAAAGAACTGGAAGCCTTAGCGTACGCAAGCAACAAAATTGAATGTCCCAGTAATGCAGTACAGACAGTTCTGTGTTGTTTCAAAGATCCACAAGTTCATAAATTTATTCTCAACAAAGAAGCACAAAGGACAGAACATCAGTATTCTGCTGTTTCACACATGGTTTCAGTGAGTGGTTGATGCAGATACCAGTGATTAACAAGTGTACGGGGGAGAAGCTGGCTGAGTACATCAATGAAATATATGAGGCTCTACCACATAAAATATATAAATGGACCTCTGACGAAGATGAGGCAAAAAAACAGTTCTTCATTCCGCATCCATAATCTTAGGGACACAAATCTTGTCTAAAATTTTAGACAAAAAGGTACAGTGTACTATTTTCTTCTTATTTTTCAATAAATCTCCTTTGAGGTGTCTTCTTCCCATGCAGTCCTTGCTGATAGTCCTCTGTTATACATATTAAAAACCAAATAAAAACTTAAAGTCATATAAATCAATACGCTCAGCCCATTAGGGTAAGTGAGGATTTTAATGGCCAAGTGGCAAATTTTTGTGCTAATCAGCACTTTGAAATGGCTTGATAGGATAGTCCTACCCCTGTATCATTATACATCCTTATAGAATGTAATTGCATTCCTAACTCATAAAATGATAAAGAGAGTTTTTGGATATACCTTATTTTTAGAAGTTGAGTTTTGAGCTGACGATCACTTCTTTATTGTTGTCCTCTTCATGCTTCCCTTTTGTCACAGATTGCTCCACATCGTTTGGACTGGCAATGCCTTCAATAGATGGTCTAATTTCACTAGAATTAGCCATAATATGAGGTGTTGTTGTGAGTCTTGGGACACTGGCCACACTTTGCATGCTATTAGATATGCTTGCTCTAGCTTTTCTGGGATAACGCCTGTTGCTGGTGCTAGCAGCTCCTTCTATAGCCTTCATAAAGTCAATACCTTTTATAGTCTTTCCACAGATATCATTCATTTTACACGGGCCTTGAAATTCCGAAGTCAGCATAAGGATCAGATGCCAACTGAAATGTCATGTCAAACAAGACTCTCCTGACTTTTAGATAATGCCATGATGCTCGTTTTGAGGCTAGTCATAAGGAAATTCCTAAAGGTCACAACGCGACCAACATTGGACATATCAGGATACAACTCTTCTAAGTGGTTAAGGAGAAACCAAATACCATGGTCAAGCCATGTCATGTTATCTCCACATTCCAAATTCTGCCCTTAATAGGCTCACATCCACATTTGAAGTACGGGCACATGGTTCTCCATAATTTTCTAGATAAAAATCATTTCGGACTTCAGTTGGGTAGGCCATGTGGCCCTTTTGGCTGACAAACATGTACTCACTTTTAAACATTTTTTGTCAAAAAACCTAGTGTCGATAATAAGCTTAATTTTTTCTTTCTTAACGAGCTTTTCCATTTCTTGTGCAGCACTCTTCGCGGTCAGTATCTGTACAGGTGTGATACCACCCAAAATTTTCCAAGCCTCAAAGCTAATGGGTGCTAAAGCCCCAAAGTTCTTTGTTCTCCATAGGCCCTGGTTACACAAAAATGCCCCAGATTCCACTAGCCTTTCTGGAATTAAAGGGAGTCTGTGTGTATTATGCAGTGTCAAATCACAATCTAGACCAGTATTGTCATTGTGAAGTTCATTACTCTGTCCCCTGAGTTGTGCTTTATCACTGTCAGACAGTAACATATCCCTGAAGGGATCTTCTTGATCCATAACATTATCTTTGCTTAGCCTGTCATTTTGCACTTCCAAATTCCCAAACTGTGGTTTGATGTTGTTGGCCCTCTCTAGAGCTATAACATTTAAGGAAAATTGGCAAAAACATCATCACTGATACCATGTTTGGGTGGAGATATACATAAAATCTTAGGGACATATGCTACAAGCCTTTTCTAACCTTCGCCTGTGACAGAGGTGTAGCCTGCCCATGCTCAAATCCAACATTGCAAAAGTTCATTGACCCTAAGATAGAGCACATACGGACCACCAATTTGAGTATCATCGATAACCGTACTCTTAAGAACTTGTTCAAAAAGGCTTAAACCATATACCTGATAAGAGCCTTGATGTGCATGAGTTTTAGAAGGATTTGTATGGCAGTATAGAAAGGATTTTTGAGCTACACAGGTGTGACGTCCCCTACTCATATACGGTGCACTCATCGTATACAAACAGGAGTTCATCCCCCATACCAGCTCCATGCTGATACAAGGCCCTCCACGTATCACTGCAACCTTGACGAGTTCCAGTGGGAAGAATGAAGGGGTCATTTTACCCTGTCTCCCTCAGGGCCTACCTAGCTGCGGAAGCGTAACATACATGTCAGTATACATCAACATCATCTGACCATCACGAAGGATGGTTCACCACATATCTGCATAGACAGAGATCAGCACATCACATATGGAGATCCTACCCAAGGCTCAGACTCAAGGGGGGAGGACTGACGGCTTGGGGCTTCAGGAGTCATCGCAGACAGAATTCATGGCAAATGGATTTGGCTGGCATAAGAACATGGCTTAGGGTAGTCCACTCCATCCCCCCCTCCTGTACACACTTTGCAGAGTAGGTTGAAAAATATTGGGACCTGACTGTAGCCCGCCAGATGCGTAGCCAGAGGGGCTACTCATGGGTTGCATCTCCCCATTTCCAATGGGGCAGGTAGGGATTGCTCCCACCAGAGGCTGGCATGCTGACTCAAGGTGACTAGAGGGCCACTGCCCATACTCGACTGAACTCCATGGAAGGTGTACACCACCCCAAGAGTGTCGAACCCATGCAAAGCCCGCACGCAGTGGCAGAGCATTAGGTCTAGTGCACTGTAGTCCCCGATAGGCTTTACTACCAGAGGGACGTGATCATGAGTCAGGACATGAGCCTCCTTGTCAGCCAGTCTGGCCCCTCCACCCACAACCAGGTTTTTGGTTCTTGTACACAGGCCGAATTTAATATTGCATTAAAGAGGGCTAGGAGCATCAAACTACTAGGCTTTTAAGGCCTCTACCCCCCTTCCCAATACAATGATTCCACAGAGATCATCATCACATACATATCATAGAAGAACTAAAGAATAAGATTTAATCTAAATCACAGAGTTAGGTTCTTTAGTTATGGCTTGGTATCTAGAGGTCTAGATGGCTGCTATGGGCAATTCAATAGGCTAAACCTACTTACACTATGCCTGGGAGGCGGATTAGACTATTGAATTGGCAAAATACCTGATCCCTGGCTTGCTCCTTCTGCTCTGAACACGTCCATGCTGTAGAACTGCTTTAAGATGAAGTCCGAAAGGGAAGCTGATGAGCTAGGCTGCTCAGACAGACTTCGGGAGTCGAGATCGGCTCTTGGAGCAAGCGAAACGGAGTTCTAGAAGGCTGTGGACGAAAATGGAAAGTTAGGATGTCAGATGCCTTATATAAGCTATAAGTTAGGACTAGGGTTTCCATCAACCCTTGAGCATGTGGGATAAATGGGTGTGGCCCACTTGCCTATATTAATTAAGTGGGCTAAAGTGTACACATGAATAAATATGCACACACTTGCAAGTTGCCCCCTAGGGTGCTACTTGCTTAGCTAAACGTCGGCGTACACGTCCATCGGGATGGCGTGTACGCGTGACGATGCAGTACAGTATACGTCCTAGGACCGTATACTGTGCTGGAACGTCACATTCTCCCCACCTTGAGATGATGCTGTCCGCAGCATCGTGGGTCTCCCCACCTTGGGATCTTCTTTTCCTGCAACCAATTGATGCATACAATTTATTAATATACTTACACAATTATTAGTATTACCCTAAGGTAATATTTTTAAGCATACCCCAGTGCATCATGGCCCAAAGGGTTTAAGCTAGAGAACATCCCTGATGATCTCATCCTCGCCCATGTTCACTTCTACCTTCAATCGCATGTCCTTCCCCTATGGGCATGCTTACATTACGGTGCAACATTGCTCATGTTCACCATTTGCCTAACTAATTCAAGCAAAACCACGGTCATGCCTACAATGACATTACACCATGTCCTAGAGAGCACCGTAGTGGTCCCATCATCGGTAATAACGCATGCAACCCATACCTAGCATAGGCTGCATGCGTAGATTAATCTTACTACACATGAAATTAATCTAAACGTAAATCGACATGCCTGAGCCGATTATTTCGGAGATGACCTTGTCATCCCATTGCTCCATGAACTGCGAGTACTACCTTATCAGGTCCTTCTTAAGTACCCATGTCGCATCTTCCACCGGCAAGAGTTTCCACTTGACCAAATATTGGAGAAACTCTGATCTCCTTGTCTTCTTGATCGCCTTGTCAAGGATCAAGTCTGGGACTATCTCTAGCTGCTCTTATGTCATTTCCAACAACGTTGGCGTGTCCAAGACTTCTTCTGGGTTTGGAGTATGCTTCTTCAGCAAACTCACGTGGAAGACTTTATGAATTTTTAGGTGTGCTGGCAGCTCTAACTTGTAGGATTGGTTACCTACTCTCTTGGCTATTCTGAAGGGGCCAGCCCACCCAGCCCACCTTGGAGCAAGCTTCTTACAATTTCTGATGCGGAGCTTTGCCTGCTTCACTTTGATCTTGAGCCAGACGTTGTCACCAACCTGGAACTCTCTGACCGTCCGGTGCTTGTCGGCGACGCTCTTTTGTCGACTCCTTGCTGCAAGAAGATATCCTCGGACCTCTTCTACCAGCTGCTGCATGTCGGCCAACATTTGCTGCGAAACCTCTACCTTTGACACAGGATAACATTGGTAGACGTAGTTGATCATGAACGGCGACATCTGGGATGATTCCTGCTTGGTGCTATTATAAGCGAACTCAAACAAGTGAATGTAATCTTCCCACTTACTCTGCTTGTTACAGACATAGTTTCTTAGCATATCTTCCAAGATTCTGTTGGTCCGTTCTGTTTGCCCATCCGTTTGAGGATGATAGGCCGTACTCATGGACAGCTTCATCTGGATCATCGCAAAAAGATCCTGCCAAAAGGCACTCATGAACTTCGGGTCTCTGTCGGAGATAATCTCTCTTGGCATACCATGGAACCTGAAGATTTCCTTCGTGAAGAGAGCCGCTGTATCCAAGGCTGTGTCGGTGGTCCTGCAAGGCACAAAGTGTGCCATCTTCGACAGCTTGTCGACCACAACCATCAGCGCATCTTTTCCTCTTGCTGTCCTCGGGAGCCCTGTTATGAAGTCCATACTGATGACTTCCCACTTAGCGTTCGGCACCGGTAATGGTTCCAATGCTCCCGAATTAAGTTGCTCTGCCGTCACGACACACAACTGACACTCTTTGATATAGCGAGCTATCTGCTTCTTCATCCATGGCCAATAATAACTGCTGTGCACTTTGAAATATGTCTTCATAAATCCCGCGTGGCCAGCTATTGGACTATTGTGGGTGTCGTGGAGAATCAACTTCCTCACTCCTGATGATTCAGGCACACACAACTTATTCTTATGGTACAAAAGGTTCTCACGAATTGGCTGCTGCTCGCCGCCGTCGTGACACAACTTACACTCTTTGATATAGCGAGCTATCTGCTTCTTCATCCCTGGCCAATAATAACTGCTGTGCACTTTGAAATATGTCTTCATAAATCCCGCGTGGCCAGCTATTGGACTATTGTGGGTGTCGTGGAGAATCAACTTCCTCACTCCTGATGATTCAGGCACACACAACTTATTCTTATGGTACAAAAGGTTACCTTCCTTCTTAAAATTCTTGAAGGTCTCCCTCTCCTTATCTGTTCTTGCCTCCTTGCACAAGCTCGCCCACACTTCCTTGAAGTCTGCGTCTGTCGGCAAGGTTTCTTCGATCTTCTTTCCGAAGTCGCTGGTGAGCGTCGAGATTGCGTTGCAGTGGACTCTTTGTTAGAGGATGCCTTGAGAGCACATCTGCTACCACATTGAGCTTCCCCGGCTTATAAACTATATCAAAATCGTATTCTTCGAGGAACTCCATCCACCTTCGCTGCCTCAGGTTGAGATGTGGTTGCATGAACACGTATTGGAGGCTCTGATGATCCGTGTCCAGCTGGAACTTCCTTCCCAACAGGTAGTGCCTCCAAATTCTTAATGCTCTGACAACTGCAAGCAACTCTTGGTCATGAGTCGGGTAGTGCGTTTCGGCGTCGTTCATCTTCCGAGAGTCATAAGCTACTACTCGCTCTTCCTGCATCAGTGCTGCACCTGTGGCAATCTTACTTGCATCCGTCGCCACAAGTTTGTCCTTCTCGGGGTCTGGCAGGGTCAGGACGGGGGCGGTTGTCAAGGCTTCCTTCAACATCTCGAATCTTGCTTGGGCTTTCTTCTGCCAGTGATCTGCCCAATCCTTTACTTTTTCCACCCTCGTCAAATCCGTTAGCGGGGCCGCTATTTTTGCAAAGTTCTTCACGAACTTCCTATAATACCCTGCTAGGCCAAGAAAGCTTCTGACCTCGTGGATGTTCTTCGGCGCCGGCCAATGTATGACTGCTTCAATCTTGGCAGGATCCGTTGAAATCCCCTCTGCTGAGATCACGTGCCCCAGATATTCTACCCTCTCCATTGCGAAGTGGCACTTCGACAACTTAGCGTACAACTGGTGCCTTCTTAGCTTCTCGAGCACTTTCCTTAGGTGTTGTACCTGTTCTTCCAGGGATTTGCTGTACACCAGAATATCATCAAAGAATACTATGACAAAAGTATCCAAAAACTCCCTGAAGATGTCGTTCGTAAGCCTCATGAATGTTGCTGGTGCGTTTGACAACCCAAACGGCATTACGGTGAATTCGTAATGCCCATAACTGGTCCTGAATGTTGTTTTGTGGATGTCTTCTTCCTTAATCCTGATCTGATGGTACCCTGACCTCAGGTCTATCTTGGAGAAAACCTTCGCACCTTGGAGTTGATCCATCAGGTCGTCCGATCTGGGGAGTGCATTCTTATTCTTGATGGTGTGCTTGTTTAGCTGTCATCCTTCTTCTTCACATCCTCAAGCCTGTAATCTTCTCAAGCCTTCTTCTCAAGCCTGTAATCTATGCACATCCTCAAGCTGCCATCCTTCTTCTTCACAAAAAGGATAGGTGCCCCAAATGGTGAGACGCTAGGTCTAATGAACCCTAGGTCAAGCAACTCCTACAATTGCTTCTTCAACTCAGCTAGCTCTTGCGTCGTCATCCTGTACGGCGCTTTGCTCGTCGGCTTTGTACCTGGTTCGAGTGCTATCTCACACTCGATTCCCCTGTAAGGAGGAATCTGCTTGATCTCGTCTGGGAAGAGGTCATGGAACTCCTTTACCAACTTAGCTACCTGTTTTGGTAATTTGCTGAGCACCTTATCTTCCTTGCTTTCTTCTGAATCGGGCTCTTCGATCTGAAGCTTGAAGACATAGGCTACCTGCTCGCTCTTTATGCACTTGAGCAGCCGCTTACTAGACATACACTGTATGATAGGAACAACTTCCTTACCTGCAATTTCTATGATTTTGCCATTGGGCGCCATCAAGGTCACTTTACGGTTCCTACAGTCGATGATGGCCTTTGCTGGAGCGAGGTACTCCATGCCGATGATCAAATCATACTTCCCGATGTTCATCACTTTTGCTCCCATTTGGATGTTGATCCCTGGCAAATCGATGTCGAAATTTATCCTCTTGCCTGCCGTGTGTCTCACTGCCCTGCTTGCTAACACCACGGGTCTCGGCTTTGACTTCAACGGCTTGAGCTTCAACATCTCAACCATTCTTAGAGACGCAAAGTTGTGGGTGCTCCCCGTATCTATCAGGACTATGAAAGACTTGGCCTTGGCCTTCCCGACTGTGGAGATTACTTGATACTGATTTTCTGCTTGGTCTGAATCTATGGCTGCAAAGATATTACACTCACCCTGAATGAAGTCGTGTGCTTCCCCGCCGTCGTCGTCAGAGGGAGTCTCCCACCCACCCAACTCTGCAAATGCCGCATTCATGACAAAAGGGCAGTTTGCTATTCTGTGGCCTGGCTGGAAGCACCCGAAGCAGAGCTGTTTCTCAATGCACTCCTGCCTCTTCTCCTTAGGCATTGCTTGTAAAAAGGATCAGACCGCTTTCGAGTAGTTTGACCCTTCTTGCTGCGGCTTATCTTTGAAGGATACCTGTTTCTTTTCCTGCTACTTCCCATAACTGCCACTGTATGGAGCCTTTGCTGGTCCTGGACTGGCTGCTCTAGGGCTATAACTCCTCGATGCTTTGCCCTTATCTTGATAGATGCTTCTTTGTTTACATGCGCCTTCGCTCGAGGGCGGGTCCTTGCAGCCGACCGCTTTCGATTCGATTCGGACCGATCTTGTCAGGGTTGATTGCTCTTACCAGCTTCCTTATCTCATCGTTTAATCCCTCGATGTACCCTTCCACTGCATGGCGTTCACTCAGCTTTGGCACATAAAGCCTCAGTTTCATGAACTCTTCCGTGTATTTCTGCACGGATTTGTTGCCCTGCTATAGCCGATAGAATTGCTGCATCATGTGGCATTTGTGCTCCCTTGGCACATAGTGGCGCTTGAATGCTGTGACGGTCCAGGGGAATATACGCCATAAATACGTATATTTCTGGATCCGTCACTATACAAGTCTATCATTCATAGCCTTGTATACCATAAGTTGTGGCACTAGGGGGCATGACCAAGTTATTCTCATAACTTAGCCAACCATAGGTTTAGACCATTATCCACGTGGCCTTAACCTATTGGGCACCCGCCACACAGGACTCACCCGATTGGTGCCACGTGGCATCCTAAGTGGACCTAGCTCATATAGGCCTAAACCCTAACCCTAGGCCTCTTTCAAGCCCTAGCACCTAGAGACTCACCTACTGCGTTGAAACCCCGTTTGAACATCGCTTCTTGTAGCATAGCATAGGCTGGTGCAAGCAGCCCGGCCCCAGGTAGACTCGTTCTTGGAGCAAGAGCATTTGGTGAGTCGAAGACCATGGAGGCTTGGGATCACGGAGGGAGAGCATCGGGAGCAGGTATGTAGGATAGTAGTTGTGATAGCTCATCTGGGATTAGCATTCCAGATGTGCTAGTATTTTGTATCTAGAGTAGAGCCATCCTAGAACCCATATTCAACATCTTGAACCCTAATCAAGGAACCCTAACTATTAGTTAGTTGTATGATTAGGTTAAGATGTTCTTCTTATGGTTATTCTCATGATGTGATGATGATGTGATGATGGTTGATCATGTTGCTCCTCTTGTATTGGGAAGGGGGTAGAGACCTAGAGCCATATGTAGTATGCTCCTAGAGTAGATCCCTTAGTTCCTATTTGTTGCGGCCTATGCATAGGAGCCCACCAGGCTATTGAGGCTCTGATATGACTCAAGCACCGGATAAGGGGCTAGAGGGAAAGTGGAGGGAGGATCCCCGCCGGTGGGGGGCCGGGGGATCCCATAGTGGGCTAGGCTTATGGTCGGGTCACCGTGTGGGCGAGCATGGGTCCGACACCTCACGGGGCAATGGTGTTGCCCGCCTCTCGGGAGCTGCAAGTGTTGGCTTGGCTCTCGTTTTGGGGGTTCGGTCGGCACGAATCGTGTGTGTGTCCACGATTCTCTAGCCGCCCATGGCACCTCTAGACCACAGGAAGGGGAGATGCAACCCTTCTGCCTCATCGGACGGGGAGATGCAACACGAGTAGTCCCGATGGGTGATGCCATGGGATTGCGTGTATCAGGAAGGCTAGAGTCCTGTCGAGCCTGATCTAGCCCATCGCAAAAAGTATGCACGGGAGGGGCGGATGGAGTGGTCAACCCTAGCCATTGTTCTATGCCAGCCCACCGCCATTGCCATGACTCGGTGCGCTCTCTATCTCGAGGCCTAGCCCGGTCGGTCACCCTCCTTACAGTCCGAGCGGGGGGGAGCTCTCGTTTTATGGTTTGTGATTATCATCTTTGCATTGGTTTATGTGCGATGCACTACCCTCCGAGGTAGTATTTGTATATGTTTTATGCTAGTTCTCGACGTGTTCTCGCTTCTTCATTTGTTATAGGAGCCCATGGGGAAGGGCGCAAGAAGACACCTTTCCGTGTTCCCTCCCCGCACTAAGAGTCACCTCGAGTGCGGGGTAGGCGAAGGGCCCATCGCGCGGTTCGAGCGGATGGGGATTTCTGCCGTATACTCGGGGTGGCCGTATGTTTAGCGTGGGGCGCCACAATGGTATCGAGCAATGTTCTTGGTTGACCAAGAACTAGCACTGACCATAACCATGAAGTAGTCTAACAGGCCTATAGGGGTGTGAAATAAACATTTCCACCATCGAAACTTGAAAATGGGGAAAAATTTTCTCCTAGGTAGTGGGTCAGGACTTAGGTTAAGTGTTAGACGAAGGTTTGAGTGAGTCAAACGCACCTTCTAGTAAATTTGGAGTGAAAATCATGCATCTGCATCAAATTTCACCTAAAATGGGTCGAAGAATCATGCCAATCGGAGACCCGGTGAAAAATGGCATAAATTCATAGATTGCACTTCGAACCATTAGAAAAAAATTTGAAATTCAAGTATAATATCAATTAATATGGATTTAACATATACATTAATAATTAAATAAGTACTAAATATCTTGTAATTAATAAGTGTGGCTAATAAATAGGGGGTAATTATGGTAGGAGAATATTCTCAGGGACCCTCCTCTTTAAATATCTCTGACACCTCATTTTTCCCTCCAAACTTTCCTCCACCTTCTCTCTCTTGACCAGCCTATCCCCACCCGTTTTCTAGACCGTTAAGTATGGCAAGAACCAAACAAACCCTGAGGAAGCCGGGGGGCGCCCCACACTCTCGATGGCGAACCTAGCGGCGGGGACGCCATGTGAAGAAGATCAGGAGCACCTCCACCCAAGAAGGGGAAGAGGAGCTTCCCCACAAGAAGCTAAAGCCAGCCATCGCACCTATCACGATGTGCCGAGCAGCCCCTCGCCGGCAGTGAACGCGAAGAACCGACGACCCGGCCACTTCGGGGCCACGCACAACCGGGCGGAAGAGCAGAGGAAGAGCAGTCCGCCAGCCAGTGGACGGCTTTGGCCTTCGCCAAGGAAGAAGGGCAAGGAGAAGGTTGCGGAGTGGCCAGAAGAGAGGGCCGCAAGGAGGAAGAGGGAGCGCGAGGAGGAGCCGCGCGGCGAGTGAGGAGGGAAGAGAAGAAACGACGGTCCCCGCCGAACCGTCGTGATAGAGGAGCCTCCCCGGCGCGAGGAGGAGCACGTGGAAGAAGAGGAGCAGGAGGAAGAAGAGCAGGAGGAAGAAGAAGAGCAGGGGGAAGGGGCGGACCCAAGACCACCTTACCCAAGCAGGGCCTAAGCCACCTAAGGTGGTAAAGAAGCGTATATGGGCGAAAGGGCCTTCGCCTTTGAAGGAGGACCGTCTCTGGCGGTGCAGCCAAGGCATACCAAGAATACCTTCGCCGGTGGACGAGGTATAATGATTGGTACCGCCAAGCAAAACATCCAACAAGACCATGGAGGGACGGGACGCCAAAGAACCAGCCTAAGCCCGCCCGAGAAGGCCGAAGAAGCGAAGAAGGTCCACCATAGGCCTAATTCGCAGACACTCCCGTGTCTTAGGGGAGATTAGACACTTTCAGCAAAGGCACTAATCTCCCCGATTAGGGAAGGCACCTTTTGAGCGACTCATGAGGGAGGTGATGGCGGAGTTCGCCACCCACTACTGAGTGACGCCGCTCACAACTCGGGTGTTGCAAGTAGCCTGAGGCCGAGCTCACCCAGCTTGTTTGAGGAAGGGAACCTCTCGCACGATCCACGCCAAGAGGGTGACTTTGATGCCCAAGGATATATATTTTATGCCGTGATCCGCAAGGAATATCCTTGAGGATGCATTTTTGTTCAAACTAATGTAATTATTAAGTTTTCCCCATAAATATAAAATTTTGTTTTGCAATTAGTAGTAGATAAATCCTTCCTGCATTAGATAATTTTTTTTTTAATTCGGCGACCCCCGAAATCGGGTCACACCGCCGCCGGACCCGCTGCGTCTGACGCAGAGTAGGCGTTCAAGGCTTTCGACCCGTTTTTATAAAAACTTTATCAATTTAAGGTCTAATTCATGTAAGAAAAACTCCTAGTTAGATTAGAATCGTCCAAATAGTCATCCTAGCAATTCGAATTCTTCAAAAATCCACAGCAGAACTTAAAATAGACCCAAATCGGGTCACACCGCGCCAGACCCGCCTGCGCCCGCGACGCAGAGGCATTTCGCGCGCTCTGACCCGATTTCGGTCAATTTTTCGCCCAATTGACCAATTTTGACCCAACAAACTGCCATGTAGCGTTTCTTGCTTTGCTTTGTTTAGAATTGCACTTCATAGTAGCTCATTTGGACACCCAGGGCCATAGATTTGGAGTCTTCCCCATCAAGAACCTTTTGTGCCGGATTTTCGAGGCACCCCTAGTCTATAAAAGGGACCCTCATTTGTCATTTTTTCCCATTAGAGTTGCTCTCGGCCCCCTTTGGCGATTTCTTTGGCTTTTGCTCATTTCCATCAGCCATTTTCCATAGCTATTCCTGTTCAATGGCGCCCTCAAGCTTTGTCAGATGGTATAATGAGACCAATCACATTCGTGATTGTCCCCCTGAACAAGTCTTCCATGTTTTTGATTATCTCTTTGATCTCCATGCCACTCGACTAGAACTCCATACTACACCGACGACATCATTTGTCAATATGATCGTGAGGTCTTACCACAGGAAGTTAGCTTGCCACCTAGGGGAGGGAAATGGGTTTCTCTAGATTCTCTTGCTCAAGCCATAGGTGGGGATCGGGGGTAAGAACAAGCTATGGGATAGAACCGAGAAACATGCCGAGACTACATGACTGTAAGCATCATAGGCATAGGTACCTCTCAAGCCAGGCGATTTTTAGCATTGTTCATAAAGTATAGGCGGTTAACCAACTGGGGAGCCGTCAATCCAACCCTTGATTTGGCACCTCGACACCCGAAAGCCACCGTGATAAGCATCCGGAGATCCGGACCTTAGCATACGAACACTACGGCTCCACATCAGAAGCACCTACGTTGCAAATCGAAAGCGGGATTACGAAGAGGAAGAGGAAGAGAACCAAAGGCTGGGGAGATGAGGGAGGCAAGAAGGATGGAGAGGCGATATAGCTTCGGCAAGAATGTGAAGCGCTAAGGCGGGACTTTGAGCCACCAATGGGCATCACGGGCCTCACCCCAGTAATCGTCGATGGCGAGGAGTACATATTCGCCACCGACATCCTCAACCTCCCCTATTGCCAAGAGGAGAACCTCAGGATAGACGAGCTCCTAGGTCTAATTGCGGGGAGCAGGGGTAGTGACTTCATCGACTACTCCTACCGGGGAGATACCAAGGGAAGTAGCGGAACGACATTCCTATCTGGGGAAACTATGTCGGACATCCGGGCATACCAACAGGATAAGGCGGATGTATCGACAGCGAGGGAACCCATCATTCGAAAGAAGAATTTCAGGAAATCCAAAGCAGGTTGTACAAGCCGGGAAGGGGCCCAAGCGCCAGCAGACCAGTGCGCTCCATGAGTACGCGAGAAGCTTGTAGCAGCATCAATTTGGAGAGTGCAACTACTATGTGGAGAGACCATGAGGATCTTATGGCATTGGACATCTTCGGCGAAGCAGCTGGGAGAAAAGGTACGGGCACCGGGGGCAGAACCAAGGGCAAGTCACTCAGGTACTATCTTCCGGCCCTTAGCCAGGGGCAGATGATAGTTTTCCATAAAGAATTTAGCCCAAGAGGTGAAGAGTCCGTAGCACTCCTTATAGCACTTTCGGGCTTTGGTCAGCATGCGAGAATAGATGTGAAAGTAGACCATGTTATCCTCTTCAAGAGATCAGTAGCACTTCATGCTCTCGACTTCGCAAGGGGCCACCTCAGGGATGCGCACTTGTCAGTAGTGGCGGCAACTGCACCAGAACTCCCAGCACCACAGGTAGCAAGAGCATTGGAGGGAGGATCGGCGGCTAGAATCCTGCAGAACATGGGCAAGGGCACAGGATTCAAGAAAATCAAGGACTTCTTCAAGCGACATCATTGATGGAAGAATTGCTTGCTAACTTAATTAAAGTACATTGTAACTCCTTTTAAGTATTATCATGAAGTCCATTAAATGTATTCCTATATACTAATTAATGTATTACCATGATTTTGACTTGTAAATGAAATTTTCATATGATTTCTTTTGTACCTAACAACAATTTAATTGTAAGCAAAAATGACTATTGTCTAAACTTAACATTATGTATTGATGATCGACCCTTGCAGCAAGGAACTCAAGTGCAGGATCTCAGGACCAGCACCGACCACGCAATTGGGTTCCAAGGAACTTGTTTGGCAGAGAACAAGAAGATTTTGAGCAGGATATGTCACCAGAGGCAGTCAATGCAAGGTTGGTGCAGATGAGGAACCAGATGCAACATCTCATCAACTGGGCGACACCTCTCATGAATGCACAGGAAGATGGTCCTCCACCGCCACCTTGTCCTCCAGGTGGTGACGAAATTCCTCAACAGGAAGGGGAGGGCAACCACGGCAACGTCAGGGACAGGAGACGAAGAAGGAGAACCAGGAGTCCATCACCATCTAGCTCCAGCACATCAGATAGTTCTTCCAGTGAGGACAGCTCTAGCTCCGACAGTGACTCTGGCACACCTAAGGCAAGGAAAAGGGCAAGAAAGACAGATGATTACCGGAAAAAGGTGGATAGTGCTATGAGCAATGTGTGGAAGACAAGGAAGCTCGGCCAGTTCTCAGGGAAAGATAGATCAGGCATGGAGGCTGAAGCATGGCTGGATGAAATGGAAGAATTTGGCAACTCATATGGTATGAAAGACAAGGACATAGGGAAAGTTGCTACAGCTAACCTTATTGGACCGGCAAGGATCTGGTGGAAGGGATATGCTAAATCCAACAAGCTGAAGAGGAACAACTGCAGGTTCAAGACCTTCAGCAAGGCTTTCCGCAAGCACTATGTGCCAAGGTCTCATACTAGTAGACAGATCCAGCAGTTCTACAGGTTGAATCAGGGTAGTTTATCAGTGGCTAAGTATACAGAAGAATTTATGAGGCTCAGGCTGCATGTTCCTGGAGTCTCAGAGAGGCAAGCCGTGGATACTTACATTGAGGGGTTGAACAGCAATATCAAGAGGCTTGTAAGAGCAATCAACCCAAGGTCAGTAGCGCAGGCCGAAGATAAAGCTATGTTTCAGGTGCTTCCAGCCAGGGCACCGAACACATGATTGTCCATTCGTCATGCAGTCAGCCTTAGCAGAGCTTATGGATTGGGATTCCCCAACGGAAGCAGATGAAGACGACGACCAGCAGGAGGCCCAGGACTTCATAGATGGTGAGTGCCACATATGTGCAAACATTGAGTCAGGTGATATAGAGAATCAGTCGACTGTCATTGCGGCTGATGGGATCATAGATAGTAAGCCATATGTAGTCCTAATAGATACAGGTAGCTCTCATAATTTTTCATCTCCTAGATTGGCTGCTCTAATGAAGAACAAGGTATTGAAGTCTAAGCCAAGGCCAGTAGCTATGGCAAATGGCGCCATTCGGCACACTAAGGGGAGGAGGATCACCTTTGACATAGACCTTAGTGGGGCTAAGTGGCCGATGGGAGCAGAAGTCATGGATATTGGAAGGTATGATCTTATTGTGGGAATGGAATTCTTGAAGCCAGCTAAAGCAGTAATTGATTGCGACCGGAACGAAGTCACCATGACGGCACCGGATGGCAACAAGTTGATAGTCAAAGGTAAGAAGCTAGATTCTCCCATGCAGTGTATTTCTTTGAAGCAGCTAAGGAAGAACATAGAAAGGAATAAGGTGGATTACATCTTGAGGTTGGAATCAGTTGGGCCAGGCAAGCAGGAGGGAAGTGACCCAAAGGGGAATCAGTTGCCCAGCCAGATAGCAAGGCTTATTTCAGAGTTCAAGGATGTATTCCCGGATGAAATCCGGCAGCTGCCACCTTATAGGGGTGTAGAATGTGAGATCACATTGGCTCGGATCTGAAGCCTACCAAGAAGGCACCATATAGAATGAGCACCCGAGGAATTGATTGAGCTCAAGAAGCGGCTTCAAGAATTGCTAGACCTTGGATTCATAAGGGCAAGTGTGTCTCCTTTTGGAGCACCTATACTCTTTCGTAAAGAAGAAAGGCGGGAGCTTAAGAATGTGCATAGACTATCGCTTGACTCAATAAGCGGGGCGATAAAGAATAAGTATGCATTGCTTGAAAGGGCGGATGACCTAATGGATCAGCTACAAGGAGCAAAGGTATTCTCTAAGATTGATTTGAGATCGGGGATACCATCGGATAAGAATAAAAAAAGAAGAGGACATCCATAAGAGGCGCTTTAACGCGGTATGGTCATTTTGAGTTTCTGATAATGCCCTTTGGATTGTCGAGCGCTCCCGCAACATTTATGCCTTATGAAGCGACATCTTGTGAGACTTCTTGGATGAGTTTGTCATTGTCTTCTTGACGACATTCTAGTCTGACAAGTCCCTTGAGGAGCATTGTCAGCATCTCAGGAAAGTGTTGGAGAAGTTGAGACGTCATCGGTTGTATGGGAAGCTCTCAAAGTGCCACTTTGCAACAGGCCGAGTGGAGTATTTGGGACATGTGGTAACATCCGAGGGAATCTCCACAGATCCATCTAAGATTGAAGCAATAGTTGATTGGCCAGCCCCAAGGAATGTAGCAGAAGTAAGAAGTTTTCTCGGGTTGGCGGGATACTACAGAAAGTTCGTGAAGGACTTTGCTAAGTGGGCGTCCCCTCTGTCCGACCTCACTAAGGCCAAGAAGATTAAGGATTGGTCTAGTCATTGGTTAGAGAAAGTCCAAGCTTCCTTCGAGAAGCTTAAAGAGGCCTTGACAACAGCACCAGTGCTTGTTCTTCCGGACCCGAGTAAAGATAAGTTGGTAGCAACAGCAAGATAGCAACAGGGGCAGTCTTGATGCAAGAAGGAAGGGTAGTCGCCTACGACTCAAAGAAGATGAACGACGCCGAGCAACGCTACCCAACCCATGATCAGGAGCTGCTAGCCATTGTCAGGGCATTGAGGATATGGAGGCATTATTTGCTGGGAAGGAAGTTTCAGGTTAGATCGCGATCACCCGAGCCTTCGGTATCTTTTTTCACCCGACCACTCCTCAACTTAAGGCAAAGGAGGTGGATGGAATTCCTTGAGGAGTATGATTTTGATATTATATATAAGCCTGGGAAGCTTAATGTTGTAGCAGATGCCCTCTCTAGGAGGCCATTTCAGACAAGGACGCATTGTAATGCGATTTCCACTCTTTCGAGTGAGTTTGGCAAGAAGATTGAGGAGTCCTTGCCAACCGATGTGGACTTCAAGGAGGTGTGGGAAAGCCTCTCCAAGGAAGCCAGAACAGACAAGGAGCGGGAAGCCTTCAAGCATTTTAAGAAGGAAGGCAACCTGTTGTACCACAAGCATAAGTTGTGTGTGCCCGAATCTTCAGGGGTAAGGAAGTTAATTCTTCATGACACACATAACAGCCCAATAAGCGGGGCATCTTGGCTTCATGAAGACCTATTTCAAGATTCAAGTAGTTACCGGCCAGGAATGAAGAGGCAGATAGCTGCATATATTCGGGATTGCCAGTTATGTCAGCAGACTAAGGCGGAGCAACTTCGGATTCCAGGCGCTTTAGAGCCATTGGGGGTGCCAAACGCAAAGTGGGAGGTCATAAGCATGGATTTCATCACAGGTCTCCCTAGAACTCTTCGAGGCAAGGATGCATTGATGGTTGTCGTAGATAAGTTATCTAAGATGGCACATTTCGTGCCGCGTGCAAGGCAACGGAACACCGCATTAGACACTGCCAAGTTATTTGTAAGGGAGATTTTTAGACTCCATGGCATGCCTCGGGAGATAATATCCGATAGAGATTCTAAGTTTATGAGTGCCTTTTGGCAAGATCTCTTTAGCACCATCCAGACGAAGCTCTCCATGAGTACGGCATATCATCCCCAAACAGATGGCCAGACGGAAAGGACGAATCGGATCATTGAAGACATGCTTGAAGCTATGTGTGGAACAAAGCGGTCCAAGTGGGATGAGTACATCCACTTGGTGGAATTCGCCTACAACAGTGCTAAGCCAAGGAGTCATCGCAGATGTCTCCTTTCATGATAAATTATGGCTACCAGTGCTTAACCCCGGATACCTGGCACAATCCTGTGTCCAAGGTAGAAGTATCCCAGCAGATGTTAGGGGACATGCAGCAGCTAGTAGAGGAAGTAAGGGGTTATTTATTGGCAGCAAGAAAGTCGCCGAGAAGAGTGTAGCCGAAGCAAGCCACAGGGACCGTAAGGGAGTTTACGATTGGGCCATACCGTTTGGTTGAAGATCAAGGTGAAGCAAGCCAAGTTGCGGATTGGGAGCTGCAAGAAGCTTGCCCCTAGGTGGGCTGGGCCGTTCAAGATTTTGGAGAGAGTGGGCTCTCAAGCCTACAAGTTGGATCTTCCAGCCCAACTTAAGGTCCACAAGGTCTTCCACGTAAGTTTATTAAAAAGCACAATCCTAACCACGAGAAGGTTTTGGATACTCCAACCTTGTTGGAAATGCCGGAGGAGCAAGTAGAAATAGTGCCACGAGTTACTTCTTGATAAGTCATTCAAGAAGACTAGGAGGTCTCAGTTCCTCCAATATTTGGTTAAGTGGAAGCACTTACCCGTGGAAGATCGACATGGGTATTGAAGCAAGATTTGGAGAAGCAATACCCGGAGTTTATGAAGGAGTTTGATGGGCGAAGTCGTCTCCTAACTTGGTCGACCCGACTTGCCGGTGGTTAGCTAGTATGTTGTTAGTTAGCCTTAAGCCCTGGCGCATGCATTCTAGTTAGTAGGGTGCATGTGCGTAACCTTGGATCGTGTGGGCGATGATGGGATCGCCTTTAGGGCATTCTCTAGGCCACACGCACCTAAGAGGTGCGCATGACCATTAGAGTCATGTGAGTGAGGAATGAGGCATAGTGGGCGATGATGGGACATCGATCGGATGATCTCTATGCCACGATGCGGAAACGCACACCGGCCGTAGGAGGGTCATGGTGAAGCTTAAGTGATCATCGCGATGATGGGATCGTGAGGCGTTCCCTAGCTGAAACCCTCGGGGCATGATGTAATGGGGTGTACTCGATCAGGGGGATCGTGTACAAAGGTAGCACTCGATCATGGGCAATGATGGGAGCATCTTAAATGATCCCTAAGCTCAAATTCGAAAGGGCCATGATCTTGGGCAAGGTAGTAGGACAACCTTGAGCCAGTAGTTCGGCTCAAGGAGGTAAGGGGGGTGGTCCCCTAAAACCACAAATTATTAACTAAACTAACGTAATGTGCTCCTTTTTGGTGCAAGTAGAAGGGGGACCTCAACGAGGAGCGTTACGAGAGAGGATAGGGGAGCCATAATTTAGATTATGAACCTAATAATTCTTATAATAGTATTTTGAATTATTATAAGAAATAACTGTGTTAAGGCTATATAATTTTGTATAAGTACAAATATAGCCTAAATTTTGACTTTCAATTAATAAAACTTGATTGCTAAAGCAAACTAAAGGTTAATTACGTTGCTGTTTTGCAGGCATAAGGTAGGGTCGTCACCTTAGCGCAATCTTCGAGGACAAGCATTGTCCTAAGGGGAGAATGTGACGGTCGGGGAAATATCGCCATAAATACGTATATTCCGGATCGTCACTATACAAGTCTATCATTCATAGCCTTGTATACCATAAGTTGTGGCACTAGGGGGCATGGCCAAGTTATTCTCATAACTTAGCCAACCATAGGTTTAGACCATTATCCACGTGGCCTTAACCTATTGGGCACCCGCCACACGGGACTCACCGATTGGTGCCACGTGGCATCCTAGGTGGACCCTAGCTCATATAGGCCTAAACCCTAACCCTAGGCCTCTTTCCAGCCCTAGCACCTAGAGACTCACCTACTCGTTCGAAACCCCGTTTCGAACATCGTTTGCTGTAGCATAGGCTGGTGCAGCAGCCCCAGCAGGGTAGACTCGTTCTTGGAGCAAGAGCAGCTGGTGAGTCGAAGACCATGGAGGCGCCCGGATCTGGAGGGAGAGCATCAGGAGCAGGTATGTAGGATAGTAGTTGTGATAGCTCATCTGGGATTAGCATTCCAGATGTGCTAGTATTTTGTATCTAGAGTAGAGCCATCCTAGAACCCATATTCAACATCTTGAACCCTAATCAAGGAACCCTAACTATTAGTTAGTTGTATGATTAGGTTACGATGTTCTTCTTATGGTTATTCTCATGATGTGATGATGATGTGATGATGGTTGATCATGTTGCTCCTCTTGTATTGGGAAGGGGGTAGAGACCTAGAGCCATATGTAGTATGCTCCTAGAGTAGATCCCTTAGTTCCTATTAGTTGCGGCTTTGTGCATAGGAGCCCCACAGGGCTATTGAGGCCCCGATATGACTCGCACACCGGATAACGGGGCTAGAGGGAAAGTGGAGGGAGGATCCCTGCCGAGTGAGGGCTTCGGGGGATCCCATAGTGGGCTAGGCTTATGGTCGGTCACTTCGTGTGGGCCGAGCATGGGTCCGACACCTCCTGGGGCAATGGTGTTGCCACGCCTCTCGAGGCTGCAAGTGTTGGCTTGGCTCTCGTTTTGGGGGTTGGTCGGGTGCGAATGGGTGTGTCGTCCACGATTCTCTAGCCGCCCACGGCACCTCTAGACCCAGGAAGGGAGATGCAACCCTTCTGCCTCATCGGACCAGGGAGATGCAACCCGGAGTAGTCCCGATGGGTGATGCCATGGGATTGCGTATCAGGAAGGCTAGAGTCTGTCGAGCCTGATCTAGCCCATGCAAAGTATGCATGGGGAGGGGCGGATGGAGTGGTCAACCCTAGCCATTGTTCTATGCCAGCCCTCGCCATTGCCATGACTCGGTGCGCTCTATCTCGAGGCCTAGCCCGGTCCGGTCACCCTCCTTACAGTCCGAGGCGGGGTAGGAGCTCTCTGTTTTATGGTTTGTGATTATCATCTTTGCATTGGTTTATGTGCGATGCACTACCCTCCAGAGGTAGTATTTGTATATGTTTTATGCTAGTTACGGCGTGTTTCGCCAGCCATTTGTTATAGGAGCCCATAGGGAAGGGGCCAAGACACCTTCAGTGTTCCCTCCCGCACTAAGAGTCACCTCGAGTGCGGGGTAGGCGAAGGGCCCATCGCGGTTCTTTGAGCGGATGGGGGATTTCCTGCCGGGTATATGGCTGGGCGCCGTATGTTTAGCAGGGAGCGTCACAAATGCCTTTGAAAATTTCTTGAATCTGCAGCTATCCCTGCTCAACCCATGGGCCTTGGCATAGCTCTTCCACCATATCCTGGCTGCTCCTTTAAGGTTGGCTGTAGCCACCCTGCCTTTGTCTTTGTCCTTCATTCCGTATGCATTCCCATATTCCCTCATCTCGTCCAGCCAGGCCTCTGTCTCCATGCCTGACCGACTGTCACCTGAGAATTGTTCGAGCTTTCTTGCCTTCCACACATTGCTCAGTGCGGAGTCTACTTTCTTCTGGTAGTCTGAGGTCCTTGTGTCCCTGTGTCTGCCATCTCTACAGTCCTGCACTGGTTCCACCTCTTCCTCGAAATCAGAGTCTGAATCCGAACTTGTGTCGGAGGATTCTGTGCTAGGGGACCTCCTTCTCTTGCTCTTCTTCTTATCCTTTCCTGTCTTTCGAGGTGGTGCTTGTGGCAACTGGACGTTGTGGTCTGGCCCAACTGCTGCTTGTGCTGCTAATAAGGCCTTTATCTCTTGCTTGAAGATCAGATCTCATCCGCGACATCTCCTCTTCGGGAGTCATGGGACCGAATTTTTCGTACAGGTTCCTTGCTAGGTGCTGTCTGGCCGGCGTCTCTTCATCTCTATGGACTCGCCGGTCTTGCTCATCTGTTCCTGGACCTCTAGCTGCATACACAAGTACATCGTAGCCTTACGGTTATCTTTGTTTGTTTTATTGCATTATATGTCTTTGCTGATATAGTTGTGCAAGCAAAATACATCAACAAAAACATTTAGAATGCCAAACAAAATGTATTTATATGTATAGATAGAAAACTCAGTTACAATGCTTTCGGGATCAAGAGTCTAACTATTGTTGGAATCTCCGATAGGATGGGTTATCCTGGAGGAACTTCTTAACTTGGGTCGTTCCTACCGAGCGTCCCAAGTTCCTGAGGATATTCGTTGGTGTTCCGCCCTGTAAGGCTGTCACCAAGTCTTCCACTCTGCGGTCCGAAGTGTAGGCCACGGTCACTGCTAATCTTCCTTGCCGTCGGTAGGGTACCGCGAAGTCGAAGATATCCAGTGCCACCGTTCTCTTGACTAGGATGACATGATCAACTGATGGGATCAGCCGAGCATGCCTACCAAACCCTGAGAGTGCGATGAGCATGAATACTCCTTCTTCGCCCCTTGGATTGAACTTGCGGTGGATGACCGCTATTCTCCCGTCCAACAGCAGAGGAAGGTAATACCTTAGTGACCTGTCCCTGCCCGTCGCTGTTGATTCTTCGTCGGGTCGGGCACCAACTCTATGTCTTCCCGCATGTTCATCGACGTGAATCTCCGTCAGGTCTCTGTGGTCCCTTATTGTTGATGCGATTCTTGTCAGGTCGATCTCGCCTCTTCTCTGAATACCTGTGGGGGCTGGTGTTGAAGAACTTGGCATCAAAATATTTGTGGTCTTGCCATGGATCCCCATCCGTTCTTGAATGGCGTAGAATTCCTCTTCTGAAGGCAGGTCCCGAGCTGTCATCATTTGTCGGATGATGCTATATGCCTGGATATCTGAAGTCGACTCCCATGTGTACGTGTCGGCTTCTCTTACATGGATTGGGAAGTCGGAAGCCTCCCAATCGATGAAGTCATCTAGGTCTGGTTGTTGCCGCAGAAGGTGCAACAACTCGTCGTGCCTGTACTCCCTGGCTCTGCATTCGGGGAGGTTCTGGATGTCACTTAGGAGCAGATACTCCTAGCCGTTGATGATGATGGGGGCTAGGCTTGTGATACCTAGCCCGAGCGGGGGAGCAATCCTGTGGGTCTGCAGGTCCTGGTCGAAAGACTGGATCTCCTGCTCTGCTTGTCGCCGCTCCTAGTCCGGGTCGAACTCGACGTAGTCTTTGTCATTTGAGTCGAGCTCTTCGTCTTCGGCTCTTCCTTCTTGCTCTGCTTGATACTGCAAGAGGAGCCGACCTTCTGCTGAAGAGGCTAGGGGGTCCACATCCATGGCCGGGATGGAGGTTTCCCCGATTGGGTTCAGGGCATGGTGAGAGAGAAAGATGGCTAAGGCAGCGGTATAGGAGAAATACTTCGCCCTATTTACTGTCATGACCATGTAGTCTGGCAATCTAGCAACCTTGTTGTTCAGGTACTTGGCAATGTTGGGGACATCACTCAAGGCTGCTTGGAGGGATTGCTTAGGAACAAAATATCCTGTACAAGGGGGAAGCTGTACTAAGGATGGTCCTACCCTAGCTTGGAATTCAGTCATGACTTCCATATAGGATGGGGTTGCTTGCAAAGTGGCTTGGATGTCTATCTCCTTCTGGAAGACTTAAAAAATGATATTGATATCTGCGTCAGCTACATGGGCACTGGCGCTGTACCATCGCCTGAAATCTGCACAGTTGCCATTGATCTTGACTAAACTGGGCTAACAAACAGCTCTTGAAGCGCCTAAGGGAGTTGGAAAATTGCCTAAAAGCTGGGAGCAAACCTGTAAGATGCTAGTGAGATATGGGGGGGCCTATTTATAGGGAAAAGGAAAAAACCCTAATTTTTGGAAAACTTGGAAATTTTTTGGGTTTGGCAAATCTCACCTATTTTAAGGTCAAAATGAGGATTTGAAGGCTAATTTGAGGGTCTGAGCATGAATAGGACTACCTAATGAACCTATTGCAACAACTTGAGGTTAATTGGAGGTGGCATGAAAGAGATAATATTGAAAATACTCACGGTGTGCGTTAGAAGGCTGGCCTAAAATTTGGGTCGAGGTCCTGGCGCATACCGTGAGTAAATTTGTCCTATTTGGTCAAAACTTATCTAAAGGGTCAAATCATGATGGCCTCATCGAGATATACAAGATTTACCCCTTACTTACCCAGTTTGGAGATGTTTAGAGCCACTTTTGATGTGAAATACTCACGGTGTGCGCCTGGGGCCTGACCTAAATTTTAGGTCGATGCTCTAACGCATACCGTGAGTAACTTCTCACTTTTTAGCCATAAGAAAGGGCAATTATTGCTAATTCAATGATTAACAACATTTATGCACTTAGAATTTACTCAAAACAACTTTTTATTTACAAAATTTATTATTTACAAGATTTATCGTTCTCCTTTAATATAACTAGCTAATTGCATATCCTTGATCATTAGGGTCACTCTCTTGGCATGCATGGTGCACGCTCTCGAGTCTTCAAAATGCTCAGCTGCTTCTTGCAAGGCTAGCAGCATCTCGCCTATGACCCTCATGTTCGAGTCGAATTCTTGTACGACCTCCTTCACGAGCCTGGCGAATGGTGCTCGGGGGATGAGAAGGCCGTAATTTCTCTGAAAATGCCGGATCTCTCGGACTGCTTGGGACAGTCTCGATCCGGGCTTCCTTGCTACTGGTTTCTTGGGAGGAATGGGTCTCTCAAGAGGTGGCTTGAGGGTCTTCTTCTTGGATGGATGTCCTCCTTCGACATACGTTACCTTATTGGCCTGATAGTAGGAGTTGTAGGCCTCCCACTTCTTCATATACTCCTTATAGGCCTTCAATTTCTTCTGATAGACCCTGCGATGGTCTACCACGTACGACTCCCAGGCAGGTCGGGGCGACTTCTTTGGATCCTTCTCCCACGTGGGATAGGGTGGGGGTGTCTGTATCTGTCGATCCCTGTCCGTCTGATCCTCGTCTGCTGGTTTGGAGGAGGTCCCTACCTCTTGATAAGGATTGTAATCTTCATCATCTTCGTCATCAGAGGATGGTGGCTAGTCGGGTTGCCGTTCCTTGATGACGATCTTTGTCATTGGGGTCTTCTTTAGTTTCCTCTTGGGCTCCTCCTTGCCTTTGCCCTTGAGTTTCTTCTTGGCTTCTGCCTCCTGTTCTTCTCACTTCCTTTTCTTCTCGGCCCTTCTCCTCTTCTTGCGTTGTGATTTCGCCTCCTGGATTTGAATCCAGGCCTCGATCTCTTCTTCTAAGGTAGGTTCGGGAGTGGGCTCCTTCTGCTCATCTGATGCCTTGGCAGCCTGTTCTTGTTCTGCCCTCTCTTGTTCTTGTATCTCCTGCTCAATCTGCTCGAACTCTCTTTGAGTCTCCTCGTCTATCTCGAGCCTTCGGATTCCACTTCTGTTTCTCCATCTAACTCCTCGTTGATGAGGTTAACCAGTTCTTCTATCCTCCTATAGCTCGTCCGAAGTGCTCTCCTCAGCTGATGGAAGTTGGTCTCCTCGAGCGAGAAGCTGCTCTCGAAGTAGCTGCTGTATCCGCCTCTTATCTTGGGCGCTAGGCTGTTCGCCAGGTCGATACTTCCGAGCAGTTTGTTTGGTGCGCGCCATGCTTTACTTCACGTCAATCGGAGCTCTCGCGCCCAAAAATTGCCTCGGAATGCGGGAGCTAACTTCTAAACAGAAAGTCTACAAATGAGAGGGGTTTGGATCTATTTATAGTTTGGCAAATTTTAGGTCAAATTCTAAGTTGCTCATTTTCATGTGTCAAGGCACCTATTAACTTAAAACATGTACTTTATTTAGAGTTTCCTAAGTAAAATTACTCATAGTGTGCGCTAGAGGGCTGATCTAATATTTAGATGAAGGCTCTGGCACATACCATGAGCATTTTTGCATTTTAGACTAAATTATATAACTTCTAGACATATTCCTAGGGGTGTGATATACAAATCTAGCTAAACCTTACCTTAAAACTCGATCTAGCATGTTATCTTGTTCAAATTCTTCAAGTTTCAAGGTGAATATGGTAGGGTTACTCATGGTGTGCGCTAGAAGGCTGACCTAAAATTTAGGTCAATGCTCTGGTGCATACCATGAGCAATTTCCACACTTGGTCAAAATTTATTTCAACTTTTTAATTTGGTTTTCAATTCTTCTAACTGTTACTAGCTTAGCATAAACTACAAAAAATGAGAAAAAAAAATTTCCCATTTTTTCGAGGTTTAAGAATTCTACTAAGTTAGTACTATTGGGAGCATGGCCAGTGCTTTGCTCTTGGTCTCCAAGAACATTGCTCTGATACCACTGTGACGTCCCCTACTCATATACGGTGCACTCACCGTATACAAACAGGAGTTCATCCCCCATACCAGCTCCATGCTGATACAAGGCCCTCCACGTATCACTGCAAAGTGGGAAGAATGAAGGGGTCATTTTACCCTGTCTCCCTCAGGGCCTACCTAGCTGCGGAAGCGTAACATACATGTCAGTATACATACATTAACATCGTCTGACCATCACGAAGGATGGTTCACCACATATCTGCATAGACAGAGATCAGCACATCACATATGGAGATCCTACCCAAGGCTCAGACTCAAGGGGGAGGACTGACGGCTTGGGCCTCCAGAAGTCATCGCAGACAGAATTCATGCCAAATGAATTTGGCTGGCATAAGAACATGGCTTAGGGTAGTCCACTCCATCCGCCCCTCCTGTGCACACTTTGCAGAGTAGGTTGAAAAGTATTGGGACCTGACTGTAGCCCGCCGGACGCATAGCCAGAGGGGCTACTCCTGGGTTGCATCTCCCCAGTTCCGATGGGGCAGGTAGGGATTGCTCCCACCAGAGGCTGGCATGCTAACTCAAGGTGACTAGAGGGCCACTGCCCATACTCGACTGAACTCCATGGAAGGTGTACAACCCCAAGAGTGTCGAACCCATGCAAAGCCCGCACGCAGTGGCAGAGCATTAGGTCTAGTGCACTGTAGTCCCCGATAGGCTTTACTACCAGAGGGACGTGATCATGAGTCAGGACATGAGCCTCCTTGTAAGCCAGTCTGGCCCCTCCACCCACAACCAGGTTTTTGGTTCTTGTACACAGGCCGAATTTAATAGTGCATTAAAGAGGGCTAGCTAGGAGCATCAAACTACTAGGCTTTTAAGGCCTCTACCCCCCTTCCCAATACAATGATTCCACAGAGATCATCATCATATACATATCATAGAAGAACTAAAGAATAAGATTTAATCTAAATCACAGAGTTAGGTTCTTTAGTTATGGCTTGGTATCTAGAGGTCTAGATGGCTGCTATGGGCAATTCAATAGGCTAAACCTACTTACACTATGCCTGGGAGGCAGATTAGACTATTGAATTGGCAAACTATCTGATCCCTGGCTTGCTCCTCCTGCTCTGAACGCATCCATGCTGCAGAACTGCTTGAAGATGAAGTTCGAAAGGGAAGCTGATGAGCTAGGCTGCTCAGACAGACTTCGGAGTCGAGATTGGCTCTTGGAGCAAGCGAAACGGAGTTCTAGAAGGCTGTGGACGAAAATGGAAAGTTAGGGTTTCAGATGCCTTATATAAGCTATAAGTTAGGGCTAGGGTTTCCATCAACCCTTGAGCATGTGGGATAAGTGGGTGTGGCCCACTCGCCTATATTAATTAAGTGGGCTAAAGTGTACACATGAATAAATGTACACACACTTGCAAGTTGCCCCCTAGGGTGCTACTTGCTTAGCTAAACGTCGACGTACACGTCAATCGGGATGGCGTGTATGCGTGACGATGCAGTACAATATACGTCCTGGGACCGTATACTATGCTGGAACGTCACAACAGGTTCACGTATCCACATATTTCAGATGTTGATAAGAAAATGATCATGGAAAATGTTTGGTCTGATGCTTCAGATAAAATAAAAGAGGCCCGCAAGGTAGATAGTACCAGGGCTTTTCCTTTCAATGACCATCTAGTCACGGATAATCTAGAATGGCTTTGTAGAAACTTTTATATTGCCGGAATAGACAAGGCCACAAATAACCCTTCTTTTACCGTCCGGCTCACATTAGAAGTGTTGCCATTGATAGGCTTAATAGTAAAGACTTTTTGAGTATTGATACATCAGTATAAGATGTCAAATTTAAAATTAAGACTGAAATATTGAGTCAGACAGCTTGCCATACCTACTTGGTATATACAAGGCACACAAACAAGAATATAGATGGATAACCAATGCGCATGGCACCATATTTACAGAAATATCTAAAATTATCACTGCTGGTCTTAGTAACATAATCAGCTTGTGGCTGGAAGTTACTAAAGCTATGTGTGACAGAATTTGTACATTGCTTCCTGGTAAAGTAAATATAGTGGAATCAGTCTACGATGTTGTATTAAATTTACCTGGCAGTATAGTGGAAGTTTTTGTTGCTGATATTACTCGGTGTTATGAAAACATACCACTATACGGGGAGTCAGCAATATGCCATGTCATTAAATTAGTTGTAGAAGCTACCTGGAAGTATATGAAAGGTGTAAATCACAGACATGAACTTTGGATCAAAAGAACAAATGATAGCTCATACACGGCTAAATGGTTTAAGTATAAACCACGGGGAAAGTGCTGGTTACACATGGACGCCAACAAATTTATCAACATCAATGTTTGGCTATTAACAAACTGTTTTATCAGTCAGGGAAGGAAACTATGGAGACAAGTGTGTGGCATTCTCATGGGGTTTTCATGCAGCCCCTGTTGGTGTAACCTGTATCTTGCATGGTACGAGGTCACATTCATCAGGAATTTAGCTTTCCAAGGTAGATACAATGATATCAAATTATTTATGCATACTTTTAGATATATGGATGACCTTCTTGCTGTAAACTGCCCGATCATCAGGCATTTCTTAGGGGAACTGCTACCGAATAACAATGAGGGCATTCAAATTTATGACCTCAGCAAGATTGGTATTAAAACGAAACCAGGTTTTGAAGGGGCGGCAATGCATGGATATAAAGCTAATTTTCTGAACATGGTAATTGAGATCTTCAACAGAAGTAGGGGAATTTACCAAACCAACAGGTACGACAAAAGGGACATGTTACCCTTTAAGGCTATCAAATTTATCCACGTTGATAGCTGCAGACCCTACCACCAAGCACGTAATGTTATTATTTCCTAAATACTACCTTACATGTATGTAAATTCAGGGCCCATCAGTGCTGCCAATGACATAGTACAGTTAATGAGAAACTTCATCAACAATGGATTTGATTTCAGAGGAATCAAAAGGAAAGTGTTCCAATACATATGCAATAATGATTTTCCAGGTCTAAAGATTGACACGGCTATGCTGATACAAGAAATCAACAAAAGGTTGTAAATCAATGCTGCTGCAAGAATGCTACAGGAGACTTTAAACAGGTATTCATGATGGTTTCCTTCTATTTCTTGGGCTGTTTTGTTACAAATATAGGATGGGTTGGCCTCTACTGTAAATGTAGAGGTCACCCCTCCCCTAGTTTCCAGATTAAAGTATGATCACTTGAGGCTATCACCTTACCTACGGATGGAGGTAGGCTTTTTTATATAGTTAATTATTGACTTGCTACACCACTGAAAATAGTTTAAATCTTGATTCTGGCTCACATCCATAAGACAAACCCTAGTCCTTAGACCAGATAACAAGCTGATTTCAATAAATAGGGATAATGCAATGGTTTACCATTGGATTATAGTTGATATCTTCTAAATACCATGGGTAGCAATATCCTTTAGACATGCATATTTTAGTGGTTTAGCCATCATAATAATGAAATGGATGAAAATATTCTCTTTGTTTATAATGTATATAAATGACCGCATACCGGTTATTGAAATTAGATTTTTACATGGCATTTATGAGTTTCGGTAGATGTTAGAATCTAAATACTTTTGCATACTTAAATTTCTACCTAACCTTAAGAAAATAGTCTTGCCTTACATGGTTTAGCCTGTTTACCTAAGATATGGATGGATTTTCGGTGCTTGTCCTTTAGGGTTTAGCCAAAAGCAGCAGGTCCGCTAAAGATAACTTCATGGGTAAGTTTGCAGTATATTTATCTTCCTAAACTAGGGCAAATAGATGGCCATGACTTTTGGTTTAACTCCGGAAGCTAAATAGATGCTAGATATAAGTTTTAACTTTAAAAGATCGGCTGGATATTTGGCATGCTGTGACAGGGTAGTACTGAAAATACTCTCTGGGTTTATAATGTTCCCGGGCTTTTGCCATGTAGATTATACATCATAGGGAATAAAATGACTGATTACGACATAGATGACATGTTCTTTAGCTCCGTCTCGGAGAGTGAGGAATCACTATATTGTTAGATGAATAGTTGAATCCATGCCTTGATAAATTATACTTGGGCGATCCTGCATTTAGTATAGAAGCTGGTTCTGAGATGGGACAAAGACGTGGTAAAAATGAGGCTCATGGAGGCAATAAGCAGTTTAGCCATGGTACCAAGTTGCCTAAGGCTGATTTGCTATAGCCTAGACGGGATGGTGAAGCATTTGTTCCTGAAACACAGCCTGAAGAAGACCTTGATTTTTTTTTTTTTGAAGAACTGTGTCATCAGTATATTAAAAGAATGGTAATGTTACAAAGCAAGTGAGGAGGAAGGAGAACTGCCCCAAAGAGACAGCAATACCTCGACACTCCACAACAAACTCACAGAAAAACTGCAACTCTACTGCTGTAGAAACCGACCATCACCATCCAACACCCAAGAAGTCCCGCCAAATGGAAAATTTCCGCTCTACTAATCCCGGGAACACCAGAAAGCTTTGGCAAACTTCCGCTCTACTAATCCCGGAAACACTAGAAAGCTTTGAAATAGCTTGTACCTGAGTCGAGGAATCGAGAGGTCGCAGTCGCTGAATCCCCGAAAGATCCACAACAACCGCCGCCTTCCAAATCAGCCACACCAACCAAGCCACACGACGGATGCAAGGCTTCTGCCGCATAAGAGCGGCCAAGCACCGAGATACACATGAAGCAAACATGGCTAGTCAATCTCACACCAAAGCGAGCCCTAACCCAATCCCAGGCAGCCTGCAAATGAGGGCATAAAACTAGACAATGCTCCACAGTCTCACGATGAAGGCCACAACAAGGGCAGAGAGGGCTCACACCCGGCCTAAACTGACTCACAAGGGCATTCACCCTGATACGGCGGTGCACCACCTGCCACGAAGCACCCTAACCTTTGGTGGGGAAGTGAGCTCCATGTCCACGCCCAAACCGAAGCCATCGAGAACCAGGAAGCTACTGAGACCACTTGTCGGAAGGGGCGAGTGTCATGAATAGCCGGCACCAAAGAACAAGACCGCACAAAACAAGAAGACACAACATCCGGATGAACCTTCCAAACCCGCACCACCACATCATCCCCGAGGGACTATAGGTATGTGTAGCGGAATACTCCCCGCCACTTGTTCCCGTGATAGCGGGCCACGCCCCTCGGTAAAGCGAGCTCGAAAGAACTCCCACGAAGCTAGTGACCACCCCAATACCAATCCTCCAAGGTGAGCAAGATGAGCTTCCAACGGCCAGCAAGGCCCCGAGCATGCACGCGATGGCGACCAAGGGCAAGTGCGCTAGGGGGTAGAGGAACCCACAAGAAAGGAGAAGAGTGGTGATAAATTGAGGCATAATCTAGCTGGAAGAGCACACGCACATGATCCCAAGCCCCCAACACCCCCCGTGAGAAAAGGGGCGGAGACCATACAACGATTGCCGGGGCAACTCCACATGCATGGCGGCTTCCCAAACGCCACACAATGGTGAAAGAGATCGCAACAACAAAGACGGCAGCACAGGAGAAGATGCTCCATCCCGGAATCGCCAAACAAACTTGGAGACCAACACCTTACTATGCAGCACCAAATCCGAATGGCCAAGCCCCCATCCTCAGGGAGGCGGAGACACTTCCACCAAGCCACTTTAACAACTGCCCCTTCATCATCCCCCGCCCCACACACAAAATTTTGAACAATCTTATCCAAAGCACGTATCTTACCCTCGGGGAGCTAACATCACGGATGTTGTATACACATGAGTGCTACAAAGAAACTTGACTTGGCAATAATGATCCTACCGCCATGGACAACTTGCTACCCTTCCACCAATTGAGGTGTTTACGCAACCCCCCGCAAAATCTCATCCCACACCCTCCCCATGGAAACATCCCTCCAAAGGAAATACCCAACAACTTAGTACACACATTACACGGAAGCACCTTCCAAGGGAATAGAGCCAAACAAGGGGAGGATGAGTCTTTGGGCCCATAATGCGGAGCATTTACCCCAATTCAGAAGAATGCCCGAGGCCAAGGAGAAAGTATCCAGCAAACCCTTCACATTCCGCAGATTCCTCTCTTCTACCACAAAGAAGAGGAAAGTGTCATCGGCGAACTGGTTAATGATCTGCTGGTTACCATCCTGCATCCGAAGCCCATCCACCACCCCCTCCTCCACTACAGCCAAAAACAACTGAGACAGTGCCTCCGCCATAATCGTAAACAAAAACGGCGCCAAAGGGCACCCCTGGCGCACCCCTCTGCCTAAAGAGAAAAAGGCGGAGGGTTTGCCCTGGCACACCACCGTAGCCCGTGCTGACCCATGCAGCTTCATGACTGTCTCTGTAAAGCATGGACCATAGCCCAACGCTAACATCATGGCAGACAAGAACTCCCAACGGACACTATCGTAAGCTTTGGCAAAGTCAAGCTTAAGATAGGCAATGCCTTGACCTGTTCTCCTGGCCCAATAAAGGCCCTCATAAGCTGCGGCAACATTTGTCAAAATGTTCCTCCCAGGAACAAACCCAGACTGCACCTTACTAATGGAAGAAGTCAGCACCGGCTTCAACTTCTTTGCCAGGGCTTTCGCAATAATCTTGTACACATAGGACAACAAAGAGATAGGCCTCCAATCATTAATGGTAGAAGGCTGCTTAACCTTAGGAATCAAGGAAATGCATGCGGTATTCAAGATCCTATCCATTTAAGAAGACTGCAGCAACTCAAGATACACCTGGTACACAGACTCACCAGCCCACTCCCAATAAGTCTGAAAGAACTCCACAGGGATGCCATCCAGCCCAGGACATTTATCCTTGGCCATGCACATACATGCCTCCGCTAAATCCTCTCCGGAGAGCTCCTTCTCCAAGCTCTCACGCTGATGAGGCAGAATAGATGGCTTAACAGGTCCCAAAACAAGCTCCTGCATCTTCTGCTCATAGGGAAGAGTGCACTGTGCAAAAAATTCTGAGAAATGAGCATGCACATACCGCTGCAAATTAGCGGGATCCTCCAAAGTCCGGCCATCAGGCAAAGCAAGGGACGCCATAGATGCTGCATATCGCCGCTGCCTAGCTGCTCTGAAGAACACCGACGAACTTGTGTCCCCCTCCTTCAACCAGGTAAGGGCCACCTTCACACGCGCCTCCTGCACTTTAACCTGCTCCAGAGCAACAATATGCTGCAACACTGCATTCTCCCTAATGCCATCAGAAGGATGCGCCCGAATCTTCTCCAACTCCTGATAGAGACCATGCAACTCCTGCCGCTCCTGCTGCACACGCCGCCTACCAAAGACCTTGGCAAAACGCTTCACCCTGGCCAACGCAGTCACCATACCAGACATACCCTTTAGAGATGAAAAGGTATCAAGCCACAACTCCTGGCACTGGGCCGAGAAATCCGCATTAGCCAGAAGCCGGGTGTTCAAACGGAACACCGTCCTAGAGGGCCGAGAGGCAACCGCACCCTGACTGGACAAAACCTGAGGGTAATGATCAGAAATGGAGGTAGACAGAATGTTACTCCGACGCAAAGAGGGCACCCCATCCATTGTACATGGGGAAGCATAGCACCCGTCATGCCTAGCATACGCCCGTACAATAGGTAAAAGACAATTCCCAGGGACCTCAACCAAGGCCAAATCCTGCAACAAACGAGACCACTAGTCCCTCTCAAACCCATGCGCAATCTGGGTTCCAGAACCAGAGCGATCATCTACTCGCTCTACCATATTGAAGTCCCCTAACAGCAACCAAGCTCGTAACTTATTCCGGACTGTGGCCCATAAAGCACCCCGCTGAGAAGGCTGATTAGGGACATAAACATTAACAATCCCCCACTCTTGCCCTCCTTCCAACCACTTAATTATTGCCCACCGACCAAACCTGTCTGCTGCAAAGTATGTGACCTGCAGATCCATCCTCCAAGCAATAAGAGTACCCCCACTAGTCCGTCCAGAAGAAGAAGCAATAGAGACAAACTGCCTACCAACTATATTCATGAGCCTGGACATATCACCCCTGTGACACTTATGCTCCTGAATGCAAACAATATCAGTACGCAACTACCGAAATGCCAAAGAAACACGGGCCCTCTTACTACTAGAGGACCGCACCCCCCGCACATTCCAACTGAGGATCGACCTATTCATCTCAGAGGAGAAGTGTCAAGCCCCACATGCCTACCCACCAGGCCATCAGCCAACTCCACAGAGTCATCATCTAGAGCCAGAGGATTAATCACAGCAAAGTGACCCACAGCCGCTCTACGTGACACTCCACTTCCAACACGTGTTGGAAGTCCCCCAAGCACCTCCATAGAGTCATGGCCCACACTAGTCTCTACCTCCAACCGAGCTGCTCCAGCCACCTCATGCTCAGCACATACCGCTACCGGGACATCCCCAGCAGGATCACCAGCCCCTCCCACAGTCTTGTCCTCAGACTTAGCCACAACCAAATCATCATCTGAGCCCTCCCCTGAGCCACCACATCCCCTAGCCCCGCCATCCAATGGGCGGCCAGCAGCAAGCCTGCCCCGGCCTCGTCCCACGCCACCTCTCCCAACCACACCACCTCGTCCACTGCACCACGGAGTCCTCTGCCTGTTGCCTCAGGAACAGAGGAATCCCGGGCCCCTGCATAAGCACCAGCAACCCCTACCACATCACAAGCACCAGCAGGATCAACAACAGGGTCAGATTGTAGCACAATAGATGGAAACATCCGCCGGATCTCAGAGCCATTCAAAAGCTTCAATCAGAAGAGAAAATGCCAGGGACCACTACGAATTGGAAGAGAAGTGGGCACAGGCTGCAAAGCAGGCAGAGCAACACAGATCTTGGGGACCTGCACAATAGAATGAGCCAAATATAAACCCAGGCCATTAGCCATAGAAACCAAGAAATCAGGCACCATCAGATCAGGAGGAAGATCCTGAATCTGGAACCAACACGGGATTTTAACCGCTGTCAAAGAACTAGTGGACATTGCCGGAGTATAATACTGATACAACACATATGATTCACCCAAAGTATCCACCCCCCGACTAACCAACTGCCGCACTGAAGACTCAGCCTCAAACATGATTATGAAGAAATTATTTGGTAGGAATTTCAGAGATGGATACCTGGGCAAATCAATCCTCCTCAGATGTCCGGCAAGCCAAGAGCTAACCTCCTCATGTCCAATATGTAACTCGTGAAGTAGCCCAATACCGCAAATGAAACTAGATTCTCAATGGTCTGAACGTGTTTGGTATGATCAATATCTATCCATGGAGTCCCTGGAAGAGCTGCCTGCAGGTCAACAGAGTGATGATCCTCCACAAATTTCAGAGCCTCTTGAACACGGGCAGTCCTACACTACGGACCCTTGCGCTTGATCCAATCTGAAAACCCCGGCCGAGTGATGCTAGCAACAGTGTCATTGCTCCGCCAGGCCGGGCGCACAGGAGTTGGGGCTGCCGCCCTGGCACCCTGAGAGGTATCCAGGGGCACCCCAGGAGGCACATCATCTATATGCACACCATGCCGCACCCTAGAAGAGGGCGCATCACCAGCAAGTGATCCCTTCCCAAGCACAGGGGAGGGCATCACCGATCCAATTTCCAAAGGGGGCATGCTTGATGGAATCAAGACCGAAGTCTCCAAAACACAATCTACTGGGGTCTCAAAATTATACTAAGAGGAAGAGCAATCCATATACCTCTCAACTGAAGGGGATTCCAAGAGCTCCCTCATCTCTGCCACCAATTGCATGTCACTTCCTACAGCCCGCGCCTCTTCATGCATGCCGAGACCCGTGCCCTTCCCTTTTACTGGAGGATTCTTTCTCCTCGCCATCTCCCTTGACTTCAGCCCCAAGCCATGAGGCTCAATCGATCCCCCATCAGCCTGTCTGGCAGGAGCCATGACATCCGGACCAGTCCGGAAATCAGCTGTTTGAGGCAACAAGCCACATGCAAAACAGCTGATGCTATACACCTGCGGAAAGAGCTCGGAGCAAGCTTTCCAACGAGCCCAAGCACGCCGAAATCTCAAGAAGATCTTGATTTTGAACAAGAAGAAATACAGGTAACTTTCTGAGTCTCCGTATGGTATAATAATTATAGTTCTGGGAGAATTAAACAATCGGAAGGAGACCACAAATCTTACATAATACGGTCTAAGAATGCCTTTTGCCACAGGTTTGATTTCCACATGCATTTGTTTTTCATTTTTTACATGTGAATTTTTTTTATTTTAATTATAACTATGCTTGGACAACTGGTACAAGAGGTAACAGGCCATAAGCCGAGATTACCCAAGGTACATTTTGGCCCTTGCAATGTCACCTATATTTTGGCTAACATTGTACTGATTGGCTGCAGGTACGGGTAAGCTCTTCCCTTTGTGCTTTATGTTGTCCTGGCTGCTGTTGTATGGTGTAATTGAGGATAGAGTACGTGAAGACAAAGAGGAAACCAGCATTGATGCTCTTATATCAAATATGGATGACTGATTATCATTAACAAAATATCAGGGTCCAGTTTTTCTGCTCTAAAATATACTATTACAGATGTGTTGTGTACTGTTATATTTTGTTCAAACAAGACATAGGGCCTTATGGCTGGCTCCTCTATTTTGATAGGCGTGATAAATACCTGCAGTATTGAGCCAAATCTAGCTTCGGAAAACAATATTTTGTTGTGATCTTGATCATATTTTACAGTAAACCACAAGAATGACATATTTGAAGTGCATATGTTTTGTGATCTTTTATAAAGGATATGAAAAGCCAAATATGAGTTGCAGGTTTTTTTAGTATGCAAAATTATGGGTGACAAAGCACATATAATAGTTGCTCTTTATGAAATCATAATCCTCAATACAAGCTTAGAGGTCATGAAAATAAGACATGGACAATTAAAGATGCCTGAGTACACAGGTCATGGTTTAATGATGTTTTCTGGATAGTATTTGGTTGCCCCTTATTATATCAGCTAAGTTAGATCTATTTCTGGTAAAATAGGCTGCTGGTTCTAAGGCATTCTACTTACGAATTATGATAATACACGAATAAATAGATAAGTGTATTAAACTTGTATAGGGGGCCAATGCTGATATTGTTAAAAGAACTGCCATTTAGCAGGAAAGCATTCATGAACCATGGGTTCTATGTTCTGGGTAAAATTATATACATAACATTTAACAAGTAGTTTTTGGATCTTTGAATTACAAAGGGTCCATTTAAGACATATTGGTATTTCTGTAAGTAAAAGATGACTTTATGTATCTGTCTCTTGTCTAAAGTATATAATTTAATAGCAGTCTATGACCCTTGATGATTGGCACTGATGTTGTTAGCCTATACAAGATCAGAGTGATAAGACAATCGAGGGATTGACTAAGATTGATGTCAAGGCTAGTATGGCTTATGTCTAAGCTAGTTTGACCGGCTCTCTCTCTCTCTCTCTCTCTCTCTCTCTCTCTCTCTCTCTCTCTCTCTCTCTCTCTCTCTCTCTCTCTCTCTCTCTCTCTCTCTCTCTCTTAGGTTGGCCACATGCTCGCCAAAATACCCGTCTCTCGTCGCATACGACTCCTCCCAGAATTATACGTATTTTTTTGGGAGGAGAGGAGAGAAGGCCATCTCTCGAGCTCTAACAGCGGCCGTTAGGCCTCAAATTTTGGTTTCCCGCCGGAGAACTACTCCATCGAATCATTCCGGTAGGTCAAGTTTTTGTGGGATAATTCCCCTCCAATTTTGAATCGGCCTCCAAAATATGGGATATTTCTTCCCATTCCTCTTTGGTAGGTAAGCTTTGTGGGATAATTCTTTTGCTGTGTTCTTTGTGCAGGGTTCCATTTCCCGGCCGTTCTATCATGGATCCACTGATTCTTGGAATGATTGCCATGCTATTGCGTGCTCTGACAATCGGAATCGCATTCCAAAGGTTCTGTTTGCAGCTTCTGGAACTAAACGAGCTTGAAGACCCAATGAATCTGTTCGATGACGATGCCTTGCCAGAAAATGATAGTATGTTCTTACGTAACGCCTCATCTTTGATGTTAGCGGATCATGCGGGTTAGAAGGCCACCTAGAAGATTTTGGATTGCTCCAAGGCAAATGACCCAATGGGATAATATAGATAATCACGCATGGAATTGTATAGCTTCTTTTGAAGATGATATGTGGCATCAATTTTACAGAATGAAGAGGGCCAGCTTTGAGAAACTTGTCGGGCTCGTTGTCCCCTATTTGATTAGGCCAGGGGTTAAGGTTAGGGCTCCAGTTGATCCCAGGAAAGCTGTAGCCATGGTTCTTTACTTTCTGGCACACGGTGATATGCCTTTGCATGTGGGTCAGAGATTCTATGTTGGAAAAGCTACGGTCTGCGAGAAATATACTAAAAAATCACACTAGTGTTGGCCTCCAAGACAATGCTTTACAAAAGGTTTGTAGCCATGCCTACGGAGCGAGGGCCCGACTCAATGTATAAAAAGAATTTCATGATGCAACAGGGATTTGCCAAATGTGTATGGTCTTTGTTGATGGATCCCATATTTTTCTATGGAGGAAACCCAAGAAGAGTGACAAAGGTGATGACTACTACGATCGACACAAAAGGCATTCATGTGCTGCGAGGGGTATTGTCACATACGGCCGGGCTTTTCATAAATGTATGTGTGACTAGAAGCTGGATCAGTCCATGACTCAAATCAGTTCAAGAAGAGTTCCATATATAGCAAAATTGCATCCAAACTAATATTGAAGCGAACCGGTTGTAACCTTGAGTGGCGAGAAAAATTGAAGAAAGGTCAACCCATCGAAGACCAAATCAGTTAACATTCCTCCACTTTTGCTTGGTGATTCTGCCTATGCTGCCAGGCCCTTCCTCTTGAAGGTCTTTCCACAGAATCATGGACCTTATGGCAGGTTTAATAAACGGATTTGCAGGGGTAGGGTTTGTGTAGAAAATGGGTTCGGGATAGTTAAGGAGAAATTTAGAATTCTAAAACATCTACAAAGTGCATGTTGGCAAGGCTTCCAAAATAATACATCTTTGCTTGTGTGCTTTGGAATTTTTGTATTATGGAAGGCGAGGGGATGGGGTATCTTTGCCTTTGGAAGAAGAGCGATCCGGTTTATTACTATGAGGCTGAAGCTATGAGCGAAGTTTAAAGAAACAAGGAGATCGGATGAGGCATGTGTTGTTTGAAAATTTGGATGGGCATGTGCTGTTGTAAAAGTTGATGGTTCTGTCAACTACTTTTTTCTGAAAATTCGTTCTTTCTGCAAAGATTATTGATTACATGTTCCTGGACAGGTATTAAGCCATGAACAATAAATTCAAGATTACGCTAGAATAATTGAATGTTGCAAACTGATTTTATTCAATGTGAAACGCAATACAAAAAGTTGGCCACATAATTTGGCTGTCTCTCTTACAACTTGAAATTTCGAGGTAAAACCAACTAAAAAAAGTAAAACCGGATCATTATGTAGTGCTCATCAGAATTTCCTCTGCAGTAACAGCCAAAAGCACAAAGTGAATATCAAAGACATAAACAGCCGAGACAACAAAATGACACATTTTACGAAAGTAAAAACATTTTGTATTTCTTAAATGCATTGCAGCATTTTACATCATTGAGAAAACAGGAGATAGCTGATAGCTGATAGCTGAAGGGATTCACAGGACATTGTGCATGCAAAAAATTTTTGGCTTTACAAAAGACACAACAGGGAATTAAAAACAAAACAAAAAAAAAAAATCCAGAGGCAAGGAGATCTGCTATTCCTCAAGAGCACACTTCACATGGCTGGCTGATAGTCTTCACTTCGTGTAAAGTCCACTTCCCTGCATGTTGGATGTAAACGGTCTCCACATGAGCTTTCTGTTTTAGAGGAGCTCCCTCAGCCCAAGACAACACCTCGGGTTCAATAAGCACACCCATGTCGAAAAACTTCATCACTGCTCGCTGTGATACAGAACAGTGAATGATATTGTGAGGCACGACTTCTACATCCTCGACTTCGGGTTCTGCCGCTGGTGAGGAGTCCTGAACCTCATCTGCATGAAAGGATGGAAGAGGAGGGGACGAAAAGGATTGTTGAGGGGGATCTGGCATGGGAGAAGAAGGGGCAGAAAACAAAGATGTAGAAGAAGATTCTTGAACTGGAGCCTCAACAGAGGTTTCTGGCCAAGAGTCGTGATCGGAGTAATAGGTCGATTCATCCGAAGTCTCGTGGGAGACTTCGGATGAATCGACAGGGCCAGAGTACTCCTCCCTTGAGTACTCGGAAGAAGAAGAAGAAGAACTGGAAGAGGAAGGAGAGCGTGGTCGCTTGGGCGCCATAGGAGCGTGAATTCTTGAAGGTGGAGGGGATCTTTAAATTGGGGAACTTGATAAGACTGCCATTTAATGCTCTATGCTACGAAATCTACATGCCTACATGAACGTACCAATCATTGAATAATAAGACAGTTAACCAATTTGAGACAGTTCGAAAAGAAACAGAAAGTGAAGTATAACAGAATGTATGAAAGTGAACATACCTTTATTCTTTGTTTTTTGCTGCCAATTTGGCAATTTCGAGAAGTGTGTCCTTTGTCATCTGACATATGCTTTGTGTCATTGCTGCCATAGATTCAGCAATCTTCAAAGAATTGGTAGATCTAATTGTCTCCAATTCTCTAACCAATTCCATCTTCTTTGCAGATTCTTCCTTCATGAAATCCAGTTTTTTCACCTCTGTATCTCCAAAGGTGCTTGCCATTTGTGAGATTCCAACAGACAATATCTTCATCAATCGCAATCGGACTTCTTTCTGCTGTTGGTTTTCCACAAACTCTAGGTTGATTGCATCTTTGCAGATCTTGGGGAGGAGGAATGCGTGTTGTTTCTGTGGGAGTTCGATTGCTTGGCATTTCATGAACCCTTGGGCTAGGCTGTATTGTCCATGTTGACATTGACATTAGGAATCTCTTCATTACTCTCAAAAGGGTCATCAAAAGCGACATCGAGAACCAAGCTGTCTCATAGAAACTCGTCGGAAAAATTAGTGTGCAAATCAGCTGAGCCTCAAAGGCTTCATTCCCAAATTCCCCATCATCACCAAAGACTGGAATGGGGTTATCAAGTCACTCCATATTTGACTTCTTCCATTACATCAAACCATTGCCAACTTGAAGGTTCTGATCCGGTTTGAGCACAAGCCTCCTTCTCATCCTTGAACTTTGCTGCGGCTTATCCCATTTGTTCTTCAATTGCGACTTCCACCAATCCATCTACAATTGGTTGCAATTTCACAAGAATTTCTCTCCATTGTGAATTAGAAAGATTCAGACTCCCATTAGTAACCAGTTTCATTTCATTTAGTAGATTCAGGAAAGTGGAAACACCCTGATCTGTCCATTGAACTGGAGCCTTCCTATTCTTTGTGTCTATTTGTTTTGGATTTTCTTTGTCAAGAACAACAATAGCCATTGAATTATCGGGCTCATGAGAATCACTCACATTACTGGGAGGTGCTTGGATTTCGCTGAGAACTCGTTTGCATCTCTTCTCCTTTGGTGGAGGAGCAATATCAATAGGCTCGGAATTTGATTCCAAGCTCACATTCATTGAAATTTGGCCTGTCATCTTCCGCGTCTTCCTAGGAGCCATTTTTTCAATTCGAGGAGGCACAAATGGTTTGCTGCTTGAAGGCAGAGCAGATCTGGTTGCCTTAGACATCTGTTTCTATAGAAAAGAAACTAATCAAACAAGAAACAATACCAGCCGGACTAGAATTCGACAAGAGAACAATGTAAGATTGATTTAACTTGAATTTACAAGGATCGAATGGCCTGAGAAATACCTGTAGACCGAAAATCAATAAGCCGATGGAAGAATTAGGGGAATTCAAGGAATTGCGCGGTGTTGAAGACCAAGAAACAGGGGAAAATGGCGCCCCGGAATTTCGATGCGGGAAACTTTTCGGTCATCAAATTCAGGCGTCATAATTTTAGGAGGTTGTTTGGTTAGTGGATAATGGAAACGCCCCTAACGGCTGTTAGGGGCAAAACATCTCTCGAGATGAGAGTTAACTTTTCCCACTCTCACCCTTCTCTCGTCATCTCCCATCTCTCGTATTCTCTCGTATTCTCTCTCGTCATCTCTAAGTCAGCATGTGGCCAACGCATCTCTCTCTCTCTCTCTCTCTCTCTCTCTCTCTCTCTCTCTCTCTCTCTCTCTCTCTCTCTCTCTCTCTCTCTCTCTCTCTCTCTCTCTCTCTCTCTCTCTATCCCTTTTTTTTTTACTACAATGGATAAAGCAAGATGCTTGATTGCAAGCTCTAGATATCAAAAGGTTTGCAAATGCATGATGCCATTTAATATTGTAGCTTAATGGTGTATTATAATACAATTCTGGCATTTGGTAAAGATTGATTAAACCCTCTCTAAATCACAGGGTCTAATAGTTGAAGTGTTTAGGTTAGTGCTAGGCTCAGAGCAAGTGATTTTTATTACCAAAGATCAAAGGAATTTGGATTTACCCATACTTGACATGCACTTTTCCCCTATAAAAAATTAACCAATGGTTAAGTGTATGTAATGAACCTAGTTAGTAATAGAGAATGGATTTGTTCTAGAATCATTACATTTCAATGGTAGAGATAATGGGTTAAAGCTGGATCCGGCTCATCATCTGCATCTCAATTTTATTGAGTTTTTTCTACATTATTAGAACTATCGGGAATTTTTGTGGCCGGAGTTTCCATGATTGGGGGCATTTATTCCTAACTTTTCAGTGCATTGTTCTGTAATCTGTTGATGGTCTTCTGTGAATAAATAAGTATGAATTCCTTTTTTATATTAAGGTGCATGATAGCCTAGTGGTTCGGTCTCTGGCATTGCACAGGCTAGACTCAGATTCAAATCCGCAGTCCGAGTCATTAGTATATAAGCACCCGTTCATTAATTTGAGAAAAAGTACATTCTCATTTTGCTTCAAATAGCTTGCATGCTGCATTTAAAAGAGTACTTTATAAACAGTCGTCATTCCTCTGAAGCAAGAAAGCTTTCAAAGTGCTCAATTTCAAAAAACAAATATGCTTCGCTTACGGTCAATGTCGTCGCCCTAATGTACGACCAAATTAAGATTCTACCGAAGTATTATCTACACCTCAAAACACGCGTACCATCGCGATCTTTTCTACCATGAATACACAATATAGCGAGCAAGTTCTACATAAAAGAATTTAAAAATATAGTCGGGCTAAAAGGAATTACCATGGCAATAAATACAATGCGAAAGAATATTTTATTATAATAAATAAACTGTACATTTCTTATGTCAACATCCATTATCGTCTATCCAGCTTAAAAGAATCGCAATGGTAATTACTCTAAGCTCTATCCATCCTTTATTACTTATACTTCTGTAAATTGCATGGAGATTCTCTAACGAATGAAGGATTCCCGTCTGCATCAGTAATCGCTTCCCCATCTGTCTATCTGTTGTTGACCAAGCGATCTTCCGTATCCATTTCAGTATAGCAACCTCCTCGGGGATCTACATGTTGTTCTCATCAGTGTAATCTATTAGGCATTCCTGATTCTCTCTCAAACTACACAGAAGTCATCTTCTTGATCCTGATCATCGTCTAGCAGACCATGTGTCCTATCATAGATCTTCCTGAATCCTTGAGAGTTGCCCAGGAAATCATTCTCAAGGTCAGTGGTGTCATCCATCTCCTCGTCTTCAACCATTGGCACAGAATTACCTGCAAATGGACAGCACGTCAGAGGCACCAACACATCCAAACCATCATTAAAAAACATCCAGCTTTTATAATAGAGGTTCTTTGGCAGCCACATCCCTCTCCAAATTAGTAATATCTCTTCTTACTCTATCCAATGTATCGGTATAGGTATGACCTCTCTTTAGCCTGTCCAGCATAGTTTTCAACCTAAAAATTATTTATCACATTGTCCAAGTTATCGAGTATCATTGTACTCTTAGTGATGTACACATCTGGGAGCGTTCTAGATGGTTTTCCACTCTCAAATTTTATTTCTTCCTGCTCCACTTCCTCTTTCCCCTCCTTTCTGCCTTGACCTTCCTCTTTGGCTTTTGATTCTGGAGCTTGTTAGTTAGCTTCTCCAGGTACGTGAAGAAGCTTTTAAGAAACCGTGATCTTCTCTCATCATATTCGAAAGCCATGCTCTTCTTCTCTTGGATCAAAGCAACCCTAGAAAACATGCCACATGAAAAGAAGTCGAGTAAGCATCCATCTTGTGGATCTAGTCCACAATTGAGTAGGCATAAGACATTTTCATTTGTGGTGGGAAGATAAAATTGCCATCCATTTCTCCAACGATATTTTGTTATGGCCGTGAACATCATCTTCCCGTGCTTCCTAATTTTCTTATCAACCTCCTCGTCCCAGCCTTCTTCCCGCAGATCCAATCTTTCTTGCTAGATAAGACTTTCGCCCCATTTTATTAATGAGGATGTCGGTGACAAAAGACTGGTATTGGATGCTTTTTGTTCTCAAACCCACACTCCTCGTAAGTTTCAATTTAAATATGCCCCTCCCTCCCCCCCCCATTACGTGATAAACTATGGAGACAGTTGGGCATTTGACCAAGAAAAAAGTTATATCAAGAGGTGAAACACTTTGGCTATCGTCATTCCAAAGACCCTTCCATACAACTCGAGGAACTCGGCCATCTTCCAATTTGATTTAAAACCTCACATGTCCATATAGATCAGCTGAGCATGCTCAATAGATAGATGGATAAATAGAAGGATGGATGGATGGATGGATGGATGGATGGATGGATAGACAGACAGATAGATTAACGTCATATTTGGCCCCTGAGGCCCCATGACTAGAGTACAAGGTGTGAGCACAGCTTCCAACACCTGCTTTAAAATTATTTATAGTATTTTACAAAAAAAATAGGCGACTGTTTTTAGTTTCAGGTCTGGAAGGAGAATGATGAAAAAACCCAATATGGGAAAAAACCATTCTTCTCCTCTACCTATTAGCCCTTTATGACCTTATGGTTCGTATAGTTGTCCGTATCATCAAGATTGCAAATCAACCTTTCCAATTCCTTATATCTGCTCTCATGCTCTTCTAAAATTCGTTTGATGGCTATCACTGTCCATTTTGCTCTGACACTATCCCTGGTGCCTTTGTTCACTCTTGCTTTCCATTCTATTTCCGAGATTTCCTTCCCGATCTGTTCATAGGTTGGGCATCTATTCCATACCATGGCAGCCGAAATGGCAGTCGGAATACCATCTTTTGTGCACATCATTACCACGTTTCTTTCAAAGTCACGGGCTTTTTCTGTATCCAGCATTATTATATGATTAACACAGGCTATCATGACTGCAAGAAGAGTACCTGGGACATGATCTTTATTGTAATTCTGTATAATGCAGGTAGTATCCATGCCTGCAATTTGAAGTAGATGCTCCTCTATAAAATCTAGATATGTTGTATGCAAGTCCTGGAAGCTTAGATGCTGGACTTCTGTGTTGGAGTTCACATGGTGCGGGACCTCTCTCGCCATAAGAGTCAGTGTCCTCAAGTTCGATGCCCATTGCTTATACTCGAAACAACCTGTATATTCTATACTGGTTTCAAAATAACATTTGCCTGTAAGTATCTCATCCATCAAGCAATACATCTCAGCATCTGACATGTCCCTCAGAGATCGAAGAAAGCCCTTATTGATGAAATCCTTTGTCGGCTTGTCTGGGACATTATCTTCATCTTCGCCCCATTCCTTCTTCACCCACTTGTTCACACAGCCATGAATTTAGACCAGGCTGCTTCGGGCATAAAGATCCATTGCTTTTCATCTTTCAGTTCCTTGATTTCAGTGTGGTCATTGCGAGCTCAACAAATTCTTAAAAAAGTAAAATGAGTCTGCAAGATCACCTCGGCGATCCTGACGAGCAAAACAAAACAAATTAGATTAATTAAAAGCTCGATAGAATTGCAATAGCAATCCTAAGGAGTAAAACAAAGCAAAATATACTAACCAGTTATCAGATTTGCCTTGCACGGGTAAGCCCAGTGCCTGATGCTGATGTTGGAATTGCTGTAGTTTCTTAATGAGAGGCTCTTTGTATACTATGTTGGCAATGCTTTCATTGCACTCAATTGTGCCGTTCCACGTATTTATATGCCTTTTGGGTATAAATACATGACACGTCACTATAAATAATTAATGGTGCATTACTTATTCATAAGCTAAGGTTAGCTATGTAAATCATTAATTATTAATGTCGAAACCTAACCCTAAACCCTAATTCGAATTTAGGGCTTAACCTAATATTAAAAGGGGTTAAAATATTAAATTAGTTAATATTAATCAATCTAGAATTGCCATCTGGCCCAAATCGATTGGGCAAGGCAGTCCTGCTAACTTGGGACACCGAAATTGGGGTTTCTACCCCCAATGTGCCCCAATTCGATTTAGGGGCAGTTGGAGAAGGAGGATCGTGACGACACACATCCTTACTCGACTAAACTCCCCGAAACAAGAGCCAGGCCGACACCTGCAACTCTTGAGAGTCAGGGCGACACCATTGACCCAGGAAGTGTCGGACCATACTCGGCCCACGTAGTGACCGACTATAGGCTTAGCCCGCTATAGGCCCCCAGTAGCCGCGCTCAGCAGGGACCTCCTGCCACTTTGGCACTAACCCTATTGTATGGTGCTTAGTCACTCCATAGCCCCCGTAGTCGGGTGGGCTCCTATGCATAGGCTGCATCTAATAGGAACTAAGGGGTCTAAACTAGGAGCATCATCTAGATAATGGCCATTAGGTCTCTACCCCCAATCCTAACTTCCAGGTGATCTACAAACGACTCTACTCCAAATACCTGCTCCTGAGGAACTCCCTCATGCGCCTGGCGTCTCCATGGTCTTCAAAGGGTTCGGAGTAGATCCCACACCTTCCGACGTGCACACGCCCTGGGGGCTGCTGAGCTATGCTATGCCACAGCAGACGGTTTTCGAAACAAGCATTCGATCGCGAACAAGGTTCTAAGACTATTGGAGCCAGAAAAATGGCCTAGGATTAGGGTTTGGCCATTTATAAGTTAGGGTTGCCATGTCATGCCACGTGGTTCCAATTGGATGCATCCGTGTGGCAGATGCCCAATAGGATGGGGCCATGTGGAAAATGGTCCATCCCTAAGGTTGGCTAAGTTACGTGAATAACTTAGCCATGCTCCCTTCCATACCTATACAGAATACAAGGCTACTAAGGTAGGCTTGTATGGTGACGTGGCCTAGAAATATACGTAATTATACCATATATTTTAAGGGGAACGTCACAACAGTTCAGATTCTCAACTTATGTTCTTGATTCTTATACGACATTTTGTTTTTAGACAGCTCCATTTAAAATTCTCCATTCTTGCTCTGAAAAAATAACAAGCTAATGAGAGTCATCTCCAATGCACGATGAAATGAAAGTTCTCACCTCAGCCATGATTCCAAAGCTTCTTAATAACAGACAATTTTGATGCCCAAAAATGGTTTTTGTTGCAAAAATCTAAGAGAAAATAGAGTTTTGTTTTTGAAATTTAGTGATGAATTGCATCAATACAATTTTAAAATTTAAACTTGAGGTTCATGTAGAAGCATATATAAAATTTTGTATGATTATGTCACTCTTCTTCCCTTAAGGGCTTAATATCTCTTACTGATATCGTGTTGCATAATTCATTGTATATCTACTTTAAATGCATAAAGACTAACAGCCATGTAGCATGCTTGCTTACTCTTTTGTAAACTAAAAAAAAAAACTATAGGATTTACAGCAATAACAAAGTCGTTACCGCCAACTGAAAGGATGCTGGCAACAACGGTACAACACATCAATTAGAACCCACATTTTGGTGAGTCAAGACGAGATTAAGCTGTTAATAGACGAAATAACAAAAGGTGAGGGAAGAGTTTGAGACTCTTCCTCCCCTCGAAAACCCTTCAGGGCGGGGGTTTTTTAATCCTGACAGTAATACGCTTGCTGCTCTCTTTTTGTTTGGGTCCCATAGGCCAATTGGTCTCCGTGGACGATAAAAAATCTGTTCTATTCTTCATCTCAAGGTATGAGAGAAGGCGCCCGAGATGTCCAAGGGGAATTAGCATATCCTCATGCTCACGTTCTCAAGCAAATTTATGAACTAGCATTTGTTGTTTTAAGAATAGTTACTATATATATTTTGGATGTATATATATTCTATTATTCTTTTGGTAAGCTCCATTCACTCTTAAAGTATAAATGGCATAATTGGTTGATAGTATGGGTGTAGCAAGCAGGTATAAAGGCAATGTTAAAATAACTTTCATTCTCTACATAATCGACAAGCCCCACATGTGTGGGTCATGTGCACCCATAAACTTTTGTGGTGTTCCTCAAATAATAAAATATAGGAGCTTGTAAATATGTGTAATTTCATTCTTTACTTCCTTGTTGTGGAAAGAAAGGATGCATGCAAGAAACTTGTATAAAATATTGATCCTGGAGAATGATGATAAAAGCACAAGAACCATGTGTCATAATAAAGTATTGAGACGACTAAACAATTCATATAATTTGTGGTACAGGTTGGTTACGTGTCGATGTACAAAAAATAAAAACTTCTGGTATAGGTGAGAAACGGAAGTCTGTTAGTTTGGTGGTAGAGGTGACATAAGATCCTCCAACAAAGGTGCATTAATAACTCCAATTTGAAGAAGCACCCACTCGCAAGCCACACGACAATTAACAAGAATAACATTATTTGGACCTAGGAAGACAACCCTTTGTCACAGGCATGTGCGCATGTGACCCACTTTATCAAAGAAAAAGCAACCCACTAGGAGCACCAGGAGCCAGCACGAACACGAGCACGAGAACGAGCATCCCAGCTTTCTCAAAGATCTAACAGCAATGAAGAAAAGGAGGGCAGAGAAAAAGAGTGCAAGGCAGGATGGAACTCATGTGACACCTTACAGGGAGGCGACTCGATACAAAGTCACATGCTAGGACGGGTTGGATGCACACGATGCAGTGCCAGAGTGCCAGAGGCTGGGGGGTTGAATTCGGTGAGATGATGAATTGAATATGAATACGAATACGAATATGGAGCGTAATGCTGAGCAGTCGAGGTCAAGGAGTGAACTGTTGAGATGAACTTGAACTTGCAAATGTGAAGCATTGTTGAAGCACATGAGCCTGGGGTGGTGGGGTTTCGAGCCCGAGACGTGCGTGGGGGTGACGTCACGATACCGACCTCTCCGATGCACGACACGTGGAAAATATAAGGGGAAAAGACCTTTGGCCGGCATATCACGTGATGTGCAAATGGATGGGCCCCAAGTTCCACAGACCTCTCGTGATAAACTACCAGCCGACATAAAATACGTCTGCCGTACATACGCTATACGCCCGCGAAATACATACCCTTTACCGTATCCGTATCCCCAAGTTATCGAACATGCCAGTATTCCAGCACTCCTTTGTATTTGCCTCTTCGTGCCATGCTCCTCTAGATCCGACCCCGGACTTGTCCATCAGTTCTATGTCGAAATGATTTTGCCTTCTTATTTGGGTTCATAATCTACCTCGAGCTTGGTTCTACTGTCGGTTTGTCTGAGATCTGATCCTTTCCGTAGTCTAATTCGCAGGTATTTGGGTTTTCCTTTTCCTTCAATCTCTTTGAACTCTAGCTCCATTTACTGTCGTTTTCGAGTTTTAGGAAATTGGAAGCTAATCATCACTCTGAAGTGATATTGGAAGTTTCTGTTGTATAATTTGAATTTTGTTTGAGCTATGTGGCGAATTTATTTATGTTTGTGATGGATATGATCTAGGAAGACAATTTGCTACAATTTCAACTTGAGATCTACCGAGCTGTGAGAGGATATTGAAGTTTAAATGTGTATCAGGTTGTGAGCAACCCACATTTGCTTTGAATACCTGCAGTCCTTCCCTAGTAACCGGTTTCCTTCTGGAATTCGGCGTTGACAGCTCCTATAGCACGGGACCAGCATGTCCGTTTAATGAGGCTCTTGCAAGAATCTATAATATGAAGGAAGAGAAATTAGGAAAACGGTAAGCAATTTTTTATTGTGCTTTGATTTTCACAACGTGACTTGATTTTTGATGCACAGAGTGGCATTATCTTTGGTCGAAGTTAAGAAAGAAAACACGGATGCTTCAATAGGAATGAGCACAGGTGCATCTTCAGGAACAGTTACTTTAGGCACAACCCCAACTGTTTCCGCTTATGAGTCCAGAATTCCTCAGCAACATGTAGATCAGCACCTTGAACTTTCTAGATTACAGCACACTACATCATCTGCAGGTTTGTTTTTGTGTCAGGTATCTGCAGTTGAACTTGCTGCTGCCTGGGTATGGTAAAGAGTGTGTATTACAGGTACCGGCTATGCAATTCACGATTTTTTATCTCTCTACGGTGGAACACCTTCGAGATTTATCGACCCCAATTCATCTAGTAGGATATCTTACATTCTTCCTGCATTATGCTGTAGTACATAATTCTGATGATTCTGTTCTTGGTGCAGGAACTACTGGGGCTGTCTGTACCCAGGACTTCTTGCAACCTATGGAGAGGGCTAAGAATACTGAGAATTTGCAAACAGAGAAGCTTGGTCATGGAAGAGCCTCAGGTCAAGCTAGTGTTGGCCAGATTCTTACTCCGGGCATAAACAACCCAGCAAGTGGTACATAAAAATGTTGAAGATAAAATAAATAAAACCTTAGCATTATACTTACAGGTAATCATGAATTTCTTCTGCTGCAGATCATGCAGGGAATCTTGCTTATTGGTCAAATGTGCAGCTCAAGTTTGGCTTCCCAGACTTGATGGCATCTTCGAGGATTCCACTCGTCAATGCAGTGGATGCAAGCCAACAACCTGTTGCTTCAGTGAGCAAGTATTGTAGTTATTTAAATGTAGTTGCATCTTTCCTCTTAAATGCCATCATATAGACTCGCAGTTTCAGCATTTCTAAAGTTTTCACGTCGAAATGCTTGCAGACAACGGGTGCAAGGGAATCGGGGCCTAGGAGAGCTAGGGAAAGAATGCGAGAAAACGTCGGAAGATGATGAGGATGAAGATGACTACCATGAACATAGCAGAGACACAAAGAAACAAGGTTCAACTTCAAAAGGTATGGCATTTCTGATGTGTTTCTCAGTGCATAATAAAATTAAAAGAAAAGCATTGTTGTTTTATTCAAATAATTGAGAGTTTTCAGTGTCCCATTAAATTCGAAACTGTCTTTGTCCCATTAGATTCAAAACTATCTTTCAGGATTATTGTACTGGAGTTGAAGTTTAAAAGCTAAAATTCTGATGTTTACATGTTGAAGGGTTATAGCTTCTAATAGAATAAAAAAAGTACTAGCTTCCCCAGAACTTTAATCATGGTTGATGTGCTGTTCTAATTCAATTGTGAGTTTGCAGTGTTCGACTAAATTCAAAATCCATCTTTCAGGATTATTGTATTGGAGTTGAAATTTAAAAGCTAAAATTTTAATGTTACACGTTGAAGAGTTATAGCTTCTAATTTCTAAACTAGATTATGTCATTAAGCAGCTTTTGCTTCAAGGTATAACATGTGGATTTGGACCAACATTGCTCAATCTATGTTCGGCTTGCTGGTTTTTTCGTGCCAATATATCTGTCCTTGCATATGTGAACAATGTTTGGTTTTATGACCTGTCATGTCAAATTTAGATATTGGAGTTTCCTCCCTGTCCTTTCCTTACCTTCCAGCACGCACTTCTGTATTTTGTTACATGGACTTTGCATGGAGTCCTTGTAGCACGTAAGGCATGGTACTAGGACTTTTCTGTGTGTGTTTATTGAAGTGGAGATGGTTTGTGGGAAGGCTGTTGCTGAAGATGTTTTCCCTGTGCGTTTAAGGAAGTTTATATATAAATTTATTATCTTATATAAAATTCTTATGATACTGTGTAAGAAGTTTCAGATGCTCACCTTGTTTTTGACCCGGTATTGCTTTAGGCGAATCAATGCAAAGACTGAATGGCAAATTTTTGGATGAGAAAGAATTGACATTCAGATCTAAACATTCAGCTACAGAGCAACGCAGGAGAAGCAAAATAAATGCAAGGTAGTTTGCGATTTGAACTTTATCGCTTTATTTTATGGTCTGATCCATGTGAGATGAGTACAGGTTTCAGAGATTAAGAGAGCTTGTTCCACATAGTGATCAGAAAAGAGATAAGGCATCATTTCTTTTAGAGGTAGGGGAATCGGCAAGATATTTAGTAGTTGAGAGTGTTCAGAATATTGTGACTTATTCATTGGCTATCTTGAATTTTCAGGTCATCGAGTATATTCAAGGTCTGCAAGACAAGGTCAGGATATATGAGACGACAGGTCAGGTAAAACAACAAGTAGCGTGGGACATTAGCAAGATGGAAAGGGATAAGGTGTGGTGATGTAATATGGTTAGATGTTCAATATGAAGTCCTCATGAAGTGAACTATGCTCTAATTGAATTCATTTTCCAGAGGTCTGGAATAGGAGAGTTGCCAGTAGAAGCTTCCTCAGCATGTACTTCAGTGACGGGGAATCTGCAGCTGCAAAAGATGAATGATGCTCATAGAGTATTTATCATGCAAAGAGGAGCAGAACCAAACAGAAGTGGATGCACGCACGAGGACATTGCTTCCAATGGGACGCAGGGATCCCAACTTCTGAAAAGTAAATTAGGTGGCATCAATGTTCCCACTTCTCATGATGATAAGGGAGCCGTCACAAATCCACCTCTTCTGTCAGCCTCTCTCTCCTTGACAAGGGAGGGAACAGCACAGGCTCTGACAGGACAAGACCAAGGCAACTTGATTATGGCAAAGAGAACCTTTACTGTCGAAGAAAATGAATTGCTTAGCTTGCCAGAAGGTAAAGATCGGCAGACAGAAAGTTCTGTATTCCCTAAAAATGGAGGTGGGAAGGGGATAACTGAACAGTTTGTTGCTGACACACTTCTTCCTTTAGCCCAAGAGGAAAATAATACACCCACTGTCAGGAAACCAGAGGCCCTTCAATCTAGAGGAGATACTTTGGAAGATGGGACTGAACAGGAACCCCGAAGCATGATTAGTGGTGTTGTGAGTGTGTCAGCTGCTTATTCACAAGGGTAAGACACCATTGTTTTCTTAAATAGTATGCATAAAAGATTGTATTTGGTCATTGACAATCATCGTGGTCTTTTCAGGCTGCTTGACACTTTAACTAGGGCACTGCAGGGTGCAGGTCTAGACCTTTCTCAAGCAAAGATATCAGTGAGAATAGACTTAGGCAAAAGTGTTGGAGCCCCAGCATCCTTAAGGGTATGGTATTTCTTAATGTAATACTATCGTTTAATTTTTGAATTTGACTGTTTGCCCACTGCTTGCAGGGAGTCGCACAGTCTCCAGAGTCTTCTCCACGTAGTTATCAATCTCAAGAACATCTTAAACAATCAAGATCATCCCCTGATTCTGACAGGCCTTCCAAGAAGGCAAAGTCAGAAAATCAATAAATTGGTCACTAGATAATCTATCCAAAGGAAGGTTGGTGATCATCACATACACGTTGCTCATACGACAAACAGTTAAAATCTCTGGAGGTTCTTTGGAGGAAAAGACCACCACCTTCATGATAGTACAACGTTGGCCATCTGACTTAACGAAGGAGCTATTGTCAGTTTTGTAAATTGTAGAAAGTGTAGATAGGTGTATATTATTAACCCATGGAAGAAGCCATTCATCATTAGTGACAATGGTACTTTCAGATATACATGGCATGCTAACAGAGGAGTATATTTTATACAACATTTGTGCTGGAAAGCCAATAATGTTTGTCCATCTGGACGCGCTACATCTATTTCTAATTGATAATCAGGCTACATGGCAAAGGCCTTCTGAAAGTTTGGAGGAATTTCTGCTGTCGGGTTATATGTTTGCCGGAAATTATTAAATATGTTATGCACCTGTTCACTTTTAAGTTTGCCATTGTGAGTGGCCCGAGTAGAATGCTTCAAATATCACACGTTATGAGAGGGAAGGCCATGCAATTATGGTCAAGCATATAATTGTGTTTGACTGCCCCATTTGAGGAGGGTAACCCTCCCCTTGAGATAATTATAAAGGAGTTAATTATCCCCTTGAGCTGGTAATGCCTGATAAAATTGACCTCGAGGGTTGCCTGGCATGCCAGCTCACGACTGGACAACAGCGGTAAGATTGACTTCTAATGGCCAATTTTAGCGGTAAGATTGACTTCTAATGGCCAATTTTAGCATTCTAATGGCCAATTTTAGCACATTATCTTGGACCACAGCGGTAAGATTGACTTCTAATGGCCAATTTTAGCATTCTAAATTCTAATGGCCAATTTTAGCACAAGAACGACCAATTTTTATATGAAAGATTATTGCGATAATAATCTCGAAATTTATCAACGTAATGCACAGTTGGTGCGAATTACTGTAAAATTAGGCATGTTTTAAAACAATTCATTCTTGTTTGTCATCCAATGGGATGTCGCCATGTGGCGATCATTCAAATCAAGAATTGGCAAATAGGTAGCGCATTCTTGAAAGACTTGCTACAACAAGTTACCCGCGTTGCCTCAGTCGAGGAAGGCGGGAAACGGCGGAGCTTTAAGCCATAGCCATAGCCATAGCCAGACCTCCGGCAGATTTTCAAGCTGTAGCTTCAGAGCTTCAAGCCATAGCCATAGCCAGACCTCCGGCAGATTTTGAAGCCGTAGCCTCAGATTTTCAAGCCGTTACCTCTTCTTTACCCCTGTGCAGTCGAGGAAGGCGGGAAACGGCGGAGCTCCAAACCACAACCATAGCCAGACCTCCGGTAGAACTCCAAGCCTGACCATACCTGAACCTAATTTCCAAGCCATAGCTTACCTAAACTCCACGCCATAGCCAAAACCCGAAGAAGAAGAGAAAATTCCTGCTTACCTTGACGCTGTGAAATGGTCGAGGTCGTCGATTCTGGTGTAGCAGGGCAGGCTGGCTACTGCTAGCACGACGCTCCCGGCTGCTGGCAATAGCCAGCCTGCCCTGCTACACCAGAATCGACTCCCTCTTCCCATTCCACATTACGTAATGTTTTGGAGCCGCTCTGTTGTTTCTTTGGAGCCACGCCGCTACACATCGTCGCTCTGTTGTTTCTTGAAAGCAAAACTTCCTTGCTTGTTCCTATGCCAGAGCAAAGTTTAGGTGACCAGTTCAAGTCCCGTGGACAAATCTATAGCTTCTGCATATCTGTGGTTTTGATTCTTTTGGTTCTACAGAGCCCACATTGACGAACTTAGCTTGTGCAAGAATGAGAATGAGAGGAAAGAAACAGACCCATATCTGTAGCTTCCTCATGATTTCTGCATGATTCTCATAAGGCTTGTAACAATAAAGAACTGTGACTCCAAGAACACAAAAGGCCCAATCCGTGACTTCAAGAACTTGTTGCATTTGGCCGGATCTTCAAGAGCTTGTTGCCTTTTGGCCGAATCTCCAAAAACTTGATGCATTTTAAGCCCTACTCACCGAAAGGGGAAAGGGTTCTGAACCTGGAACAATGTGTTGCAGGATGGGAAGGGGCTGAGGCGATCTATTCACGGCACTGCAGATGATAAAGCCGCCATAGCCACAGCTTTCAAAGGTCGACTAAAAAAGGGCATTCTCAGAAAAACAGAGTATCTTGTTCTCTGACTAGGGCGATAGTTCTGCAGTCTGACATCCTTCTAAGACTTGAATCTCTGCAACATGCTGCTCTGTGCAAACATTTGATCACGGAACAGAGCTTGCCGCCCACTTTAATGCCGGAACAAAGCTTGCCGCCCAAAACTAAGTAATAAAGAACGTAATTTGCCCAATTGTGCATTACGTCCGGTAATGCACGCCGGTCGAAATTCCGGCAATAATTTTTTCGGTGGCGCCGCCAGACTTGGCGGCGCCCTCGTGGCTCCGCCGCTCGTGCGCCGCCTCATCTGGTGGAGCCGCCTCAAAAATTATAGCCCGGAATTTCTTCCGGGCATGCATTACCTAATACGTAATCGATAAGATCCTCTTTTGTGAGGTGGAGTTCCTCTTTTGCATTGGCTGCAAGTTATTGGGTCTTGATAATCTGCCACAGTCTGATTTAAGGGCGAAATCACACTTGAACCTAAGCCCAAATAAATGCATGCCAAAAGCCACGTCATACTTTAGGCGCTTCTTTTATCCACATGGCAAATTATTATTAGTCTATGCCAAAAAATCTCTGGGTTTGTGCAGAAGTGTGATTTGGACCTAAGAGGTCGAAATTTGGAGTTTAGTTCTGCCTCTAACTCATTTCTACTCTGTCCTTCCAAATTCTTCTCTATTGCTTATTTATGTGCACTACTAGCACATTATGAAACCTGCAGATCTGATCTCAAATTCCATACAAATGAAATAGCAGAGATCCGACCAGATCTTAGCTCCGGGCTTTTTCGAAAAACTACAGGGTATTTTGGTCATTAGCCTAAATTTGTAGGAGCATTTTAGTAGTTTTCCCTTTCCTTAAAGAATCTAATAAAAATAGAATGGATATTTTGTGATTAGCCTGAATTCCTAGGAGGATCTTGGTAGTTTTCCCTTTCCCTTTAAGAATCGAATAAAATAGAATAAGATTTTTTAATGTCTAGAAGACTAAGAGGCCAGGATATGTCTTCTTAATTTATACATTTCTTTTAGATTTCTAAATCCTTGCCGAGTATTTATTTTCTACACTCATAAGTTAGGGTGGTTTCCCATGACTTTCGAGACCTAGAAGTTTCTTGCAAGATCTGCCTTGTCCATGGACTCGCAACCTAGACTTAGAACCAATTTAATTCAGTCTAAGCAGAAATAGATTAGGGCAATGCATACACGAAGTAAAAAAAGCAGGTCCAAAACATGAGTCAGAAATGTTGATCGATTATATCTTATGTTACCACATGCATGTCTGCCGATATTGCCAATTTTATCATGGATGCATTGTACACTTAGCTTTGGGCACCTTATCTGGACAGATTTATATTACAATATTTTTTAGGGGGATTATGGATCTTTCATATCCTATGTTCACATGCCTATCCTCATTATGACATAAACAGGAATAAATGCATTCAGATTTATGTGATCAGCCATTCTTGAGCAGTTTATGTATAAGCTACAAATGCATTGATGTAAAGCCAAACATATCAGTCATTCAGGTCTGTAAAGTGCAGTCAGAGAGATAATGTGCCATGCATTGCTGAAACACATTACAACAACAAAGTATTCAAAACGTATTATTAGCTGCATAAGTCAAACATTTTTACATATCCCATATAATTTCTAAATCACTAATTTAGAGCATTGCAAGAAAGATTTAAAGCGGCAAAACCCCGTCTTAAACATTATATGAACCATGCATTCAACAATGCTGCCAGCAGATCAAAGGATTGTTCTTAGTCGCTTAAGACCGTTAGTTCTAGATAGGACTATAGTAGCTTATCCAATAGATGCTGCTTGCCCATTGTGCATGCAACTCTATGTCTCTAATTTTCAAGGAAATATACTAGAATCATGCTTAAATTCCAAAAATGCATGTCTAACATTCCATATACTATGCATGCATAAGCTGTAAGAAGAAGAAGAAGCCGAAATGACAAAGTATTATGCCGTGCATGTTCTTTAGCCTTTGGTTCAAATTTTATTTTTAAATAAACAGGAAAGTATGCATCCATTTCAAAACATCAATCAATTTTATAAAACACGTAGGCACACTAATAGTACACTTTATGTTCTCCATACATCTGTCATATTACTATGTAATTAATTCGTAGATTTTTCTATATCGAGCATCCTTTTTTAAGCGTAACTATAATAGATACAACCTATGCTTTTTAACAAAAAAATAAATAAATAGAAGCCTGTTATATATGCTGTCTTGTCTCTAATTTTTTAGTCCGTTTTGTCATTTGCTACTTCATTCCGTATCCTAGCAAATCCACAAAACTGCAAGCGAAAATTGATTAAGGGCAGGAGAGGTCCGATACCTGTAGCCAAATATCATGACATTAGCAACAACTTGGTAATGCAAGAAGAGCCAAAAGGTACAATGAAGCCTCTCGATTTATAGCCGATCAGCCCTTGTAACCTTTTGCCAAGTTAGTAAAATCCGCTGGAACAGTAATATACAAATCAAAGCAATGCAAATTTGAAAGCAAAGTTTGGATAACGTAAATTTCCCTACCAAATAGTGCATTGTTACCATTTGTTTAAACCGCTCAAACCTGCGAAGCCTTTAAAAATTGCTATGGAGTTAAAGAATCCTTTAACAGCTATCTGCAATTCGTCTTGGTCTAATGCAAAGCCATCACCCTGCTGTGTTTCGAGAATAATCACATTCTCATTACCTTTGTTGCCGGATTAGGTATTGGCGGCGGGTTTTCCACGCTGGCATGGAGCTTGAGTCCTTAAGTGATCCCATCAATTCTCAAAAAAAGAAAAAAAAAAAGGGAGGAGGGAGGGAGAGGGGAGAGGGAGAAGGTGGTGGTAGTGGTGGTTATTTTGCTACCTTGGTGTTTACTAAGGTGAGGACTTTCCATTTTGTATTGGTCGTGAGAGCATCCATGTTGCTAGTGTTGCTAGTTATGGCAAAGCTCTTATGAGAGGTATAAAGAATATAATGATATTTATATCTATACACTATAATAATTCAATTTAAAAATTTGAAAATTATGATTAGAATATGGTAAAATGAATTACATTTCACTTTTCTCTCTCCAATTTTTCTCGGCGGCCCACTCCATAATTATAATTTATGAAATAAGAAATAAGAAATAAAAATTCACTTTGCGCCCAGTATTAAATTGACCATATTTTTCGTATAATATGAAAAAGAGATTAAAAAAATCCATATAAAAATTGGAATACGATTCAGGACAAATATAGTTTCTTAAAACACCCTTTTTCTTACAATGTATGCCATATACACTGTTTTTTTTTTTTTCAGCAAGGCCAACACACTGACTGTTGTGTTGAATGTACCAGTTCCTATCATGACAAAGAAGAGGAACCAGGAGAGGCTGCAAAAGGCCAAGGGCTAGGGATTGGTGGAGATAGGTGCATGTAGTTGAGAGCGAGAAGAATAAAAGAAGCAAAAAATCATGGATTTGTCTGTATTGTAATGAGAGCACCTGCTATTCTTTAGAGCCTATTTCTTGGAGTCCAGACTCACCAAGACATCTTCTTGGCCCCTAACATCCATCCCTTGCTTCTACAAAATGAGGCATAAATAAACTACTTATAAAGGAGAAGTCAGTAACAAGAGGGATATGGTCGATCATAGGGACAATGAATCTTTTGCTCAAGATTATAAAAAATTGTCGAGTTTGGATGTTATTTTCAAGTTAGAGCAAACAGGAGACTTTGCATGGCAGAAAATGCGAGACCTCACTATTGCCATTGATATAATCAGAGATTAGCAAAATGGAGCAATTGAATGCATGGAAATAAAAAAGGAAGGCTAGATTCTAAGGTTCCAGGAAGAGGTCCAAAGATTAGAAAGGCAATATGCAGATGGGCTGACAATAACAAGGATTTGGTTTGGAATATGATCCAGAAACTTCAAGAACTGGATCTAAGTCGCATTACATTAAAGAGGGACTCATGCAGTTCCCATTTTTTTCGGGAAACCTATTTCTTTAAGGCAAAAGGATGTGCAAATCATTTTGTGCTCCATTATGGTTTGAATAAGAGACTTTTTTCTAGTGTTAAAAAAAAAAAACAAAAGGGTTACAAGTGGCCCCTTTTCGCGGATAACGAGTCGAGAAACTAAAAAATGCATACAAAACCAATGAAATAATTTACTTTCTACAAACAAAGCAGTAAAACAAGGTGACCTAGCAAACACACTAATGCATTTGCACTAATAAAAAGAATCTTTCAAAGATTCCCTAAAATACCCTTAAAGTCTGCCACTTTGGTTGGAAGGGGGGGGAGTCAATTACAAAAATGACCCTAAATTTACAAATTTGTGTGCCATTTTAGGGCCCAAATTTATGGAAAAATTGTCGTCTTGTTAATTTTACATCCCTTATTTAGGTACAAAATAAAAATCTAATTTTAGTGGTTTTAGGACACACAAGGAAAGTGAGAAAATGAAAGAACCATCAGAATCTTGACGAATAATGAAGACTGAGACGTGCAAATGAAGTCGTATGCAGTTCTTATTGCTCAAGGAGAACCACAACATGCTATGCGCGCATAGGCAAGCGATAAAATTATAACACACTACTACATATGCGCCCATAGCAAGGATCTTAAGTTTGAAAGACAAACACTATCCAAACTAGTCATGTATAGCATGAAGAGCAGGATTTGGAATGTCGTCGTACTCATCAACTCCTTCACTCTCCTCATTGTCACTTGAAGTGGTCGAGGAGCTAACCGTCCAGAATTCAACATGTATACCCATGGTTAAGGAAGACGATGTCACCATGCACATCAAAAAGAAAACAAATGTTTGAACTGAAGAAAATATTCTTTGGCTATGTAGATTGCAACCTTTTGTGTGATAAAAAAAAATACAATTTTAATGAGCAAAGGGTTCAAAAAAGGTCCAAAGTGATGCAGAACCAAAATGGTAGGTTGGGAGAATACTAGGTAGGTAGAAAAAATAACATGGTAGAGAAATGGGTAGGTAGGAAAAATAATATGGTAGGTAGGGCTATGCGCGCATGGGCAATTTTTTTTTGCTATGTGCGCATAGGCAAAGTGTAATTTCATTTTTGGGTTGCCCCTAGGGGGGCATAGGCAAAGTGTAATTTCATTTTTGGGTTGCCCCTAGGGGGGCAAACCCTCGTTTATATGGGTTTGTGGTATATTATAAGTATATACCAGTATATACCTCGAATATCCCAATGACTGCTAAAAACTGATTGCTGGCTATAAATACTAGGTCATTTCAATTGCTGGGCAACCCCAGTGGAAACCGGTAACTGGTTTGTAGCTGCAAAAACATTTCACGCTTACCGCTTGTAAATCGCCGGAACATCTCTTCCAGCGCGACAGATAGCTTGTAGTAGTTCGCCCTGAGCAGCTGCCGGAACTGGCGATGGCATTTTTCTGCGGTGTATGAGCAGCAAGAGTCTGCTTTCGGAAATTTTGCACTGGAGGCCAACCCACTACAGGTGGACTGCAAAACGACCCCAAATATCGATAAGAATCTATCAAAATCTGCCTTCAAACAAGCTGGATTGCATCGAAGAAATACTATTCATAAAAGCATGATGAACTCTGCAGCAGATTTGGGCTCAGAGCTTGCATTCTGAGGATTGGCATTTTCCTCATTCTTGCTCTGGCTTCCTTTGAAGAAGGGATTTTTGGGCGGGATAAGGACATTAACATCCTTTTGTTCAGAATCAGAGGTAGGAACTGGATGGCCATCAGCAAATCTGGAACCGATTGCTTCAGAAACTACGTCGTCGTTTAGCCCCCGAAACTACGCCCTTGGCTATGGCTGTACCCTATGCAAATTTCTGTCCGCTGCAGCATACTCTTCTCCGGATTTTACATTCATATCAGCTCGCCACATTGCAGCAGATAAGGGCGACAACATACCCTGCAGCTCCGGCAGGCCCTGTCGACCATTTTGGTTTCAGATTCAGTTTCTGAATCTTTATCCATGTTTGCTGCCGCTTTCGCTGCCATGTTTGGGCTCAATACAAGATATTTCATCTGAAACATTATCCACCATAGCTCTCGCCGGAGCTCCCCTGCGACAGGCTAAACCATTCTGTTCAAGCACAGGACCGGACATAGCCAAATCTTCCGTGCCCTAAACTGGAAAAAATAACAAGGATTATTTTCTAGGCTGTAAGTTGTCAGGGGATTTAATAACCCCCTCGAGTCCTGCTCGTCTTTTTGGTTTCCTGTCCCTGCCAGTGTGAACGGGGATATTTGCTCGCCTTTTTGGTTTACTGTCCTTGCCAGTGTGAACGGGAAGATTTATTTTGTATTGGTATTTTAATTTGTTACTTACTTTTTATGGGCATTTAAAATTCTATTTTATTACGAGCCACTTTTACAAGGGCGGATGTGGAATTATTGGCATGCCTGGCCTCCAGTTTCTGTCTTCTGCCCCTGCCTCCTCTGCACCCACGCATCGATAAACTAATGTGAAACAGAACCCAATTATTAAGTGCTGTCATTTTTTTTTTCTTTACCACAACACCCACTATTATATCCATAGTTGGTTCATTATTTCTTTCACATGTTGGCCATTTTTTTTTTCCAATGGTGTGTTCTTGGGTCATTTTTGGGTAGCACCTAGAGGGGCAAAAACTCGCTTATACGGGTTTGTGGCATATCCTAGGTCTATGCTGGAATATACCTAGGATATGCTTGTGGCTGCTCCAAAACTAGCGATCATCTACATTCTGGATCGCGAATGTTTCAACCGGGTAATTGGCAAGGTAGACCGAAGCTCCAATCTGATGCAACTGCGAGTAAATTCCTAGTAGGATTTGGCTTATCTTGTTAGAATGGACAAGAACATGGCATGTTTTCTGTTAAAGGTGAGCTCAATTCGAAAAATATGAATTCATTTGTGACGTCTTTTGTGGGTAGTTTTGACCTTGAACTGTGCAGGGCTCTCACTTCCGCCGTTTAGAAATTCAGGTTTTGACCGCCTCATGCAGGCATGGAGAGTTCTAAGTAATTTGCTGAATTCTTGTTTGATGTTCTTGCACGAAGAAAAGGAACATCAAATTTGAGTTCTATAACAAAGAAAGAACTTCAAAGTTTCTAGTTCCAGATTTTTGACACAACAGCGAGACACTCTCCTAGCAAAGAAGCATTGTCAGAAAATGAAGTCAAGGATTTCTGAGCCTGCCCTGCAAATCTCCTCAGAGACCCATTTATGAACAATTTCTAGGACTCAAGTGTTAAAATATTACATGTAGCATTGTTATAGTTAGCAATCTGCTGGAACTGCAACATAGCGATCTAAATTATGAGGCTTCGGCATTGGATCACATAGTTTGTTTTCTTTTTCTGTTTACCATTTTACAAAGCTCTAAAAAGCATATTCATCATTGTGCAACATACAGGTTGCTCACATTTCAACAATACTCATGATTCAGACAATTAGACGTATTTCCTAGTAATTCTTTTGTTTTCCTCCTTCCTATTGGGCTATGACGCGAATGTAGCAAAAAGATAGCAGCGGGCACAAATGCATGCCTAGTATGATTAGAAGTTCTAAAGAAAGAGGATGTCTGCAATACTTCAATCTTAAAGTCAAAACTTTAGAAGGTGATATGTCATCTCGTTACATTTAAAAAAAAAAACTCTTCTATGGTGTTCATCATTTTGTTAGGTATATGGATCTTATAACTGAGCCAGTTGTCTTTGAGGCCATTTGTTTTTTATCTCAGTGGGTCGTTACAATTATGATCTAAAATGCAGTCACGAAGGATAAATGGATCTGGATCTGTGTAGACAGATAAAGGATCTGTGTGGCCTTGTGGTGGAGATGAGTGGTTAGTGTGGTGAATCAAGGATATGTGGATTTGGATCTGTGTAGAGAGATCATGGGACCTGTATGGTGGATCTTTGTAGTGGAGCTTTATGGTAGAACTGTGTGGTGAAGCTGTGTGGTGGACGTGTGCGGTTGATTATGTGTATGGTTCAGCCACTTATGTGATCATTACAACTCAGGTCAGTTGTCTTTTACCCCGGTGGACTATTACGATTTGAGCTAGAATCTATGGAAGATGTAGCAGTCGCAGCCGCTTGGGGAGGGCTCCTTGGGCATAGCCCATAAAGGCCTAAAAGGATGTAGGCCTTATATGCCAAGTTACCTTTTGGAAAGGTCTTGGGAGGAAAGGTAAGAGCTCAACATCTAAGGAGCAGTTAATGATGCAAATGGGTACCATCACCTTCACGAAATATCAATGTTTTAAAATAGCAATTTTGATTTATTGTAAAAACATGACTTTCAAGTATGATTTAAGCCACTTCACCCTCCGGCCATAGAGGGCAACCCTCCGTGCGCAGCACCTTGTTTCTTTTCAGAAGATCAGAAGACACAAGTTTTTGGATTTTGGTTCCGGAAGACCAATTTCAGAGGGCTTGCAATCGGAGGGCTTGAAATCTAATTTCATTTTTTTTTTTCAAAAGACCAGAAGACGCAGATTTTTGGATTTTGGTTCCGGAAGACCGAGATCAAAGGGCTTGCAGTCGGCGGGCTTGAAATCGTCGGTCCTGCATCGCACATGAGCCTTACTTCTGTATTTCTTTTGAGTTGGAGTATTACTTCTATATTTGTTTAACCCTAGCATGAAACACCTTCACAGTCCAGCCGGAATGCTGAGGTAAGAAAATTTCTATTTATAGATTTAAAAGTTCTCATTTCTTCTTCTGTAAACTTGTGGAAAAGCATTCTGAGATAATTTTGCAGATAAATTCCTTCCTTTTTCATTTTTGCAGATAAATTCCTTCCTTTCTCTTTTGTAATGAGGTTTGAGGTGATTTAGAAGGTGATTTAGATTGTCATTATTAATAAAAAACATCATTACAATGTAGTTTACAGTGGACAGACCTTTCATTTCCATCCGAAAGGATGTGAATGAAAAACCTAAGTATAAAAATGGCCTCCTTTTCTCGTACGAGTCGAGAAATTATGGTGTGGTAATTAGAAAGATCGTTTTTGTCTCCAGCCTTGTAAATTGGCACCAATTTATTCTGAAGGGAATCCTTCATGAATGGCCTTGTTAAATATAGTAGTTGAGTATGGAATGATCTTTCATTTCAGTAGTTCTGCCTACAATCTCTACAAGTCCATGGTTTTAGAATTAGTGATGGGTTGTAAACCTTGCTCCATATCTTCTGTCTCCGAGATTCAAGACTGAACCTGTTTGCATTGGAACAACATTTGAGAATCCATGGATGTCACACAGCTGAGCCAAGTAAAGTATACATTGTTGCAAAGACATGTCTACGGCTTGCATTGACTTATACAAGACTCTCCCCCAGAATGCGTCATTGCCCTAATGGCAGATCTCCACCTAAGTGGTCAAACATTTCTCTAAGATCACAACAAAAAGCAAAGTACTGATATTATGGGGGTGACATGGATGGTTGTGAGGAGGGATCTACCAAGAGCTTGGTCTTGGTCAAGTTGACTCACATACCAATACTTTGATAGAAGCTACTTAGTTGGCGGATGCATGGGCCAAGAGGATAGAAGCTCTTAGTGCGTCTCGGCATTGCTACATATTTGATGGATGTACAGGACAAGAGAATGACATAATATACCAGAGGAGTTGAAAGTATTGATGGATCATCCGGGAGACTCTAGATCAGTAGCAAGAACAACAAAATCTGTACAGAATGAGTATGGAGCATAATCTATGTTTTGCCATACTGCACTGTCATTCCTATCATGAAATACCAAATTACCATTTTATTGTATTTCCCACCTCTTTATTCCATATCCAGCAGATGAGAGCTTAAATTTGGTGCACAAAGCGAGCCATAAGTGGCCCAAAATTGAGCACACGATAGGGAAGCTTCTTTAACAAGGGAATAGGTTTTCTCTGTAAGGAAAGCAGGGTGGAGAATGAAAAAAGAAACAAAGTAGTCAAAGAATACAGAAACAAAATCTGCAGCTAAGGACGCAGTTCGACGCCTAGGTGGCCTCATACAATTTCAAAACTCCTTACCTTGAAGCACTTCCTGGAGGAACCATCGAAGCTCCAGAGGCATAGGTTGGGATTCTGGGTAGGATTGACCCTAATCATTCTATGAGAACCCTATAGTAACACCTCTTGAGCTTTGCATGCCATAATACAATTTGTTTTTTTTTGCATATTAGTAATTATTTATTGATATGGGGAAGATATGGTCAATAGTAGTGCTTGGGGTTAAAACCAATATGAGTAATTTACCTAATGCCAGATGACTGCCCAAGAGGTAAAATGTTTCACTAAGATTACAAAAGCTTTAAACGCAAAGTACTGCAAAGTACTGATATTATGGTGTGGTAATTAGTAGGGCAGTTTCTATCTCCAGCCTTGTAAGTTGGCACCACTCTATTTTGAAGGGAAACCTTCATGAAGGGCCATGTGAACTATATTTGTGACTAATGGAATGATCTCAGGTCCTCTCCATTTTAGTATTTCTGCCTGCTATCCCTGCAAGTCCATGGTTTTACCATTAGCACTGGATTGTATGCCTTGCTCCACAACTTCTGCCGTTAGAGTCAAGACTGAACTTGTCTATGCTGGAATAACATTTGAGAATCTATCACATAGCTGAGCCAAGGAGAGTACACATTGTTTCAAAGACATGTCTACAACTTGCATTGACATATATAAGACATGTCTTTGATAGAAGCTACGTAGCATGTCTAGGCATTGTTGCATGTTTGGCAGATGCATGGGCCAAGAGAATGCTATCATCTGCATATATAGTAATTATTTATTGACATCATGAGCAAGATGCGCGCCTCCACCCCCATGTTGGGCAATGCAATCTTCAATATGGCAATTTACAAATCAGACAATGCAGGAAAGAGTAGATAACCTTGAGGTATCACACATTGTTGTTGATGAGGTTATCTGATGGGGGCATGCATGCAACCACCTTTTCATAAAGCCTATACACGACATTTTGTAACTCATATAGAACACCTAGTTATGACAACTTCCTCCATAACTCCTCTTTAAGGATTGCATCAAAAGTTTATTTCAAAAGCTCTTATAAAATCTCCAAAACAACTGTAGAGATCATATTGTTTATTGCGACTATCCTTTAGTAAGGTGGGTGTAGGAGGAAGGTATGGTCAATAGTGGAGTGCTTGGGATTAAAACCTATATGAGTCATGCCATAATGCCAGATGGCTCTGCCCAAGTGGTCAAACGTTCTCTAAGGTTACAACAAAAAGCTTGAAATCAAAGTACTTATTTTATGGTGCGGTAATTAGAAGGGCAGTTTTTGTCTCTGGTCTTGCAAATTGGCACCACTCTATTTTGAAGGGAATCCTTCATGAAGGGTCCTGTTAAATATACTAGTGAATGATGGAATGATTTCAGGTCCTCCCCATTTTAGTAACTTCGCCTGCAATTTCTTCAAGTTCATGGTTTTACCATTAGCGATGGGTTGTAAGTCTTGCTGCAATTTCTTCAAGTTCATGGTTTTACCATTAGCGATGGGTTGTAAGTCTTGCTCCACATATTCTGCCGGCTAGAGTCAAGACTGAACCTATCTTTGTTGCCATCGATCCGAGCCATCGGATCGGTATTCTCGAATGGGCGAGCATGCATCTCTTCCATGCATGCATGCATGCATTGCATGCATTTTCTGAGGCTCTGGTTCATTTGGGGACGCTATTTCTTGCAGGTTCTTCATCGACTTCTTATCGGTGACTCTCAGCAGTTCCCTTGACTCCCACCCACCCTCCCTTAATGTATATATTATAGTAAATGTTGTTTTTTTGTTGCGTGGCACGCGTGACGTGACCAGCCCCTCGCCTTTTCGAGGTGTAAATGTTATTTGTTGTCGCGTGGCATGCGTGACCAGCCCCTCGCTTTTTTGAGGTTTTTTCTCTATTGGTTTTTTATTGATGATGTGCAGGTCCAGGGGTGATGCGCGACTTCGGCATTCTCGGTGGAGCGTGGGTTTTTTTTGTGTTAACGTTTAGCAGTTTTGCATTGTCCAAGCCTCTTGCTGAGATTTTATCGCTAGGGTTTTTCCTCGAAAACCCGAAAGGGCGGGGTTTTTTAATCCTGGCGATAAGCTCTCGGCAGGTACACTAGCCAACATCTGTAGCACACAATTTATTTGGGGTCCAGGTGTTATAACTGGATATTCCCTATGTTTTCCATTTTTTTGGTAGCCTACGATGTGCAGCTACCCATTATAAATGCAGCAACAAAGTCATATACATTATTGTGAATCACATCCAACATCATTTTGGCTTTTTACACCCTAAAAGGCAGTTTCTGTCTCCAGGCTTGTAACTTGGCACCACTCATGAAGGGTCTTGTTAAATATACTAGTAAGTAATGGAATGATCTTAGATCCGTCCCACTTCAGTAGTTTTGCCTGCAATCTCTGCAAATCCATGGTTCTACCATTTGCAATGGGTTGTAAGCCTTACTCCACATCTTCTTTTCACTAGAGTGAAGAGTGAACCTGTATGTGTTGGAACAACATTGGAGAACCTATGGATGTCACATAGCTGAGCCAAGTAAAGTATACTTTGTTGGGAAGATATGCCCAGGACTTGTATCACTTATAAAAGACTCTCCTCCAAAATGCTTTAGAATTTCTAGCAAGTAAGAAAAACATGATATGATGATATCGTGTCAAGTGCTGCATCTTCCTTGGATCTATCACAAGTCGAAGCTGCCTTTTGAGAGCTTTGCATTAATCATCAAACCACGTATTTCAAAGAAAAGACTCTGCCTTAGAACACATTTAAAGTATTCCTAATTCTGCATCCCCTAAAACATCTTTCAGTTGCACTTAAAAGCATCGATGACCATCTTATCATTATGTTGCTATAAGGCGGGGAGTTCCAATATGTCAGAAAAGTCCTCAGTCAGAAACTGAGGTTAGTTCTCAACTCTATTGTAATCCAATCGAAATGTAGACGGCGTACGCATAACAGCAGCTGTACTTTAGGTATTTGAAAAAATTGTTCTGCATAGCATACAAAGCCTTCTAGCATGTAGTTACCTTTTTTTTGACTACAAGTATCTTAATGCATATTAATGGCAAGCTCCATCCCAAGATACTTGTATATTTACACTACTATGTCCATTAATTGCTCTTGGTGAGAAGATATAGATGACCTGGGCTGTTGTGAGGAGGGAACTACCAAAAGCTTGGTCGTGGTCAAGTTGATTTGCATACCAAAACTTTAATAGAAGCTACTTAAAGCTTCTAGGCATTGTTGTATGTTTGGCAGATGTATGAGCCAAGAGAACGATATCATCTGCATATATGGTAATTATTTATTGATGTGATGAGCAAGATGCGCCCCTCCACCTCCATGTTGGGCAACCCAATGTTCATGATAGTCAATTTACAAACCAGACAACGTAGGAATGAGTGGATAACCTTGATGTATCTTCACATTGTTTTTTGATGAGGTTGTATGATGCAACCACCTTCTTAAAGCCTACACATAACATTTTGTAACTCATATAGAACATCTATACATGACAATTTCCTCTGTTACTCCTCGCCAGGTTTCGTCAAAGATTATATCAAAAGCTTTTATAAAATTTACAAAACAACAGTAGAGGTCATGTTGTTTATTGCAACTATCTTTTAGTAAGGTGGGTGTAGGAGGAAGATATGGTCAATAGTGGAGTGCGTGGGGTTAAAACCTATCTGAGTCATTGCTCTAATGCCAGATGACTTTGCCCAAGTTGTCAAACGTTTCTCTAAGATCACAACAAAAAGCTTTGAAAGAAAAGTACTGATATGATGGTGTGGTAATAACAATCTCAGGTCCTTCCCATTTTAGTAGTTCTGTTTGCAATCCCTGCAAGTCCATGGTTTTAATATTAGTAATGGGTTGTAAGCCTTACTCCACATCTTCTGCTGCTAGAGTCAAGATTAAACCTGTCTGAGTTGGAACAACATTTGAGAACCCATGGATGTCACATAGTTGAGTAAAGTATACATTGTTGCAAAGACATGTCCAAGACTGGCATTGACTTATACAAGACTCTCTTCCAAAATGCTTTAGAATTTCTAGCAAGTAAGAAGAACATGGTATGATGATGACGTGCCAAGTGCTGCACCTTCTTCCCCTTCATGGTTCCACCACAAATCAGAGCCTTTTTTTTTAGATCTTTGAATTGATCATCTAAGGAAAAGACTGTGCATTAGAACCATTTTAGATATTTTTGATTCTACGTTTACTAAAATATCTCTCAGTTGCACTTTAAAGTGGCGGTGACCAGCTTATCATTTTGTTGTTATAAGGTGGGAAGTTTCAATATGTCACAATGGTCCTTGGCCAGAAACTGAGGTTAGTCATCGGCTCTATTGTAATCCAAACAAATTGCAGGCAGTGTGTACATAACATCAGCCAGACACTAGATCTATATTGCAAGTTGACGAAAAGAGGTTGATGATTTGAATTCATCTCTTCAACCCTGCTAATGGTTTTGACCTATACATATTTGATGATGTGAATATCATGCTCACACACAAGCACATAAAACCACCATACTAAAGACAATCATTTTTATCATCCAAAAATCTAAAATATATCTAGAAACACCTAAAACTAACAGTAGGGCAGGCTTGGGGCAATGGTCGAGGTGGGGTTTTATTTTCATGGTGCGGTTTTGATAAACATTTATCTCTAGCAACATTCAAGCCCAATTGCGTCGAGCATTATATATTCACATATGATATCACCAAGGTTGGAACTTCAAGTTCATACCAACATGAAGCATGTCTAGAATCAATGTGCATTATACATGGTCCGTAATGTGGACAACAATAACCCTTGTATATGCCATAAGTACAGGTTGTTTAGGCTTGATACTGGAAACTTAGTCATCAGCCAATCTCTTAGAGCTACACTGATGTTTAATAGGTCTCTTCCTTGTCTCATGACTCTTTGTGCAAATGTTTGCTCTACTTTATTGATCAATCTCATATCGTGTGAAATGTTAAAAAGTAAGAGGCAAGATCTAGAGAAAGGTTTGAGTACCAAAATATACTTCAAGGTTATAATAATGTGAAGACTTATCTAAAACCAATTTGTGATAAGGGTATCTAGACAATTGTAAACCTGGCGCAGACCAAGTGAATATTAGGAAGTTTAGGGGTTTTTGTAATGTGTAGAATGTTGAAAAGTGAAAGAAGAAAGGCAAAGCAAGGCAAGACCTAAATGTAAATGGGAGTAGACCATTACATTGAAATTGTTTATGCTTCAATTGCTTAATTCATGAGCCTATAGTATTTATATGTCACAATAATATGACCATGAAATGCATAAATATTCAACCATCAATTAAACCCTCTCTTCTTAGAACCACCATTAAACCCTCCTCTTAGCTATATCATGCAAAAGGCGTAACCATTGCAACATTGTACTAGAAGTATGAATCCGGAAGGGAGGAAGGGAGGGAGGGAGGGAGGACTTTTTTCTACTTCAACTTGACTTGCATGTCTTGAACTATGTGCTCAATAATTTGCTAGATCATGATATTTTGCTACTAAAGTCACAATCAAAAGGCTTCATTTATCAAAATTGGCAAATCTTCCAAAGTTTGAATGCGGATTTGGTGACAAATAAAAAACAAGCCTTACAAGTCTTTTCAAACTAACTAGGTTAAAATCTAGGAACTTTTGAAGGCTCAAAAGGACCAAATCTTGTACGAAGCAGGTGTTTCTGGTGACATTAATTAATGTAGATATTAAATTAAAAATTTTGATCACGGGTCCATTAGTTGTACTACTGATTCTTAAAAGCATGTCAACCAAGAGTTTACATATTTAATTAACAAAGATCTCTGGCTTTACCATTAAGCCATTGATTGTTTATTCTGATACATAAATAAAACGGGGCGAACTTCAATTATTCGTTAACTTCAGCACATGGGTTTTGATGAGTGGACAAAAATGAACGTGTCTCATAGACTAATTGGTCTTAAAATTACGTAGTAAAATTCAATCGATGAGTGGACAAAAATGAACGAGTGGAATTGGTCTTAAAATTATGTCATAGACTAATTGATCTTAAAATTGGCTGGTAGGATTCTGGTAGCCAAGTCAGTGCTCTGTGGCACTCATGTTTATGCAGCCTCCTGCATACTTGCGCCAGAAAGTGTGGTTAAGGAGTTGGATGACACCATTCGCAATTTTGTTTGGGGAGGAAATGAGGAGGGGGCTACAGTGAAGGTCGCATGGTGGAAGTGTGTGCGTCCCAGAAAGGCGGGGGGCTTAGGTATGCTTGATGTGTCCTTGCACACGAAGGTTTTGGTGTCGAAATTTATTTGGCAGTTGTTGCAGGAGCAACAATCCCCAGGATTGGCTTTGTTGGCACAGTCGCTTCGCCACTCTATTGTGTTTAGGAAGCCAGCAATTCCGGCTCAGTTGCCGTGGGCTCTGTTTGAGGATTTGCGGCCATTCCCTCATGCTTCGCCTTTTTTTAAAGGTCTCCTCAAGGCCTGGAAGGTGGTCAAGGTTCTCTTTTCATTGGACCCTAGCAGGTGTATGGTAGCCTCATCGCCCTTTCTTTGGGTACCCTTGGATTCTGCATCTCCCTTGGCCTCTTCCCTACACCCGGTATTTTCGGTAGATGGATTCTTTGCGGGGGGTAACATCCATCCGTGGATCGGTATTGGGAGGGTCATCTGGCGCCCGTGGGAGTTTTTAGGGATCGATTTGGCCTTCGCGCTGGGACATTCAAACTTGGGCCAGAAGTGCGAATGCTATTCCATTCGGATTGTCTTCTCAAGTCAATCGCATTTGGAAGTCGCATAGTGGACTTGATGCATCTCAGTTTGTAGCATCGGCTTATGGGCTTCTAGCGCTTTAGGACACATTGCCGCCTTCGGATAAGTGGTCACTTAAGCTTCCAGGGAGTAAGTGGCCCGCCATGTGGAAGTGGGCGTGGAATACATTGCCTCCTCCTAAAATCCGTACCCTTTTATGGCAGATCTTGCACCGTAGCCTCAGGGTGAATGTCCGAGTACACAGGTTCAAGCCTCAGGTAGCGGAAACATGCCCTCTATGTGGGAGGCGCCGAGAGACCATTGAGCACTGCTTTGTCCTATGCACAGAGGTAGGGGCAGCTTGGTCCTGGGTGAGAGCCCTCTTTGGGTCTTCACTGTGCAGTCAGAAGCTTCTCATGGGAGTCTTTCCTAGCAGTTGGTCAGTGGCCAAGCAACAGGCGTTCCATTTATGCAGAGCTTGGCTTCTGTGGTTGATTTGGAAAAGACGGAGAGCGAAGGTCTTCCAGAATGCAGTGCTTAGCCCTTTTCGGTTGGTTCCGATCTTGAGGCATAAGTTGTGGCAGGCTTACCAAGTCTCAAGCTTGTCTGGCACAGTTAAGCGGGAAATTTGGTCGACATTCCTACAGATTGTGAATCATGATGGGCACTTCATTTCTTAGCACCACACTTATCGTTGTACTTGATCACATTCTAGTGGTTTAATATATTCCTATATTCTTCAAAAAAAAAAAAAAAATCAGTCTTAGTTGAAATGTAAGTGCTTCTAATTTTATTTTAATCTTCAAGATAGTCATTCATGCTTAACAATGTGGGGGCATTCCTAAATTATAGGATACATTAGAGGTAATTTGAGATCTCCTTTTGTCCCCATAAGAATCCTCCAATAGAATGAGTACTCTACATCAAACTGCAATTAATGCAGCATTAACAACTTCATTGCTGTCGTTTTTTCCCTGTAACTTTTGATCTACTCATGAAAATGCTGCGGCGTTTGTTGCATTAGATGCAGAATGAAAAGATCTTTCAAGTGATATATGGTTATGATGTATTTCAATACAAGCCATATGTGTTAACCTTAAAAAATATGGTTTTTTGCTCTTTTCTTATATATTTACATCCCAAAAGATATAACAATGGGTTGTCATTAGAAAGATCTTGAGGAGACGAATCCATTGCCACAAATAGTGTTCGAATCGGAGTTTTTGATCAAAAGTTATAGTAGAAAGATGACACTGCAAAAGTTAGTTAGAACTGCATTAATTACTGCTGCCACATAATACTGGAATAAAATACACTGGAGCTCTTCTCTTATTGGACAGTTTAAAAAGCTGATGTGGCTTTTTAAGCATTCCTTAATGGGACAAAATGAGATCTCAAATTACCTCTAATGGAACATCTAAATCGCCGGTTGCTTTAATGGGCTTGATACCTCGACATGAGCATCGAAACACCTTTATCACCATCTGTTTATCCCCACGACAAATATCTAGATTGGTTTGGATTCAAATATATGTTAAATTATAATCAGGTCTAAAGGTAGTACCAATGTTGTCCTTGTGTTCTGCTAAACTTTCATTGCTCTACCTGCATCTTAATCAGGTCTAGAAGTAGTAAAGTTGATTGACCCAATGTTGCACTTGTGTTTGCAGCGTCATATTTATTCTATAAATAGTTTACAATCAGCTACCCATACGACAAGACGGTTGAGTTGATAGAATGTTTTTAACGCCTTACAGAAGTTTGCACTTGTAACTTAGAAATGAACTTGGAACAGTAGCGGACAATCCATGAATTATAGCTTCATATATTAAGCATAAATTTACATCCAAAATTCATTTCGTTCTGTCAAGGTCTAATATCTCATTGATAGGGCAATGCTGAGCATCAACAATCTATACTTTCATTGTAAGATGGGGTTCTTAATAACAGGCGCATCCCAAATGGTCATTGCTAGTTCGGGATTGACAATATAAAGAAATATACCATTGGCCTATGTTGCAAAACATCCAACTTCACAAACAGGATACAGACCACAGAAGGCAGTACAACATAATTATTTATGCGAGCAGTAAGTGTTTCCAAGCTAATGGAAATTTAAAAAATTAAAGCAGGCAATGGCTTTAAAATCACAGACTAACCCTGCCATTTGTAACCATGTAACGAGTTCTTTACAGAAGCTTTTGTTCCACTACCTGCCTGTGAAGTTCAAAGGTCAATTCGTGACATCAGTGTTGTGCACAATAAACAATAACCATTCAGATCATAGAAGATATGCCACAAAAAGAGAATTGATCATACATGATAGCATTTTGCAGGTATACGCAGGTATTTAGAAACCTTATTAATCAAAGTATGAATCCCCACAAAATCAATGATACGCATGGTAATCGATGCATGATCTTAAGATAAAAAGAAGTCAAGATAAAATGCATTCCAGATAGAGCCTCCTTAGTACAGAGAACTGAAATGAACTTTTCCAGCAGGATTTCGCAACTTAATCTCTGCTTATTATTCCTATGTTTTGAACACTGCAACTCCACTAATTTCATCTCGCTTCTCCATACAACTCTCACGACATATTCAACACCTTTAGTGCATCTGGGGGCTTCAAGAGATTCTAGCTGAAGGACAAGCCTCATGTTGTCATAGAGGATGGCTTGTGAACCAAGTTCAAAGAAACAATTGTAAACAATGTAAAGAAAGTTAGCCTCTTAAAGTACAGACACTTACAACTCCCATTCCATGTTGCACCGTCTCTGAATGGGATCCACAATATAAGCTTTTACAAAGTCTACAAACAGAAACACTATATTTCCTCCAACGTATATAGCCAAATATATAATATCAACCTAGGGATGAATACACAGAATCTGGCAAACACAAACCTGATATCAAACTGATAGTCTAGAAATTGCCATATGAAGAATTTACATACATGTACAAAATTGATCATCTATATTGTATATCTCAAGTGAGCTTAAAAACATAAAACCTAATAGTTTTACTAGTAAAACATTTTACATTATGCACATGTTTGAAAGCAGAGGTAAGAGGCAATGGCCAAGAACCATCGCCAGCAAGAGAACTTCAACATTTTGCAAACTGAAACATACAATGTAGGATGACTAGGATCGGGTATTTTTGCTAGAATACTAGCCTTATATAGTTATTTATTCCGTACAGATTATTTAGCATGTTAATAACAATATGTTAATATATACAACACATCGAATCATTGAAACGAACATCAAACATATTAAGAAATTGAACCATTAGATTGACCCTCCCCTCCCCCACGAAAGTTGTTTTTGCTGATATTTGTGCAGGGCGTCCATCGGTAGGTTCGGACCATTGGATATCTGTTTTGGACGATCCCAACTACCATTAGACGCAATTCGTTTTTTAGTCAGTTTTAGTTAACTGTCAGTTTCGAATACATAAGTAAACCAAAGGTTGTGAGGTGCATTGTACACATGTATGGTACGCATATATTGGCATATGTATTTGGGCTCCTCGCCAACTATTGGACGCCCTGCACGAATATTAGCAAAAACAACTGGGGGTGGGCCCGGGGGGGGGGTTATTTAATTTCTTAATATGTTTGATGCCCCTTTCAATGGTTCGATGTGCTATATATATTATTATATTATTATTAACATGCTACATAATCTGTACGGAATAAATATAAATATTGTACGAAATATGTGTGAAATTTGCTCGAAATGTGTACGGGAAAAAACACACGCACACACGCACACACGCACACACACACACACACACACACACACACACACATTTTGATGATCCCAGCATATGATGGACGATGTATACAATAATGCTCTGAATTCATGATCCAGCATTATTAGAACAACAACAATAATACAATTAGTGATTTTCTGTTACGTAAGTACCGCAACAGAGTCCTCAAATACAAAGCATAATTACGATTTTTAAAGGCAATATTTCTTGCCTAACATAATCCACGAAATAGCTTTATACACCCATGGATGTCTCAATGTTGTAATTGAACATCGAAACATGGATATTCTATATATCGACCCAATGCTTAGCATTTGCAGCAACCTGATGTATCTTGTTCTGCTTTGAGCTATCTTTTGTTTTGTGCTGCTTCTTTGCTTGGTTGAGCGTGTTTTTCTTAAATATAAATTTTATCCTTTATTTTCTTATTCTTATTTTTCTTAGCCATTTTTCGTTTTTGCCCTTTCTCCTTCATCTTCCCTCTGTCATTTCGGTTCCGCTTCCCTTGCCCTTCTTTTTTATGGCTTCTCGTGGCTGCTTTCTTCGTACCTGGTGCTTCTTCCGTCGGTGTTCTGGCGCCCTCTTCTTAAGGTTGGCTCTCAGTTCATGGTCTGCTTTTTGCTTCTTTCCCTTAGTCTCGGTTCCTTCTTGGTTGCCGGTTGTTGATGGTGTTTGCTCTTTGCTTCTGATAGCTCAATGCATAGCAGGTTCTCTTTAACACAGAATTAATACAGAATTTAGCATTAGTGAGTACAATAAGTGACTCACAATTTGTCGAAAAGTTTTTTTAGATGAGCTTGGTATTCTCTTATCCTGAATTGCTTCACTAAATAGGAGGATACTGGTGGATGAAAATCGTTAAACATATGCTAAGAGTAGTAGAAATGCTGAAGCATTGCAAAATTAACCATTTATTATTAGCATAGCAAATGAAGCGCATTATATCATGTCTATAAATCTGGACATCGATAACAAGTGGGTCTTTGTGTTGACGCATGCAGTTCCCAAGTCTTGTTACGGTTTTTTCTCTAACATATGCTCTTGGATGGATGCAGGTATGAGCATTAACCCTTGGATTTATGGAGTTAGTGTAATGTGCTCCAAATTGTTATTCAGGGAAGTAATTTTTCATAGTTCATACTTTGGAACACCTTATAATCACACTGCTACAATTTTGTGCACAAATTATTGCACTAGAATTAAATGCTAAATGGGCATACTTTGCAATAAAATCTTGCAATATATTTCTTTTACTGATATGAAATCAATTGCATGACGTTGCAAAGTTTCTGAAATGTTTGGATTCTATAATGTTTCTTTTCGTTTCATTATGTTCTCTCTCACACACACACACTTCAATTTGAAGTGCCCGCCCTTTATTCCTTGGCCGGAATAAATAGCATTTCATTCATAGTATGAGTAATTTGTGTCTTTATTTTCTAAAAACTACTCACTATTTGTAAATTGGTTTTTAGATATGGCAAGAAGAGCAGCTCCTCCTACTTGGATAAATGAGCTAAAAGCACGTGGTTATGGTGATGACATCATTGCACCTCCCAAATTTACTCAACGTCTATTACTATGGATCAAGAATGATGAATTCCATCAATTCATCATCAATCACCATAGAGCTGCTGCAAATCGGGAAGATGGTATATCTCTTCTTAATACTCTTGGTATCAATGAATGGGGTAATTGCTGCACTCTCGCCACTCGTAGACTAAACCCCTTAGATCATATCAAATCATTGGAAGCCAAGTTGCTTGAGATCATTGATGCAGATTTTGAAGAAGGCAAAAAGTGTTTACAGGTCCTTTGTGCTTTTGAGGAAGCACTTGCCAAATCTGGCTGTATGATTGTCAAAAAAGGTGAGAATCCTTCTGAAACTGAAGTACTGAATTTAAAGATCATCCATTGCTTTCATCACAGCCTCTTAATGAAGAAGCTGTACAAATCATAGAGAAAAAAGATGATCTGGATGATGATATGGAAAACCCGGTGGAAAAATTTTGCAAGTTCATACATCCAATCATTCCAAGTAGGATGATAGAAGAACTTGCAGGAGGATACCATCACAAACTCTGGACAATGTGGTCACTCCAAATTCTTGCACCCTTTAACATTGATATTTCTTGCTGGCTTCAAGCAGAATTTCGATCATAATCCTTCTGAAGATGCATTCAAGACTGAATGCTTAAATGATGCATTTCATGGCAGTAAAAGTTTTCAGAAGGTTAAGTTGGATTATATTAGCATGTCCATGTTTGATGCCAGGAAATATTCCAGCCCCGTTAAATGCTACATTAGGGGAAAACTGAATACTGGGAAAATAAGAAGTGATGAACACTATAAGCTGTTATGGAATTGGCTTCGGCCATTCATTAAATGCACATGTTCCAGCGCTGATTCTGAGGCAAACCAAAGCCAATGCAAACAACAGATATTATGGTTTGATCAAGCACTCTGGTACATGGCCCAAAACTTAGAACAGTGTTTTCCTGATTGTGATACTAGTGACGGCTTGCTTGTTGCCTTCCTTAAATGGCTGAACAGTACCAAAACAAGACAAGCTGTCAAAGCTTTAGTCATCTTTCACTATGTCAGAGAAATGATGATACATGGTGCTGCTGAATTTGGAAAAGATCTTAAGAGTGATGGTGGCATTATGCAAGCTTATGGGGATTTTGAAGGACCTAAAACTATTGAGAGGCTGATTATGCCTCCCTCTTTCACTATTGCTCAAACAAAGAAGAAAACCACTCCTCAAAAGAGGTCACTTAACCTCAACGCTCCAGCTTCTACTTCTGATACAGGTGGCAATTATAATAGATGCAATTATAGAGGTCGTGGCAGAGGAAACTTCCGAGGCTATGGATATAGAGGCGGAAGGGGTTCTCAGCATGGTCGTGGACGTGGAAACACTCCTCAAACTATAGCATCTACTGCTCAGAATAATCAGTCTGCCTTCCAATACATTACTCCTAGACGTCTATTCCAGCAGTGATTTCGAATGTGCAAATTGTGACAGTAAATATCTTTTACTGTTCAAGTTTATGAAATGTCTCAGATCTAGCTATTTGTTGGCTTGAATCTGATCCAATATTTTCTGAAGTTTTTCTAGCTATGTCTGTTATGAAACAAATAATAAATGGGAATGCTTTCAGTCTGTCTATATCACATGTGTCCTTTTTTACTATTCTGTGTTTTGTATTTGTGCTCAATGACGATGGTTAATGCAAAGTAAATGTTGCAATACCATAAACTGTCATATCAGCTATAAATCCCTATGCTATTCGATGATCAGCCCGTTATGTCTTTTTTAGGCACTACCAGCTCGTTGAAGACGTTGTTGAAATACTTCTAAACTTTCTCAACATGATTGCCTTACATTTTTTGGCTGTAATCCTTGTCATACAATAGATTATCCTTGCTTCTTCATGCCATCAGAGACTGACAGAGTTGTTTACAATCTAAAACTGATGCATAGCTGGGTTCTCTAATATATTGCTGGTTTTTTCCTGAAACTAGCAAATACCTGCGCTTATGGTAAGGTTTTGTGTTTTGGCATATATTTATGATGGTTAATGCAAAGCTATGTTGCAGTACTATAATACTGTCTTCTAGCTTCTATGACGTCCAGCCTATTACGACCTTTTAGGCACCACCAGCGCATCCTTGACATGCAGGAAATTATCCATGCTTCTTCATGCCAACATTGACGGACATGAGTTTTGGAGCTGTCTATGACCCAATATTGATGCATAGCTGGTTTTCCAACCCAAGGCTGGCCTTTTAAGATGGGTGGGCAATTCAGAAGATGGGTATGATGTAACAACATTTATTCATTTGTGCAACTGCGCTTATGGTAATGTTTTATGTTTTGGCATATATTTTTGCTCAATGATGATGGTTAATACAAAACTAGGTTGAAGTACCATAATACTGTCTTCTAGCTTTTATGACGTCCAGCCTATTATGACCTTTTAGGCACCACCAGCTCGGTAAACAGGATGTTTTCAACATGATATCATAATTTGGGTTTTCCAACCCATGGCTGGCCCTTTCCTGAAGCAGGCAATAACGAACATCTGAGCTTATGGTGGAGATTCTCAGCTTTTCAAACCCATTGCTGAATCAAGCATTAATTATTACCTGCGCCTATGATGGAAATATCCTTCATATGGAGATGGGTGGGCAATTCAGAAGGTGGCTAACTTTGACGGACATGAGTTTTAGAGATGGCTATAATCTAATACTGTTGCATAGCTAGGTTTTTCAATCCATTACTGGCCTTTTCCTGAAACAAGCAATACCTGAGCTTATGGTGGAGATTCTCAACTTTTCCAACCCATTGCTGAATCAAACAACATTGATTACCTGCGCTTATGATGGAAAGTCACAGCTTTTAGTATGTGTCCAACTTTTATGACTATTATTACTACTAGCTCGTTCATCAAAAGTTTGGATCTCTGACATGCAAGAGGTTATATATGCTCCTTCATGCAGGAAATATCCTTCATATGGAGATAGATGGGCAATTCAGAAGCTGGTAGGATCTAACAACATTTAATTTGTTGCATTACTGGTTTTTTCATAACAGATGCATTGCTGATCTTTCAAACATGAGCGCTTTTATGGCAACACAACAAAGGGATGTCTGTAATAAGTTGCTGAATCATATGTAATGTTGTCCTCATTTATGCAGATCTCATTCTCTAGTCCTTTTTGTATATTATGCAGGTTTGTATAATACAGGGTGATACGAGATGGTAACATGATGTTACAGCCAGGATTTGCCCTGAACGAGAATGAAGAAGTTGCTGAAAATAAAGAGGTGATAATAAAATATGGGAGAAAACACATCGTTCCCATTCAAGGTGAGAAGCATTTCTATGTTCACATTCTTTATGTTTCACGAGCTCTGGAACATATAAAGGTACGGGATCTTTTCAAAGAAACACTGATTTATTTCTTTAATGACTTTGCTGGATCAGATTTATGGGACAAAATTGTCTTTGGATGGAAGTATACAGAGAGCATTGCTTCTATCTGGTATACACCAAAGGATACATTTTGTGATTTCAATTGTGAAACACTTCAAACTTGTACGTGTGTCAAAATTAAGAGATTTAACAATTTCTTAAAAGATTGTGAACCCTTATACTCACTCTGGACTCAAATATCATTCATCATGATTTGTTAAGAAAAGAAACTGATAAGGGGTTGAATCATATACCTCTGAGAATTTGTGACATTCAAGAAATCGTCAATGCAATCCTTCATGGATGGCATGATCTCACAGATATCCTACGGCAAAATGGAGTCAATACTACCATTGACCAGCTAAAAAATGCCACCCAATACATTGAAAGGGCTATCAAAACATGTCTTAGAAAAAAACATCTGCTATATATATTATTATATTATTATTAACATGCTATATAATCTGTACGGAATAAATATAAATATTGTACGAAATATGTGTGAAATTTGCACGAAATGTGTACGGAAAAACACACACACACACACACACACACACACACACACACACACACACACACACACACACACACACACACACACACACACACACACACACACACACACACACACACACACACACACACACACACACACACACACACACACACACACACACACACACAAGGATGGCCTAGGGGTCTGCATGGATCCAAATTTTTTTTTGGCCCCTTCTGGGGCTAAGGGTGATTCTATATAACATGAGCTCCATACGTAGAAAATGTTGCAATGGAACTATATGAAAAATGGGTCATGGGGTATAAAATAATATTAATATAGTAAAGAACATGGGATACCGTATGTTGTAGAATACAACGAAGTGTAAATATCCTTAGTCGAGCACAACTTCTTCTTTGGTAGGTTGCCAAATACCTTAGAAATATACCATGGCCTCCCAGACCATTGAAATATGTTTAAAGTCGAAGGCAGCCTTGTAGCAAGTAATAAAACGAACAAATAAAGGAAAACAATAACAATCATGAATCTTACGCTTACATTACAAATTGACAAACAAATGTGTAAATAATAATAAAATGTATGCCAATATACATAATAATATTACGCATTCAGGATACAAACTGGAATTCCATTTCAAAACATCCTATAAGTAAGTTTGTCCATTGGCAGCAAGTTAGCCTATTACAACTTGCAACTTTGATCTCTTATAGAATAACTCTTGCCCAACACGCAAATCACAATTATGCAATCACGCAACTTAGCAAAACTTACTTCAAAGCTTTCTTCAGGTGGATGCACATGGCAAAGAGGCTTGCAAATTATGTTTTGAGAGATATATCCTTCCATTCTTCTTTGAAGGACTAAAATACAAGCAAAAGCAACGAAATTCTCATGAAAAGAGTATTGGACCTTGCTGCCTGCATAAACACAGTATCACAGCTTGCTACTCGAGCATAATAAGCTATATCTGTATGAACTGGGGATTTGTGAATTCTAGCTCGCATAAGTCGCATTTAATTAAAGTGGGTCAGATCTCGACGTTTGGGACTCAGACTGAAAATGGGACTCATACTCAATTTTTTTTTTTGAATTGAGTGCTTGAATAGAATTTTGTCTTAATAAAACAACAATAACATTTACAAACAACAAACCGAGAAAAGAAGGGGAGATGGTGAGAAGGTTTGAAGGGGGTCGGAGGGTGGGCAAGGGGCAACTAGAGAGGGGAGCCGGGGGATGGGCAAGGGGCAATTGGGGGTGAGGATGGGAAAGAGGCAACTAGAGAGGGAGGAGGATGGGAAAGAGGCAACTGGAGAAGGGAAGGAGGATGGGCAAAGAGGCAAACTGGGAGGGGCAAAGAAAGGGGGAGGAGGATGGGCAAAGGAAGGAAGGAAGGTATTTTTATCGTCCACGGAGACCAATCGGTCTATGGGGACAAATGGGAAGGGGAGAGAAAGGGCAAAGGGGGCAACCTTTAGTAATTATAATCAATATAATTATAATCAACATAATTAACAAATATAATTAATATTATTATAATTAATTAAAAAAAACAATATATATAATTAATCAGGAAATAATAGGCTAGGCTGATTTCTCGAATAGCGGGGCGAGAAGCTGCCTACAAAATCAGACTCCAAAAAAGTTGCCAGGGAGGATTGCTTGTCTACCAGGGAGGATTGCTTGTTCTGGCGAATTCTTAACGGAAAATATTTTTGCAAGACGGAGAATGGATGGGGGCTATCGGCTATGGCGGAAATTCTCGCCTGAACGGCTATGGCGAGCGCTTTTCTTCCTGAACGGAGCAATTTCTTGCCCCTAAAACCTCCATCTCTAAATGCCGAAGCCTATTCTCTGATACTCTTCTTTGTCGGAGTAGACTCATTTTCTTCACGCCTCCTCCTCTTCCCGCAGGATCTGTCCAAATCAGACCTCCATATCTTCAGGATTATGCTGCTATCGCCGGCTATGGAGAGCTTCTTTTGGGTTCTGCTTCTGCATAGTTATCCCAGTTCCGGCGAGGAAAACATATTCAAAAGATAGCTCGAACAGAGGAATCAAGGTGCCCTCTATTTCTATTAGCTCGGGATAGAGGCCAGAAGGTGCTCCACCATCGGAAGGGGCTCTGCCATCTAGATCTTGTGTTCAGAGAAGGGGCTCCGCCATCGGAATAGATTTACAAGTCCTGATTTTTTTAGAAGAATTCAAATCCATGTCTTCATTTTTGGGATTATACAAGCTTCCTAAAGAATGAGAGGGCAGGAAATCCACCAGGTTCTTGGGAGCAGTCCATGGCTCTTCTATGCTAGATCCCTGGCTAGTGCTCTGATCATCCGACCCAGAAATTGGAATAGAAAAATTTGTTTTCGCTTTGGCTCCACGCAGGGCCCTAGCCGCTGTATCATATGCTTTTGCAGCTTCTTCTGCGGTATCAATTGTTCCTAACCATACGCTGGTTTTTTTCCATGGATCTCTACCCATGACCTCTTCCTTACGCCCTGGTAATGAGATCCGCCTCCTATAGGAGACGGTTTTGGGGCTTGCTTATAGCTTCTTGGTGCCATTGTGTCAAAAAAAAAAAACGATGTTAAATCTTGAAAACGTCAAAAACCCAGTGCCAAATCTCGAAACGCACCAAGAATTTTTGGTTGGTTCTTCAGACTGATGAAGAAAAGCTTGGAGAAGCGGTTGAAAAGGCGAGAAAAGAATGAGATGAAGGGTGCCGGAGTTGAAGAAAGTGAGAGAAGCGGAGGATCTTTCAGAGAAGAATGTGTTCAGAGAAGAATGGACGAATGGATTCAGAGAAGCATCCTTCTTTCTGTCCTTTGCTCTGCCGGATCCTTTGCATCTGCATTTTTTCATGTGCCGGATCCTTTTCATCTGCATTCTTTCATCCGCCTCCTTCTTCTGTCCTTTGCTCTGCCAGATCCTTTGCTCGGCCAGATCGGGGGAGTTTGAAAACTAGACCATGGCTTCGGCTTCAAATAACAAAGGGAAAATAAAACATTTTGAGCCCTATATCATAATTTTTGGATCTTGACTCTCCATAGCTGTGAAGCTTTTCATTGCAGGTCAATTCCGGTGGGAGCTATGGCTATGGGAGCTTCTTCCAGAAACAAAGAGTCCAAGTGGTACAAAGGATCTTCATCTGAAAGGTATGTACCAAATTTTAAATTTCAAGCATAGGCGGGAAAAAAGGATGGGGTATTAGAAAAAAAGGGGTAAAATAATACGTTGAAAAAGAAAGTGTAAAATAAATGCTAATAATATAGGATTATATTTTGACGTGTATTTATACGTCCCCAATTTCTCTTTTTAAGTGTGTGCTACTATGTTCACACGTTAAACATTATGTTGCCATGGTGCACGTTTTCTAGGCATATATTCTTATTCTAAGGTAAAAATTTAACTTTGCGAAGATCATGATATACTTTACACCTTGTTTAACCCATTTTAAAGGTTTAAGACACAAAATGGGGACAAGTACATATTAATATGTCTAATGCATATTAATAGATTTAATGCATAGGTCTAATAGGCTCTCATAGGTTTAATGCACATGTTTAAATTGGTTTAATCATTTCAATGTGCTTTCGTAGGTATATTACATAGATTTACATATTTTTAATGTATAGCTTTCATAGGTTTAATGCACAGGTTTAGATTGGTTTAGATTGCAAGTCGAGAAAGGCTCTCGGACTTGCATTTTTCACTCTGAGCTGCCTTTCTCGACTCGAGTCGAGAAAGGCCATTAGAGGGGCCTTGAGGGTCTTTCTCGACTCGCGAGTTGAGAAAGGCCCTCAAAAAACTTTTTTTTTTCTAGTTAAAAGAAAGGAAAAAAAACTTTTTTTTGGGCTCTGTGCTACGTTTCTCGACTCGCGAGTCGAGAAAGGCTATTAGAGGGGCCTTGAGGGTCTTTCTCGATTCCGAGTCGAGAAAGGTCCTCAACAAGCCTTTTTTTTATTTTCCTACACACCTGCCTTTTCCACATAATTGGCCCACAGACCTGCATTTTTCACTCTGAGTTGTCTTTCTTGACTCGCGAGTTGAGAAAGGCCCTCAGACTTGCGTTAGTCGAGAAAGGCCATCAGAGGGGCCTTGAGGGTCTTTTTCGACTCGCGAGTCCTCAAATAACTTTTTTCCTTCCTACTTAAAAAAAAGGGGGTAAAAAAGTTTTTATTTTTTTTAGCACACCAGCCCTACCGGGCCTACAGCCTTTCCTCAAAGTCTAGCCTATCCACGTGTAATTTCCATGTCATTAAAATCTGATGTGTCTTATTTTGCACCATCAGATCTCGGCTTTTGCAAATGTAAGGCCAAGAAAATTAGAAAATCTGCCAAAAATGGGCACGGAGTTGGAAAGGGTCGCCGAATAACTTCTTTTTCTTTTTTTCGAGCTTCCTTTGAAGGGTGGGAGGGAGGGAGGGGGGAGGGGGGAGGGGTCTAAGCTACATTTCTCGACTCGTGAGTCAAGAAAGGCTCTCAGAGGGTCCTTAGGGCCTTTCTCGAGTCGAGAAAGGACCTCAGACCTACATTCTTCAGAAATGGCTTTTAGAACTAGTTGTCTTCTTATTTGTATTGTCTGTAGCATCATTTGCATTAGCTTGATTTTGCCTTTCCCGATACAGATCGCGAACAGAAAGGACATGATCGGGAGCCATGGAAAGACCCGTTCATTGAGGAAAGAGGACGAGAAGAGGTTGGTGACATGCATTGGTCAGGCTAGCGTATTCAGATTTCTATTCTCTTCAAGTTGCTCTTGTGACTTGGAACACCTCAGACCTTTCCCTACATGCTGTTCCCAATAGGTGGTCTGTGTGCGAAGATGATGTAATATTTGTGTCAGCCCGACCATTATGGTATCTTCAACCATTGTAAAATACAATGTAATAAAATTATTTATGAATAAAAATTCAGGGCAGATCAGCACTTTGTTTACAGAGAGATAGCATTTTTATTGGTTTTAGTTGCGCTCTTTATCTTCTCGACTCGCTAATCAAGAAAAGTAGACCATGTAATTTTCCTTAACATTTTTTTTTTCACACAGGAAAACAGGCATCTTCTAAAGCAATAATGCAGTTGTAAACGTTTCCCTCGTCCTTTTCGTGTAAAATAACAGGGTTCCAAAAAAAACTTTAATTAAATGCGACTTGCATACAAACAAAGCTAATCTGCAAATTTATTGTAAAGATGAATGTTGTATGTCTCTTATGTGAAAATACCTATATGGCCGCAAAAGAAAATAAGCAATGTGCCTTGCATGGTGTTAATACGTGCACACAGTGCATACATGCAATGCATGCATACCATGCAATGCCAGCCCAGTGTCAATCCATTTGATTGCATAAATCAGTATTCTCCACATTTTTAGGACAAACATTTCTGCCCGATATCCCTTCTAATACCTCCAATATCCCCGCGGCAGTAACATGCTTTTGCGTCAATATGTAGCACAATAACAGGGGGTTGTTTTTGTATTTTTATACTTTTTTCCCTAAGGTTTTTATATGATTTGGTGGTGTAATCTCGTGGATGTACTAATGCGTACATCTAGAGCGCGCATACAGTTTCATGTTTTTTTTAATGGCAATTGCCAATGGTTTGACCTCATGTTTAAAAAAAAAAAAAAAAAAAAACTAAACGCATGCAGGGCTCGATAGCTTAACTTTAGGGTTTATTTACGGCCTAAGCTAGGGTGAAGGATTCGCTTGGTCCGTCGGAAGGCATGGAAGGCATCTGGGCTTCCTCAATTTGCAGTCATCCAAATCTGCCAGAGTTAGGAACCTTTTTTTACAAAGGAGCAAATATATAGCACAGCCACAGTTCAACTCCGGATCTCGACTTCAGGCCACGGTTCAAGATGCAAGTTGCAGATTCCGTTTCTAGCATTAGTTCTGATTCAGAAAAGCTCTCAAACATTAGTTCTTGGGCGAGATTGAGAGCTCTGTTCTATCATCCTTTTGAGCCGAAATCCACATCATGTTGTAGGAGTTTGTTGCTGGTCGATTTGTTTGCTGAACACATGCCTTAGGTTTTGTCACAACCTGACAGAAACAAAAGGCAATTTCATGGAATTTTAGGGTTCTTGGGTTAGGAAAGATGAACAGGAAAATTCAGGGAAATATAAACTTCACGGGAGCAATGGCTTGTCTCACAGATGAAGTCATGAGACTACTGCCATCATAGCTAAATTCATCAAGTTTTCATGCTTCCTGAGCGACTACAGAGTAAAGGTTTGCAAGAATGAACAGAACAGACTTCATAGAATATGGAGTGGTAAGTCTTATTGGCAGAGATATGGAAAGAGATACAGGTTGCCCGACTCTCTAATTTTGCATGAGCTGTGGACAAATGCACACAATATATCTGCTTGAATATAAAAAAGAGCAGACTTAATCTTTTATGTTGGCTGTACTGCAGCTCTGGCTTTTCTAGCTGGAAGATTGCCGATTTACTTGCTCCATCAAATGATGTTGTTGTAGAAGCATTAAAGCACGAATTGAACATGCATAGCATAGACAAGCAGGTCGCAAGGGCGATTATCAAAGCTAGACAGATTATTGACAGTCGTGGAAACCCGACCGTCGAGGTGGATCTGGTCACGGATCAAGTTTATCGCTCCACAGTGCCCAGTGGGGCTTCTACAGGTATTTACGAAGCTCTTGAGCTCAGGGATGGGGATAAAGCAGTCTTTGAGGTAAAGGAGTCCTAAAGGCGGTTTCGAATATTAATGATGTGCTCGCTCCCAAGCTCATTGGTGTGGACGTAAGGTAAGAATGGAAATAGAAAAACTCAAGCTTTTTTAAGGATTGCTAAAATAGGTCTTTCATTTGTCAGAAACCAGAAGCATTTGGATAGCATCATGTTAGAGCTTGATGGAACACAAAACAAGTCAAAACTGGGAGCAAATGCTATCCTTGGTGTGTCATTGAGTGCTTGCAAGGTCGGGGGCCAAGGGCATTCCTTTATACAGGCACACATTCAAGACCTTGCTGATATTAGAGAATTGGTCATGCCAGTGCCTGCCTTAAATGTGATTAATGGTGGTAGTCATGCTGGGAATAAACTTGCTATGCAGGAGTTTATGATTCTTCCAGTTGGATATGAGAATGGGTTGTGAAGGTACGGAGGACACATGCATAAATCATTTTTCATCTTCGATGAATTTGTCTTCTTGACGTTCATACACCATAATTCTTGCCTCTTTTGGTCAGTTTGCCTCTTTTTGTCTTCTTTTTTATGAATGTGGTAAATGGCAGTGTAGATGCATGGTGCCTCGCAAGTCATTTTGAACATAACAAAATGGTTGAACTAGAGACTAGGTTTGACGTTGCTCTTCCCTCCAAATTATGTTGGATGGCAAGTTTGTTGCAAAGATATCTGAACTTATCAGAACTCCAATAAGATATATGTTGCTAGCGGCATTCAAAGTATCATTTTCTTTTATAGATCTTTGCCTGTACCTTTTATTCTTCAAGGGTTATTGGTTTTTTGAAAAATGAAGAGGATTGCCTTGCAATTGTATTTACACTTTTTCTTTATGGTTATGTTTGCTTTTTAATTTGGGCCTCAGTAGTTTTTTATTTGTAATGATGTCTACAACATCATTTAATGTTTTCTACTTTGTTTACCTATGCTTGCTTTTGTTAGGGTCCGAAGGGCCCAAATTTTTTTTTTTAAATAGAACAACCACTAATATTAATTAACACAGACCATTACATTTTATACATTTAAATTAAAATCCCCCTGAAACCCCCTTTGGTTTGAGTGCATATTCACACGGGGGGTTACTCCGGGCATCGAGAGCTGTCGGATGGGCATATTTGCCCTTTATTCCTTGATCTGGATCGTACATAGCGATCCTCGTTTGTGGGGTATGCTTGTACAAATTTTTGTATACTGTAATTTGAGAGAATGTATTTAGTGGTGTTAATTTTGTACATGTATTGTAAGTTTTTAAGGGCTCTCGCTGCCCTACGTAACCCCCCGTGTGAATATGCACTCAAACCAAAGGGGGTTTCAGGGGGATTTTAATTTAAATGTATAAAATGTAATGGTCTGTGTTAATTAATATTAGTGGTTGTTTAGTCTAACAAAGTGGTCTCCTCTTCACCAAGATGGAAAAAGCAATATGGAATGGAAATAGAAAAGGATATACGAAAAAAGAGGGAGTAAATCTGGTAGTAAACATTAATTTTAGGTTCATAATGACGATCTACTATGTCAAATCAAAAAGTCTTAATGAACATAATATTATACAACTTTATGGAAACCTCCCCATCTTAGACCAGTGGAAACTTCCCTGAGTTAGCACAGTTGAACCTCCCCAGGGTTCGATAGAAAGCTGAGGAGGTTTCCATAGAAGAAAATTAGGGAGGTTTCCATGGGAAGAAAATTGGGGAGGTTTCCATTAACGTCCAACCCAATTCGGGCGTATATAATTTGAGGCTGGGGGGTTTAGGCAAGCTTGATAATCATTGCCAATATTTTCAAATCATTTGCACTTTAATGTCTTATGTGAAGGATGTTAGAAGATCTGAATTGTTGTATGCTACTCCATTTATTGACATGAAAGAATAATCTCTATGAACTATTCTTTTCAACGCTCAGGTAAGGCATTTAGATGGGCATAGACTACAAAAGAAAAAGAAAAAAAAATCCGATGATCAAAAGCTTTTCAACATAACTTGTTATCTAATTTTCACTGAATATCCCTCTTTCAATTTGATGGTAAGAATGTTGTATCGTTATAGATGTCATGCTTTTGGAGCCTCATGGTTAGACATAATATTATCTATGCTTTTTTCACAATTAAATAAAGTAAAATAACACGGTCAGTCTCTGCAAGACATATCCAGCTATGAGTAACATATAACTTTATTTTCCTCATTCAAGCACTTCAAAGACAACACATAACTTTATTTTCCTTATTCAACAAATAACTTTATTTTCCTCATTCAAGCTCTTCAAAGTCAACATATAACTTTATTTTCCTCATGCATGCTCCTCAGAATTATCTGAGACAGATTCTACTAGTGTGGTCCGTCCTTAAGGGATAACTATCTTGGGCCCAGCACTGTTGCAACAGTGGCCCTTGACCTTTTTGGCGTTGGACTAGTGCGAAAATTCAAAAACATTTGAGAAAACGCTTGCTTTGGTTGCCAGAACTACGAAGAATGGCTATGGCAGCCATTCATTCATAGCTCTTTCGGTCTTATTCCCAGAAAAACACAAGGGTCTTTTTCATTATAAGCCATTTTTTTCTTTCTTGACCAGCTGTTGCAGTTCTACCAGCTGATGCAGTTCTACCTAAATGCTGATCTAAGCATAGAAACATTGAACAGGTCAAAGTCAAACTTTGGAAATGGGGCTCTCGTCTTTTCTGCATTTTTCGAAACAGGATCGTGCTTTTCTTCCTAATAAGCCGCCTGCTGGTGAAGAACTTGAAGAACATATTCTTCATCTCAGTGAGTGGGCGCTGTGTTCTGCTGTTGTATGAACGTATTTATGGAGCCGGTAAGCTTATTTTTTCTCTGATATTTTTCTTCCTTTTTCGTAGTGTGCTACGTTGATTTGGAGACCCTTGTTATGCCTGTTGTACCTGATTGTGTGGCTATATGTCTTCTCATTTCTAGTTTGTCTACATGATCATGGCTAGGAAAGAAGTGATGGGCATCAGACTGGTTGCCACCATTTTCCTTATGATCTTGGCTCAGCAAATGGCAGCAGCACAGGATGATACAGAGTGCCTCAAGGAATTCAAGGACTCAGTCAGGGATCCTGAAGGAGCGCTTTCGAATTGGGATTTTCAAGACAACTCCTCTGCTGCAATCTGCAATTGGAATGGTGTAGAATGCCTGCATCAATCAGAAAATAAAGCATATGCTCTCGGCCTCTCATCGCGAAGCCTGGCCGGTACTTTTCCTCAGGGTTTGGAGAAATGCAGCAGCCTAACAGCCTTGAATCTTTCTTCAAATTCTTTCACAGGACCTATACCCTCTAATATATGCACAGTGCTGCCATACCTGGTCATGCTGGATCTTTCACACAACAGCTTGCAGGGTACTATCCCTGCTAATCTAGGCAACTGTTCGTACCTTAATATCCTCCACCTTGATCATAATCAGTTAACAGGTTCTCTGCCTGCAGAGATTGGACTCCTCAGCAGGCTCAGTGATTTTGACGTATCTTATAATAATCTTTCTGGCCAAATTCCATGCACATTCACCAACAGGAATTCTGTTGCTTACAAGAATGTGCCAGCATCATCATTTGCTGGTAATAATTTGTGTGGAGCACCACTTAAAAGCTGTAAGTGATCAAATGTGTAGCCTATAATATAGATCAAGATCAGAAAGGATTCTAGTGTATTGGTTTGCAAACTACAGTGTGTACTTGCTAGGAGATATGTTGTTTTACTTTGCGCCGAGGTGCACTAAAATTACGCTATAAACTGGAATCTTATACTGCAATGCAATCCCACCATCTTCATAGGCTCTTTTACATGGCAGTGATCATGTTTGTATACTCTTCACTTAATTTTTACCCCCTGTAATTTCATCATAGAAGCCTTTCATTTTTTTTAAGAATGTGAAGAACCCAGCAAAGAGGAGCTTATGGAATGCAACACTGCCCTCAAAACAAGATGAAACTTTTATTCAATATGAGATCAATATTTATAAAAGTATACGAGCCATATTATGCAAAGGTTGAAAAGGCAAAGGTGCACATCTTCTTTAGAAGAAGAATCCGAACACTCTCGCTGCAACCTTAGTCTTTTCAACAAAATATATTGTATCCCATAAACAATAAATGTATCTCAATTGAGAGAGACTGAATGATGCATCATGTCCCCTCCCTGAAGTATGAGTCTCGTCCTTGGATAAAAAAAAACTTTTGTGGGTGAAAAGGAAGAAACCCAAGCACTTCATTTTACATAGTAGTAATTGCAGCCTTCCAAGAGTCTTTTGAACATTACTAGTAAAAGAATTCATTTGGAACATGCAATCAGGTGCTCTCATAGTCCATGTCTAGAACAATACTGACCATTTTCTAGTAAGTCGATCTGCAATAAGATGCTATATTAGGTACTAGCCAATTTTCAGTCAATCTCCAATGAGATTTTCCAATTTCCAATGAGATGTTCAATTAGAAACTGATCAATTTCCAGTCAATCTTCAATGAGATTGTGAATAATATATTGTCCAACTATCTAGTTTGTAATAACATATTTGGCAACGACCCATTGGCAGAGAAAGGGAATATTGATGCTTTTGCCTAAAGGGATCCGACTGAGGGCCTGCACAAACAGAGGGAGGAAAGCACTGCCGTGACGAATGAAGATAAGTAAAATGAAGTTGTCATCCCTTGAGAGAGAGAAAAAAATTGAAAATGGAAATGTCAAAAGGCATTCTGGAAGGAAACTTTAACGACTCAGCACGGAATCTGGCATTAGCCAAGAAAAAACCCTAAGGGATTAGTACTTATACTTGCATCCAATTTTTCTAAAATGATAAATGGAAGCCTGAACCAAAGTGAATATTCAACTGTGCAGTAGTGTGAGAAATTGGTTCTAGCTTAGGAACTGGGAAAATGGATGCTCAGGCCTCTAGTCTTGTTGACCTTAACGAGGTTGTATTGGACAACCTGCCTTATGCAGCATCACAATCTCCCCAAGGTATTACGTGGGCAACTTGCCTTATTGCACCATCACAATCTCCCCCAAGATACTAGGCCTCCTGGAAAAAGACTGCTTTGCTATAGAGAAAGGGAGAATGGTAAGGACGAATGGCCTTACCATTAAAGAACCTTTGTAGGATTAAAGAACCTTTGTGCCTTTATGAAGGTAAGACAAAAGATGCCTTTTGAATGGACCATTCTTTATACATTGTATACAATCTTCTCCTACATTCATGAATGTGGCCTAAATTTACCTACATTTCATAATGATATTAAATTTACCTACAATTTGAATATAAAATCGGATAGATATAGTTGGACTGAATGTAGACACATCGTAATTGTGATAGATGTTGTACTCAAATATCAGACCTTGCTAGTAATCTTGTGAAAACTGGAGCTATATTTCCAACAGATGTTATATGTGGAAGATGCCCTTCGGTATTCAAGACATGGAGACTAACTTCACCGCCAAGATTTTGGTGCATGTACTCATACACATCCGTGGGGACTGCAATATCTTTGCTGTTATGTATCAAATGACATGGTACTTTGACTTGTGGGAGCATGCCTCTGTAGTCACTGAAGAAAATAGCCTTTCCAATGCAAAGTGCAATTTCAGGTCACATTTCCAAGAACATCCGGATGCATTCGTGTATGATTTTTGGGGATTTGCAAATGGATGAAAACTCTTCTTAACAATAGAAATCTCTAGTTGCATGTTAAAGAAACTTGTTATTTCTAAGGTTTTAATTTATACAAGCACGCATCACCATTTATGGTCCGCGAGACCAATTGTATAGAGCATATATCTCTCACTAGCCTTATTCATTTTACCCCATAGAATGATACTATGGATTTTTAGCTTCGATCACATGATTTTTGAAATGTGTAAGTGAAAGTCCATGTAGGTTCAATTGGTCATAAATATCCTATAAATTCTCAATTTTTTGTGCTTCAACCTTACCCTTAAATTATGCAAGCTAACCTAATCAATTAAATTTGTCCTATAGAGAATCATACAAGTAAACTATATGTGAAAGTTGAGATCAAAATTGATTAAGATGGCACCATTAATGATAGTTAAACTTTTAGTCATTTGGACCAATGATGGTTTGCAACCGGACTGTAGATAGCGGTCTATCTTCATTTTTTATAGTAAAAGTCTTTCATATTTTTCCTTGGTTCTTTTTGCATTGGTTTCTTGACATGAGATATTTTGAGGATGTGATTTTATACAGTCACACCTTAGGGCACAAATCTAGAATAAACATGGAAGATATAATCTCTATATATATATATATATATATATATATATATATATATATATATATATATATATATATATATATATATATATATATATATATATATATATATATATATATATATATATATATATATATATATATATATATATATATATATATATATATATAAAGCAGTTTGTAATTTTCCTTTTTTCTTGTGTCCCTCACTAATATTTCTGCGCCGCAACCTAATCTCACATTTTCATGCCACGTAATTTTGCTATTCACAATCTCCTCCTGCGACTTCGACGCCTGGCTGTTTGGCGATGGCGGGTATGCTTGACCTCAGCTGAAGCCCTGTCGTTGCAACGAACACATAGGTATGTTGGATTAGATTGGGCGGATCATATCGCTATCTTACCGTCAGATGTTGTTTGCCGGTTAAATCCTACTGCCAGAGGAAGAGGCGAAAGGGATCCTGCTTCTCTATCGATGCTCTGCTTTGATCTGTGCGATGCATCGGCAAACAAAGGTAAGCAAAGAGGCTGTTTCTTGCAGTGAAGAAGCTACGTTGCCCAATATTTGAAGCCAAGAATAACGATTTGAAGCAGGGTAGCTTTCTGCTTGTGATGACACGAAAGTGTGCAACCCAAAAGGTAGTAAGTATCAAAACACCGTCTGGTCAATAAAGCTGCCACATGGTTCAAACAACTTGATGCACTCCAAATCTGTGTTACCTGTGTTTGTGCACTCCATTTCTGGCTGTGTGCTCTGCATGTGCTGCATTGTGCCTTTGGTGATTACATTAAGTTGTCACTACTCTTGCTCTGGAAACGTGCTTATTTTGTTGGTGTGAATCATAGTTATTGATCATGATAGTTCCTAGCTTATAAATGAGCATGCAAGTGGATAAGCTTCGTCTTGCTGATCTCAAGGAAGTACGCGTAAATATAAAAATTGTAAGCATTTACCTATCTTTGATTATGCATTTCTGGCAAAATAAAATTTAATTTGGCTGCCTTATAAGATATTTCTCAATTGCGATATCTTTGCAATGCATAACAGATAGTCCAAGATGGGTGCAGTGTTATGTGCACGTCCATTAATGTACACTAGATGTTGTATATTTTTAGGAGCAAAAAGATTTAGAGATGAAATGTGAGAATGGAGCAAGGCTCCTGCAACGTGGGCACAAGCTTAAGGTAACTAACTAGAAAAGCGTTGGCATGTTCCTACAGACTTGGTAGGTGTCATGTAAAGGCAACCATCCGGTTTATCTTTGGCAAGAATAGTAACGCCTCTTAATTTGTTCTTGCAGTGTGTGGTTCAATTGCCAATTCAAAAGCTGACTGCAGAGGAAGCGACAGGAGGAGTTATTAAGGTAGACCCAAGGGGTCCAGAAATACTTCAGAAAATGATTGATATGGTAAGATTGTTTGCCACAGTGAAAATCGTAACTGTTACATGAAGAAATAACAGTCACATCTTCTATGTACAGCTAGAAAGTATTGCAAAATTGGAAATTGGTCTTCGGATAGAGCGGCACCGTGTATGGGCGATACTGAAATCAAAGTAACTCCAGGTGCACTGGAAACCAGAGTACATGCATACACATGCAAAATACACAGAAGTGGTCAGGAATTTGGTCCACAATGGCAAACTGTATAAATAAAATATTACCATCAACATGTGAGCTTTAAGATTTGGAAAGTAAGGGGATTGAAAACAGAGGAAAATGACGTGCGCCATTTTTCTTGATTTGTTTGTCCTTTTCCCGGATTTTTCAGTTCAAACTCTTTTCTTGGCAATTCTCCCTCGGAATTCATCAATTTCTGCTTGATTTGGCTTGAATTTGAGAGTGATCTGCTAGCTGCCCTTGTAGAGGGTCAGCTTCATCAAATTCCTCATGCTTTGAGCTATTGATGGACACTAAAATCTTCACAATTCTCAAACATGGCTCAAGATTTACCTGTGGTTTTCTCTCAGGCTCATCTTTAATTATGGAATTCTTTGATTACCAATACCTACTTCCTGATTCCCTATTAGGCAAGAGTATACATTTGTCCCAAGCTGCGTTGAATTTGAAACGAGGAGATGCGTAATTCATGGCTAGAGGAATTCATAGGTGATGACAAGATTTCAAAGAGCGGGAATTTTCAGAGTAAATTGTGAATGGGCAGAGGAAAAGATCATTGTGAAGGTTTATTCAGAGAATTAGAAAATTGGGATTGATTTGTATTTGAACGGTACTCTTCGTAAAGATTTGATTTGCATGGCTTACGGTTTGGCAATCCGATCTCTTTTAGTTAATTTTGATTCTATCTAATTGGCTTTCTTCCCCTGTTTTCTTCTTTTCCTCTTTCTCGGCTTTCAATTCCGTCCGCGCTCTTTTGTTGTTTCAACCTGTACTTTTTCCAATGGCCTTAAATTCCTCTGTTAACCCTAAAAATTTATCCTTTCTTCACTCCTTTGCCAAAATTCCTGCGCATGAACGCCCCGCTGTTCTTCAAAGCTTGATTTCCTTCCAAGAGAAGCCACAAGAAACTATCCTCTTCGGAAATTTTGCAAATTTACCAGCTTCTACTCCTGAAATGGATCCAATTTCGCATGAAGTCCCCTTCTGGGATAATCTTTCTGCTGATCCTGATCATAGGGGCACTCTGCACCCCATTGATCCAAACACTGGTATCCCACGCCCGTATGGAGTTATGAGAATTCAACGGGAGCTGCGATCAGATGAAGATCTGGATGACAGACTAAAGAGAACTAGACCTCCTTATCTTCAGCAAAGCAAGATGAGGCTCTACAGTGGTATTTCTCTTAATCTTCCTGTTGTTCATTCTAGAGTTGATGCTTTATCCAATTCAGCTGTCATAGTCAAGGTCCAAAAATGTGGGATTAAGCTTGACAAACTATGGGCTTTTCTCCTTAACCTAAATAAAGGTATCATAATTCAAGCTGTTTACTGGCTTAATTTCCCTTACATTATGCTCGAATGTGGGAATGCTAGATCAGCTAATTTCTTTCTCAACTATGGGCCCTTGACTTTTGAAACTACTCAGCTGTCATTCCTCAAATGGCATCCGAAACTTGATATTGAACAAATGAACAATCTTTGTATTGCCTCAACCTCACTGTTTGGACTTAATCCTATCTACTGGGACGAAGAATGTTTTAAACTTTTGTTTAACACTATTGGCACCTATATTTCTACTGAATACTCTCCATCTAAACCTCCACGTGCCTTTGTGCAGCTAGACCTTTCCAAAGAAATTCCTATTTCCATTCCTTTCAAAGATGCCTTTGGAGTAGAATCTTCCTTAGCTCTTAGATGGTCTGGATTGCCATCCCAATGCCAAAAATGTTTCCACAGACATTTCTGGTACTCTGATTGCAAATCTTTCACAATTTCACTCCAAAACAGCAAAGATAATGTGGTTGAAGGGGAGAAAATAGCAGGCTCTACTCAACTTCTTCAAGGTGATAATTCTAAGGAACATTCTGATAGTGAGGGTGGGATTCAAGCATCCAAGGTTCTGGACACATTTCACAAATTGCCAGAGAATGATAATTTCAAATGGACCAAAGTCAATGGCAGCTACAAAAGGATTCAGAAACAGAAAGCAGTAAGGGAGCAGATTAAAGCCAAGGAAAAAATCCTTGAGGACAATTCCTTCAGATATAAGAAGAACACTGGAATAACAATTGGGGAGCCAAAACTTTTGGTTAAAATCGCTTTCATTCGAGAAAAAAGTTAATCATGCTTCTCATGACTTATGCTTGACTCTGACCAATATCATCAAGGATGCTAGAAATCAAGAAAAGGGTCATTGTTATAGCCTTATGGACTTCCCATCCAAAAATGTCAGCAAGACCGGATCATTAACTATAAAATCTCAGGATAAAGCTAAACAGAAAATGAATTCTACAGGAAAGAATTCACAGACCTCTTCTGCTACTTCAGCAAGCCTAACTCAGCAAAATATAAATTCTAATGTGCCTCATTGTCAATCAGATTTGGTTTTGTTCAAATCTGTTTGCCATACCAATGAAGTCAATTATGTTGGAAATAATCTGCAACAAGGGAGTATGGCTCAACATCAAGATAAGCTGCTTATAGACTGTCAGAACACTTTTCAGGTATTATCTGACCCGGATATTAATTTAGATCATGATTTACATAAGAGCAATGTGTGTTGTCCCTCTATTGTCCTTCCTACACCACAATCAACTCAGATTCTCTCACCCCCAAACAGTCTATTCCTACCCCTCCAGTTCTGCCACCTCTGCCATCACTTATTGATTTGGACTACCCCACCATAAATGTGCCCCTTAGTCCTCCAAAAATATCCAGTAAAGTTGCAGATCAGCTAGCTTCCCTGCAAATGGCTCTTGACTCAGAAGATAAGGATCAATCACAGGAAAGTGAGGTCAGTAAATTGGATTCTTGTGACTATGTCCCTGAGACTCCACAAGGTGCAGCAGAAGAACATATGGAGCAACATGAAAATTCCAGGCAAGTTAATCATTCTGCTCCTTTAAATAATCTTGATATTAATTCTATGTTTCATTTTTATCCTGGTGGTTATTCTGATAATAGTGACCATAGTGATCATAGTGATGGTGAGGATCACTTAATTGACAAAGAGAATTGGGGAAAGGAAGAGTATCTTCTGGAAAATTCTACCAAACCATCTGTGCCTGACAGAGATCATCCAGCTAATAAATCTAGTAAAAAGGTTGTGAACAATAAAGGAAAGCCTATATCGAGGGGTTGAACAAAACTCCCCGCTCAAAATACAAGGAGCAAAAAAGAAATCAAAATCTTATAGATATTGATTTTCCCCTTCTTTGCTTAATCTCTCTCTAGATATGAAGATTTTATCTTGGAATCTTAGAGGAATTAAAGGCCCTCTTAAAAGAAGAAGAGCCATTGCTCAAATCAGGTTGTATAAAGCTGATATTATTCTTCTTCAGGAGATCAAGCTTCCCTCCTTTGAAGCTAGTAACTTGGGTGATTGGATTTATCCAAATTCCTCCTCTATTTGGATTGATTACGTGGGGAAAGTGGTGGCCTTGCTATCATTTGGAGGGCTGACCTTAATCATATCTCTTGTTAAAATGGCCCTTCCAGAACATGGCAAGCTGTTACTCTTTCTGTTTCCAATTCTGTCTTTGGTATTGTTAATATCTATGCTCCAACTAATCCAAATGATAGAGAACCTATTTGGAAAGAGATCAACTCTTGGCTAGCCTCTCAAAATTTGGACAACTGGATTATTGCTGGGGATTTTAATAACACTCCTTCACGGGATCTGAAATTAGGGAACAAAATAAATATGACTAGATCGAGAGACAAACTGGGACTCCCTCATTTTCGATAATGGCCTGATCTATATCCCCTCCTCGACTGCCAATTATACTTGGTCAAATAAGCAAAAAGATAAAGCTAGAGTATATTGTACTTTGGACAGATTCTATGTCTCCAATCCTTCCACTTCCTTCTGGGATAACAGTTTTGTCTCTAGTGATGAGGGAACTTCTATTTCTGATCATCAACCTCAATTTCTGCATACTTCTCATGTCACCAGGATCCAAAGGCAGGGTAGCACACCTTTTAAGTTTAATTCATCTCTCCTGAATAATGAGAATTTCTGCTCTCAGTTTTCTGCCTTCTATATGGATCTCTCTGTCAGAAATATAGATATGCATCAGGGAAATCAGTTCTATTCTAAAATCAAAGCTATCAAGTCTTGGATTAAGAAATGGTCTAAAGATAGGCATCTTCAATGTGAAATGGAAAAAAATCAACTTCTCATGCTCATGAAGGATATCAGATCTTTACTTCAGCAAGATCCAACAAATTTAAACCTGCAAATAGGAGAGGAGGTTTTAGAAAGGAAGATTAAAAACATTGAGGAGATGGAAGCTAAAGGATCGGCCATCAGATGTAAAATCAAATACACCAACCACATGGATTCTGGCAGCTCAAAGTTCTTCTTCAGGGTAGCTAAAAGTAGGGTGCTCAGAAACTCTATAACAGAAGTTGAGGATGATAATGGGGAAAAATACTCTTCTCACTCTGACATCTCTTCTTTCTTCAGAGACAAATATATGGATATTTTTATGAGCAAACCTATTCCTGACATGGCCAAGGCAACTGACTTCAAAAATCTGGTCAATAATATCCTACCTGCTGCTCCTGAAGTTATGAATGCTACTATAAGTGACCCTCCTTCCCAGAATGAGATCCTAACTACCATTTCTTCTCTCAGTAAGGGAAAATCCCCTGGTCCTGATGGGCTGCCAGCTGAGTTTTATGTCAAGTTCTGGGATATCCTTAAAGATGATATTACTTCCATGGTCCATGACTTCTGGAATAATGATTGCCTTCAGACTTCTATTGCCAGTGGATTCATAGCTTTGATCCCAAAAGTTGATCATCCAAATAAATTTCAAGATTGGAGACCTATCTCTCTCACTAATACTTCCTATAAGCTTTGTGCCAAGATTATTGCTCTTTAATTAATAGCTATCTTCAAAGGAACATCAGTCCCAATCGATCGACTTTTCTACCCAAGAGATACATTACGGATAATTATGTGGCAGCCTATGGAGGGTTTACATTGGAACAAAATTTCAAATCGGAATTGCATTTTACTTAAACTGGACTTCAAGAGAGCCTTTGACTCGGTCAGATGGGATTTTCTTGAATTTGCTATGGTCAAACTTGGTTTTCATCCTAAGCTCATTAATCTCATCCTTGGGCTTAATCTCAGATCCAAATCAGCTGTGCTTATAAATGGTGTGCCCTCTGGTTTTTTCTCTTTATCTTGTGGAGTTAGGCAAGGATGTCCTCTTGCTCCTTACCTTTTTCTAGTTGCGGTGAATTGCTTACAAAAGTCATCACCTACTACCGGGAAAATGGCTTGATTAATGGACTCAAGCTCCCCAACTCGGATGAATATCTTACCATGCTTCAATATCGATGATACTTTCTCCTTCCTAGAAGCTGATTTGGCCAATATTGATTTGCTTCCTTAAAGTCATACATCAATTTTTCACCGCTTACGGTATTTATCTTAATGTCAATAAGAGCTTAATTATTGGTGATCTTCCTCATCGGCCAGAGGTTCTTGATATTAATGTTCTCCCGTGGGTCAAGCCACTAAGCTTTTAGGGATGCCTCTATCTATAAATCGAGCTTGAAAGGGCTTTGGGATCCTATCCTTAGGAGAATTAAGAAAAATTTGAATAATTATGGGAATTATCTCACTCTAGCGGGTAGAACTATCATTGCAAATTCGGTTCTTGCTAGCTCTCATGTCTACTTCTCAACTGCTCTAATTGCTCCTAAGTGCATTTATCTTGAGCTCCAAAAATCATCGAAACTTTATTTGGAAAGGGGTCATTTGGTCAATTGGAGCTCTATCCGCAAGACTAAAATAGCGGTGGTCTTGGTCGTAAGGACCTTTTTCTTCAAGCTCAATCTCTTGGGTAAATTTGTTTGGAAAGCCATTTATGGTAGCCAATCTCCTGCTCATAAGTTCATAAGATCTTTGGATCAATCTTAGTCATCCTTACGGTCACCCATCTGTTTCATCATCCATTTGCCAAATTCAGCCTTTACTCATCCGAAATCTGCTCCTAATATCTCTCCTTTGATGAATAATCGATTAAGGCTTGGAATTCTATTTCCCCCACTTTCAATTCATTTCATCCGATCATTTGCACTCGATATGCCTATTTTCGGAATCCTATCTTTCTTAATCATAATTCCAATGTTCGGCAATCAAACACCCGTGATTTGCAAGAAATGGCATGATGCTGGTATGTTCTACATTAAAGATCTTTTCAATGGTGATAGGCTAATTTCTTGGACTGCTCTTAAAAATATCATCAGAGGTACATCTTCTGACAGGAAAGTATATCTCCTCATCAAGCCTTATTTGGCAAATCTTTCTCCTAACTCAGGAAAAGGTGATTGGTCTCTCAATGGCAAGTTTGATTATAAAGTGAGAGATATTTATAAGTGCCTTTCCCATGATCCTACTAATATTAAGGCAATGACCAAATGGGGTATCAATCTTACTCAGCTAAGAGATCTCTTCAAGAATGTCTGGGACTCTTACTGCCCTCCCAAAATTTCCTACTGTATATGGCTTATTGCTAATGGCAGTTTAAGTAACTTACAATCCCTTTCTAAAAAATATCCTAATATCATGCCAGACTGCCCTTTGGGATGCAATGATATTGAAGATATGTGTCACATCTTTAGCTGCACCAAACTGAATAGTTTTTGGAATTGGATTGCTGGAAAATTTGGTATTCATTATGATGGAAATTTGCTTTCCTTGATCCAAAATGGTGACACTTTTAATAATATTGTTGTTTTCATTGCCCTTTGGAATATTTGGAAGGCTAGGAATCGTGTGTTACATGGGAAAAATAGACCTTCGGGTTTTACGGATCAAAATGAACTTCCAATTTGACTTTGAAACTATTGCTCTGCTCATAAGAATAAAGTTGGAACTAATCATGACAGAAATGGGAGCTTCATGGAGCTTCTGAGGGGGATTTTATAATTTATTTGCTTCCAATTTAAACATTGTAGATTCTAATGTTTTATTTTTTCGATGAAACTAGAATATCTTGACTTCTGCGTGGAGAGGGAGCAAGAAAATTCGATGAATGACTTTCGCCATTCGGCCCGAAGACCGGTGGGATTGGTCATGAAAAATGATATTGCAACATCTATGGAGTCGTTTCTTATGAAAAGGGGACGATGAGATATCGAAGGAAAGTGAAGACCTTTGGGCATCTACCTTTTGGGGGAAGTGGTTGGGATCCACCGCCTTTGGGCTTTCTTGGCCAATCATCACTTCATTCTCACCGAAAGGCGGTGACAAGATCTACGTAACCATGTACTACAATCATAAACTCATTGTTGCGACCAGTATGGCTCCTTGCTGATATTACTGGAGGACAAAGATAAATTCAGGCTCTTTTACTCCAATAATTGGGGCCCAAACCAATACTTCTTTGGATCGACTGACCCTTTCAATGCCTACTTCAATGATTGCTTCTTCACTGATCATGGAATCCCTCTTCCATAGCCATCTGTTAATCACACCCTTGCTCTTATCTAATCTTGATCTATTTATGTTTCGGGAAGGATTGCCTTTTTGCAGGTTTTTGCAGCTCAAGCTCAAAGTGGCCTCCCTCATCAACTGAATTCAGATCTCTTGGACCTATTCACACTGAGGATCATTTTCTTACTGGCTTATTAGCATTTGCCACCTCTACTGCGAATTTCTGGTTAGGCTTGTTATTCTTGAGCTCATATTCATAGTATGATGCTCTCAAGTGTTCTGTTACTTTTTCATGTGCTGCCTTATAAAGCACAGACATGCTATGTACCTGAGATTTTATAATTAATGGTAAAACTGACTCTTGCTATCAAAAAAAAAAAAAAAAAAAAAAAAAGTAAGGGGATTGAACTGTCAGCTACTGTTGCTATACGAGCATATCTTGCACAATTTAGAAGGGAGTGCTTTTCCGTCTCCAAAGAATGTAAAATGCCATTAATTCAAGGAATGCATGTTTCGAGAATAGGAATTTGCCATCTTTAGTGCACCGAAGAATCAAGACTTCTATTTCTACCCTTACCCAATGATTGGGTTTGTTCTATTTCTATTATCACCAAATAATTGTCAAGTGTATGAGGCTGAAGTAAAATATCTGGCCCTTGAATTAAAGTTGCTGTGTCAAGTCAAAGAGCTTCTCCTGAAAACTCTTTGCTTACCAGGAAATGGGGGCTTTTATATGCTGATTAGACCTTCCCATTCGTGTGTTTTGTAGCTGCCATGTGGCATGCCTTTCAAGAAATGAGAATCATGTGTAGGCTTCCTCACCGGAGCCATAGCCATCCAATCTGACTCTTGAATACTGAAGGGCGTCGACTGAAGCAAACATATGTCTGAGTTTGGTATTTATTTGGTGCCACTGCCAGATTCTATTTGGCTTCGTCCCAAGGCTGTATTATGGTGCAGCATATATTAGGTCTGTTTCTCCGCTCTATTCACACAGATGCATACATTTCTATGTAATTCAGTTGTCCCTTTGATTGTAAAAAAATGAGTTTTGAATCTAAATAGATGTCAAAAGATTCTAGACATGCTGATATTTAATAGTGATTTAATTTATAATTTGTTGGGGAATCTTTCAAGTCGTTTCAAAGAGCTTGATGTAGCAACTATTCTACAATTGCTGCAATGTAAGCGTTGCTTGCTCCCTTTTCTTCCTTAGCTTGTGTGTGTGAGCATTATTTTTAAGCTTGCTGTTTAAAACCTTGGCGCAGCCTGTCAAATGGGTTTAAGAAATAGTGATCCTCTGGCACAGAACTGGTCCACATTCTTCTGCAGGCTATGGCAGCTCTCAAAGGCAAATCTGGATCATCTGATGGGCGATTTGTTATAGTCCATCTAAAAAACAGTAAGAAAGAGCTAATCCGGAGCTATTCTCTCTATTTTCGTTGCTCATGAGCTTGCAAATTTATCAATTTCGGCCTGCTATAGGGCCGATTTGCCATGCTCTGGATTGTTCGATTTTGGCAGATAAATCTGCGGCAACTGAAGCTAGGGATGAGATTTGGCCATGACTTGAAGATTTTCGGCTCTTTCCCAGGAGATTCGATTTTGAATCCGAAACCCAAGAGCCCTAAAGAATCTGGAAAAGGCATCCAAGTCTGGCTTTTTGCATGACCCTGCCCGTCGCTTTTCCTTCATTCAACGATTTGAGGTCATCTAACAATTTCGTTGTGTTAAAATATTTTTGTGTTATCAACCATTTCCATAACCTTTACTTCGAGTTGACTAACTCCGATTCAAACTTCTATTATCTGGTCTTGGATCAGATTCAAAGCCATCTTCTGTCGTTCGCCTCCCTGACTAGGCTTTCCCCTTTTTTATACAAACTTTGTCACATAATTTAAGCTTAGAGAACTACTTCAACTGCCTAATTTCTCTTCTCATTCAGCCATGGTTGCAGCCCCTGCATATTGGCAAAAATCCAGAAGAAAATACCTCAAGACCTGCTCACATTTTGATGGTCAAGGAAGCTTTTCCGCCAAGTGGGTATAGCATATGACAACTTTTTTTTTATGCCTTAGATCACTCCTAATGCTCTAAGCATTCTGTCTATTAGGGTTTTTGTGAATTCATTTTTCATATATGTTTTTCACACCATTGCTTACTTAGCCCAAAAAGATCTTTATAAAGGAGTAAATTGTTTCGTCAATTAAGTACGTACTCTGCTATGCCATTGGAAAAGGTGTATCAAATTTGAATGACTAAATTATTTTGGCAATTTGGTGTGTACCCTGCTATGCCAGTGGCAAAGTTTGCATTTTTTTCGTGCCATTCATCAAAGTCGCATTTTCTTGCTATCCATATTCAATTGGTCTATAGTTCTGTTGATTATTGAAACGTTATTTTAGGACAAAATTTGAGGGGGGCTAAAAATGATAGATTAAATATGGATAGTGACCAACCACGTGGATATACCCACGAATATTCCTTTGTATACCATTGGTCTACTTTCAAATATGTGACTACATCCCCATCAATTACAATGGCTTGAGAGACTATGCTCGAACAAAACCCATGTCTGCAACCCTCGACTATCCTATGGGCATGAATCATGAGGCAACAACACGAGTTCAAGTTCCTTACTCAAATTCATATGCACACAAATTCGACATATATAAGTCAATACATAGGAATGTTCTCACACAAATTCTTCACTATTAAGTCCTGGATTTCAAGAACATCTTCTATACCATTCCAAAGATATACAAATCCACCTTTCTAGAAATAAGTTGGGGAAGAGAAATGTTCGCGGCGGCCTTGGCCGCCGTGATAAATTTCTTGTATAATTAATGCTATCTATTCTAGTACAATCCTCAAGATAATGAACAACAAATATTTTTTGGGAACAAAGTGGTCCAAGGGCTACTCGTGTCCCAAAAGTCAACTTGAAATGGATTAAGATATGGATATTGTCAAATTTATAATGAACTATGGACCAGTAATGGGCAGGTACAGATATTGTTTTTGATTTTTTTTAACCATGTCTTTTGCTTTTTCTTATCCTTATAAACTTTCATAATGTGATTTTTTAGAGGACAATCTAGAGTCATATGTAGCAATGCTATCCATTTGTATAAATTCCCTAAAATTGAAAATAGAAGTAAAAGTTAAAACATCAAATTAAAACTCAACATATATTTTTATAGGATGAAGGACCTTGTGAACTACTTATATGCCAAATTTGAACTCAAAATTGATCTCCTTCTGAAAATTATTGTTTAGGTCGGCAAAGAAAACCTTTTCTCATCTATATTTTTTACCTTATATGTGTATAAAGTTTAGAAACACATATAAGGATTGATGGTTTAAATCCATTTCGAAACTTCAATACATTATCATAATTCACAAACTAGGGCTAATCTTTTGGCTTGTGCGCCGAGCTAATCTTTTGGCTAATCTTTTGACTTGTGCTTTTATGTGGCCTATATTTCCATATCCATATCTGCAACTTCCGACAACACCACAAGATTTTGGCCAATAAATGTGCCCAGCATTGTCGCGCATAAGTTGGGGCATAATCTCCATGTGCTTGTATTTATGAATATGCATTGCATGAAGCCTTGTTACCGCTAAAATGTATAAAAGTGTGATGTATAGAGAATATTTGTGTTGTTCTACTATGTTTAGAGTTTGTAAGGGTATCTACCACCTGCACATGTGTAAGGACCATGGATGGGGGGTTTGATGTGTTTTCTTACTGGGTTTAAGAATAAGTTCTTGTATAAGGATACATGTATTTCAAAAGATAGATTAAGATTAGAGAGAGATAATTGCCTTCCAATTACAAATACAGAAAGAGCCCTCGAGAAGGGATTTCTTACTATACAAATACAGAAGAAAGAGCACCAATTACACAAAGGGATGGCTTCTAAAGTAATTTTTTTTAAATGTTGCCTCAAAGTAATTTTTTTGAAATGTTGACTTAATTCTAAAGGTGCAATTTATGCCACCTAATTTTATCTTACAGAAAGAACTCAAATTAGCCTTCACATTAATAAAAGAGGAAGTATTATGCTTGCACATTGAAATGACATAATGCTTTCACAACTGATAGGACAATCCCTGACAATATTAATGATACTAATAGTAACATCTATTTTGGCATCTACTATGGCCACAAAACCTTTGACGAAATTTGTGACACTAAAGGTGCTATTATATTTGATGCTAATAACACCACCTATAATGTCACTAGTGGGCACTGATACTAACACTGATGTTATATGTGTAGCAACTACTGACGCTATATTTGGTGCTAATAACAATAGCTATAACGTCATTAGTGGGCACTGACTCTAACACTGATGTTATATGTGTAACAACGGGTGACACTATAGCTGGTGCTAATAACAGCATCTATTGCATCATAGCAAAGTTACTGACACTATTGGTGATACAAAGAGTGAGGCTACATGTGACATAAATTGTGGCACCTGTAGCACCATCTCTACAAAAATGTCACCAATAATGTCATAGTGTACAATCTCCAATGTTCTGGTAACGTTTTGATGACACTAATGGACCCCTTCTCTATACTATCTATCTATCTATCTATCTATCTATCTCTTGTAGTGGTAAAAAGGCCCTTATTGATAACGGTGGCATTTAAGACAAGGAAGAGGCACATCCACAAATTTAGGAAGGTCTTTATTGTAGGACCCTAATTACCTTTTATAAAAGGTAATGATCAATTATATAGGGGGCGCTTGGAGTATATAAGGAGGGACTTGTTGACCATGAATGGGGTTCCTGGACGGTGACTAGTAATTCGTGGGTGATATTTTGTTCCATAAACTTATCCTTGAGCCTTTGTAATTACCTTGGATTTGTGGCTATTTGGAGTAGCGAGACTAGTCTGAGAGCCTGTAAACCTGTGCCAGAGCCTTGTATTTGCCATAATATGGTATATTTGCCATAACCCAGTGGATCCGGTTGGGTGGCTAATGGTGCTGCAATATCAGTTGTGCCTAAATACATCTTTCTTAAACCGATGTTCTATCCTTTATTGTGGGATTTATGATTATATGATGTTACAATAACCCCAAATATACATGAATCGTATCAGCCTTGTTCAATGGTGCCCTGCCACATGGCAAGTGGGATCAAATAGCACCTTTATAGCAGATACCTTTAAATAGATCTTTGGGATGGGGTGCTATCCACTTGACATGCGTCACACATGCAATGAGACATGTGCCACACATGTAGAAGTTTAATGGATTAACATGTTGATATAATATGTTAATCATTACCCCTAGGGGATGTATTATGTGCACAATATAATATATCTAAGGGTTATTGGTGGTATTATATACTAATAATATCATACACCAATTTGCCGAATGGTTGCCTTGCACTATCATACCTAATATATTGTCGTGCGGCCACCACTCTTCAGCTCTCGATATGCAGGCTACTTACATGGCATGCATGTGTTGAGTCAGCGAGTCATATCCTTGTATATGTCATCTTGGTGACATGTATTGTGACATGGCAATATAATATACATACTCATAGCGTATATTATGCTGGAACGTCACAATAAATCTTGTGCATCTTCTTAAAGTACGGTTTCATAGTAGTCCCACTCCAAATGGATCTCCCAGCATCTGCCACATTGCATTGGAGCAAAAAGTCACCTTCTTCAGCTAGAGCAAATTTTCCACCAAATTATTTGGGCTGAAGTCACAAAATTAAAGTCATGTCTAGGTTGACCCTCTACGAGCCGTCTATAATGAGCTTCCTATAACACGAGCTCTCTTATAGAAGCATCTCTCCAAAAAAATTGATTGCAGGCTATTGAGATGATCGAGCAAGAGCTGCATCACATTGGGCTGCAGCTCCAAAGGTAAGAAACCTTGACGAGAGCATGTTCTCACCATGCTAAGGAGAGTAGCAATAGCTAGGAGAGGATTTCTTAATCCGAGATCCAAAGTAAACCATAGCAAATATAGCAACCTATGCCAACTGCTACATGATCTTGCATCCATGGCTAAACATATCAAACATAGGGGAAAAGAAAAAACGAAGGAGAAAGGAGAAAAGGGGGGAAAATGGAAGAGAAGGAAAGGGGAACATAGAAAGGGAAATAAAAGGAAGCGAAAAACATCAAAGAGAAAAGGGAAATGGATAAAATTGGATAATGAAAAGGGAAAGGGACAAATTTGGAAAGGGAAAAAAAGAAACTGACAGGGAAAAGTTGGTTGAATGCCTTCCATTGCGTTATTTTGTAAATGTGGATTTATTTAACAATTGCTCCTTTGTATCATTTACAGTTCCAGAAAAGTGGTCGAATGCTCTTCGTTGTGTTATTTTGTAAAATGTGGATTTATTTAACAATTGCTCCAGTGTATCATTTACAATTCTTAGCTTATTCCCAGCAATGTTGGGCACTATTTCTAACAGAATATATAATGACACATATGACATATGTCTCATGTGCCATAAGTCAGATACGTATCTATGTAATGTCATATATGAGACATGTCAAATATTATATGTAATGTTTTATTCTCAGCAATCCTGGGCACCGTTTCTAGTAGTAAATATAATGACATACATGACATATGTCTCATATGCCATAAGTCAGACATATGTTTATGTAATGTCATATATGAAACATGTCACATTAATTTTTATTCCTAGCAATGTTGCTCTTTAATATGGAAACCATCTCAGAGGGTCTAGTTTCTCAGTACAGGAGGACCTCTCCCCTCTTCAATTATGTAACTGTAAGGAGGAGTTCTGCAAGGTTAGGGCAGCCCGCCTGCAAAAGAAATGGGCAGTATACGGGGGAGGCGCAGCAATTATTCTAGACCAATGGCCTTCCAATCCTTGGATTGGCTATGTCTAGATAATTTTAGAAGCACAAAATTACCACTAGCATTAGCATTATCTTCTTCTTGGTAGTCTTTTAATATTTGGTTATTGTGTTTGGTGATGGGGCCTAGTCCTCAGGTTTTAGATGGGTTGTTGCCCTTGCATGTGCCATCCCATAACCCATTGGGTTCCCGTGGACGTAAAAATTCTCTTATCTTATCTTATCTTATCTTATCTTATCTAATAGTATATATAATGACATATGTCTCATATGCCATACGTCAAATATATGCCTATGTAATGTCATATATGAGATATGTCACATATTATATGTAATGTTATAGGTCTCCTATGTCATAAGTCAAATATCTGTCCGTTGAAGTATGGACGTAGTCAAAGTCCAACGACTGAGATTTAACAAACTCAAAACCATCCAAATCATCAATCTAGACCAATCCAACGACAATCCAACTCAAAATCATATGCAATGTCATAGATCTCATATGTCATAAGTCGAATATCCATTTGCTGAAATATACTCGTAGTCAAGGTCCAACAGTAGAGATTTAACGAACTCAAAATTATATGTAATGTCATAGATCCAACAAACAAGATTTAACGAACTCAAAATCATATGTAATGTCATAGGTCTCTTATATGTCATAAGTCAAATATCCATCTGGGGAAGTATAGTCGTAGTCGGGATCCAATGGCTATTCCGAGCCTTCGGATTGCCATTCTGGGCAGGGACAAGCCATTATATAAGTGCACTCCACATTCGAGACCAGTTATCGGCGTCTTCTCAAATCAGCACTTCTTCCATTCTCATTGCTTCAATGGCTCTTCGACCAACGGATTTCTTCTCTAGCTTCTCTGCCGGTTTTCTTCTCCACATCGTCGCCACAGGCACCTTCATGGCAAGTTTTCTCATCCTTCTATGGAAGGTACGCCTCCTTCCTTTCGTTATCTTTATGTCAGGGGTCTCTCGCCCTTATTCTGGCAGTTCTCTTTGTTTTATTGCTCTCTTCATGGGTTTATCTCTTTTTGCACTAGCATGCAGAGTCTTAAGCGTGGGCTATTCGATGCTTGCAAGCCATACTACAGGTTAGGTGTAATGGTGGTTTCGAGTTATGGGTTGATAGTTTCGCATTTGTTCGCCTGAGTTATGGTCTAATGGTTTTTGTATTCTCTTGATCTATTAGTTTAATCTCTGTGGAGTTGGTCTGATCCGTTTTCTGTGGATTGATCTGTGTGGACTTCTTTGATGTGCGGTTTCATATGTTTTCGGTGGCAGCGCCTGTGTTGAGCTAGATTGTTTACGTTTTTCCATGATTTTAGTGTTGGGTTTTGGCACCTTTCCTAATTCTCTTCTTCTGGTCTCGCCCCTGGGCCGTTGCAGAGGGATTTTATTTTCATTTCTTTCTGGTTTATCCCTCTCACATCCTCTTTGGTTCGGTTTTATCTCTCTCACAACCCATCGGCTGCGTGCTTGAGCCTAACAATAGATTCCTGCTTCATCGATCTCTTTCTCTATTCCGATCAGCGGCAGTTCTCTTTTTTCTTTTTCTTCTATGGGCAGCATGCAGGACCACCTCTTCGATTCATTCTGGCTCTTAATTTCGATCCCATAGTTTCTGCCCAATGTCATGCTCTGTTTTTGCCTCATCCCGGCCAGGTTTGTCGATCTAGCAACCTACTGCGACCTCAACAATCCCTTCTATCCTATCCGAGCTCTTAGGTTTTTCTTGCTGTGACTCTGCCTGGCACCCAAGGCTTCTTCTTTGCCTTTCTATCTGTTCTTCGTCATGCCAATATCTGTTCTTCTCTGTTCCGCTTTTAGATTGCGAGGCTTCTGTCTTGGCTTGCTGTCCTCTCTTTTGACCTGAGTGACCTCCGCCTGCCAATTCTGCCACTTTCTCATTCCTCCTTCACATGGATTGGCTCCCCACTTGGCAGAACTAGAGTTTCGGCTCATAATCAGAGGGAGGAGTGCTGTCTTTCAGATCAACCATCCATCAGAAGGAAGGAATGCTGAGGCAGGCAGCCGAATTGATTGGCTCTCCCTCCTTCTGTTCTGTGCCACCTCTACCAACCAAATCCGACGGCTCTTGCTCTCTCCCTGGTAAGTTTTCGGTTCCAATTTCGGGGTTGCGGGTTAATTTCCAGTATTCTTCTGCTGTAATTTCGGCCTCCTCCTGTTTGGGGCTCTCTATCTTTATCCACTCTTGGCCTCCCTTCAATCTTTTTGCATGCCCTTTTGCAGTCTGCTCTCGGCCTCCCTTCACTCTGTTTGCATGCCATTTTTTTGCTGTCCGTTCTCTCCTTCTGTTCCCCCTCCTTTACTTTGGTCCTCATACCACAGCTCCCTTTACAAAGGGTTTTTTGGGCTACCACCTCATCTCCCTATACCCCTCCTTCTTGGTCTTTTTGCAGGTCTCTATGCCATTCAATTGCCCCCTTTGCTCCGCCAATATCAATCCTGTTGGTTGTTTTCCTCCCTTTGCATCTCCGGAGATTGCAATGACGACTCACCATCTCTACACATCCCATTTGGATGCTCTGCACCCATCTGCTCGCAATGCATTGCAACTCGACCGTGGGGTCATTGATTGGCCTGCTGAATTCTTCCGGCCGCTTTATCTTTACGCGTCTTTTTCTCCTGCTGTCCGTTGGGTGTTCCGCTCATATAAGCTCGTCGATCCGGCCCGTGCTCGGTTCTTGGAGGACGTCATTCTGCAATGGGGGTTTTCGTCCTTACGCCCCATTCCATTGCGCGAGTTTTTTCTTATCTTGACTGCATATCCTCTGCAATTTCTTCCCACTTATCCGGCGATTTCTTTGGGGTTCATAGCGCGATCGTCCCTGACCTTCGTTTGAGGGTTCTGCTCTGTGCCTCGGCATAGTATATATGTTGACGCCATCTTATGAATAATATGAAATAAAATGGTTTGCCTTTTGCTTTTCATGTTTATGCCTCATATGACATCGAATGGCTTGATTTTTCTTTTCATGTTTATCAATCATATGCACTAAAATAGCTTGATTTTTCTTGTATGGTTGTTGCCTATGTGATGGTTTCCCCTTTCTCTTTATCTTCCCCTAAGAGGGTTTGACTTTTCTATAGGTTCCTACCTATGTGCTGTTGTTTATCATGGGGTACCTATAGGTTGTGTTGTGACATGTTGTTATCCCACGGCTTTTTTGGCCTCAGGCGTATCTCTCTTTCCTTTTATTACTTTTTCGTATTCTTGCATCATCATTGACAACTTGGGTTTCTATATATGTTGGCACCATCTTATGACTAATCTGAAATAACATGGTTTCATGATATGTTGGCACCATCTTATGACTAAATTTGAAATAACATGCATCATATGAAATCGAATGGCTTGATTTTTTTTTTCATAAATCATATGAAATAATATAGCTTGATGTTTCTTGTACGGTTGTTGCCTATATGTTGGTTTCCACTTTCTCTTTATTTTCCCATAAGAGGGTTTTTAGGTTCCTACCTATGTGCTGTTGTTTATCGTTATATGGGGTACCTATAGGTTGTGTTGTGACGGGTTGTTATCCCACGGCTTTTTGGGCCTTGGGCATATCTCTCTTTCCCTTTATTACTTTTTCGCATTCTTGCATCATCATTGACAACTTGGGTTTCTCATTTCAGGTGTTAATCTTGCCTCGTCATTATTCTGGATTGGCTTCCCTCATTCGTGTTTTTCTTGGCATTTCTTTATTGTTGTTGGCTTCTCCCACTTATATTGTTGTTATTTCATTTTCATATTGGCAGTTCCTTTGCATTTTCCTTTTTGTTGTAGTCCTCGTTTGGGCATGTCTGTACACATTTTTAGACTCGTCATCATGGGGGCTTGACTTGCTTTTGTCGGGGCGACCTCTTTTTTCCGTTTTCGTGGCTGGCACATCCTTCTTGCCATTGTTTTTTTTCTCTAATGTACTTCACTTTTTTCATGTCATTGAATTGATACCGTCCATAGCAAGCACCCCCAATTCTCCTACATCGAGTTCACTTTCTCCCCCACGGCTCGCTCGCGCTGCTGGTTCTCGTCGTCAACGCGAAGCTTCCCTCTCACCTGAGCCGGACTCTGTGGACCCCACTTCACTTTCTCCCACCACCTCCCCCGCTTCCGCATCGTCTATTTTTTCTTTTTGGTCCCCCTCAGCCTTTGCTGCTCCTTTCTCTTCTCTCGCGGGTGCCGCCGCCCCTTCTTTTCCCACTCAGATGGCTCCTCTTTTCTCTTCTCTGCCGCATGCATCTCCCCCCTCTGCCATGCCCATTCCTTCTGCTCCAGTTCCTCCTGATTATACTCAATTATTGCACGAGCTTCAACAGCAATGGGCTGCGCTCCAAGCACTCCAGACATCGATGACCCAACAATTGTCAGTTCAGACCTAACTTGAGCACCTTCAACAGGATATTCGAGAACGAGCCGCTCGACCTACCCCTTCCTTTGAGCACAACTCTATGCGGCATTATTACAAGTTTGCTTCTGCTATGGACACCCGGTTTCGGTGGATTCATGGACGTCTCGCTATGTTGGGGGTCGCCATTCCAGACGATGTGCTGCAGATGGTGGAAGAAGGTAAGCGTTTGGCGGACCAAGAAATGAAATTTGTCCTTATTGCTGACCAACACGGATACGATATTGCCTTGCAATTTAGCGAGTCCCCCAGTTTGAATTTTTCTTCGGACGAATCCAAACGCCGGCAACAAGCCATGAAATTCGCCCAAAAGAAACGCCTATCATGTGCTCGCACTTCTCCTTACCCTTTGTCTGCCATTTTCTCGTCTTCTGCTTCTTCACCCGCTAACCCCTCTGCCAAAAATTGTTTTCGTCGGCAGTTCTTCCCTAATGCAGTTCCCCCCTTTTTCCCACTGTTTCCTCACTCAGTTCCCCTCAACCCAACTCCATTGATGGCTTTTCCCCCGCAGACACACCATCCGGCCCTTCCTCCGCCTGCGTTGCCCCCCTTCTTGAGCTAATTTAGTTTTTTGTCTGTTCTTCACTACGTGTTGTATTTCCTTCTGATTATCAATAAAAGATATTGTTTTTTATGACGGGTATTTTCTTGCAGATTGTCAAGTTTTTACCTCCCCTTTACCCCATCTCCCATTTGATCATGTTGCTCTCGATACCCACTATGCCACCTTATCTGTGCGTGGGCGTCTCTTTGCGTCTTTACCTTTTGGCACTCTATCTCTGCAAATTCTCTCATCTTGTCTTGGATCCAACATGGTTATGCTCTCCCTTGGGCTCAGGGACCTCCACCTCAACCCTTTCTTCGCCCGAACTTTTCCTCTCTCTCATCACATATTCCTTTTGCCCGTTCTGCCATTCACGATTTTTTACATTCTGGTGCTGTCATGCAAGTACCGTCTTGTCCTTTTTTCTGCTTGCCCCTCGGCGTTGTGCCCAAAGGAGACCACAAGCTCCGTTTGATTCTGGATTTACACTATCTTAACTCCTTTTTATCTGTTCCTTCTTTTCGTTATGAATCTCTTTCCAATGCTTTGGCTGTTCTTCAACTACATGATTTCCTTTTTACGTTGGATTTGAAATCCGGTTACTATCATGTCCCCATCTGGCCTCCTCATCACACTTTTTTGGGTTTTCAGTTTGACCACCAATTTTTTGTCTTTACTATGCTGTCTTTTGGCCTGGCCTCTGCTCCCTTTGTCTTTACCAAATTGATGCGCCCGTTGGTCCGACATTGGAGAGCTTCCGGTAGGGAATAATTTACTAATCGCATATTTCTTATTAGCCAGAATGACTTTAGCTAAACTTGCTCGATATTAATCCCAAAACTTTCTGTGGTTTAGCTAAACTCTACATATTTTTCCTCTCATACTTTCTAGCATTTAGCTAAACTAACCCAAACATCATCCCAAAAATTTCTATGGTGTGGCCATCAGAAAATATTAAACCAAATTACTACACTTTTTTTTCAATTGTTTCCACTTATTTTAGTCATTTTCTTTATGAAAACGTTCTAAAATAATGCTAACTAGCAAAATCTATAACTTAAATTAATTTATTCTGCTAGAAACTAAACTACTAATCATATATTTCTTATAAACTAGAATAATATTAGCTAAACTAGCCCAAAATTCATTCTAAAAGTTTCTATGGTTTAGCTAAACAATACAAAATTTCACTCTCTTACTTTCTAGCGTTTGGCTAAAGAGCTTCAAAGTTGGTGCAGTCCCGAAAAACGTTAAGCTAAAATTATTATCATTTTCTAAAAAATTTCAAACTTTTAGCCAATTCTTTTCAAAAATGTGCTAAAAAATCGCCAAATAGCTAAGTTTAGCCCTTAAATTATTCCATGCTTCCGGTATTTGCTGCACACCTTATATGGATGATTTCCTTTTTAACACTCAGCATGACCCTAGTTCCCTTCAGCATCGCATCATTTCTGATTTGCAATCTGCTGGATTTCTCATTGCTTGGCCTAAATGTCGCTTTTGTTTGTCTCACCGCACCATTTTCTGCCATGGTTATTTGCTTATCTTCCAAGAAATTAGCCAAGTTTTTTCAACTCTCCTCTTCGTTCTCTCCTCCTCACATCTTACATCACGTCACCTCGCTAAATTCTTGGGTTTTCTCCAGTCCCTTCACATTGTTTTCGGTTCACTTGTCTCCGCTTTAACATTCTTTTCCTATCGCCATATTCAACCCTTCCATGGAGATGCCCCTATTTCTTTATCCTCTTTAGCCCAGCTGGAAATCGTGTTATGGGGATCCATCGCCTCTTCTTTGAGCTTTCGCCCCATTTCCCCACCCCGACGTCCTTCGGCCATCCTTGGGTTTGACGCTAGTTCATTTGGTTGGGGGGTGGCTACTTCTCCCAGGTCAGAACCGCTTGGACTTTGTTGGCCTTTTTTCCGAGTCTGAACTTTCTCGTTCCTCCACTTGGCATAAGCTCTTAGCTTTCTATCAAGTCTTGCACTCGGCCTTGCCTTTTCTCCATGCTCGCCTGGTCACTGTTCGCAGGGATAATTTGAATGTTGCCACCATTCTCCAAAAAGGGGGTTCCTCGTCTCCTGATATTCATTTTCTCACCCTAGAGATTTTCCTCCTTTGTTTTCACTTTTCCATTTCCTTGGAGCTTGTTTGGATTCCTCGCTCTCAAAATGAATGGGCCGATTATCTTTCTTGCCTTCCTCAATCAGATGAGTTTGCCCTCGCTCCTTGGTATTTTCGTTATATTGATTCCTTGTGGGGCCCGCATCATGTTGATTGTTTCGCCTCTCCCCTTAACCACAAGCTCCAAGTTCGGTTCGCATACCCACACTGCATTTCCCCTGATGCTTTTACCTATGATTGGCACCTCTTTAACAATTTTTGTTTTCCTCCACCATCCTTAGTTCCCCGCGTTTTACACCATGCGGCCGCGTGTCATGCTCGTACTACTTTAATGGTTCTACATTGACCCTCTGCACCATGGTGGCCCCTGCTCTGGACGGGATCGGCGTGGGCGTCCTTTATTAAGGATTTTATGTTTTTTGATGCATTTTCTTTGGCTTTATTGCCCCATCTTTACGGGGTTTCGGCGTCATATGGCTCTTTATGTTTTTCGTTGTCAATTTAATTAAATTTAACGTGGTTTTATGTTGTCTTGTGGCAGCTACCTCTCGCTTACTTACCCCCCAGGAGGTCCCCTTGTTCCTCTCCACTTTACCTTTGGTTTTTTCCTCCCACGCCCCATCTACCCTCACGGCTTACATAGCTATGTTCTGCCGCTTTGTTGCTTGGTGCCGTCTACATTCTGTTTCATATCTCCCTGCTTCCCCCTTCGTCGTCGCAGCCTTTTTCGCATCTCTTCATCATCCTGATATGTCTCTCTCGTCGATTACTTCAGCCTCGGCAGCAATATCCTTTTTTCATCAAATTTTCAACCTTCCATGCCCCGTGGTTTTACCTTTACCATCCTTGACTTGTCAATCTACCTTTCGTCGGGCCCGCCCCTCCGCACCTTTCTTCCCCTCCTTCCTCAGCATGTACGCTCTATTGTTCTCCATTTCGCGCATCCCACGGTCCCATTCCCCTCTCTGGCTCGCGCTGCCCTCATCGTGCTTTCCTTTGCATCTTTTTTGTGCATCTCTGAGGCTCTCGCACTCAACTGGCGCAATCTCTCCTTTTCCTAATCTCATGTTGATATTCTTATCCGCCATTCCAAACGAGACCAACTTGCCCGCGGTCATACGATTACTTTAGCTCATTTGCTGTCACTTGCATGCCTCGTGACTATTCTCCAGTGTCTGATTTCTACGGGTTCTTATCATCTCCTCGATCCTCCTTCAGGCGGCCCTCTTTTTCGCACCTCTCCCTCCTCTTTGCGCCCCTTATCCTATCCGACTGCCCCTTATGGTGGAGGGATTGTCTTCTCGCTATCGGCTTGGATCCATCCCAATGTGGTACACATTCTGCTCATCGCGGCGGAGCCTCAGCAGCTGCGGCTCGGGGAGTTCCGCATGATGCTTCTCGTGCCCATGGTCGTTGGTGCTCCTCTTCCTCCCACTCTCGCTACGTGCTTCGTGACCCGACTCAACACTTGGAGGTTTCGCGGCGGCTGGGCTTATAGCTAAGGAAGTTCTCTAGTAGTCGGCCGTTTTTGTGTCTCTTGCGAGTCCCTTCCCAGAATCGCATCGACCTGAGCCCTCAAACCGCCATTCTGGGCAGGGACGAGCCATTATATAAGTGCATGCCACATTCGAGACCAGTTATCCTCGTCTTTTCACAGTAGCACATCTTCCATTCTCATTGCTTCCCTTCCTTCCCGCCCTGGTTTGTTGGGGACGCGCGCCTCTTTTTTTCACATGTGTTTTTGTTCATGCACTCGTTTGTTGTTATCCACCTCGGGTGCTATAATAATGTTTTCTTTTTCATCGGCATCATGCCGCATTATTCTCCACCTGCGGGTGATGCTGTTTATTTTCACCTTGAGGGTGACGCACATTTCTTTTAGCATGGTCATTCTTCCACCCATTGGGTGACGCTCTTTTCCACCCTACGGGTGATGCTATCTCCTCTTTTTGCTATGTTGTTTTTCATATGTCCTCGTCGCTCACATCATTTGGGTGCTTCTTGTTGTACAGCTTGCCGCGTCACTACCATGCATGTCTTGGTTCTCTTTAACCATTCACAGGTGTTTCCTCGGTGTTCTCTGTTTTGCTTGCAAGTTTTATGCCGTCTCGCGGGGTTCATTCCATTTTTGTGTTCGCCATCGACCCATCTCCTTCGATTCTCCAGGCAACACATTCAAAGTTGTTGGCGACCATTTCTCATTAGGGTCTTCTTCGAAAACCCGAAAGGGCGGGGTTTTTTATCTTGATGAGAAGTTGTTGCCATTACCCTTCTATACTGCTTGTGCACATTTCTTTTTTACGGGGTAGCCCGATATTGTTCCTATAGTCGGCTCCCCCTCTCTATTATTCAAACATTGTATACTGCTGCTGCGATGATCGGCCAGTTTTGTGTCTCTTGCGAGTCCCTTCCCAGAATGATATGTCATAAGTCAAATATCCGTCTGCTTGGAGTATAGTCAAGATTCAACAGCTGAGATCTGGCGAAGTAACCATCTAGCTAACTCAAATAGACCACTCCAATGGCTGAGATTTAACGAACCTAAAACCATCCAGATCACCAATCTAGACCGTTCGCACTACAAGGTGGTGGTCATCTACAAACTTCTAGTTCGTTAAAACCATCCAGATCATCAATCTAGATCGTTTACACTACAAGTTGCTGGTCATCTACAAGCTTCTAGGACATCATACTTTAATTTTTAGATCATTTTATCCTTATCTTAGAGAAAATCCTATAGAAGTAGGAATGGAATCCTTGGCCCATAAGGTTGGACCCCTCCAAAATCCCCCCATGCCAACCACTAAGGGGTAGGCATTGATCATGATATATAATGTTTTTTTGAAGTACTTAAGGCTACACTTTCCAAGAAATTTCTAGAATGTTCTAGATAGTTCTAAAGTGTTCTAGACTATCCTAGAGAGTTATAGAATGTTCTACAAACTCGATCTAGAATGTTCTAGATAGTTATAGAAAGTTCAAGAATAAGTTTTGATTGGTCGATATAGATAAGCATCTCAACCTAATAAGAGTTTGCTACGAATAGTAGTTGTTAAAAAAGTTCCTAAAATTGTAACTTTTGGCTGGAAGTTCTAGAATATTGTGGGAGTGAGCTTATGAGCTTTGACTGGTCAACTAGCATGAATAAACACCTCAACCTAAAACAGAAGTTGCTAAGAATAGTAAATTTTGAAAAGGTTCTAAAAATCGTAACTTTTTGCTGGAATCTAAGCTTCATAAAATCTTTGAGAATCTAGGGGAATCTAATTATAGAATCCAAGGGAACTGAATAAAATCTAAGGGAATCTTAAGAAATCCATTTAAAAGAATCAAAGGGAGTCTTGGAGAATCTAGGAAAATCTTGATAGAGATTAAAGGAATCTAAGAAAATCTTTATATAATCTAAGGGAATCTTATATATAAATCTAGGAGAATCTAAGGGGGTCCCATAACATCTAAAGGAATCTAAGGGTATCTTCATAAATTTTTGAGAATCTAGGGGAGTCTTGATGGAATCTTGAGGAATCTCATGATACACACATTGTGGCATCAAGTGTTTCTAAGTTCATGCTAGAACTTATAGCGCTCTTAATAGCACTTTGGCATGAGAAACCTCTCTCACAAGAGGTCATGCTTCCAGGAATGACCATACAACACTGTCAGCACTTCCTTAATATTGTGAAATTGTCCTACCAAGTGTCACGCATTCCATTTTCATCTCTACAAATAGTCCAAGCCACCACGTTCCCTTGTTCTTGGCAGCCCTGAAAAGTGTCTCAACAAAGCCCTCCCTCTCGCTCAAACATTTAGCAAAATTTAACTTTTGAAGCAAACTTGGCAAGCATGTTTTCGACCTCTCATTATCCCCTATACATCACCCATAGCATATGTAGACAAATTGATGAAATTCATGGCATTAAGTATTTCACTCATATACAAATCTCCTAGCAAGTGCATCCAATACAGCTTTAACGAAAGATTTCTTAATACGAATACAATGTGGAAGTGAACCACTATCCTCTGGAATCTCATTTAAGTCAAGTCCTCGTGCATTATCTTTTTTCCATGGAATAGGAACATACTTGGGCCTATGTTCATAAATAGTGATGCCATCAGTATCTAAAAGTGACATTAAACCATCCTTGCAGCAGCTCATAAAGAGATTAAGATGCTTTGTTCCTTTCCTAAACGCTCTCTTTGTGACATAATCAGAACTGTAGGTTCTAGAATGGCTCTACAAGCAATACAAAATGCTAACTCATCTGGAATACCAACTTACGGATGTCTAGCTAAACCTGCTCTTGAGGAACTCTAGCCAACTCCTGGAGTCTCCATCACCTTGCAGAGAGTAGATTTTGCCTCTCATGTGCACGCACTCCTGAGGCTGTTGCAATAAGCTATGCTGTAGCTGACGATCCTCAAAATGGAATTATGAATGCGAGCTAAAGTCAAGAACTACTAGAGCCAGAAAATGGTGTAGGTCTAGGGTTTAGTCTTTAGTAGGTTAAAGTTCACATGATATGCCATGTGGCTCCAATGAGATGTGTCTGTCTGGCGGGTCAACAGTAGGATGACGCCATGTGGGAATGGTTCTATGCCTAAGGTTGTATATAATAGCCTGGCCATGCCCCCTCGCCACACTAAGGTATAAAAGCCTTGTATGACATGACCCAAATATACGTATTTATATCGTAATGTCAGATCCCCTTCCCCCCTCCCACCCTCCCCTCTAGTATAATGTTGTCCTCAACATTACAATAAGGTGAAATGAACTTGCATCAATCCTAAACACCAATAACAATGATAAACTTTTAACATTTAATTATATCAATAAATGTAAAGGCTATAGTTACATATTTATACAAAATTAGATAGCCTCAATGAACTTATTATTATAATAATATAATAACATTTTATATTTCAATGTTTTATTGTGTTGGATCAAGCCCTAATCTTTATATTATCTATCTATCTATATATAATAATAATGGCGTTTTATGATAGTCTGTGCGCAATCTTGCGCGTTGAATTTTTTTAGGGTTTTTTTGTTCGTTGATTACCTCCACGTTAGAAGAGAAACCGTTTTTTTTCCATGGCGATGTCTCCTCGGCTAGCTGCTCTTCCGGTTCAATATCTGTATTTCTAGAATTAAAGGAACCGAAACTCGTATGGGAAGAGCTAGCGTGTAGGTTCGACTGCCGTTCCATTTTCTGCTGCAGGTATTTCTAAAGCGCACTCTCATCATGATTTTGTTCTCTGTTTAAGCATATCCTGGACTAGAAAGTTCCATTCGCGCAGCAACATTACTGAATTACTTTAAAAGGTTGTATATGAGCTGCTTTTACTTTTCTGCAAGGAGATTGTCAATATGGGCGATGTTCAACATGATAGTTCCACTAAAGAGAAAGGGTCGTCAATATCACCATATGTTGATTATTATGCCTTATTAAATTTACCAGATCTACTAGCCTTGGGAGATTGTTTTGCAGCATGTGTAAAAATATTGATGAGAGTGCAAAGCTGTTTTTGAAGTCTGACTCAAGGAAAATGAAGATAAACAACTGCCCTCAGTAAAAAGGATCTGAGATAGGTGTCTTATGTTGCACATTTTCATCTGTCTTTTCCACTCATGTTTAACTTGCTCAATATGGTGCTCTTTTCAAGTCTCCTCCAGATATTTAATCTAAACTGGTCCGTTTGATTATTAGGGTTATTTTTCTATACTGGAAATCTTTCATGAAATTAGGTTGATTCATTAGATTTATGGTTTTGTTTCACGCTCTCTCTTTTCTCATCCAACCCGCCTCCAGGCTCTTCGGATTTAATCTCCTTGATGCATATGCTCGATGGTTTTGCCAATCCCATGCTGCCGTTGTTGCAACTTCATTCAGACATCATATTCTTCATAATTTTAGTCTAGCAAAGATGACTTTTGTCTTTCTGGTTCCATTTCCTTTCTTAGTTCAATTTGTGGATTGCCAGTTTCATTTTTGATAGATTAATCCAGCGAGAAAAATATTGATCCCATCCCACTTTGATATCCCCAGCCATAGCCATGGATTTTCTTAAAGTCATTGTGCCTTCAGACCCATTCTTTCAGCAGCCACCATTTTGCAGTATAACTGGAAGAATACTTTGCAGATATGGAGAGTACCGAAAGTTCATGGATGGGGGTTGTGCTTGCAACTTTGCGTATGTGTTGCACTGCGTTGGATTATTTTGAGCATTCTATCAATTGTATATGGTTAGTCAAATAGGAGCAGGAGTGGTCCGAAGTTGAACACTAACAAGGTGCCGGATCCATACTTACCAAGCATAGTACAGTTGCCAACTAATAGAGATGGCTAAATAGAGTTAGGGTTAGCTGCATCAACAAGTGTAGAATCGATTTATTGCACTGTTTAATTGTGGCCATATTATTGATAGGCAGGCTGGGATGCAGGCCACTACTTCTTACAAGCAGTTTAGGAATGACAACAACATTGGTAATGCTATCATGGGCATTTTTTTCTTTAGAGTCCGAATTGAATTCCAAGCATTACCTTCAGAGATAGTTGTAGCGATGGTTGCAAAGATGCTTGCTTATGGCATTCCGAGAAAGCTGGATTTTCCTATTCTCAGATGCCAAGGCCCCAGCAAAGTCGTACAAACCATCATATGCTGCCTTAATGATGAAGGCATGCATAAAAGAATGATCGAGCTTGAGCTGCTCCTTACTGATTGCAGACTTTCTACCATTGCTTATCTTGGTCAGTGATTGGCTTTTCGTACTGTCAGAGAAGATGAAATGCGGGCCAAATAATTACTACAATATCATTGATGTGGTGTATACAACATGCAAGAGCTGATCTGTGATAAAACACAGGTTGAAATGGAATTTCAAAAAAATTATCACACTGTCATTGACAAGCTCTTTGAAAAGTATATGGTGGAAATGGTCAAGAACAGAGTTAAACAAACAAATTGCTAGGCCTGCACCTAGAGTGATTGAAAAGGAGAAAGAACAAGCTCCAGAAACACTGGTGTTGGGCAACACATTATTTAACTGTATGGCCATGGGATTGGACACCAAAAATACAGATATAGAGGAGCCAGTACATGTCCCAATGCATGAACCCATGCAATAAGATATTGATGCTGAAAATAGAGAGAAGGAAATTCTGTTGGAAAGGGAAAGAAAATTGGAAGACTATAATGCAGAATGCAATGCTCTTCATCTCACCAACACTGCACTATTTCCTATGCTCCCACCAAATGTAATAGAGGCATTTGCAGAAGAGCATGACAATTGTCCTTTGGGAGCATGTGTAATTTAGACACTCTTGCACCCATATCCGAACCGGGCTTGCCCGCTTTATGGCGGATCTGGATAACACTAAAATAGCAGCTGCTATAAAAACTATTGAAATTTATTCATCAGCTTTGGGGAGAATCGAAAGTTCAACACCCTGTATAGAAATCCAAGTGATTTACACTATAACGTAACATTCTGCAAATCAAGAATGTATTGGTCAACTAAGTTGGGTCACTGCTTTGAACACTTGACGCATGCCACATTTTTTTGTTCCGAAGCTATGCATGATTCTTTTATTCCGGCCTGCAGATCGGGAAGCGATTAAACATGTTTGTATATAACCCGGATGATACGTTGCTTTTACGACATATTCGGGCAAAAGTGTCTGCCTATTTAGACTGCATTCATCGGGAGGTTTAGGAATTTAGATGAAGTTTGTACACACTTAGCATGTGGGCATTTGGATGCCAACTCCATGGGGGGTGCCCAGGCCGCTACTTATGAATGCAGAAGAATCCATCTTTAGCATGAAGGGGCACATGCATAATTACTTACGAGTCCCCTTAGCATGCACAAAACATGCGCAGTGTTATGAGTTACAGTGTTATGATCGACATGCTTATTGAAACAGTTGGGCCTACTTTAGTAAAGCAAATCTCACCTGATCAAACTTTGATGGAATCAAGGCGAAATAGTAGAGCCATGAGGTTCAGAAAGGGGACTATAAAAGGGCATCAAGGCATAAAAAACTGTACAGGAACTCTACAAATTAAATCAAATACCAGGACCAGTCCCATGCTGCCGCTGCATCGCATCTACAAAAAGATCTGCTCACATCCTCGGTATTCATGGGAGCAGCTCACGAGAAAGGTTAGGGTTCTTGAAATGTGGTTGTGAAGGCACCTATTACTTTGTCTGTGAACCCAAATTCTCTTTGTGCCGGGAACGCATATGGCCACTGACAATACAGATAAGCCCTGTACCTTTGACATTCTTAAGTGATTATTGATACTACAACACATGGTTTTTAATGTGGTTACATGCTATTTAGCAGTCGAATGCATGTAAATGCTATAGGTTTTGGATTCAAAACAGTGACACTGTTTTAATAAATATGACAATTTTTTGTTGAAGTATCTTTGTCTGGGCTGGCTTAACAATCCTGTTGTCTAGGTGCTTTCTTCTATGAATTTAGAAAAGGACAACTCATTCTGACAACTCCTTCTGTGAATTTGGAAAAGGACAACTCATTCTGATAATTCGCCAGTTTATAATACTTCAGATGGACGGTTTTCTTCATGATGTAGAGCCTCGAGATGATTGTTATGGATTTCAAGCTAGAAGGAGACTCCTAGAACCTAAAGAGTTGAAGAACGTTGATCTTAATTGTCTTTAGTAGCCACTAATACATTCTTCCATTCTTTCCAGGATTTTAATGCCAATCAGGGAGATGTTCTCCTTGCATCAGTTCGTCTCATAGGCAGGTGAGTATCTGGGCTCAAATAAGATTTGAAGCATGTTATTAGACAAACTGATTAGAGCTTGTTAAGAAGAAACCACCTCAGACTAGAGCATGTTAAAAAATGACCTTGGAGGATGGCAATTTTTGTTTTTGATGCAATTTTCGTTGTAAATACCTTGCTGAAGTGCCATCTGCCCACAAATTTAGGCTTCTAGCCTTTCTCCTTTCTACCATTTATTTTCCTGGATTAATGGAGCTTTTATTTTGTTCTTCTGGGTGATTGGTCATCTCACATTTTAGCTAAGGGGCTTTGAACTTTTTGACTGGATTGTGGCAAGATCACTGTCACAGCAGGTAATGATATCTGCCATTGAGTGTTTTTCCTTTCTTTTGATGGGTTGAATTTAGTGCACTATAGAAATGATTCAAGTAGAAAAGACTCAAAGGTAAGAGACTGCCGATTTTTTGTGTCTCATAATCTGGCTCGACCCATTTTCTTTCAAGTGTTTCAATCCCATATATGGAATATTAAAATTGTTTTTGGCATAGAGGAGGAAGCGGAGAGCTCTTTTTCTAAATTGTCAGCAAAGAACTCCTTGACTAAACCATCACATGTCATATAGAGGTTAGTTTCTTTGTCTGATTCTGTAAAAATGAAAGGTTTAAATGAGTCGAGAAGCAAGAAATTGAAGTACGACTGAATTAGCTGGCCTTATAGTTTTGTTTCTATTGCAACGTTAGAGACCAACATGCTTAGGAAAGAAATTGTCTTTCTGTTGGGCCATAGCCACAGCAGACTTAAGGCAATAATTCTGATGTAGGTAGCCGACAATTCTCCCAAATAAAAGCTATTTCTTCATGCACATCTCACTCAGGTATATCTAATTAACCGAAGTAGCTTTCATTATGTATTTTTTTGTCATGAGGTGGTCTATTTATACACGAGGTGCTGCATCTTTATTTGTTGCAGAGCAGACTTACGGAGGCCACAATCATGATAATTATTTTATTGTTTTGGAGCTTACCAAAATGGCTAGATGGATGACAGAGATGGAGAATTGTTTCTGTGTCAGTACTTTGGAAATAGACAAATGCATTATTAGAAACAATGTTAAGGTCTGCTGAGTCTTACGATGGGCTTTGTTGCCGTGATTATGCAAAAATTCAAAACTTAAGGCAAAATTGATGATCTTAAGGTCTGATGGTAAAGCAATCCAAATTGTTTTTAACCAAATCTTGAGCAGTCAAATATCTTGACTGTCTTGCATATATATTTTCTTTTACATTTAGGGTTGTTATGTTTGACATAAATTGCTATTTCATGCAATTTAATGTCACGCTTTTTCTCGTTGGTTCATTTCGGTCCTATCTCGCATTTTTATCAAATGGCGAAGAAAAGGGTATACTTGACGATTTATTTTTTTCCAGATTTGAAAATTTATCAGAGTGTATTGATGATTTGTCCTGTTGATCTGGCCTTGTTTTTTTTGTTTAGCGCAGAATTACTAAGTTGATTGTGCATTGGAAAGGCTGATGTACATGGATATAGTAGTTAAGTGTAGTTAGATATTTAATTACTCTTTGTAATTATTGCAACTATTCTTTCTACTTAGGCAACTCCACTAAATGCATTCATTTGACATTTACTCTATGATAGATCCTGTTCGTTCTTACATTCAATGTTACCCTTGGATGAAATAGGTTGTGCCGTTTGGAAGATTTAACGAAGTGGTCCAAAGCATTGGGGTTGGTCTTGCCAAATGCGCAGGCTCAGATAGTCCTGCAGATGACTCTGGATTTATACTTATAGGAGAGATGTAGGAGAGATATGTTGATGCCCGACTTATCCACAATGAAGAAGCTTCCTTAGTTAGAAATTGGTTTCTCTACCTAACATTTCCTTCAGCTGTAACTTACAGACTGTACGAGTGGGTTCTGAGCATGAGTTTTACTTGCTTAAGCAATCATCCAGGTATTTTTAATAACGTGGACCTTACCAAAATATATATGTCATCTGTTTTTTATCTTATTATGTTTCATTATGCTAGCACATGACAAAGATGGAAGGGCCTAGACTCTACAAGATATTGTTCCTTTACAAGTTTTAAGAAACAAACATATTTTTGAAAAAGCTAATGCCACAATGCCCAAGGCATGGTTTCAAGGCCCAACATTTATAGAATACATGTGCTTAAACTATATTAGCTTTTGTTTCCAACTAGAATCTAATTAATAACATTTACATCTAATGACCATATATACCCAACTAAATGTCCTCAACCATATTTCGCAAAATTTTAATTTAATCTCGACGAAAAGCCCAGCAACGCTGGGCACTTTTTCTAGTTATCTTATATTATAATGTTACTAAAAAAAAATGCCCAGCATTGCTGGGCTTTTCGTCGGAATTAAATTCCAGAATTAGTAAAGTTATGGTTGAAATTGTTCTTATACGATGTTTTATTTATTGAGCTTAGAAAACAACTTATCAAGTTTTGGAATGTTCATAGCAATTGTCTTATTGTCACACGTGTGAATATGTGTGTCCGCTTTGCATGTTGTCTTGTGAGGCTCATACCTATTTAGCTCTCATTGGAACTCTTGCACTTTGTCCGTGTGCAGCAGTTCCAAGATGTCTTTGGCTCTTGTTTTTTATTTCTTGAATGGCAATCTATTCCACTCTTAGAGTGTAGAGATATCATAGAACATCCTATTGCATATAGCATATTTTCAATTGCAATCGATGAAGGTCGACATTTTATCTTATAGATGGCGGCAATCTGGACATTTGTTGGGCGCCCTACATAAATTGGCCAACTCTATTAAGTTTCCTATCTATGATAATTGTGAATGTCTTTTTCTACATCTAACCTAATATTTATGATTTATTAATGGAGTGTTTTCTTAGCAGGTCTTATATATTGATGGACTTTAAAGCTTTTAACCTTCATTCATGAAAAGGTGTGTCAACCCTAGGGATGCAGAAGACAACTTCTGGTAATAAAAGAAATATAAATTTTTGAGCAATATTATTATAAAATAGAGACGTGTTGGAGAGCAAACATACGTAGACAATTGCTATGCACGTCAACTTCTTCATGTAGTCGGGAAAAACATTTATATGAAGTTGAGCATATAGTCTGAAACAACATTTTATCTTATAACATACAAGAATTTAGTGCCCTTGTGCACAAGAATTTAGCACCCTCTGAACCCCAAATATGTCTAATCCTATCATTTTGAAGGTTGATGCTAGAAAAAATACACATTATGTCACATTCTTCACCTCTGTTTCTGCAAAAGGAAAAAAGAACCTGCATTATTTCAAAGCAACAAATGGTCATGCGTTAATTCGAGCCCTTCTAACCTTCTAATAAGCACATCGCATGTCTTAGCATTAAAAGTTTTGCTAGAAGTTTGCTTATTACATTCTATTAGCATGATCTTATTTTATTCTTGGTAGCCTTTTAATATTTGGTTATTGTGTTTGGTGATGGGGCCTAGTCCCCAGGTTTTAGATGGGCTGTTGCCCTTGCATGTGCCGTCCCATAACCCGTTGGGTTCCCGTGGACGTAAAAATTCATCTTATCTTATCTTATCTTATCTTTTGCACATTCTTTAATGATGACAACTTTCCCTTGTTGCCACTTTCTGTGAATGACCCAACTGAAACCCTGGAGGAGTCGAGAGCCAAATCATTGGGAAAATCTAGCCCAGGCCACAAAAGATCTGTAAGCAATGTGCTTAAAAATCTAGAAACAACCAAAAAATTAACTTGAAGGGAACGGAAGATTTACAAAGTGGCCACAAGAACACAAAGAGGCAGCACAAATCCAGACCAAAAGTTTATTCCATTTATGTATCAAAGTTGGTTATATATCAAAGTAGCCCAATTTAGTGCAATGTTCAAAGTTGGTTACATATCTCCGTATCAAAGTTGGTTACGTATCAGAGTAGCCCAATTTACTGCAATGTTTCCTGATTGACATGTTACGTATAAAGGTTTTTAGCTGAGATATAAAGCCCAGATTGTCATGATACTTGTGGAGCTGTAAGGGTATGTTTCTTGGATGTAATATGGATCTCACTTCTGTTGATAAGTACCGGGACAATTTTTTTAAAGAGTACATGAGATGGAGTGGTAGAATAAAGTGACTTGTTTTGTATATGGTGCAGTCGAAGGCACATTCATCTGCTTCAATGGCAAAAAAAGGTAAGTTTGTCAAGCATTTGGCGGTCCCTTGAAGGTGAGGGATGTGGCAAATGCGTCCTGGATGAAATAAAATAAAAATGATGGTGTTTAACAAATCAAAGACCACACGAAACATGAATCAATTTGCTATTATATACATTTTCATGTTGATATCTGATGTAGATGATGTCTATAAAGCATAATAAAAATATTTTGAATCGAAGGACTTAGAACCAGATGTAGTTGGCTCAAGTATCCTGACCAGCAGAATATTTACATGGTAGGCTTATGTATGTATAAAGCAATGGCATGAGACAATCTTGTAGAATATCACCACAGATCAAATAAATAATTGCCAGAATATTTGGGTCCAAAGCGTGTCGACCACTACCATTAAGGCATCAAAGCCCCTTAAGATGCATGGAAGCCCCACGATGAAATCCACGGTAATAACTTCCCATTTTGCATTAGGCACGTCTAAGGGTTGCAGTTCCCCTGGAATGGGTAATTGTTCTGCCTTTGTTTGCTGACATACCTGACATTGCTTAATATATCGGGCAATGTGTTTCTTCATGCCTGGCCAAAAATAGCTGGAGCGGATCTTGAAATATGTCTTCATAAATCCTGCATGCCCCGCTATAGGATTGTTATGTGTATCATGGAGAATGAGCTTATGAACTCCTGACGTCTCGGGAACACATAACTTATCCTTGTAATAAAGGATATCACCTTCCTTTTTATAATGGCGGAAAATCTGTTCTGGCTTGTTTGGATAGACTTTGCCATATCTCCTGAAATTCCGGATCTGCTGGAAGAGTCTATTGTATCTGATTACCAAACCCGCTGGAGAGCGTGGAAATAGCATTACAATGTATTCAAGTAACCAATGGATGTCTAGAAAGTGCGTCAGCAACCATATTATGCTTGCCCGGCTTATAGACTATTTTAAAATCATACTCTTCCAGAAACTCCATCCATCATTATTGTCTCAGATTGAGGTGGGGTTGTGTAAAAATATATTGGAGGCTTTGGTGATCCATGTCCAACTAGAACAGTCTCCCAAGTAAATAATGCCTCCAGATACGCAAGGCACGCACGACGACAAGTAATTCTTGGTCATGCATGGGGTAACGCTATTCTGCGTCATTCATCTTCTTGGAATCATAGGCGATCACCCTACTCTCCTGCATTAGTACTCCACCAGTAGCTATCTTACTAGCATCTATGGCAACCCACTTATCCTTCTGAGGATCTGGCAGGGTGAGAACTAGAGCAGCTGTCAATGCATCTTTCAATGGTCGAAATCTAGCCTGGACCTTGTCCTTCCAATGTGCCATCCAATCCCTAACCTTCTCATGTTTTGTAAGGTCCGTAAGAGGTGCAGCAAGATTAGCAAAGTTTTTAACAAACTTACAATAGTATCCTGCCAACCCTAGAAAGCTGCGGATCTCTGACACATTTGCTAGGATCGACCATTTTTTACCACTTCAATCTTGGCTGGATCTGTAGCTATTCCCTCTACAGAAACAATATGTCCCAAGTAGTCAACCTTGGTGCTTGCAAATCTACACTTGGAGAACTTAGCATAAAGTTGGTGACGTCTCAACTTCTGCAAGGCCAAGCGAAGATGACGCTCATGAACCTCTAAGGTTTTGCTGTATATGAGGATATCATCAAAGAATATGATGACAAAGTCATCAAAATACTTGCAGAAAACATCGTTCATCAACCTCATGGATGTGGCCAGAGCGTTAATTAGCCCAAATGGCATAACAGTGAACTTATAATGCCCATAGCATGTCCGGAATGCAGACTTATGGATGTCATCCTCCTTAATTCTTATCTAGTGATATCCTGAGCGAAGATCAATCGTTGTGAAATACTTAGCTCCTTGTAATTGATACATCAAATCATCGGCACGCAGTAAGGCATAGCGATTCTTAATCGTGTGCTTGTTCAGTTGCCTATAATCAATGCACATCCTTAAAGTACCATCCTTCTTCTTTACAAACAAAATAGGTGCACCAAAGGGTGATACACTTGGTCAAATGAACCCCAATTTAAGAAGTTCTTGCAATTGTTTCTTAAGCTCCGTTAATTCAGGTGTACTCGTTCTGTATGGAGTCTTACTGGTAGGCTTAGTGCCTAGTTCTGAGGTAATTTCACATTCCATGCCTTGGAAAGGGGGCAATCTATGAATCTCATCTGGAAAGAGGTCGTGGTATTCCCGAAGAACAGTTGTCATTGCCAGGGGCAAGCTATCAATAACCTCCTCCTGTTTAGACTTGGCGTCTACTGATGCAAGCCTAATAATATAGGCAACCTGATACTTCTTGACGACTTTATCCAACTGATGCAATGAAATACACTGTATAATTGGAATAACTAGGTTATCTGCGATGGTTACTCGTGCTCCATTAGCTGATTTAAAGGTGACTTCTCGCTTATCACAATCAATATTTTCCTTTGCAGCAACCAAGAATTCCATTCCTACAATAAGGTCATAACGACCAATATTCGTGATCTCGGACCCTAGAGCAACGGCTGCTCCTGGCAACTGAATGTTCAAATTGATGCGTCAAACCTGTGTATGGCGTACAGCCCCACTAGCCAACGTGACTGGACGTGGCTTTGACTTTAAGGGAGTCAGTTGTAAAGCTTCTGTCATTCTAAGCGAGGCAAAATTGTGCGTACTACCCATGTCCATAAGAATAATAAAGGGTTTACGATCTACCTATGGCCAATCATGGATATGACAGAAGGTTGACTATCTGCTTGACCTGTCTCAATAGCAGCATAAATGTGAGACTCACTTTGTATATAGTCTGGTGCCTTGTCATCAGCAATGTTCTCCAGTTCAATTGGGCCTATGGCATCCTCTCAATCCACTTTGGCAAGAGCAGCTTGGGCAGCCTGGGTGATGTATGGGCATTCCTGCATATGATATCTTGAACGGAAACATCGATAACAGGCTTTGTCTCTTCGTAAATGCTCACAATTCTCCCTTGGAATTGCCTGAAGAATATCTCAGACAACTCCCGTGGTACTAGCAGACTTATCTGGGACTATGTGAGCGTCCTCGATACGGTGTATAGCTCTTGTTCTTACCAAAGATAGAGGGGCATGGTCAATGTCTTCCTTCAAACTAAGAGCCTTAGCTTCAGCTTCTGCTACTGTTTTAGGATCAACGGCTCGAACCATCTTCCTGAGAGTAGGGAATAACCCCTCAATGTACTCCTCAATTGCCCTGCATTCATTTATTCCAGGAACATACAATCGTAATCTCATGAACTCATCCGTGTATGCTTGGACTATCATATTCTTTTGTTCCAGGCAATAAAAAGTTTGAATTTGTTGGCAGCGATGAGCTCTGGAAACATAGTGAGATTTAAAAACTTTGGCAAAGACCTTGTATCGGCACATGCCTCGAGTCAGCCCATGAGAGCGTGCATATCCTTTCCACCAAATGCGGGCTGACCTTGTGAGATTAGTGGTAGCAACCTTGCCGATATTCTTTTTTTGTCATTCTATAAGATTTGCCGAACTTATGCATCTCATCTAACCAGGATTCGGCATCCACACCCGACCTGGTCTTACCCGAAAACTGAGCCAATTTACGGTTCTTCCAAATGCTGGTAATGGCAGAGTCTACGGATTTCTGATAATCCTTCTTCTTGGTCTTAGCATGGTCATCTGCTGACTCAAAGGACTCTGATGACAGATGATTTAGAACTGGCATCAGATGATGTACTGCTCCATGTACGCTTTGAGCGGGTGGATGTAGCTGGAGCAGGTACTGGTGTAGGTGGCGGTGGCTGCTATAGCGGGAATCTCAGGGCCATACTCCTGTGGTGCTGGTGGTAGGTTATTAGGAAGTACATAAGCTTGGAGCTCACTAAGCTGACGCTTCATAAGTATGAGCTCCTGTTCTGGAGTGAGACGACCAGGTTGCACGGGTGTCGCCCATGTAGGGGGATATAAACTGCACATTGTCATGCATATGCTAGTGCATATGGTAACATGTGCTGGTATCAATGCAAGCCTGTTTTGCCATGGCAAGCATTCATAAGCATATGGCATATGTAAAACAAATTTAATTCCACAAAGAGGGAGCAAACTTTCAGTCTTACACTTCAGCAATGCAAAGTCATAACTTCATCCATTTCCCTAATAAGCATATATTTAGATAATGAAGAGAACATAGACCTACCACACACAATGATGGGTCTTTAATCTAGTGCATAATCTTCATGAAATGCATTTGTGCCATTTCATTTTGGAGACAAAATTGAACGAAAGGTTTCTCCACAGGCTTCATAAAAGCTGCCAATGTGTCTTGGTAACCATACGGCAGTACATTTTGCGGGCATGACATAAAACAGTCAAGATACTAATTTGAAAATCCTCATAGCATCCCAGCAAGACAAACACTACATACGCAAAATCAAAGGTAGGCTGCTTTAAGGTCAATTAAATAAGAGGCCAAGCTATTGAACCCGCAAAAGAATCTCATGTTGCAAGCATGTTGGATAGATACTATCCAGCACTAAAATTTGAAGTCAATAATAGAATGGGTTCTCTATTTAGCCCCATGGCAAACACTTACTGTGGCAAATGCTGCATCGATGAAGCACATCCACATGTAGGTTACCATGTGTGATGTATATTATTGCGTTGAGAAAGAGAAACAAATGAATTTGTTTTATTTGCATATACTGACCGTATTTACAGCAATTCTGCAACTGAGAATTCCCCCTGTTGGTAATTACAACTGAGAAGTCCAAACGAATTTTCTCAGTTTCTCTAGGATGAGCAGTCCAAGCAAATTTTCTCAGTTTCTCTAGGGCACTTACCTGCTAAGTAATATTCATCATGCTTGCAAGATCCTTGACATATGCCTGCACTACAAATTAAATGGTTAGCATCACCAGCATAATTACCCCAGCATAGAATACTTTGTTGATCTTTCCTGACACTACAAGTGTAGGAGTCTGCTGCAGTGATCAAAGCAAGAGGGACTCCACTGGCAGGGTTGCACTGGCCATAGGTGTTATCTCCCCAACAGACGACTTCATGGCTGTCAGTTCGAAGGCCGCAGGTATGATTCTCTCCCAGTGCTAGCGAGGAGAAGGTATAATTGGCAGGAACATCACACTGATGGGCATCATTCATACCCCAGCACAAGGATTTATTTGTGATCAGTTCTATGCCACAGACATGGTAACGGCCTGCGAATATGGCAGAGTACTGAGACTGGGGATCATTTGCCCAAATTTTGGCATAACCTTTCCAGTTGCTTCCCCAGATGTAAGACGTACCATCTTGCAGCTTCAATCCATAGGTGAATCCATCTCCTGCAGCCAATGCCTTCATGGGGTACTAGGAGGAAATATGTCATTGTCGTTGTTACTGCCCCAGCAGTCCGTGGTACCCGATCCATCATCTCGGATTGCACAGACATGAAATAATCTGGCGCTGATGTTTGAGTATCTGGTAGACCGATATTTGGCCGGAATTGCCAGGACTTGGGGTGTATCTTTGTCTCCGCCTCCGGTGTCACCCCAGCAGATTGGATTGCGGGAAGTGCAAGTGAGCGCACAGGGGGGAATTACAGCAATTCACCTCGATTATGGCCCTAATCCACACAACCCTAAAAAAATCCTAAAAAAAATGGGAGGATATTCACACCCACCACAAAAGAAGCCTCCACCACAGGATTTGCCCCCTTTTCTAAAGTCAACGGCTAACAAAAGGGTGCACTCTAGAAATACTATTTAGTACACCTGGATGAATACGGCCACCAAATCATATGAAAACCTTAGAGAAAATAGTACAAAAACAGAAAAAAAAACCCCTGTTATAATGCTAGATATTGTAATGAAGAACACATTCACTAGCTGGTGACGAGAAATGTATGACTTTGATGGAGTTAAAATCTCTTAGTTGAAGGCATTTGAATTGCAAGATTGAAGTGTTAAATAGAATAGAATAGAATAGATTTTTTAACGTCCACGGAGACCAATAGGTCATGGGACCCATACAATGGGCTAGTACAATCATTACTACTAGGATTAAAAAACCCCTGCCTCGAAAGGTTTTCAAGGGAAAAACCTTTGCAGTAATGATGATACTAGACAAGCGGAGATAATGACTACTGAGGGCTCAGTAATTGCAGACGGTTATCTAGAACCTCAAGTATGTATAATGCACAGATAGTGCTATGAGAAGTTGTGGAAGCGTGGAATGGAATGCTAAGGTCAAAAAATGATTCCGGACTATCTCAAAAGCAGGGCAACTCAGAAGAGTATGGCTTTCATCTTCAATAACCTGTAACTGGCAACAGGCACATAGTCTCGCTTCTCGCGGCAATTGCTACCGCTCCCATCTACCTGTCTCAATCCGTAGCCTGTGGGACCCCGTGCGAATTGATGCAATAGCTACAAGCTTGTTCCTGGACAATGAAGCAAGTAAATAAGCTTGGGGCCCTAAGGAATAAATAAATCCTTAGAAATGCTAATGAAGAATTGTATTTGTGGAAAAATTTCAACTTGGAAATCCAGACATTGGCCAACTCGAAGGATTCATTTATTAAGGAAATATAGATAATATAGAGGAACAAGTTGCCATTTAAGAAGCTCAGTGAGGTATGCTAGCTTAGTTATAAGGCCTTCAACATTTGCTTGCATTTGCTTCCAAGGCTCTTCAGACAGGGATTATGGAATTGTTTGCGAGTGTCTTGCTGCAAGGTTTAATTGTCGGTCATAGGCCTGCCTTGCTAAGCGTGTTGCATCTGCCGTTGCTGCTTCTTTCAGTGAAGGCTTATCAATTTTGGCTGCGTGGTTTGTTGCTTAGTAGAATGAAATTTATGACAGCTTCTAGCAGGTGATTACCTGCTACATTGGACGTGCCTTATGGTGGTTATGGTTCTATGGGCATGTCCATGGGGATTGAGGAGGAAATTGGGAATGTTGTGTTCATAGTGAGAATGAGGTATAAGTCTGGTTATATTCAAGGGAAGGAAGCCAAGAAAGTACTAAAGAAATATATGTCAATCATTTCAACCTCAGTGGTTGGCACAAGGGAGTTTGGAGAGGTTCAACCCCGTAGGTGGTGCCTACCCTCTTAGGGACTTTAATACTCCTTCGAGTCCATAGGTTCCACTTCAGTACATCATAAATGCTTCCCCCACAGTTTGCACATTTTTTACATTTTCTCCACATTACACCCATATTGTTCTCCATTTTTGCACACATTTCACCAATTTAAGCACATCATGCAAAAATAGTCAAGATAATACACACAACATTATCCCCGAGATCATTCATCGTCCCGATGAATTATTCAAAAATCTTATATTTGATCTTCATGTCTTCAACTTGATCCTCAAAATAGCATCACAACTTAACAAAAATCCACTTCAAAAGCATCTATAGGTCTTCCAAGGAAAAGAAATACTAAAAACTTCTAACATCATTTTCTCTTCATCAACCATAGGGTGGCAAGTCCCATCCAGGTCAGTGGCACCCTCGCTCTACTGCCTGGTATGGCTCTCTATTCCCTTCACATCACTTATACCTTTTTCATCACTTTTTATGTAGGTCATGGGGCGCTGCTGCCTTTCTAGGTCAGCACATCCATCATGCCATCGATAATCACTTAAACAAACTTGTACAACTTCTTTTGATGCCTTCAAATATTGGAGGAATTCAAATAGATTGCAAAAAGAAAATGTCGACCATTGTATCTTCATCTTCTATCTTGAACTTCAAATAACTTGTTGGAAAATAAATAGTGCTTAAGGTCTTTCGAAGGAAGGAAGGAAGGAAGGAAGGATATGTTAACGTCCACGGAGGCCAACTGGCCTATGAGACGGTGATACAATGTAGTGGAAAATTTCCAAACACAAAAGAAAACAACAGAAACCATGTACAATGTGTCTCTACCACTGGGTGGGATGAAAAAACCCCCCATGTGGAAGGAAAAACCCTTGTAGTAGGCGTTGAGAGGCCCTATCTGGGCGCTCAAATTCCCTGTGCTGTGAGGGACTCCCTGACGGTAGAGACTTGCAGAATGTAGGACGTGAGACGTGCCACCATTGGCGAAGCCAGCAATTGATGAATTGCTATCTCAGAGCATCTGAGATCGGCATGAGCTACTCGAATGTGTGCATATGTTGGGCATTCTTTTAGAGCATGGTGTTCATCTTCTACTATCTGCATGTGACAGCACTGGCATAATCTCTCATGCCGGGGGATTCCCTGCCCTCCATCCGTACCCCAGCGACCTGTCTCAATTCTGAGATGGTGGGACCCTGTCCTTATTGCAGCTATAGCTCTCCGTTTCTTGGTAGAGATGTGTGCCTTCAGATACTGGTGGGGGCCGTGTTCAAGCGACGGATTGACCTGCGTGTGGTAGTGCTCTATTTTGGGCTTTGCAAGAGTGGGCGCATCCCATAGAGAGGCAGCAAAGCGCTCATTCAAATGCAGCTCCTGCTCCGCGATATCCGACATATCCATAATGCGTTGATAGTCTATGGACCACCTTGCGAACCATCCCCTACAATGCTCCTGCCACACTCTCTTCAGACGTTGTGGCCCTTGTGCCAATAACAGAGCCCGGGGAGGAAGACGTTGTGCATCCATTCTGTCAACCTTATGGAAATACGCAAGGTGCCTGCGCATAGCAGAATGCTGTAGGGGCCAAAAGCCAGTCTCATACCGCAAAATCGGATAAGGCACCGTGTCCTTGACGCCTAGGCTGTATGTCAGGAAAGCCTTCTGTACCCTTAGTCTCTAGTTTATCCCAAGTACCCTTGCTAACTGCTGGCCCCCAGACCTCTACCCCATACAGCAATACTGGTTCCACGAGTGCTCGGAACAGGTGTGCTTTGCGTGCCCAATCGCAGAGATCTATTCTATAACAGCTATTCTGCATTGCATACAGGGCTTTCCATCTCGCGCTGACCCTTCTTTCTACACAGTCATCCCATAGCATGTTAGCAGAGAATTCGATTCCCAGATACTTAAAGGTCCTTACAACTTCCATCCTTTGTCCTCTGTAATAGAAGTCTGGGATATCATGCTGCGCAGATAGGATTGGCAACAGCTTGGTTTTCTGCTGGTTGACTATCCTTTGTCCTTTGTAATAGAAGTCTGGGATATCATGCTGCGCAGACAGGATTGGCAACAGCTTGGTTTTCTACTGATTGACTGTCATTCCTGCTATGTCATTCCTGCTGGTTTGCTGTTATGTAATAAGCAAACATCTTCGAAAAATAAAGCACTTCACGTCTTTAAATGGACTTAAACTCATGATCTAGTAGTTGATAGCCACACAACTTATCCAACTAATCATTGCCATGATTTGGAGTGTAATGTTTTTAATTTCTCTCTATAATGATATTTTTTTTTCCTTTAACATTCCCTCTACCTTTTTGTGTTTTTATTTTTCTTTCTCCTCCTTTGCATGATGGCGGCCGTTAGGATATGGCAGAGGGGCAGATTGATTAGGCTATTCTTGGATATGGCAAAAGGAAGAATATGGCAGTGAACGGCTTTAGAGCACCCAGTTGTATCATAGGCAGGGCTTAGCAGATGCGTTCTATAAGCGAGACAAGCTGGGCTGCAAGGGAAAATATGGCATAAGAACAGGAAATGAAATAGCCTTTTCATAATCAAGGCACTCAGAATCGGCTGACAAAGGCTCAAAAATTTTATGATCCAAGAGACTATGTCCTCTTTAGGGTGTCAATTTTTTTCTGTAGGTCTGTGAATAGAGATGGCGATCCAGGCTGAGGGTATTTTGTGGCAACGAAATGTCTATGGCAGATTCGAACATTATCAGAGTCAGAAGATCTGCTTTTGCTTTGCAGGGATTTGAAGCACAAATCTTAGACAAGGATTGGATATTCCATCAGATAAATCATTGGCTAAATATAATGTTGTAATCTGTCTTGGCAGATGCAAGAGCACAGAAGTTACGTCCATCTCTTTACTATTTTTTTTCCATGATACAGTAGGTTCCCCAATGACAGATACGGGGTGGTTTTGTTGGTTTTTTGGGGTGAAAAAACCCTGGGCCGTTGGATTCAGGTTCTTTTTACAATGGTCTTGATCTCACGGCTCCACATGAAGGCAATCCAAAATAGAACTCTGATACTGGGACCGGATTGGGCTGGGCGGAGCTCCTGTCTGGCCGGAAATTGGTCGATGGGCCAGGCCTTGCACGAATTCAGGTTTTTTTTTGCAGTACTCTTACCTCACGGCTGGATTTGCAGGCAGTCGAGAATAGAAAGTCTGATACAGGGACCGGATTGGGCTGGATGGCCTACGCCTGGCACAAATTGGCCACATTGGGTATGCGAACTGCTATAGGAATTGAGCATGCGAGATCGCAGAGTTCGATTTGCGAATGGAATTTGGGCACTAGAGATGGCCGGCCTAACTCAGATTTAGCTTTTACAAGGTAAAATTGCTTGAGAAGCTCATCATTTCAGAGGAATCCGACTGACTTTTTTATGAAAAACGACAGTGCCACAGTATGAATTGCATCGGATTGTACAAAAGTAGCATTGGATTTTAGAAACTCTGGAGTTTGGAGAGTTTGGAGACCAGAAGGAAGATTCTCGATTCTCTATATCATTTGACAGTTTGGAAACACTTAGGAATAGTTTGCAAATCCTGAAATTTGGGATCGATTGAGCCTGAAATGCAGAGTGCTTTGCACGCTATTTAAATATGGGCTGGCCGACAAGACTTTGATCAAATGGTACAGAAATGCAAACTCAGGCATCAATCCGGATTTTGTCATTTGATTTTACCTTTCAAATTAGAATTTCCAATGTTAATACTGCTGTTTTATTGATAATCTATATTGTGGGGTTGCTTGTGGTGTGTAGTTGATGCTCACATTGCTCTTGTAGTGCTGATTTTGTTATTTCTCTAGTAATCTGGGGCAGATCCCACATGTGTGTGGCTAATGCCACGTGTACGGAGCGGATTTTTTTGGGAATTCACAATGGTCATTGGTTTGAATGGTTAGGATTTTTTTTTTTAATTAATGGAGTGACCGATTAGGATGGAGTGACCGATTATGATTTTTTTTTTCATGATACAGAAGCAAGCGAGTCCAAAAGTTTAGCAAACATCAGGTTTCCTTTTTTTTCTTTTTTTTTTTTATCGAAGCAAATCTATCTTTAAGAAATGTAGCACCTTTACTTATTGGTGATTTGCTTTCTCTACCCATCCATGCCTTTTAGAATAATCAAAGAGTAAATCTGTCTTATCTAATTCAAAGAAGGAATGTTTTCATGTAAAGTGAGTAGCTAAAGTATTCATTTGTTGCTCATTGCTAGATGGAGTTTTGTGTTTTGTGTTCTTTTCTTGCTTGTATTATCGCTTTTTGCTTGTATTATTGCTTTTTGGCTGTCCAATGACGGCAGCTTCCACAGAATATGCTGCCTGGGAAAATCCAGGCCGCAAGTGTGTAGTCAACCAGGGGTCAAATTGACCCCATAAAATAGGAGCACAAATTGCCCACAAACCATTGTCTAAAACAAAAATACACGTGGGCAGCAAGCATCAAATACTTACATCGGCTGGCCAACACAAAAACACAGTGTGAACACACAAGCAAGTGCCATTAATTTATCAGAACAGAAACATTTGTTACAGTAAAGAAGTACCACATGCACTCTCACAAGCAGTGTGCCATTAATTTATCAGAACAGAAACATTTGTTATAGTAAAGAAGTGCCACATGCACATTCACATCATCGGCCCTCTCACAAGCAGGATCCCAACAAGGCTAAGCGTGAGGGGCAAGTATCAAACAAAAAGCAAACACCTGTACATGAACTCCAGCAAGAAGACAACAGACAAGTACATCAACTCTAGCTGATAAGTTTCTTGGCAAGAAAAAAACAGATATCTACATCCACAAAAGACACCACTAGCAAGCTTCAATTCCGCAGTTCCCCAGATCGACCCTGCCTTATCACATTATCTAACGCCCGGATCTCCTGTGACAAGAGCGCCCTGGCAAGGCTCATATGCGATCAGAGAGTATGGAGTTCAGACGTCGCAACTCCTAACCGCTCCCCCGTCAATCGCCATGTAAAACTTGCGCAGCTGGCGCCTAAGGATTCGCATTGAGGCTGCCATCCTCTGCATTTCTGCTCCAACTTGAACCAACTGGTTAATAAACTCTTCAGCACAAAATCTTTCTTCCAATTTCGGTGGATAAACTCGGCTATCAGGATGAGAGGCATCCACACTAGAACTAATGACTGACGGATCTATGTGCACCACAGCGTCAGCGCCGCCATCCTGGCCATTCGCATCAACCTCCATCTCTAACCTGCAAAAAAAAAAACAATGCGTAAAGACAACTGTACAGCTATGCCAACCTCTGGGCTAAACATGGGATCACACAAGTCAACAAAATTCTCATCGGCCTCATCAGCAGGGATGGAATCATCCCAATATCTACGCCTTCCAGGCCCATTCCTTTCAATTGGCACATACCCAGCTGGCAGTCCATATAAAATTGTCCGAATATCTGAAGGCATGCAACGAGCAGGATTTAGGAGAATTCTCCAGGCAGCACGGATTCTATGCTCATTGACATGGGCTGTGTTAGAAGGTATTAACCAGCTACTGGACAAGGTAAACTTGCCGCTCCTGATCATTCGAGCCAAGGTGAAAGTGAGGCTTGGTGTGGCACAGCGACCACCATGATATGAAACAAAAAGTGCAACCCTGTTCAGGATGTTCCGATTGTCAAGAACACATAGGCCCTTGGTGTCTCCAGCGCCCCAACGCAGATAAAGATCCTTGCCCTTCTGTATCATTGACTCACTGACATTGTGCAGATGACACAAGTAATGTACCTTGCCAATGTCCTTCATACAATAGCCGACCGTGCCTTCGAAGCAATGAAGTCTCTGGTGTTCTTCAATGCCTTGCACACCAAAATCACACCTGGTGGCTTGGATGGCCAATTCAAGGCTCTCTTAATGGCTTCGTTCATGGCTTTGGGAGAATTTAACCGACCTCTCAAGACACTCTGAACGTGCAGGTGATCTGTTGACGATCCCCTCTCCAAAGCAACAGCCCCTGCTATGCAATTTCTGTCGCAGAAAGAAGACAAAGCCTCATAGAAGCTGAGGGGAACATCCTGCCCTGACAATCCTAATGTCACAGATACATCAATTGCACCCCAGCAGGAGAACGAGTTGGGCATGGCAGGGTGCTGCTGGGTCTGTCCAGAGCTGCAGCTGCCGGGCATGGCACCAGCAAGGCAACTTGAATTCATCCTAGCACTACCATGCATGGAACTAACATGCCTTAAAGGATTAATCTGTGGGCTACCAGGCGGGATGCCGGCCTGCCCTGCCGCACCCCTAACCTTCCTAGGTGCCTTTCTCAATGACATATCACACAAACAAAACAAGAGCTAGATAGCAAGCCGTCTCACCTGATACAAAGCGCTGCCGACCCAACCCAGGCACTTCCAAGCATCTGCAGCAGATCAGCTTCGTCCTCAACCCGCCGCCTGCAACAACCGGAATTGGCAAGCCCATGGCCGGCTACCATCTGTCCAGCCCGCACGCGCACTGTTATCCCCAATCCGACCTTCGAAATCAGGAAAATACGGCTTCTTCCCCTAACTGAGTTGCCAGCATTAGCTTTCTACCTCTGGAGCTACGAATACAGTAAAAAACCATTACCAATCTTAAGTTATAAATATACGAAACTTGATCGTGCAAACATTATCATATAAAGTGAATAGCTAAAGTAATGTTAGGATGGTGTCTTGTGTCTCATAGACTAAATGATCGTTGATTTTCAAGGGACATTAAAAATAATATTCTTTTCTAGGGAGGGTGGCCATTTACGGCGACTCTCCCATTGGCGGACGTGGCTATCCTTTTGGAGAACGTGGAAAAAGCCCCAAAATATTTTGAAAATGGAGGGAAGTATTTCGGAGCATCATTTTGAAGGCTCGAAGGCAGTTCCAGTTCAGGGACCAAAGAAGGCTGGAGTTTACTACACATCTAGAGCTTGTAAGGACGAAGGAGGCTTGTAGGGTCGTGGATGGAAGCTGAGAAATTGTAGAATAGCTTCTTCCGAAACCCTACAATGGATTCTGTAAAAATCGTATTGAAGCGTGGGATCCGTAAGAACGATTCTGGCAGCAAGAAATATAGGCTTCTTGAGGTTGGTGTTTCTTACAGATTTGTTTTGAGCAGATACCTTCAAAATAAATTTGCTTTCACTCTTGGGGATCAAACATGCAGTACTTTAGGTAAAAAGCCATTGATTCTTATAGACTTGGCTTAGGTCTGTCATTGATTCTTAGGGAGTTTTGTTACGATGAACACATATTTTCTTGTTGAAACTTCCGTATTTTTTATTTGTAAATCAATTCTGTCTCAGTGTTTTCTTCCAACAAATTGAACCTCAGGCTCGGCTCTGTAGTTTTCCACCACTAAATCTTATAGTAGAAACACTGGAACCTGTTTCATCAGCACATCTGAGAGGTTTCAGATGTCGCACATTAATGGCAAAAGAAAAGAGGTGCAGTTTCCCCTTGCTGAAATAGCGTAATCTGGATAAAGTTCACTTAGCATTTTGACTAAGCCGCCATAATGAACAACTCTCTCAGTATAAAGATATCTGCCCTCTAAGTCTGTGCTCTCATATGCTAAACAATGTGTTCTAGCTATATCTTTCACTACAACCCATCCTACACAGTTATCAGGATATGCATGGTCCTGCAATGACATGTTAGCATGAGTAAATGGTATTTCAAAGTATGAAGGAAAAAACAGACCATGAAGGACCCCGAGAAAGAGGACATGAAGGAATAACTGCCTCTTAGATTCAATGAGATACTAGGATATAATAGGGATTTGTGATTCTACATCAGAGATTAGCTTTAGTACCATTGGAGAAGATTTGAAGTAACTTCATTGCTCGTGTTTAATGTTGGTTATAGAAATTGCCCAATAACCATACCAGGATGAACTGTGTACTACATTAAGCCATTTCTCCTTGCAAATTTTCAAGCTGCATTTTCTGCCAAAGTCTTCGACAACATGTACCAAAACTAAAAATGATGAGAACGAGGTAAGTGGCTATAAAATTAAGAAGCCATGCTAGAGTGAGATACCCTGTCAAAATCTATACGACCATGAATCTTGCTTGTGTCATGATATATAGAAAGAAGAAAATAAGGAAATCAAAAGATTAGAAGCATGATGGAATACAAAAGCTATGCAGGCTATATAAGAACTTGATGTTATGTGTTGGACGACTCCACGGTTATCTGAATTCTTAAATGCTCAAGTAGATGTATCACATGAGATAAAATTATGTGTATCTGTACAACTCAGCTTCTGTAAATATAACCTTTATACCCTTGTTTGATCAGGCTCGCGGCTGCTGTCTGCATATCATATGCACTTGTCTTCTTATTAATGATCTTGTAGAAGTAATATTAGAAATATATGGCTGTGAAAATTGTGTTCTGCCATTCCTTCAGTCCAAAAACCCGTGGCAGTTTCTTGTAAGTTTTTTCTCGTGTGTGCATAAGATATTGTGATTTCTTGCTTTAGCCTTTTTACACCTGAAATTTAAATTGCAATATTTGTGTTCTCTGAAGATAGAATATCAGTAGTCACAGTATAGGTAACAACATCAAAACTCTGCATGTTATGGGATAATGACACTGCTAGTATTTATAAACCTCAAGAATAATGTAAACGAGGACTGCATATAAATGAGGAAGAAGAGATTAATACTGATAAAGAGCAAGAGGGAGATGCAATCTAATCTAATATCTAATGGTGAGTGTGCTCTTGTTATTGTATTTTCTTGTCATTGCATTCAGTTATGATAATTAGTTGTATCAGTGCAGGTTTGTCTACTTTGAAAATGTGCAACCGCAAATTTGTTCTTTGTTTCAGTCACTCTAAGTAGGTTGTTTGACTGTACATCATTTTAATAAATCCATTGATGACTTTGTATATTCAATGATGATTCTAAATATTGTTGTTGTTTCCAAGCATTCTAACAAATATGAGCATGGCTTTTGCTAAAAAAAAAATTATTTCTTCTTCAATTTTGTGCATTGTAGTCTTTGCAGCCTTCAATGGGCTGACTGATATCCTATGCGGGCTGCCACCTCAGCCTTGGTGGTACCAATACCCCACTTGAGGTGGGATTGCATACTTGGCATGTTATTGGACTTGTAATATAGGTTATCTCATTGGGCACGCTGCCATGTGGAATGCATAGCCATTGAGCATTGTAGACGTGGCTGCCATTACAATTTTGCCCTTAAGTGCGCAGCCAATGGACACCCTCCCCTATTCTGTTGTATTAATTTATTGCTCATTGCTAGATAGAGTTTTGTATTCATCCGGCAAATAAATGTTTATGTGCTAGATAACCGGCCGGAAACCCCAAATCCGGCCGGCTAACCAACATAAGCCGCAGTTTTGGGAAAATTTCGTGCTTGGTGTGCCGAAGAGCTCATTTTCATTCTTGGTGCGACGAAGAGCAAGCGATCCATTCGTTTGGCTCCTTGATCCCCCAGGCATGCCTTAGAAAGCTCGGAAAGGAGCTTTTGCCGCTTTGCTGAGCCTTTGCCACTTTGCCATTGTCGATCCTTTGTCGTTTTGCCATTGTTCTTATCATTTTGTTCTACTGCCCCTATTTTGCCTGGCATTTGAGGCTCCCAACTCCCCCGGATCGCATTGAACTCGAGATTCAGACTCAAAAGGTATAATAATGAACAATAAATAAATAGAAGCAAGGAGGATGGATTTAGAGAAAAAACCCCTTTCTGATTCATCTTTTTTGTGGTGAGCTCCATAACGTGAGCACACTTCTCCAACTTTTATGCCCAAGTCCCAACCCCAATAATCCATCGAAACACCTAGATAATTGGACTTGCATTGTTACTTTTATCATTTTTATTGTGATGCCAGCCAAAGTATCAACAATGCGTGTGCTTCCTCTCAAAATAAAGACTTAGTCTAAATCTTTGAGAAATCCCCTTAAGACAACATTACTAGGTAATAAGCGTTCCAGATTAACGTAGTTTATCAGGTATGGATTCCAAACTTATGCGGTCTATGAATAGGAAGACTACAAATATCAAATGATAAGGCGCAAATGAATTATTGGGGTAGGCATAGTTGAGGCTAAAAGCAGGATCTTCCCTTTGCATTTCCTGGGAATAAAAATGCATGAGAGATGCTGCTGGATGCTTCTGATGCAGAATTGATCGCCAAGCAGATGTGCTTCCATCAATGCTAAAGACAAAAATCAGGCGTTCAACATGACTAATGCATCAACATAGGAGGTCCTAATATAACAGAGAACAAACAAAATGCAGAAGCAAAACCAAATTTCCACCTCCTATAAATGAACCAATTATTCAAATATAAAAAGATATGAAAAATGGCTAGGCACAGCTCAAAATTATGCTCATGATGTCTCCAACACTGACACAAGCCCTTTAAGCCTTTGAGAAAAAATTCATGTCCTGTAAGATGAGTGCTATAATACATGTTGGACTATCCTGAGCAATTAGGCCGACCAAATCACATCTTTGATTGTAATGTGAAAAAAATTGCAAAAGCAGAGACACTAATGTCAAATTGACAGCTGTTTATACAACAAAGCCTTGGTCGCACTATAGTCTATTACTACCAGCAGCTTGTCTTTCCAGTGCAATACTCCTTATCAACTAAACATGCAAACAAAAAACTTGTCAACAGAAACATCCAACTGATTTCTATGGAATAAAGGAAAAATATTCACCCGTCGCTGATATCGCTTCCGAAGCTTTCTGGCCATTCTTATACACGTGCTTACTTTAATTTTCATCTGTATATCATTGAACATCTGGTATAAAAATAAGACAAGGTGTTACATATATGTCGAGGGAACTAATAACATGGACAAGCACTTGTGTAAAAATCCGGCTCCCTTTTCATCTTTCTTTCCCCCTTTTCTAAGGCAAAAGTAATCTTTAATATCCGTTTGACCTCAAGCAGTCACAGCAAATTCAAAAACATCAAGACAATGTGGCTAACCTTTATGGTATCGTCCATAGAATGGGCTTCCTTCATAAATTTTGTCTTGTTCAGTATAAGCACTGCTGCAACAACAAACACAGAAAGTTCATCGTCGCCAGCATTTCCAAGAAGTGAGCTCATTGTTCGAATTTTTGGCCTGTTATGCTTTGGCCAGAAGTTTCCAGCTCTCAGTCCACAAAGAGGGCTTCTTGACAGAGAAGTTACAGCATCATCATGGTTTGGCGACATATGGTATGTCAGTTCCTGTGATGCATTAAGAGGAGATCTTGGTTTACCAGCCGCGATATCTAAAAAATCTTCTTCCTTTCTATCATCTTCTGAAGACCCAGACGGATGTCTTAGCAAAAGAGGTTCAAGACAATGGTACTGAAGTGCCCAAGCAATTCCTTGGTCAAAGTCTGCTGCCCACATCATCTGGAAAAACGATCAAGATCTGATTTATATACACTCTAATTTCCAAAAAACATTAAATAAATGAAAGAACATAAGTAGAAGCAAGCTTGAAATCAGCTATCCATGCAGATCAATCTTCTTTTCTCGCAACCATGAAGATGAAAAATGTAATGGCTCACCTCCCACATACACAGAGCTTCACCAAAAGAGAGCTCCCTGCGAAAAAGTACAAGCAACATTCGAAAAGCAAACAGAAAGCTATCAGCACCAATATCTACTAAATGCCTAAATAGGCCCATGTCAGTCAGCTCCAGAATCTTTGCCAATGCTTCAAGTTGCTTCATGACTCCAATAGGACCTTCCATCTGAAAGTTCCGCCTCTGCAGGTACCAAAAATAAAGAATTAAAAATAATATAAAATATTTACTTGGACTTACATCAGCTTTCAAATACAGAATCTTACCACTCGCCTGAGAAGACTCTCAAAACACCAGAATGCATCTGCGTCATCTTTGTACAGGACAATGAATGGGGAAAGCAGATCGCTCATACCTAATAAAAGGAAGCTAAACAATTACCTACTTGTCCTTTCACCCATAATAAAATATACAGGAAACGTACCTTGACAGTAACCTGTGGCAGGATCTATCCAAGCATAGACGGCCAATATATCAGACATACGGGCCAGGTTTTTAGCATCTTCATAAAACTTTAGATGCCTATCAGTCCTCACAACATCAACAACTGCATATAAATCAGCTAAGTTGTTAGTGTCCTCACGTCTATGATTTCCTTGTTCAAGCACATTAATGCAGGTAGTTAAATAGCATAATTCCAATATAGAAGTAAAGTGATTAATATAAATTATCTTAAAAGATAATCAAATCAACATGATACAACCGACAAAAGAAGATCACCTATTCGATGCAAGGTCCATAACCACTCTGCAACCTTCTCATCAATATCCACAGGCATCTTTTCATCATTAGTAAGAGTTCCAGATGAATCCTGCGGGATCTTTTCCTGCATGTAAAATCCTTCTCCACAATCATTGTTTTTAACTTCCCATGGGTTTTTATCATCAGTTCCAACTGGTGCAACCCTCTCGGTTTTTTTGGTGTCATCTTCATTATCTTTACTGTCGTTAAGGCTTGTATGCTTGCCTGTTCTACTGTCAAAAGCTGCAACAACTGGGTAATTGTCTGTGTTGGCAGGGTAATTATCTGTGCTAGCATCTGTTTTCAAAATGTTTGTATTGAAGTCCGCCTCAAGACCCATGACATACTGTGGGAATAATGTCCTTACAGGTAAACAAAGATAATTAGCACTGCTAGCAACATGTGACGCAGGAGAATTGGGCTCTCCATCACTTTCTCCAGAACCAGTGTCATCATCACTGTCTAAAACTGTTGCGGGTATATCATATGTCTCTGATGATGATTCCCTTGAAATGGAGCTATTCTCACATCCGTTGGAATTCTCAAAGCTTTCCTTTGAGTCCTCAAAAACACTAAATGTGTCAAAGTTGTCATCAAATTCTGGAGTTTCAACACTAAGATCTGGAGTCTCAAGACTATTGTCACTAGCCAGTTCCCGCTTTTCAGTATCAATGTTTGTATATGCATGTTCTCTCTCTGCATAAAGCTTTGCCTCATTTCTAGCATTATCTTTAGACATGATCCGTACATCCATAACTTTTGAACCAACTGTGTATGCAAGTGAACCAGAGCCAATGCTAGCATGCATAACTCGGCATTCTTCAATAAGCTCCTTATACCGTTCCCTGAAAAAAATCAAATCAAACAATCGGTTGATGTTCACCTCAATTTTTCTAGCATGAAAGAACAACCGGTTCGTTAAATCACTTGAAATCACTACAAGTAAAATTATATACAAAATAATTTAATACAGTCAATAAGTAAAGATTCCTCCTTTGTTAGTGATGAAAGACATTGAGCCATTGATATGCCTATTAGTGGGTGAGAGGGGTAATAAACAATGTAACATGTGTCAGAATGCATTTTCCCTAAGATTAAATGCTCCATTGGTGATGACAGTGCACCATTACATATCCAGATTCATTTGATATTTGGAACTTGATTCCATTTTTTTCTTCAATACTATCTAAATGAAAAGACGAAGATGACCTGCGAGCTTCTCGAAGCTGATGCCTATATGTGGATGTAGTACTTGGTGCATAGCAGCCAAGCAGGAACTCCCAAACCTCAGGTCGAATTGTGTGATCTGCTCCCTGGTAAAAATGGATAAAATCAGGAAAAGACAATAAGCATGTGGTAAACAGGACATATTCCATGTCATGATGAAGGAGAAATTGTGCTCACTCCTGCAATAATTGCCTTCAGAACCTTCTGGAAGCCCACAACTCTTCCTTCCTTGTCAAAGGCTGCCTGCCATTTATCTGGCTTTAACCGTTTTGAAGCCTACAGCAGTGATTAATCATCAGATGCCCATGACCAAACATTGAGTAACATGATAACAAGATAAGCATTCTACATGGAAAACAGCCATTAGAAAGTTGCCAGACCTTAGTACTCTCAATTGATGGTGCCACATAAGGAAGTTCTGATGTGCAGTTCACTGCTGTAGAAGCTGCCTTTGACAGTTTCTTAGACACCATCTTCTGGGGTACATGTGCCCCACAAATCCAGCGTGGCTCATCCCAATCCTTCGACATAACATACTGCTTCCTTCTTTCTTCTTCTCAGTGTTCCCTAAACTCAAAAGTGCCCTTCATACTAGTCTTAGCATCGCCCTGTTTCTATGCGAAAAAGAAGTTGTAGCTCGGACATATAACTTATTTACATTAACTTACAAACGGACTTCACTCAAGGCAAAATGCAACGACCTATTCTTTTCGAATGTATTCCTCCTTCATAATTAGACAGAGAAAGTGCATTGTTTCTGCATTTATCTATCTCCCTAACTTTGTTTCTTGATCCCAATCAGAAATGTGCCCAGAAACTGGCACACTTTAATAAGCCAAACATAGAATCTAGTTTCCTTCTAGTTCTGACAACTTGAGAAATACCAAATCTGGCTCTTTGCTCCATTTCTCCACCTTCTGCAATTGGGTTTTCCTTCAAACTCAGCTGTTGAGCTCCAAAAAAGTTTTCCAAGATACCTTTCACCGAATTGGAGCATGAATCGAGGCGATTAGACATGGGTGCTTGCTTTCAGCGTAAAATGGGTTGATTTGCAAAGAGAAATCATGGCAGGGGCCGGAATGAAGGAAACGGCATGGATCCGGCAACAAGAATCGAGGAATGTAGGGCTTGTTCCGTGGAATGGGGCCCCATAGGGAGCAGCCCTGCCATGCGAGCAAGCTACTAGACTGCTCCGTCTACCAGGCCCTTTGCAAAAATGGTGCCTGTCATTGCGACGTGTTGGACGGCCTATCTGCCGGGCATTTTGACGGCCCGTCAAAATGGTCCTGAAAAGCACATGTGGCACGTGCTTCCTATTCCATAATTTCCGTTCACTTTATCTACTTTCCACGTGGCGGCGCTCTATGCCAGATCGATAAATACGTGGCAATACACGTCAGCATCCCTTTTTCTTTTGAACCATTGAAACTTGTGGATGGTATTTTAGTAGTAGTGAAATACATTCTTTAGAAGAGCTTGAAGGATGTGGCATTATTTTGACCATTTGTTGGAATCTTCCATTTGTTTATTGCAATTGTTGCCTCTGCCATCACTCTTGAAGTTGGGCTTCCAAAAAGAACACTGGTGATGGGCCCTAGTACTCACAACTCTGGCTTCATGGAAGCTAAAGTCCAGTATGGCTCAGAGAGAGTAACTTTTTTTATCTGGCAAAAGACAAGTTGAGGCATGTGCTCATAACTAAATTCTTTTCACCCTGCCAGGCAGTCCATGGCCAAAGGTTACTGGCTCATATTGTTTAAGAATATCAGACCATTAAGTCCATTAAGTCCGCCGATGTCCACTACTTTCAACTTAGTGTTTATGTCCCAACATACCCATAATAATCATTGAACACAAAAAATAATAAGTGGGCAACTAAAAACTTCATTATCTATTCATAGTAAATTAGTCTGTTTGTTTTCTATTGCAGACTTGTCTCTTGAGCTAGTGGTCCTTTTTGGATTGCCCCTTTTTAAGGGGCAACTCGTTAGGAGAGGGTAAATTTGGCATATCTTGAGCATATCTGAAGATCTAATGGTTGTGGTTTTGTTTTCTGGGAAGATTAGCATATTCTATTTATATTAGAAAATTGCTCAGCTTCGATGGGCATCCCATGTGATTGTAGATAAAAAAAAGGGGTATTTATTCTATATAATAATGGGCGCCGTTCTTTAGAAACAATGTGTTATATTGGGAGTTGGTATATAGAGGACTGTAAAAAAAAAAAAAAGAGAAAAGTTACCAAAATACCCTTATTGTTTGCCAAAGTTACCGAAATGCAGGGGCATTTTGGCAAAAATGGCAATAATTTTTTTATGAAAATCCGAGTACGAATGTGCCCTTCAAATGAATTATAGAGAATGATAAGAACTTTATCTCCAATGAAATATAGAGAATGATCGTTATCTCCAATTCATTTGAAGGGCGCATTTGCATTCAGATTTTCATAGAAAAGTTATTATTATTTTTACCGAAATACCCATGGTTAAGGGGCATTTCAGTAATTTTAGCAAACAATAAGGGCAATTCAGCAACTTTTCCAAAAACAAATAAATGTGAGAGAGAGAGGGACGGAGGGAGAGAGGGAGGGAGGGAGGGAGGGAGGGAGGGAAGTGAAGTGACGTGTATTATTTCGTCTGGTGAGACCATCAGGTCTATTAGACGCTAAACGCTAAGAAAACACAGTCTTATAGTCAAAAACAATTTTATGTGACAAGCCCTTGCAATCGAGTAGCTCGTCATCAGGCTCTCTATCCTCTTCCTCATCAATCACATCCTTATTAGCTTTTAGGATTGTTTCTCGCATTTGTAATACATCCAACAAAAGGCTAGCAACTCTTGTTGCCGATAGCTCAAAGAACATTAAAAGATTAGATACATCAATACCAAACCTGCCCCTTAGAGCTTGATAAGCTGGGCATCTCAAAATCACATGCTCCTCATCTTCGACCTCGTTCGACCCACAAACCCTGCATACTCTGTGTTCATGGGCAATCGCATACCATCTCCCAATCTCCACCTCAAAGTGGTGTGCACTCATTCTCATCCTGCAAATAACATGCCTTTTCTTGATGGAAATGTTTTCATTCAAATAGCTCATTTCACGCAACAAGGGGTTCATATAGTGCATCATCTTCGTGCCCGGTCTATGCCATACCCTGTTCAGCACTGTTTCTTCTACCCATTCCCTAATCCGATCCTTATTACTTCCTAGATTCTCAATACCAATCCCCCATTTCTTTAGCCAGACCATCCCATCTCCATACCACCCTTTCAAACGACTCCTTTCGAGCCATTCGTGGGTAACTAGCTTCATCTTGACTGTTGAACTTACTCAAATAAGTAAGAAATTGGCATAAGGTCTCACATTCCAAACTGAGCATTCCACACTCTGTCAGCATTATTTCATATGGAGTCTGTACCTTCACTCCCAATTCTGCATGTAAAAATTTCTTTTGCACTTTCTCTATTTTCTGCCATTGATCTAGAGGCGGGCCTGGCCCCCAAACTTCACATCCATATAAGACCACTGCTTGTACCAACGTTTTAAAAAGCATCTTCTTTAAGCTAAACTTCCATATGCTTGCCTTCATGCATTTCCTCTGCATTGTAAAAAAGGCTTTGAGTCCTCCATTTATTCTTTGTTCCACCGTCTGATTCCACCTAAAATGTTTGTCCACCACTAAGCCCAGGTATTTATAGGATGTCGAAATCTCAACCACATTGCCCTTATAGACGAACTCATAGTTCTTGTCTAGCGTTGTACCAAATATCACCACTTTGGTTTTGCTCAGATTCACGTGCAAACCCTTGGCATCACAAAAAGAGGCCAACACATCTAGGTGCCTTTGCATCCCTTCCTTACTGCGTGCAATCATCACAATATCATCAGCATAGAGCAACAATTGGATAACATACCCAGCAAGTGTAGTGTCCCCCTCGCCTAGACTTGCAAGCCATTCTTCCAATTCATCAATAAATATCCCAAAAAGTGTTGGAGATAGCGGGCATCCCTGCTTAACTCCAATATTACTATCCACTTTCTCTCTCCATTCATTCACATAAGGGAATGAGAGTTGCACCCATACCTTCTCATATAACATCTTCACCGCATCTTTATATGCTTCAGGCATGTTTATTCTTTCCAAACTGGCCCATAAGTTACTCCTGCATATTGTGTCAAATGCTTTGGTACAGTCTATGAATGCAGCAAAAAGTGGCTTTCTTTTCCCTTTGACAGACTCTATCATAGCTCTGGGGGGGAGAGGGAGAGGGAGAGGGCGAGGGCGAGGGAGAGAGAGAGAGAGAAATGAAATGAAATGAAATTGTATTATTACGTCTGTGAGACCACCAGGCCTATGAGACGTCCAAACTAGTACATTAGTAATTATAGAAAAGTTCATCTACTGAATCATCGGATAATAATGCATTAACCCCCTCAATCTCTTCCTCGTCCTCCTCTTTTACATCCATTGCTTTCAAGCATCTTTCTCTATGGTCCAAAACAGCAAGTATATACGCCCCAATCACACCCCCAGGGTAGTCAAAAATTTCAGCAAGTGTATAAGCTTTCATACCATGTTTAGCATGCAATGTGGCATATGATGAACAGTGAAGTAGCACATGTGCCTCATCCTCAAGAGTCCTACAGTCACACAACTTGCACGACCTAAGCTCATGTGGAATATCACTCCATCTCCCCAACTCCACCCCAAGCCTGTGCGAGCATAACCTCATCCTACATATAGCATGTCTGTGTTTAACAGAAATGTGTTCGTGTAAGTAACTGGCCCCTTGTAGCATGGGATTGATATGGACCCTGTAGAGCTCCTTCTTAACTGCACCTTCTCTCCAGCACACACGGGTTACATTATCCACAACCCAACCTCGTATATTATCCTTTCAATTTTCCAAATCATTCATATGCATCCCCCATCTGGCTAGCCACCCCTCTATGTCCGCAAACCATCCTTTCGTGCGTGTCTCCTCCAATGCCAACCTTGGCAAACTATCATTCGGCATGACATAGAGCACCTTATGCACATAGTGGAGAGTCTTACAAAGTGCTTCCGCTTCCAAAGAGAGCATCCCACATTCCACTAACAGCATATCATATGGTGTTTGCATCTTAGTTCCAAGCTCAGCACGAAAGAATCTTTTCTGTATTTTTTCAATTTTCTTCCATCTATCCAACGCCAAACCTTCCCCCCATACCTCACATCCATATAGCACCACTGATTGCACCAAAGCAATATACAACTGCTTCTTCATGCTGAAATCCCATATATCTACTTTCCTACACCTGCATTGCATGGCATAGAGAGCCTTAAGCCCAACATCTGCTTTTTGCTCAGCCGCTATATTCCAGTTGGGACTTTTGTCTACAATTAGACCAAGATACTTATAACTATCCACAATGTCAACAGGCTCTCCTTTGTAAAATACCTTTACATGATCTATCTTGGTAGCTCCAAACACTACAACCTTGGTTTTAGCCATGTTGACCTGCATGCTTTTCATGTCACAAAATCCCTCAAGAGCATCCAAGTGCTTTTTTAGACCCGCTACACTCCTAGATAATAAAACAACATCATCGACATACAATAATAGCAGAAGAACATACCTACATAGAGGCATTCCATCACCACCATTTTGACAGATCCAATCCTCCAGTTGGTCTATGAAAAAACCAAAAAGTGTGGGCGATAGTGGGCAGCCCTGCTTAACCCCCATATTGCTTTCAACATACTCATCATTGGTATATGGGAAAGAAAGTTGAACGAATACTTTATCATAAAGTTTGGCCACTGCATGCGTATGCTCAACAGGCACACCAAGAGCTGACATTCTATCCCACAAATGTCCTCTTCCAACCATATCAAAAGCTTTAGAGAAATCAACAAACAATGGATATAAAGGTTTCTTCTTACCAACCACTGAATCCATCATGGCTCTCATGGTAACCAAATGATCTGTTGTAGACCTCCTCGCCCTAAAACCAGCTTGCCCTATTGCTCTCACATTATGAACCTCGGACCATGTGCTTATTTTAGCGTTCAGCATGTTAGCAAAAGGCTTCGCATAAAAACTACATATCATAATCATACGGTAGTTATTTGGATCAGACTCATCACCTGCCTTATGAAGATGGACTACCCTATTCACTTGCCATGTGCGTGGGAAGCCTTCAAACAAGACAGCATTGCACAACTTTACCAAGACTTCTACCACACTATCACCTGCCCATTTGAACATTTCAGCCATAAGCCCTTCCGAATCTGCTGTCTTACCATTGGATAATCTTTGGAGCCCATCCTGCACGTCCTCCAAGGAGAAACAGAAGCCCTCCTCATATGCCCCATCCATTTTTGTGTCCACGCCTGGCACATGATAGAGATGTTTAATATGATTCATCAAAGCACCAATCTCTACCATTATACTCGGTTTTTGGGAAGGTTTCAATCTATTCCAAAACTTCTTCGAATATGCCAATAATTTTGTGACCATCTGCTCATGTTTCTTACACAAATAAGCCTGTTTCTTCCTCTTAACTATTCTGATGTACTCCCTTCTTGCCAAGGCCTTCGCATCCCCCTTTGCTAATTTAAATTGTCTTCTTTGCATCCTGCATTCATAGTCAAACCAACCATTGCAAGACAGCCCCATTCTCTGCCTGTGCGACACAAAACATGTATTAGCAAATTCAAGAACCATCTGAGTAAGGGCATGACTGAGAGAGAGAGAGAGAGAGATGAAATGAAATGTATTACGTCTATGGGAGGCCTCTAATAAGGCCTATTAGACAGCATTTGTTACATTATATCATAAAATAGTAGATGGGTCTCTGAGTCCTCATCTACCTTCTCACTCTCATTCCTACTCTCATTTTCATCCAATAATATATTCAAGTTTTTTATACAAGTTTCTCTACACTCTAGGATGTCTAAAATATAAGACCCTATCTTACCCCTCTGTAGCACAAAGAACTCCCTGAGATCCTTTGCATTTATTTTATATCGATCTCGTAGTAGTTGATAAGCTGGGCATTTCAGCAGGACATGCTCTTCATCCTATATATCTCAACTGCCACAAACTTGACAATCATGCATTGTCCTTGGAATGGTTTGCCTCCATCTCCCAACTTCCACACCAAGGTGGTGTGAACTAAGGTGGATTCTACTGATGGTATGTCTCTTTTTATAGAAAAGTTCTCATACAGATGAGCAGCCCTGTCCAAGTTAGAGTTCATATTTTGTCTATATAGAAGCATTTTGGTCTTGGGGTTTTTCCATAGTTTTCTCTTAATTTTCATGCGTAAGTTTTCTCTTGATTTTCATGCGTACCCACTGCTTAAGATCATCCTTGACTAGGATTGCATCTCTCCAATCAATGTCCCATTTTTCGAACCATTTTTTCACATCTGCAAACCAATCCCTTTCTTCACTTGCTATCATAGCCCTATGTGAAAACCTAGAGGCATCCATTTGTCTTACTTTTTTTAAATATCTAATGCATCTGAGTACTGCTTCTCCTTCAAGCGGCATGAGTTCACATTCGGCTAGCATCATTGGATATGGAGTCTGAATGTTTACACCCAGTTCCAAGGGTAGAAATTTTTTCAAGACCTGCTCAATATCTTCCCATAACCCTTATGGCAAGCTAGGTCCCCAAATTTCACATCCATATAGAACAACAGTCTGCACAAGTATTTGAAAGAGTCTTATCTTGAGTTGCCATGACCATAAGAAAATTTTTCGGCACATGCTTTGCAATGTATATAAGGCTTTTAGCCCCCCCTCTATTCTCCGAGCAATACATATGTTCCATTTGTGGTTTCTGCTTATAATCAATCCCAAATATTTATATGCATCACATGTTTCCACAACATTACCTTTATATTTAAATGGGAAGTCCTGCTTGAGAGCTCCAACTTTCATAACATTTGTTTTTTTACAGATTTACTTGCATTCCTGTTTCATCACAAAAATTGGCTAAACCATCTAGGTGTTGTTGCATGTGTTCGCACGTGCGTGCAAAGATAAGAACATCATCAGCATATATAAGCAATTGAACCACAGATCCATTCAGCGTCGTACCTCCTTCAGAATTATGGTGCAACCATTCTTCTAAATTATCAATAAATATCTCAAATAGTGTTGGAGACATTACCCTGCTTTGCTCCGATATTACTTTCAACACAGTCCTGCACGTTCACAGAGAAAGGAAAGAAGAGATGTACTAACACTTTCTCATACAGAATACATACTGCGTCTTTTAAATGCTCAGGTACCTGAAGTTTTTCCAATCTTTCCCAAAGCTTTACTCTTGGCATTTTATCAAATGCCTTCCTAAAATCAATAAAGGAGACATACACTGGTTTCTTCGTATCTTTTATCGAATCAAGTATGGTTTTCAAAGTGAGTAAGTGGTCCGTAGTAGACCTACTGGATCCGAATCCAGCTTGGGTCTCTGCCCGCACGCCATGTTTCTCAGCCCAACTGCTTATCTTCTTCTCTAATATTATGGCCAGAAATGTTGAGAATAAGCTATTAACCATGAGTGTTCTATAATTGCTTGCATCCGTCATTGGACCAGTTTTGTGAATCGGGACCACTCTATTAAGTTGCCAATCTCGAGGGATCCCTTAGCTCATTGCTGCCGTAAATATTTTTGCAATCATTATATAGAGAGTATCACCTGCCCATTTCAAATGCTCTGCACATAGCCCGTGCACATCTCTAGCTTCACCATTTGCGAGGTGTTTGACACCTTCAGCTACATCTTTTCTGTAAATATGAGATCCGATTTTGTGCATTTTTTGGGTAGGATGTTATTATCATTGTACAACTTAATCACATGCGCCCACAGCTCCTCTGCCTTGAGAGGGATCTGTTGCGGCCTTGTCTATTTCAGCTTGCTCCAAAAGAGCTTAGGCTCCGCGAGACACTAATTCAGCAGTGTCTCCTATTGGCATTTGAAGTTGGCTTGAACTAAACCAGCCTGCATACTTGAGTGGAACACAATCAGCTTCCAGACTTTAGCTGTTGTGATTTGTTTCAGGTCGTTGATGAACTCGTTGAATTTCGCATTTCTAAAAAGGTGGTCATCATATCATATGCCCTTTATTTTGAAGCTGTAAGGGATGTATACAATGATGAGTATGAAGTCTTATGGCTTGATAGTCCCGACCAACTTGATGCAGTGCCCATGAATAATGGATAAAAGGTTGTTATAGTCAAACATACTAATTTCTCTTATTCAGAGATTCCAGTTCCATGGTCTCCTTTTCAACAAGGGTCCTTTCTTCATGGGCAATCCTCACCAGCCGATATGGATAGGATATGTAGGCGTCTACTAGGCTTGGCTGTCTGGTGACTTCCTAATATGGACCTTAAACAAAACAATAAAAAATACTCGTGACTTCCTAAGGCGGGAGATATCTCTGCCTACAAAGTGTGCATGTACCACAAAAATTTTGCTCAATGGATGTGTGGCGAGTTAGTATAGACCTAGTGATGCCTAAGATTTGTGCACTTTGGTCAGGGGTTCTAACCCTGCCTTAGATGTCATTTCTTGATGGGAGTTGCTAGGGTTATATTAATGATGAACCCCGACGTAGTAGGACAATTTTGTTGATATATCTTCACTATGGTCCATTCGGCGCAACCCGATATGGATAGGATATGTAGGTGTCTACTAGGCTTGCTGTGTGACT